>CM055618.1:8202301-8901357 GCA_029379385.1 Quillaja saponaria
CATGTTATCTAATAGTGTATAATTAAAATTCAAACTATCCATGGAAAAGATAATTAAAAAAAGAAAAAACGCGAAGTGAGTCAAGGAAGAAGGAACGATGGGAAAAGTTTATTTCAAAACAAATGACACAACTAAGAAGAAGTATATAATGTCAATTAGGAATCTCAAGGAGAAAAAGAAAAAAGTAGGCGGGCATTTATAATTTTTATTAAGGGGAAAATATTGTACATACATGAACTGTGAAGTTTAACTGTCAATTTTAACATATTTGATCAATTGTAAATTATTTTTAACTATCTAGGTGCAGTGCAAGTGGTTGATTCAATAGCAAATATAACTAGGACATTACAAATTAGATCGTAATTTGATGAGACAAAATAAAATTAGTCCTGGTGTTACATTGAAGTTTGGTGTCTTTTCCAATAGTACGAATTATAAGTCAATCATAAATAATATAATTTTGTCACATGTCAGTTACTCCGCTTCCGAATTAAATTTGTGTAAGTTTAAACTTTAATCTATTTAATGAGGATAATTTTATTTTTTTAGTTAATCCATAGAATTATACTCAAGCCACCGGAGTAGATGCTGTAAATAAACTTTAAATCACAAGGGATGTACCTGTGTGAGCCTATCCAACTTCACTGATGTTATAACTCGCGAATTTGGTATGTTCAACTCACTGCAAATGTTTGGAAATAAAGTACAGCTCCCTTCATAGAAACTCTTCAGGTTTTCAAGTCTCCCAATTAGTTCAAACCAGTTCAGTCTAGGAAACAAAATTTCAACGGATGCTTCAAATCCTTCTTCCTTTGCCACAATTTCCTCAATTCCACAAGTTTCTATATGAAGTACCTCGAGTTTTGCCAGACATTTTGCCACTGATACAGGAAATAGATTCTTCAAGCTTTCACATTCATAGACTTGCACCATTCGCAGATCATGAAAACCAAGGACTCCTTCACAGTGATTCCCATACCAAACATGCTTCAATTTTGGTAGACAAGAAAGAGTAATATTTCTTAACCGGAGGCCAGTCACAGGATTTGTTACTGTATCCTTCATTCCTTCCAATTCAAACACCGTTTCTACTGAAACACAATTTTTCACTTCTAACTCTTCCAATTTTTCACTTCTACCTCTTCCAAATTGTTTAACACTTGCAGTAAACTAGATGAAAGAACGGTTGACACAAACTCGCAGTTTTCCACCAGCAAAGATTTCAAATTGCAGAAATATTGTTGTTGAGGGTTGTGCCATATTTCATTAAATTCCGGAAACTCGGAAAGATTCAAATGCTCTATTCCCAAAAACAGAACCTGCGCAATGTAGTACTAGAATATTAGTAAGAATACAAAATGGGTACCAAAAAAAGGGGGCTCTATAGTATAGACCAATGTAATAGTATAGTTCTTAGGAAAAATAGGAAAGGCAATAGTATTGCTTTGCTCACGCGTCTACTATCTAGTAGATGTCGATAATATTTATACCTTGTTGCGAGACAATTTTTCTAGGGTTGCATTGAGGTTTTTTTCCCAATACCATTCATTAGCAGTTCCTCCCACTTGGACCTTTTGCAGCTTTGGTGTTTTCGAGACCCCCTTAGAGAAAACATTCAGCCTGGGGCATCCTTTCACAGTTACTTCTGTCAATAGTAGGAATTTGAAAGCCCAATTTGCCGAACAAAAACTTGTGAGCTTTGGTAAAAGTACAAGTTCCAAAACTTGCAATTGCCTGAATTCAATCTCATCTTCTTCTTCTTTGTCATTTTCTATGACTTCTTCTATCATCTTGCAATCAACAGTTCGTAACACTGCAAGTTGAATCAAGTTTTTTGCAATTGAGGATGCTAGTAAATTGACCAACTTATTGCAATTTTTTATTTCTAACTGTGTCAAATCTTTGAAAGACACTGTGGAAGGTACTAATTTAATCAAACTAGAGCATTTCCAAACCCATAACATCTCAAGCTTTTCAAGAAATGGATTTAGCTGGGAGCCTTCTTTGCTTATGTTCTCCAAATAGGGCAGTTCTAGCGAAAATAAAGATGCACTACTGCACTCCCTGTAGTACGTTGTTCTTGGCTTGGCATTGGTCCGCTACATGGAAATATTTCTGTTAATGAACTCCATGCTAACTCTAGTTGCTCGAGGGTGGTGATTCCCTGGAGTAATCCATATGGGAAATTAACTGCCTGTTCGTTGTCAAAATTTCGAATGCCAAGATATTTTAGTTTGTGAAAACGGATTGTTCGAAGTGATTGGTCATTCAATAGCCGTATAATGTCCTTGCTATCGAAGGCCAATAATTCCAAGTTAGGAATCACCTGTATAAATAAACCCATCAGACAAAAGATAATAACCATTTTTACAAATATGAAGTAATTATAGTAGTAATTTTTTGAGTAATAAGAATATGTTTATTACTTATGGTTGTTCTGTAACTACTGCTGGTACATGCAATAAAGATTCTGACTTTGCATACGTTTCTCCATATTTTCAGTGTTTCATTGAAGCCCCTCCTTTATTTATTTTTAAAAAATGTTATTAAAAATGTTGGCTCATGTTTTTTTGAATTTGAGATTTGGTACTATCGACTTTACCATGAGGGCATAAGCTACTATTGTGTAAAACGCTAAAATGGTTAATAGAATTTCAATTTCTAATTTCTCATCTTTACATTGTTCATATAGCCTAAATCACAGTACTAAACTTCAAATAATATATTCTATTAATTGTAGAATAGAATATGAACAAGTATATTATGTAAAGGAGTGATGGACCAAGTAAGTTGAGCTAAAAGTTGAATTATTTAAAGGTTAGAAATTGCATTAACTAATTAAGTGGGAAAATATTTTTGTAAAGTTAATAGGTAATAAATATATACCAATACAAAATAAGAGAGAAGATTTTAAGAATTTCAGAAAAATAAAATAAAAGAAGGGCTTCAATGAAAAACTTAGAAATAAAGAAATATAAAAAATCTGAATCTGTATGGCAAATCACATAAGTCTTATTTTTCTTTCAACATTTTAAGTACATTCTATAATTAAGTTTATTCCCTATAAGTCCTAAACTTTAAATTGAAAAATGCTATATCACTTTCCTTTTTATGTCTAATTTTTAAGTTTAAGATATTGTAAGTGAATCAATTTTTAGAAATACTTGCTATAAAATTAAGAAACTAAAAAATTTGTGATTTAATTATAATAAAAGAATAAAAAATTCTTACAATATTTAAATTTATCTTTCAAATTTATATTTTTTAGGCATTATCATGAAAAAAATATCAATATAAGTAAAATTTGAAAAATATTTTTTAAATTGTGTTCAGGAAAAATATGAAAATAGATAATAAGAACTCGTCAATTTTAAGAGATTTTTGTTTTTCCATTAATGATTATGTCATGAGTTTATTATTATTATTATTTTAAAAAAAATTAATGTTATGTGATTTCTTAAAAATTGGTTCACTTAATTAATATTTTAAATTTTAAATTAAATATAAATGGATTAAAAATATTTTATAAAATTGTTCAATTTACAATTTAAAACTTAGTTGGAAAGAAATATTAAAAGCATAACTTAAAAGAAATATAAACTTAGTTGAAATGTTGAAGGAAATGTAAAACTTATTCTCATTTTTTCTATAAAATAAAACACATATCCATAATTCGGTTTCACCTCCAGCACCCATAAAAAACAGCCCATCCACCCAGCTCCCTTAATATAAAATTTTAAAATATATAAATAATTAAACATTTTAACACACTACCTACTCAGAAGCAAAAGAAAAATTAGGTTTTTTAGTTTCTTACTGCTCAATAAATATAGATTCAATAATCAACTCTAAATAGGAAAACACATAATATATTCCTTTTTATACCTATACACTAATAATAATCTTAACTTCATATCCAAATAATCAGAATAATAAAACTACTAATATAATAAATCAGTAATAATATTTAATTAATGAAAAAATAACAATAAATAATAAATTATCACACTTCTGTTTAGATATAGAATTTTAGAAATTTTAGGATTTGTGATTGATTTAAGTTGTAAGTATTTAGTCTGTTGTAATTAGTTTAAGCTATGATTGAATTGAGTGATTTAGCTTATGGTTTAGGAATTGAGATTTTGGGTTAGAATTGGATTTTTTTTAAGACTTAAAATTACTGAATTATAATAATAAATTTACTTTAACTTCCCATTATACATGGATTTATTTAGCATTCTTGGAACACTCCTCTAATTAGACCGGCACTCCTAGATAATCTATATACTCTGGTGTCAAAATTAGATCAAATTTGTCAATACTTAAAATATACAAAATTACAAACCTTGATTTCATCATTTTAGAGAGATGATGCAGTATGAGTAAGCAATTCATGGGAAGTGAGAGAAATTTTGTTTTTCTTTTATACCAGCACATGACACATGACACATGTAACAAGAATAATATATTTTAAGTGACATCAATAGTTTTCCTTTAACATACAAATGGTGTTAGAATAATAAAAAAAAAGCATTGAATATGTTTTAAAAGTTACCAGATGAAATTGACAATAAAATATTTTTTTAAAATAAAATTGATTAAAACAAGACATTTTCACCTATGGATGATATGCCATTTTTACCTTTATCCTTGATTGATCACAAGTATAACCCTAATTCTTAATTTATGAAATCATAGCCCTACTAACACAAAATCCCTAAATACAAATAACATCCTGTGGTGCTTTTTCTATCGTCCAAATCTCCGGCAAAATCACTATCACAGTATCCCACAAGATCAATAATATGTGAAGAAGAATAAAATAGGCTATAGTCAAGTGTACCTCCTAGGTAGCGAAGAATTCTTTTAGCTGTTTTCATGTGAGTAGAAGTAGGAGATTCTATGTAACGACTCACTACTCCAACATCATAAAGAATGTCTGGCCTTGTGCAAGTCAAGTATCTTAAACTTCAAACAAGACGTCTAAATAATGTGGGATCTACCTTCTCTCCAACATCATGCTTCGACAACTTCACTCCACATTTCATGGGTATATTAACAAAGTTGCTATCAAGCATTTGAAATTTCTTAAGAACATCTTTTGCATAGCCTTCTTGTGAAATAAAAATTCCACTATCATTTTGCTTCACTTCAAAGCCCAAGTAGTAAGACATTAGCCCCATGTCAGTCATCTCAAATTCATAAGTCATTGCCTTCTTGAAATCTTCAAACATGATTGGATTATTTTCTGTAAAAATTAGATCATCCATATAAAGGCAAACAAATAAAACATCACCTTTTTCATATGCCTTCACATAAAGTGCATATTCATGTGGACATCTAACAAACCTATTTTCTTGAAAATACTTGTCAATTCGATTATTCCATGCCCTTGGTGCTTGTTTTAGGCCATACAAACCCTTTTTTAGCTTCAAAACTTTGTCTTCTTGCCTTTCAATTACATAACCCTCAGGTTGCTCAACATAAACCTCTTCTTCAAGAAACCATGGAGGAAAGCAGATTTTACATCCAATTGATAAATCTTCCAATGCTTATGGGCTGCAAAGGAGATCAACTATCGGATTGTTTCTAAGCGAGCAACAGGAGCAAATACCTATTCATAATCAATCCCCTGCTTTTGTGCATAGCCTTTCGCAACAAGCCTCGCTTTGTACTTCTCAACTTCTCCTTTTGCATTTTTCTTTGCCTTGTACACCCATTTCACACCAATAGCTTTATGATATTTTGGAAGATTTGCCAACTCCCAAGTATCATTTTTTTTCAATAGCTATTATCTCCTCATCCATTGCTTGTCTCCACTTCTTGTCATTTTCAGCTTCTTCAAAAAATAATGGTTCACTATCTGCAACAAGACAAAATAAATTAACATCTTCTATCACTTCTGTATTTTCATAAAGATCAAGAAGACTTCTTGTTTTCGGTGACTTTTCACTTGAACTTTTTTCTGATGAAGGAGTTTGTGATGGAGGTGGAGTAATGGCTTCCAATGATGCTTTTATATCTTGTTCTTCTTCAAAGTAAGGAAAAAAATTGTAACTTTCTTCTTCTTGAACATCCCAATCCCATGTTTCATCTTCATTGAACTCAACATCTCTACTAACTATAATTTTTTCATTCCTTGGGTTATAAAGCTTGTACCCTTTGGAATTTGAATCATAGCCAATAAATACATACTTCACACTTCGATCATCAAGTTTAGATCTTTCTTGATCCGGTACATGGGCATAGGCAATGCTTCCAAAAATTCGCAAGTAAGAGACATTTGGCTTCTTTCCACTCCAAGCTTCTTGAGGTGTTTGATTCTCCACACCTTTAGTTGGACACCTTTTGGACAAATAAACTGCACAAGAAACAGCTTCTGCCCAAAATTTTTTAGGCATATTCTTAGATTTCAACAAACATCGGGCCATATTAAGAATTGTTCTATTCTTCCTTTCTGCTACACCATTTTGTTGGGGTGTCCTAGGAATCGTTAAAGGACGACGAATTCCTTGTGTTTCACAAAAGATATTGAATTCATTTGAAGTAAATTCGCCTCCTCTATCAGACCTTAAAGATTTGATTACATGACCACTCTCTTTTTCAACAAGAGCTTTAAACTTTTTGAACACCTCAAAAACCTCTGATTTTTTCTTCAAAAAATAAACCCATGTTTTGCGAGTATAATCATCAAACATCGGTATGAATAAGCTGAAGTGGCTCGGTTGCTCTTGTGGCTTATTTAGGAAAACTCTTCCTTGCATGTTTTCCAAGGAGGCATGCTTCACACAATTGATTTGGGTGGTCAATGAATGGCAACCCAGACACCATCTTCTTCTCTCCTAAATTCTTGAGTCCTCCAAAATTCAAATGACCCAACCGCATATGCCAACGCCATGTTGAATCTTTTACACACATCTTCAAACATTTGGCACCATCGTTTTGGAGATTCAAAATGAACATCCTGTTTCTTGTCATGGACACCTTAGCAATAAGATTAGCATCTTGGTCTTTTAGCCAAAGGTTTTTATCTTTCATATGGATTTCATAACTCTTCTCCAAAAGTTGTCCCAAACTTAAAATGTTACTTTTTAATTTTGGAACATAATAAACATCATAAATGAGCTTATGACCACCATCTTTCAAAGAAATTTAAATGGTACATTTTTCTTTGATTGGAATTTTGGAAGAGTCTCCAAAGGTCACAAATCCACTCACTTTTTCATCAATTTCCAAAAATTTGCTTTTGTCCCCACACATATGATTGCTTGCACCATTGTCAAGGTACCATGAACTCTTGATCACCTCCTTTTCATCTCCTTTGAATGCTAGTAACAAAGTTGGCTCTTCCACTTCTTCTTTGTATTCAAGTAGATTAGCATTCTCTTCAATAATATTAGTATTGCAACATTCTGAAGCAAAATGACCAAATTTATGACAATTATAGCATTCAACATTACTCTTGTCATACCTCTTCTCATTTGGTCTTGCATAATTTCCTCTTCCTCTTCCACGGCCTCTTGATGATTGTTGGCCTCTTCTTTCGTTATTATTCTCAAAATAATATCCTCATCTACCTTTTCCTCCTCTTCCTCCTCTTCCTCATCCACGACCTCTTTGGTTTCTTTCTTGTACATTATTTTTTTCTTTGAAAGAAACCTTAGCTTGGAGAGCTTGTTCAAGCGGCTTCTCTTCCTTCTTCTTAAATCTTTCTTCATGGTCTTGTAATGATCCCATGAGTTGCTCAATAGACATGGTCTCCAAGTCTTTCGATTCTTCAATTGCAACAACAATGTAATCAAATTTTGGTTGCAAAGAGCGAAGGATTTTGTCCACCACACGAACATCTTCTACTTTTTCTCCATATCTTTTCAATTGGTTGACAGTGGCTAGCATTCTTGAAAAATAATCCGAAATGGACTCGGATTCCTTCATGTGCAAGGCTTCAAAATCTCCTCTTAATGTTTGGAGTCGAATCTTCTTCACTTTTTCAACTCCTAGGAGAGAGCTTTGCAAAATCTCCCAAGCTTCCTTGGCAGTAGTTGCTAGTGCCACCTTCTCAAACATGGACTCATCCAACCCTTGATAGATGAGGGTGAGATCTTGTTGATCCTTCTTTCTAGCCTTTTGCAAGGCATCTTTTTGAGCTGCAAACAAAATAGCTTCATCTTGTGGTTGGTCATATCCTTTCTCTACGATCTCCCATGCATCTTATCCACCAAGCAAAGCTTTCATACGAAGACACCAATTGTCATAGTTGTCTTTAGTAAGACGAGGATATTGAAATGAAAACATTCCTGATCCAGTAGACATCTCTCAAACTCACCAAATTAGAGAACTAGGCTCTGATACCACTTTGATAGAAAATGTGGTGAGCACAACACATAAAATTGAAGATGATGAACAAATTGGAATACTCAAAAGACAACTTCTACTTTGCTTAATATCAAATTGAAAACATACAATAGGTATTTATAAGACTTATAATAGCAACTCTAAAGTCACACAACTAAATGTGCACTAATATGACTTTAACACCCATTATCCTAGACATTAAGGACTCCAACCCATTACTACAATTTCATTACACATTAACAAAAAAAACTTCCACTAGCACACAATAATTTATAGCCACC
This sequence comes from Quillaja saponaria, assembly GCA_029379385.1. NCBI lineage: Eukaryota > Viridiplantae > Streptophyta > Magnoliopsida > Fabales > Quillajaceae > Quillaja > Quillaja saponaria. The sequence goes on from CM055618.1 coordinate 8,210,938, forward strand.
CATTATAAGAAATTAACTACCTCTTAAAACCCATTACATATAAATAACTCACACCTTTTTAACTTCTACTAACAATTTATCGTAGGAACATAAAATTTATTATTTTCAACAGTTAAAAGGCTGAATTTCGTTGGCCGCAGATCAGCTCCAAAACCAATACCCCAAAAGCTAAATACATCTGCCTTTACTGATAGACTTCCGTGCATAACATACTAGCCATATATCCACTGCACATTTAGAAGTTTCGAAATGAAAATAAGAAGCCTTTGCAAAAAAGCATACACTTACATCTGTATCGATTCTCTTAGTAACAATATAAACAATCTAAAGAAGTCCGGACATAATTGGTACCAGCCACTCGGGTGTTGACATGTGTTTCATCTTCAGGTAAAGGCGGGCCATGCCAAAATCAGTAATCTCGGGGACCCATTTTGTTGAAGAATGATTCAAAGTCTGACTTGGTCTTGTGGTTTGTTAGTAGTGTCCGTACTTTTCTGATTAAGTTAGCCAAATAAAGAATCTTAGCTGTTGCTAACACTATATTAGTGGCTGTAGTGGTTGAGTAAAATTTGGTCAATTTGTTTCTGATTGCAAGCCTATAAATAGGAATGTTTGCTTCAGTATTTGATATATTGAATCAGAAGTTGTTTGTTTCAGACTTCCTTCTATTTGTTAAGCTTCTGTTTCTCTATCTGATTTCTTTTCTCCAACACATTTATCGTCAAGTAAAATATTTTTGGCCTTAATGTCACGGTGGATGATGCAGTTGAGTGAGTCTTCGTGAAGGTAAAGCAAGCCACGTGCAGTGCCTGTGATTGTGTTAAACCTCCGCTTCCATTCAAGATTTTCTCGTCTATTTGATTCTGTAGTATCATGATCACTATTACATTATTTTGGTAAACAGATTGTGGAGCAGATCGTAGTTACTCTCCAAGCACATTTTTTAGAAACAAATTCAATTCCATATTTCAATTTAGAACTTACATTATCTCTGTTCTCTGGGTTTATAGATTTTAGAGTATTTCTCTTGCATGGGTTTGACTATATAAAACCCTAATTCAGCCTATTAATATTATAGAGATAGGCATGCACAAACCCACCAAAAGCTACTAAAAAAGGTCTACAAAACAATTTAGGCAATCAATCCTGATTTGCTGAAGACAACACCTTATGAAATGGAAGAACTCGTGTTGTCTTTGTTTTTTTTGGAATGCCAGAGAACAGAACTTAACATGTAGTGGAGTGAATCAAAACAATAAATATTTACAGTCATCTTTTCAACATTTTTCAATATACATCCGTGAGAATGAAAATCAGTTTAAGAAAACCCAGTGTTTTATTCAAATTCATATTTGATGTCATAAAAAGTGTCATCAACCAAAGCTCTGTATTAGATGAAGCACTCACAATTTGCAAATACTAAAAATATTTCAACACAATCTTCATCTATATTAAGCTCTGATATTTTGCAGAACCAATTATCCATATAAGCCGCTAATAAAATTTGAAAGAGGAAGAGAATATCATTGTGCTCAGTAATCTCTTTCAATAATGATCTCGATGCAAGTTCAGAAACAAAGGAAAAGCACTTACTGAATAGAAGCTTGTCAAGGCTCTCATTAGAAACGTTCTCATAAACAGGTAGCTTCTCCACCCCATGGGTACAATAACCCAAAAATTTACAACATTTCGGTGCTGCACACGTGCCAACAGCTGGGTTTCATTAATGAACTCCTTTTTCCCTTGGTTTGAGCCATGCGACAACTTCTTTACAGCAACCTCCCTCCCATCATCTAACTTCCCCTATGAGAAAATACATCCCATAAGTTAGAATAACTTGTAATTGCAAAGTTGTTCTCCATTGGAAGAGCTCCTCTTTTTGGAGAGTTCATAATTTAGCTAGCCAAGAAGCTAACTCGTTATTGGTCCACTATATGTTAATCAGAATATAAGACACATCTGGCAAACAAATGTTAATTTAGCGAAGTTTTCAGTTGAAAAAATGGCAGCTCAATCTTTGGATTTTAGGAAGAATCATTGTACTGTTGTCAGTGGACGGTGGCATAATATAATGCTCTCATGTTAGTCGACATAAGCCGTTAGTCATTGTAAGATATTAATGATAACATAAATCTAATATCACCTTCCAGGCCAACAAAAAGAAGCCTCCATTCCCCTTATCATAATTGAGGGAAAAATTAATAAAGATTCCTAATAAAATGCCAGTGTTATAATCACGGGATAAAATGGTCACCTATTATGGCAACTCAAGACTCCTGCAAGGACAAAGATGTGTTTTGCTTTATTCCCAGAAAAAGCTTTCAGTGAACCAACCACCCAAAGCATTCTTAGACATAACTCAAGGATTGTAGAGACCCTTTTTCAGTTTTATCCATTTGACATTATTTTAAAATGGTTAAAAATCCAAAATCTTTCTAATTATTTTCAGAATTAGGGGTTGTAACTTGTAATCACATTTGTCTTTCTTTGAAAATTGGTAAATTTTCATAAATTTTTATAACGGGTGTTCTTAAGGCACTTGTTAAGGTGAAAAATATAGAAAATTTGTATAATTTATTCTAGTGGTTGATCATAATTTCAGTATTGTGTAATAAATTTTTAATCACATTTGTCTTCCTTCGAAAATTGGTAAATTTTCATTTCTTTAATTATCTCCAAATCCAAGTAAACTTTTAGATAAAAGATATTGGCCTCATCTGCAAACCAAGCCTAAATAAAATGCATGATTCAGAAAACATTGTTCAGCTCGTTTTGAGTTTTAACCTTTAACTTTCGTAAACACCAAACATAATTAAAATATGCAACAACAACTACTCAAAGATCGTACCTTGAAGATGTTAATATAAGATCTCAAAAAGGTTTTTTTCAAAAAACAAAAAATCCATTTTTATCGAGATGAAATTATATCTTCCCATCATTTTACAAAAAGCAAAACTCAATCATTCTCAATCCACTATTTTTTTTCTTCCACCACTCTGGTGTCGAACACCTTTAAACATAATCACATGTTTGAAAAATAATAACTTATTGATGAAATTTCATATGAACCCCAATATATATATTCATTTCCTTTTCTCCAAATCCAAGTAAACTTTTAGATAAAAGATATTGACATCAGCAGAAAACATTGTTCAGCTCGTTTTAACCTCTAACTTTCGTAGTCACCAAACATAATTAAAATATGCAACAAGAACTACAAATAATATGCCAGGGTTATAATTACAGGATAAAATGGGGGAGGTATTATGGCAGCTCAGGACTCCTGATAAAATGGGGGAGGTATTATGGCAACTCAAGACTCCTGCAAAAGGACAAAGATGTGTTCTGCTTTAATCCCAGAAAATCTTTCAGTGAACCAGCCAAAGCATTCTTAGACATAACTAAAAGATTGTAGAGACCTTTGTTCAGTTTTATCCATTTGCATTATTTTAAATTTGTTAAAAATCCAAAGAAAAATTCCTAATTATTTTCAGAATTGGGGTTTGTAACTTGTAATCACATTTGTCTTCCTTCCCAAATTGGTAAATTTTCATTTCTTTGTCTCCAAATCCAGGTAAAATTTTAGATAAAAGATTTTGGCATCAGCAGCAAACCAAGACTAAGTAAAATGCATGTTCAGAAAACATTTTCATTTAAACCTATAACTGTCGTAGCCACCAAACAAAATTAAAGTAAATGCTACTTACAGGTTAAATGAACACAAAAGAAAAGGATACAGAGTAAAGAAACATTATAAGCAAATGCTACTTATAGGTTATATAGCAAATAACATTTGAGTCTAACATAACCAGTCTACCTTTAACAACAAAGGAAGAAGGTGAAGCTAATTCTAATCTGATACACTTATTGCTAAATTACCAATAAAACAGAGTATGTCTATAATATATTAACTCTCCCTTACTCGAGAAGAATGAAGATTCTAATTGCAGAATGGTGGACCTAATTCCACTTTAAACATATTACTCTCAGCCTCAAAGAACTAGGGAACTTAGAAAAAAACACTTACTACTAAAATCCAACCCAAAGTTTCAGACCGAACAAAAATCTTTAAAATGTCATTGGGGGAAAAATAAAATATGATTCTTAGAATTTATAAATTACTTGCTAGGTTCTTTGATAAATAATCTGCTTTCAAATATCATTGGAAAATAGAAACAGCATAAATGCTACCAAACAAGTATCGTCATACACCTTTTCTTTTTTTATAAATTTTAATAAAAGAATCATATTCCCCTCTTTTCGGTTATAAAAAGAGAATACTTTTCCATTTTCCACCAGCAATTCTAAATTATTTTCAAACAGTTAGTTATATGTAAATATTGTCTTTATTTTCAAACAAGGGATATATTAAAGTTTCCTAAATTATTTTACGTTCTCAAGACTACCTATTGAGTTATTTCCAAACTCACATTATCAAATATTTTCCATGTATCTTCAGATTGAGCACTTGGGAAAAAAACTATTTTTGAGAATTTTTTGTGGGACATGGCTAACTGGGTGGCTACATTTGCTTTAATGTACGTTAAAGTTGCAAAAGATTATGCCTAGCAGAGATCTTATACAAATTCAGCAGGAATAGATAATAGCAAATAGAATATACAGTAAGATATTTTATAGTCTAAATTCATACTAGTATTGTACGATTGTAGTCAATAAAAAGTAAAAATCTGTAAAATCACTTTTCTGCATGGTTAGATATCTAGTATTCTATGAGAACCGTACTAAGTCTATTCTATGAGAACCGTACTAAGTCAACTATGGGTTGATTTTATATTCACGATGGTAAATTAAGATAGGTAACATTAGTAACTAATAGTGCAACTAAAAAATTAACAAGTACAAAAAAGTAAAAAAAAATAAATAAAAATACTAGAGTTAATGTATAAGAGCAAGCACGCCTAAGTTAGGATGTTATAAATCACAAACATAATGTTGTAATAATCTAACCAAATAATTGGGTAATTTGGAAAAGAAAATGAAGTAAATTATTTATTAGTTTCGCAAGCTAAGTTGATAAGCAAGATGAAATAAAATGAACTAAGTTAAGAAGGTAATTATTCAATCAAATGTAGGTATAATAAATAAAACTCTTGAAATTACAACAAGTTTATTAGTAATTCAATTATTTAAGATGAACGAAGAGAAAAATGTTGTATTGTTGGTTTGTGAAAGCTAGGGTAGACCTTGATCGACCTTAGTTCTTATACCAGTCACAGTCCCTAGTTTGGGTCGTGACACTTGATCCCAACACCTCCTTCATAACCAATTTATATAAATATCAAGGAGTTAAAATTCGTTTTGAGGTACCGTTTTGATAAGTTCAAAAATGAAAACGATTCGGGAAATGGCATGAAAACGCTAATTTTCTTGGAAACACATGAAAACATATATTAAAACATATATTATAGTAATTATAAGCATCCAACATGAATAATTTAATACATAAATACTAATAAATACATATCAAAATAAAAACCTTAACATAGATATAGAAATTGAAAAAACAAAATCAAATTACAATTACACTCTAAGAGAAGACCTACATAAATTAAATTGATTAAAAAAAAATTATACTAATTCATAGTTAATGATGTTTATTGACATAACACATTAAAATTCTTTTCCCAATTAAAATAAATTAAATTAACATAAACAAAATTAAGAACCCATTAGCCCTTTACTTAATTTTGATTTATTAAAAGACTTTAATTGAAAAATATATATGTTGGACCATAAAGTAGAGATACAAAACTGGGCTTGGAAGTTAAAACCATTTCTTGCCCAAATAAAAACAAAAGAGAGAATAAAATAAACTAATTAAAAGAGTATGATATTTATTAAGTAAATCAATGGAGAGAGAGAAGAGGAGAACAGAGAAGGCAAGGCTGCGTGTGAAGGGAGGCCAAATTTAACAGAGAAGGCAAAGGCATAAATCTGAGTGAAAAGGAAGCCAAATATGCCAAAGAAAAATTCTAGATCAACACCATGACCCTCAAATCCAAACCTCTCCTCCACTAAGACCTAGATTCAAATCTCTCCTCCTCCACCTGCGAAGAGTTGGGAAGATTTTTCATCCTCAAAATTCAGATAAGCTTACTTTTCAGTTTTTTATCCGTCTTCTATCGTAGTTTTGATCTGATTCGGACTGTTTCAGGTGGAAACAACATGGATTCCACTGAAATATCTTGGGTATGTTACTTTGGGTGGGTTTCGTGTAGGTAGGAGTGGAAACCGAATAGTTTTGAAACAGGTAAATCGACATGACTTTTCGTTCCTTGATAAATATACAATTAGATTATACCTATATATACTATTTTAAACTAATTACAACTTGATTGAAGGTTATCAGAAAATTAACAAAATTGCTCATACCAACATAAACAAAAGGTCACAGATTTTGTCATTTTCTTCTCGATTTCAACATTTTCACATATATAATGAATATCATCTTCGCACATGCATTCGCACATGTACAGAAGGTTTTTTTTTTGTTTTTTTAAATTGTGATAATATGTAAATCTATATTATATATAAAAGTGGCTTAATAGTAAATTTTTTTTTTCTTTAATACTCTTATGACTTTTTAATATTAAATAGTCATATTTAGTTGTTATTTTACTTCAAATAAGTTGTTATTTTTTTAAAAAAATTTTCTAATTATTCTCCATTTTAATATCAATAGGATTGTAATTATTTTAGGACTATGTTTTTTTTTTTTTTTAAATTCTTTTCAATATTAATAAATTTATAATTTTTTAATAATTATATGTCAATAGTGATTAAGATTGATTTTCTGATTTTTTTGGTTAATAAGTAATAATCTTATTATTTTTTAATTGTTGTCAAAATTATCAATTAAAAGAAATATTAAGAGTGTAGTTTTTATAATTGTTTTTTTTAATAATTATATGTCAATATTAATTAATATTGAATTTTTCTCAATTTTTTTTGTTTAATAAGTTTCTAAAAATTATAATATTTTTTTAGTTCTTCTCAAATTTATGAAATTTAAAAAAAAAATGTTATTAATTAAAAAATATTTAGAGTAGAGTATAGTTTCCATGATTATATACTATTGTTTTTCTTTTAGTGGAAGAAATTTTACTCTTAAATACCTTATAAGTTTTTACTATTACATAAATAGTTTTCAGTTGTTATTTTACTTCAAATATTATATTATATTATTTTTATTTATTTCATAATTCTTCTTCATTTTAATATTAATAATATGATTATAATTATTTTATGACTATTGATTTTGTTTATCTTAATTCTTTTTAATATTAGTAAATTTAAAATTAATAATAACTATATAGCAATAGTAATTAAGATTGAATTTCTCAATTTTTTTTAATTTAATAAGTTACTAGTAATTTCAATATTATAATTTCGTTTTTTAAATGCTATGAATGAAATGAGATATTAAAGTATAATTTTTATGATTATAATATTATTGTATTAGCTCTTCTTCCATCTTTAGATTTTTTTAAAAATTATATGTTTATATTGTAAATTAAATTTTTATTGGATTTATCTATTTGTTTATTATCATTATCATTGAGCATTATTTTATATTATGTGCAAGAGAAATTAGTAAAGAGATGACCTGAAAGAGTGGTTAAAATACTATGTGTAGAGTGCATGTAATCTTTCTTGAAATATTAGTTAATTCTTTTCTCATCCATACATGTAGACAACGGGGCTAAATCACTTCATATTTTGTGTTGATTTTTATTTCTCTTCTCATCTACTTATATTTTTGGGTTATTACTTTTTGTAATTTCTACTATAACTCATTGAAGATTGAAAGGAAATTTATAGAGTTGATTGATCTTTAATCTTGTAGTTTTGAAGGGACAACATCGTTACATATTTATTAACATTCAAAGTCGTGTAATTCTAGAAATACACCAATTAATTTTTTTTTGAAAAATAATAATTTGCTATGAGGTGAAATATAAGAGAGCATGTTGATAGACTGAACATTGGAAACAATCCCTTTGAATGTAATTTTGGTGTAGAATTCATATATTGAAAGATATATACATAATTGAATAATATTCCAGATCTCGATATTAGTAAGTATCTTTAAAACAATTAAAAGCATCTAAATAACATTGGTATACAAGAATGAGTGTTACTTTTTTAAAATGAAAATAAAATTTATTTACATAGTTTAGAAATTAGAGAAGCAATTGGTAGTGAATGATATTTTGTGTAATAATAATATAATTTTAATACAATATTTATGTTAGAGACGTTCTCAAATTAAAAGCCAAAATCACTTAATTATACATGTTATTGGGATTTGAATAGAAGTTAAAGGAACAAATGGAATACACAAATCCAAGAAATTGGAAACATTGAAAGCAAGAAATCCAGTAAGTGTTACAAGTAACACCAAAACAAAGTACTCTAACTGATTAGAACTGACATCAAGTTCTCCTTGATCGGTGTTAAAAAACATAAAAAATAAAATGCATGTATTAATTGCAAGATTAAAACGAACAAACTAAATTAACAACTAACTTAATCGTTTCAGTCACTTACTCCTTAAAAAGAACATGAAAATAGGGGACATAATAAACTTATTGTGGAAGACCATTTATATGGAACTAGGCTGCATAGTTTGTACTTTGTTTGACAAATGTACTTCAGCTTTTATTAATGACCATCACCAACCTCCAATTGAAAGAAATTGAAGAACATAAATAATAAGAGATGGTGATGGGAGGAGTATGGTGAATCAATCAATATATACCATCACCATGTAATTGGACATTGTTAGTTTGGGAAGGAGGTTAGAATAGTTGGATAGTTGATTTGGGATTTAGTTGGAGGAAGTATAAGGACACAAAAACTTGGAGAAAATAGTTATATTGATGTAGGAAATGGATACAAGAGTTTATAGTTTTAGCTTTGCTAGCTTATGTTTTTAGCTTTTCTAGCTTACTTACAAATGAGCCATAAACTCTTATTATATTACTCCACCTCCTTAATCAATGGTGGAGATTTATTACATCCAACAGTTCATATCGGCCATCTAGAACTCTCCTACAAAATATCTAGATATTTTTTCAAATTCTACTTCTCGACTGATTACCAGCTTCTTTGTTTTAAAATTGAAGATTCTATAGCCTTTTGATTGAGTGCTATAGCCCAAGAATATTCCTTTCTCACTTTTATCATCAAGTTTGCTTCTTTTTTGATGAGGAATATGAATATAGCATATGTAGCCAAAGACTCTAAGATCTTTTGCTGAAGGCTTCTTATCACTCCAAGCTTCAATTGGCATTTTATTTTCCACAGCTTTTGTTGGACACCTGTTTAGTAGGTAGATAGCGGTATATACTGCTTCAGCCCAAAATTTCTTTGGAATACCTTTATCACCAAGCATTGATCTTGCCATCTCCATTACAGTTCTATTTTTCCTTTTAGAAACTCCGTTTTGCTCTGGTGTATACTTGACTATCAATTGATGCTCAACTCCTTCATTTTCATAAAACTTGTTGAATGCAATAGAGGTATATTCGGTACCTCTATCACTTTTTAGCATCTTGATTTTATGGCCACTTTGTTTCTCCACAAGATTTTTGAATCTTGTAAATATTTTGAATACTTCGGATCTTTCTCGCATAAAGTAGACCCATGTCATTCTAGAATAATCATCAATGAAGAGAATGAAGTACCTGTTTTGACTGTCGGTAAGAGTTCCCATAGGACCACCAACATCTGTATGCACGAGCTCCAACGGTTTCTTGGCCTTCCATGTGCTTTTAGAAGGAAATGATTACCTTTGTTGTTTCCCGAGCATGCAGCCTTCACAAACTCTTTCAACTTCATTTATGCTTGGGAAATGTCGCATCATGTTCTTTTGATAGAGAGTCTTCATCCCTAAAAAATTGAAATGTCCAAATCTCTTATGCCATAGCCATGAATCACACATTTGAGCAATCATGGTTGTATTTGCAACATACATCTACTGGAGAGGAAAATTTCGACTCCTCATCTTTACTTGAGCTATCTTCTGGCTTTTATCAATTTATCATATATTGTGCAAGTATCCCCCTTAAAGTGTAATACATGGCCATGTTCTATCCACTGGCCAATACTTAGTAGATTTTGTGCTAAATTGGGAACTAAGAGGACATCTTTAATGAACTTCGTACCTCTTGTAGTTTTGACTGCAACAGTTCCTTTTCCAGTTACATTGATGCAGTGATCGTCTCCTAATTTAATGATCGATTTGCATGATGTATCGAGCTCTGAGAAGACACTTTTAGTTGGTGTCATGTAATTGCTACAGGCGTTGTCAATGAGCCATGTAACATCACTCTTTTTAGATGCTGCTTGACATATGTAGAATGTATTTTCTATATCTTTGCGGTCTTGCTTAGGGTTGACTTGATCTTCAGAGTAGCTTGCATGATAATTGTCTTTAGAATGACAATCTTTTTCAATATGGCCAAACCTTTTGCAATGTTGGCATTGCGGCTTCCCGCAGTTGCCAATAATTTTTTTCCAAGTGATTTGTCATTTTACAAATTTTACATGGAGCATATTTTTTCTTCCTTTCACTTTGATTTTTATATTTTCTCCTCCATTGATTTTTCTCTTGAATCTTCTCCATTATATTTAAATTTTTGAGACCTTATATTAGTTTTAGACTAAAAGATGATTTTTCAATTCGCCTACTCAGCATATTTTCCAAAGCTTCTAGAAAACCCATTAATTCTTTTACTGATAAAGTAGAAAAATCTTTTGTTTCCTCTATTGTGGCAACAATAGAATCAAATTTCTTAGTAACAGTAATTAATATTTTTTACTATTTTTTTCTTTTGAAATATCATCTCCATAGGCTCTGATTAACTATTTCTTTAACCTTTGAATAAGAATCCTTTAAGGTCTCGAAATTTTTCATTTTAAGGTTTTCAAAACCCCTCCTTATAGATTGTAGTTTAATTGTATGTACCTTAGCGTTACCTTAAAATTCCTCTTGTAACATATCCTATGCTTCTTTGGCTGTAATTGATCCAATTAGTCTTGGAAAAATATTTTATGCCAGAGCCTGTTGGATGACATAGAGTGCATGTGCTTCCCTTTGCTCCTCATTATTCAATTTCTCTTGTTGAGCATTTGTGAAAGTAGTTCTATTTTGTGGAATAGTAATTCCATCATGACCAATATTCCACAAGCCTTGAGACATAAACTATGTCTTCATTTTGATACTCTAATAATCATAGTTTTTACCAGAGAAAATTGGTAGAGGAACAGATTGATGAGATGTCAAAGCCATGGATTTAGTGAGCCTTCGCCTAAGTATTGAACGAACAAAGCTCTGATACCACTGTTAGTTTTTGGGAAGGAGGTTAGAATAGTTGGATAGTTGATTTGGGATTTAGTTGGAGGAAGTATAGAAGAGGCAGTATAAGGACACAAAGACTTGGAGAAAATAGTTGCATTGATGTAGGAAATGGATACAAGAGTTTTATAGCTTTAGCTTTGCTAGCTTATGTTTTTAGCTTAGCATGTTCTATAACCTTGTAGAACTCTTTAGAGTATTCTAGAGTATTTCACATTCTTCTGGACCTTTCCAGACGCTTTTAGAATATTCTAGAACCTTTCAAAACCTTATGGAACCTTCTAGAACTTTCTAAAACTTTTGAGGACATTCTAGGACTTCTTGGAACATTCTAGGAGGAGAAGGTATATTAATTTTAACAGACATCTTCTCTATGGTGCCATTCAGGCTACCTCCCAATTACCATTCATCTCCATTTTCTTTTATCTTCACTCTATGCAGCTTCGGTGTCGTTGAGACTCTAGAAGAAAATAGCTTCATCTTGGGGCATTGTCTCACAGTTAAAAAATCATTGAGCCACAGAAATTATGAGACTTGGAAGACATTCAAGCTCCAGATTTTTCAAACTATTGAAAACAATCTCCTCTTCTCCTTGGTCTCTCTATTAAATTCAATTTCTTCTATAAGTTCGCACTCCCTGATTCTCATTTCTGTGAGTTGAACAAGACTTTTCGCTGTGGTGGATGTTAGTAAATGTATCATTCCACTGCATTTCCAGACATCCAAAGCTTTCAAATGATTAGAAGAAACTGTGGAAGGCACTAAATCCAACAAAGCAGAGCAGTCCCATACTTTTAATGTTTCTAGAATCTTAAGAATGTAGTCGTAGTTGGTGTCTCAATCACAAGTCTTTCCGAAGGGAATATCTCTTGAAATGAACAATACTTCACAACTAGTCCATTTTGGTTGGAGATTTTCTCAAGGAACCAATATAGGAAATTACTAGCTGCATTGTTCATGATCAAAAGACTGTAGCTAGAGAAATGTAAGGTTGCGGAAGAGATCATCTATAACATATTGGTTGTTCCATATCCTCATGGCATCCTTGCTGTCTAATGACAATGCCTCTATCTTGGGGAGTACCTGATAGAGAAACAGAACAAATTAAGGAAAGTAGAAATTGATGTACAAGCGATCACTTGGAACATTTTATTTTCTTTGTGGCTGCATACCATTTCAATGGAGAACATGGGTTGCTGAATTGCAACAGGTACTTGATCATCCTCTGGATCTATTTCATGAAAGTTTATAGACTCAGTTGTGAAGATCTCCAGGTTACCAGAAACTATGGTATATATCATTTTCAACTTTGGCCATTCGATGGTATAATGTCCTGGGTCGAAACACTTGAGTTTTGGTAAATTTTTTAGTGTCACTGAAGTTACTTCAGGAAACACAAAGTTAATGGTTATGTACTTCCAGGTATTCCTTCTTCCTTGGAAACAATTTCCTCCATCTGAGCACATGAATCTATGTTAATTTCATCAAGTTCTTCAAGACCTTTAGCTATAGATGCTGGAAATAGATATTTTAGACTTCCACTATTCAGAACATGTATTTCCTGCAAGTTCATGAAGCTGAAGAAACTTGTGGAGTCCTTGTTCCACAAGTTTGTCAATCTGGGTAGATGACTTACTATCAATTTTCTCAAAGGAATAGCTGCTCTGATTTGGCCGTGATATTCTTCAACATCATCAGTGCTCTCTAAATCAAATAGTACTTCTACCAAGAATAGTAACTTCTTTGTTCTCAATTGTTTTTTCTTCTTTGGGTTATCATAGATTCTTTTTGATAAAAAAACATAAATATGAAGAAAAGAAATATGTTGTTTGAGATGGCTAATTTCAACTTTAGACCTCTATTAAGATGTATGTTTGGAGTAAAATTTCTATAATGGTAAGTGTCTCCATCTTGCAAACTACTAGTATGGTTATCTTTCTTTCTCCCTATTATAGCTTTAGTAAAATGTCAATGTAATAGCAGACTACTAGATAGATAGTAAAATTTAAGTTATTTATTCAGCAGTTTTATATTCACAAGAAGTTGAAAGAGCCTCATCTTTTAATTGTAGTTTTTCTTCATCATTTTTTTGTCAACGTAGGCTACAAGAAACGACCTTAACTACAAGAGAGTCACATCGCAAAGACAGTTAATAATCATTTGCATTTGTTTACAGATAAAAAGATGCAATAACCCTAAACTAATATACCATTTTCTGCGTCTGCACAGAAGCAAAACTTATCTACATTTGTGATGCGGACACAACATACAGACGCCAATAATTTTTTACCACGTATTAGAGTCTGGTTGCTAGATGTTGAAAAGCTTGAAAATATGACTGTGTGTGTAACGTAGACTAGAAAACCAAACACCCATATTATTATTTTTTATTATTATTTGCGTCTGTAAAAAATAGGCATAGTTAATCAAAAGGTAGACACAAATAGATAGGATAAAAGAAACAAAACTTTTGTAATCCAAACATGATGTTGATGTGTTAATTTTAGAAAAATTGAGGTAAAAGTTAATACTTGATTAATCAAATAACAAAATAACTGAGTGTAGACAAAAATAGAAACACATTTTTTGTCAGATCTTAGATATTTTCAAACTACTAAAACTAATAAATGGTGAGAAAAGCTTATTTAAAAGTATTTTTTAATCATGTGTAAATTAGTTTATATGATTCCTAAATACTTATTAAATTTATTTTGGGACAATTTTTTTTTGTACAAGAAGAAATAGTATGAGAATCTTACATTTTAAAAATTAGTGAAATTCTTATTGAATTTAACTAGTAACCTTGGAAATAGTTTGAAAAGTTCTATAAAATAATTGAATTATAATTAGACAATTTTTTTAATTTTTTAATTTATTTATAAAAATACATTTAGGCAAAGACTTTAAATCTAAAAATTAGTAGGGACAAGAACTTTAAATTGAAAAATCAGTAGGGTCAATTAAACAAATTTCTTATAAATAAATTTTTTTTTCCTATCACCAATAACACTTTTGTAATTATAGTGTGGGCAGCTGCCCCCCACACCCTTACAAAGTAGATCCGCCAGTGATTGTCACATATAGATACACATGAACTTGGAATAGTATAATGTTACTCATATGAAATGAATTTGGTTACGAGATCATTTTGATCATTGGGAAGTTTTATGAATGGTTATTTGCTCTAAAATGTTTTACGAACTAATTATCTCTCATGCTTATTTTTTGAAAAAATTATTTTATGAGATATGATTTGTTAGAACACCTTTACTAGTGTGGTATGGTTAGATGGAAGATATCCTAATCCTGTGTGTGGACCGACACATGTGAAAAAATATATATTTGATTGATATGATACTGTAGTTATCGGGAGTTTATCATTAACTCATTGTGACTGTTGAATTGGAATTGGCAGATTGATACATACCCTAGTGAGCGGGTTTTTGGCACTAACTAGTTGTGATCTATAGGTTCAACAGTTTGCAAAGTTCTAACAGTGTAAGATCTTCATAAGACAGTTGTTAACAAATGATTCATATAAAGTTTCTTTAAAGCTTAAATTATATCAATGCATGTTTAAGTAATGCTTATTTTTAACTTCTCAGGCGTTAACTTGTTCCCTCCTATATTATTAATTTTGGTAGGCTTAGCTTCTTGGTTTAGTTGTGGTTTATATGCCTATGTCGTTTTTCTTGGATAAGTATTATGTTCAGCAGTGCTCTTAGACTGCACTTGTACCTAGATTCTCAATTTGTTGGCATAATTATTATTTATATCTTGTATTTTATAGTTGTTTGGTTAAAAAATTATGCCACCTCTGCTTTTGTTTCTATTATTATCCTTGCAACGTTATATTCGTTAATCTCAAGACAGTATTATTGATTTGTGGAGTTATGGTGAGTCTTAATCTGTCTTAGTTCGCATTCCAGTCGTAATTTTCAAGTTCTGATCGTGACAGGTTTAAATCTAATTCATCCTTGCATATCGTTTCTTTAGAGGACAATTCATAATTCTGCGTAATTACATGTTTTCTTTAAGAAATGCTCATCCTTGATTTCGAAACTTTCTTGGTCTTTTCATTGTTTCTTTATTCAAACTTTATGTATTAGCTTATTATTTGACATCCCTTCTTATTTCATAATTCTACATAATGACATTTAAAAAAAGAAAAGAAAAAAGAGAAAAGCCCATCCTTGATTTTGAAACTTTTATTGGTCATTTGATTGTTTCTTTATTCAAACTTTGTGATGGCAGCCTCCTTGTCTTTTTCTTCTCTTTTCCTTTCTTCCCTTTATTCGACTCATACATGCATATTCTTTCTGATCTTAGGCAATTCATAAATTAATTATGAATTAGCTTATTTTTCAACAAAAGTTGCCGCTAGTTAATTCAATTAATAAAATTTTGTAGTGTTGTTTATCAAATACATGTGATTGAATCTCACTTTTACTTGAGACGAGAAATTTATGGAAAATAATAGAGCTACCTCTCATTGTGATACTAATAGACCATAAAAGGTGCAGTCAAGAGAAAGGAATAGCAAAGGACAACAAAATTGCACGTATTAATTTGGTCTATTGAGAACATCAATACATAATACATTAATTCTACTTAAACATTTTTTGTATTGTGGCATAATAGTTTTCATCTTCATTTGTTTCTACTTGTAATTTCTGCATCTTTGTTTTGCTTGAGACTACTCCCTTGGAAAATGTTTTCATCCTGAAGCAACCTTCAACATAAACTTTTCCGAGTTTGGGAATTTGAAAGCACAATTCAGCGAGGAGAAACTAGTAAGACTTTGTAAAGATAAAAGTTTAAGAACTTTCAATTGGTTGAACTCAATCTCATCCTCTTCTTCTTCATGCTCATCATTTGTACGGGAATTTGGCCGAGCTGTACCTTGATGGCATCCTCATCATCACTCCTAAGTATATTTCTTAGTGTATATACACAACATATATATATTAGTTTTGGTAAACCATGCGTTACCCATTAATTATACTTATGACACAATTATAAAAACATAATTCAACAATAATATCATTATAAAAATATATAAGTCTAATAAAAATTAAATTTATCATATAAGTTTACGAATTTGATTTTTCTTTCAATTCGTAGAAGAGTAAATCATGAAAAATATTAATATTTCTTTTAATTCATATTATTTAAAAAAAAAAATTAATTTATACGATTACATAGAATTAAGAAAACATTATAATTATTAAAAAACTTATCAAATATATATATATATATATATGTATATATTATAAATTCAATCTTAGTTATTCTTTACATAAAATTATTGACAAATCATAGATTAGAACATCGAGAAGAATTAGAAAAAAAAAAATAGTCAAAAAGCATTTACTATCTTATTAGTATAAAAATAAAAAGAATTAGTAAGACAGTAAAAACAAAAAAATAATAACAATAACAGTCTACACAATATCTTAAAACTATAAAGTAACAATTAAAGAATACTTCTTTAATAGTATAAACTTATTAAGAAATCAAATTTCCTCATAAATAGTGATAGTAATTAACGTACTACCTCTCATTCTCCTGACTTAATGTGAATATATTTTTTCAATTTAACTTACTAGAAATAAACTAATTTTAAGAAGACTAATTATAATAAATTTCACGAAGTATGCACAAAGTACAAGGAGAGGGGAGATCGAAAACACACCGCTCATAACTAAGCATGCCAAGAATAAATTGAAATGTCTTCCTGGTGATCAAATTAAATATGATAAGTTAATGGAGAAAACATTCAAATATACACATGTTTATACCTTCTTGTGAAATAATTTTTCTATGGTTGCATTGATGTTTCCTTCCCAATACCATTCATTCTGAGTTCCATCCACTTTTACCATGTGAAGCTTTGGTGTTCTCAAAAATCCATTAGAAAATACATTTTAGGGCAACCTTTAACAATTGCGTCTGTCAATTGTGGGAATTTCAAAGCTCAATTCGCTGAACTAAAACGTATGAACTCTGGTAAATATAGAAGAACCAAAACTAGCAAATGTCTGAACTCAATCTCATCTTCATCTTCGTCATTTGTTATGACTTCTTCTAACATTTTACATTCAACAATTCATAAAATTGTAAGTTGAACCAAGCTTTTTGCAGTTGAAGGTGCTAGTAAATTTACCAACTTGTCGCAATTTTTTATTTTTTTAACACTGCCCAATTTTTGAAAGATACTGTGGAAGGTACTAATTTGATCAAGCTGGAGCATTCCCAGATACATAATGTCCCGAGCTTCTCAAGAAGTGGATCTAGTTCGGAACCTTCTCTGCAGATGTTCTCTAAATTGGGTAGTCTAGCCAAAAGTAATCTTTTGAGATGCATTATAGTCGTCCCTTGTTCTTGGATTGCCATTTGTCAGCCACTTAGGAATATTTCTTTCAATGAAATAGATACGAAGCCTAGTTCCTCAACAGTGGGGACACTTTGAAGTAACAATCTATATGGAAAATTAACTGCTTCTTCATTGTCTAAAAAAGAAAGGACAAGAACTTTTAGCTTGCGAAAATGGGTTGTTGAAGATGATTGGCCATTCAATAACCGCAAAGTGTCCTTGTTATTTAACAACATAATTCCAAATTAGGAATTGCAACAAGAGTATATGATTCATATGATTGTTCTCCTTAATTATGTTCGCAACCATTGTCCATACCTTTTCAATGACGAATACTGGTTGTTGGATCTCCACATCTTGTTGGTCAACTTCATTTGTTGCTCTTGATGTTTGATACTCCATTCCTAGATCCAACCAGGGGCAATTCGACGCATCTAATCTTTTCAATTGTGGGCATTCTATGGTCTGTACCCCTGGACCGGGATAGAAGTTCTTGAGTTTGGATAAATGTCCAAGTGTTAAGGAAAATAGTTGGGGAAAAACAAATCTAGAAGTTGCTTCCATTGCTTCCTCCTTTGCAACAATTGTCTCCAGTATCGCCCAAAATCTTATATCAAGTTCTTCAAGAAGCTGTAGATATTTGGCTACAGAGGCAGGAAAAATATTTTCCAAATTCTCACATTCATTAACCTGTACCACTTGAAGAGTTTGGAAGCTGAAAATTCCTTCAGGGTCTCTATTCCATGTATGCTTCAATTTTGATAACCGATCCAAACTCAAATTCTTCAATTGTGTAACCATATGATTTCCACGAGCTTCATCACCAGCATCTAGTCTAAATATCTTATTCAAAGAATCGGAATCCGCAACAGTCAATATCTCCAAATTTTGAAGCTTTCTCAGCATGTAAGATGGAACAACGGTCCGGAGTTTCTTGCAACATTGGATTTTCAGTGATTTCAGTTTTCCGAAAGAGTTTGGAGTAACACGATCAACACTCCATATTGTTCTCCAAGTTATTCATGTTGGTGATTACCAATGTCTTCAAGTTAGGGAATAAAGCCTGGCACAATCAACACTTTAGGTCAGCATAATTCTGTCTTTTATATAATTATATATATAAGCATAGAGAAGAACACTCACAAATAACCTAAATAATTCAAGTAATAGACAGTAAAAACAATACTAATAAAATGTTAAAAGGATATACTTCATCGGAATGTTGAAGGGTAGAAATGCTTCCTTCTGCCATTATAATTTCCTCTATCATATGGCAATTACTAATCTCAAGGTGTTTGAGTTTTACAAGGGCTTCAGCCATGGGATATGAAAATAGATGATTTAGATTTCTGCAGTCCTCCACAATAAAGGTGGTTAGATTTTTAATCCAAGAATTTGCCGAAGGTTCGTCATGCCAGATCTTCTCAAAATTGATTGACGATAATTTTAAGGTCTCTAACTTCGGAAGTGATCCCTGTAAAAACAATTATTGTCTCATGAATAAGGAGAATCTGAAGTATGAACCATGTTTCACCTGTTAAAACATGCTGGGAAGTAAACTTCATTCATTATGTACAATAGATATGCTATTAATATCTCTTCTTATATTTTACTAAAAGTTAATTAAATTGTGCAAAACTAGCAAGTTATATATAACAATATTAATTTTCTAAAAAACTCAATAGCGTAAATAAATATTATACCTTCTCACAAAAAAGAGGCATGCAGGCAGCATAATCATTTTTCATAGGGAATGACGTCTTCTTATCAAAGTTAAATAGTGCCGGCAAATCTTGTAGTGTCAAAGAGTGCAATTGGTGAAACTTGAGCTTATGAGAATGCATATTATCAATGCGATCTTCTCTTCTCAAAGTAACAATCTCTTGTATAAAGTTGCATTCAGAAACTTCAATTTCAAAGAGCCTGGAAAGGCGCTTCTAACCATGGAGAATGTAAAAAGATTCTTCAACTTATGACAACTCTTAACTTTGATTACTTGCAATTTGCTGAAGGATTCACCGAAAGCAGACCAATGCATATATTTTCCAACTTGAAAAGATTGTGGATAATCAACGACTCTAAAACAGGAAATGCCTTACCTGGATGAAATAACTCTAGATCCATTGAATTAACAATGTATTCAATTTCAGCATTGTTCTGGATAAGAAGATGCTTCAGATATGGAAATCCTTCTGATTCAACTCGTAAAGAACATTCTTGACACTGCTCAATTCATCGAGGTGCAGATCTTCAACTCTTTCCAATAGCCTTAGGATCCCTTGCACTAAATGAAAGCTCATGTTAATCTTGAGTTTTAATGTTCTAGACGTTTTGTAATTACCAAACCAGTTCCAAACGTCTCCAATCAAAATCTTGTATCGTTCTAATTTTTTGAACAACAAGTCCATTGGCATAGCTGAAGGATCTCGAATCCGTATGTCCGAAGTGTTTAGCTCAGGCAAACAATTTAGCTCTCTAAGATTGGCATTAATGTCTTCAGAATTGGCTTCTTCACTCTCCCAACCAGAAAAACTGTTTTCCATATTCAACTCTTCTAATTTTTTGAAGTTTGACAAGACATTAGGAGGAATAACTTCTAGTTTTGAACAGTTTCCCAAATCCAACAACTGAAGCTGGGTTAGCTGCCCTATTGCACGAGGCAACTGCTTGATGTCAGTGGCTAGAAGGCTTAGAACTTTTAAGTTTTTCAGCTCACCAATCATGGCTGTGTCTTCTAGCTGGCATTGATCTAAACACAACGTCTGAAGATTTGTCAAGAGAGTAATTGAGGAGGGTACGTGTGAGAAACACATTTTAGTTTAATCCATTACCTTGAGACCTGACATTCCTTCAAAAAAATTATCTGGAATCGTGAAAGAAAATTCATTGTTGGCGAAACAAAAAAACTCAAGGCTAGGAAAATCCATACCCTCTGGAAGTCTTCCAATATTACTGAGTCTTAAAGAAATTGATGTGTAGATTCTCAATTGATACTTTTCAGGCCAATCATTTAGTTTGTCAAATCTCACAACAAATGCATAATGAAGGTTGGATGCTATTGTCATGGCAACATCACGAACAACATCGTGCATTGTGAACCGATCACTAGAATAACCGTCTTGCAACAGACATGTGGCCTTTAGCTTATTTATCAAGGCATGTAATCTGTCTCGAGCAGCTTCAATTGTATAGATGTCCCTGAACAATCCCAATCCCACAGAATATTTCAACATGTCTGTAAACTAAATAGTGTAATCCATCTCCGTATCGCTAAGCAAGAAAATATTCTTCAGTTCCTCGCTTTCTAAATAATCGAAACTTAACTTTATTGAGGAATCCACAACTTCTTGCATTTGGCTAATGTTTCTAAAGGCAGGCCTCTTCAGTTGTCATAATGCATCTCTCCACTCAAATAAACTCTTGTTTCTTAATGCCTTTCCAACTGTTACAAGTGCTATAGGCAATCCAGCACATTTTTCGGCAACTTCAGTTGCTGTAAATAGAAGTTCGGAATTTTCCATTAAATCTTGATCAAGTCCAGCCATCTCCTTAAATAATTCCAAATCTTCTTCTTCAGGCAAAACTCCTAACAAGAAATCTTTTCGAGTAACCATTTGATTGGACAACACCTCTTCCCTCCTTGAAGTTAGTAAGACCTTGCATCCCTCGTGATCACCACCAAAAGGAATTCCTATTTTTCTCAAATCAATCCCCTCCCAAAGATCATCCAGTATCTCAAGTACATTCTTCTCCTGCTTCAGCCTCTCATGTAATCGAGCTGCTCTTACAAATTCACTTGCTTCTTCAAATTTCATTCCCAATATATCAGCAATTTCCTTTTGAATCTTATGCACATCTTGTTTTTGTGTCACAATTGTCATAGCCACCATGTCAACTAACTTGACTTCTTGAGCTTTCCTGGCAATATCTTTGACTAGAGTTGTTTTACCCAGTCCTCCTAACCCGTACACTCCAATCATATTCGCATTTGAATCTTTCAGTGCCTCCAGAATCTCATTTAAAATCTTTTCCCTTGACTCGAAAGCCTTGTAACGTGCAGGAGTTGATGCTGTCTCAATCCAACTTGGAATTGGGAGAAAAGAAATTTATTACCGAAGTTCTTTTCCTCTTGGATTTCAACAATATTCATTGCCATCTTTTTTGCTATTCTGCTGATGGCGTGACCATAAATTAGGGCGACACAAATTGTTACATCCTGCTCTTGCATGTCGTACATTTCCTTGAAAATCTTTCACCTCTTCCGATATCTCGTTCACTGTTCTTAGCCAGTTGAGGACACCTCTTTCAATTTCTTCTCCGTTATTTCTGGCGGCATCAACTAAATGTTGCACGCTTTCTTTGACTTCCTCAAGCTTCTCAAACTTCTTGCTTAACTCATTGAGGTTGCTTTTGTAGCAGAACAAATAGCCCAACTGTCGTCCAATTGGTGATATCGTATATTCTGCCACTTTTGCAACAATTGTAATAGCAACCTCCATTCTGTTGTTCACCTATAGTGGAAATAAATCCAAAAATAAGACACTCGAACGAGAAATCATGCACTAAATCCAGCAAAACGAAAAGCATGTTTGAATAAATTACAAATATTAGATTAACATCCCCTGACAAAATGAATTACTTATCTTGCCTTATCTGTTTGCTCCCTGGTTACCAATAATATTTCTTTTGAAAAATAAAATATAAATTAGTTCCTCACTTCGTTTTACTTTGTAGACTAAATTCTAGCTCGGACATCAGTCTGATTTTTCTAGTCACTTATTCCAATCATAATTAGGTCATAAAAAGCAAGCCTTTCCGTGTTTAGAATTTCCTAGACAATTGTAATGTTTCATTTGTCTAAAATTGCCTAGACAAATAACTTAGGATGGTTAATTAGCTCACAATGAGCTATGTCGGCCATAGAAAATTCAAGCAAGTCTTGATATGACGGTTAAGCGTGCCTATAAAGAGGCAATGAAAGCATAATGTATGTTAAGCAAGCAAAGCCAAAAATCACAAGTTTCTTGTATATTTCTCCTAGGTCAATAAAACTATTTATTCTTTAAGTCTTTGTGTCGTTCATATTTCCTTCAAATCTCTAATAATAAACAATTCTAACTAGATTCCAAATTAATCACCCAACAAATTCTCATGTACCTGAAAACTATGTCTATTAATGGAGTATTAAAATGAAGAAATATTTTATGTCTCCATGAAGGATTAATAACTATTCCACATTATAGAATTACCCTCACAAATACTCAAGACGAGAAATGAGAAATTAAACAGAGAGGAGCAAAAGGAATCACATGTCTTGTATGTCATCCAACAAGCTTTGATTGATAATATATTTTCCCAAAAATTATTAGAACCACTATGGCAAAAGCAGAGTGGCAAATGTTGATTGAGAAATTTTAAGGTACTGGCATGGTACTTAGTAAAATATAATATCTAAGAATGGGCTTCGAAAATCTTAAAATGAAAAGTTTGGAGACATTGAAGGATTTTTTTTAATCCTAGAATTAAAGGAATAGTGAATGAAATGAGAACATATGGAGATGATAATTCTGATATGAAGCTTATACAAATAAAATATTAATTTCTATTACTAAAAAAGTTAGATGATATTGTTGCCACAATAAAGTCAAAGATAAGATCTCAAAAATCTAAATATAACAGAGGAGTTACAATAAAAAATATAAAAAAAGAGTAGAAAGGAAGCCAAAACATCCTCCATATAAAATTTGTAAAACCAAAAAATCACTTGGAGAAAACTTGTTGAAATCACGGGAGGCCGTAATGTTGCTATTGCTAAGGTTCGAGCATCTGGAGAAAGATTGTCATAACAAAACAATCATTGTGCAAGCTACTCTAAAGATCAAGTTGATATGGAACATGTAGATGTAGAAATTACATTTTACATGTGCCACGATGTAGTTGAGAATAGTGATCTTACATGGTCTCGCAGACAATGAATGTAGCATGCAATCACATGACACCAAACAAGTGTTTTATCAGAGCTCAAAATAACATACAAATTAACTATTAAATTGGGAGAAGTTCATTGTAACAATGTGACGAGAAAAGGCATGAATGTTGTCGAGACTAAAAGAGGTAGGAAATTCATTGAAGATGTCCTCTTAGTTCCAGTTTTGCATACAATCTACTAAGTGTAAGCCAATGATGGAACATAACCACACTCTATACTTCGAAGGAGATACTTGTGTTGAATATAAGAAGAATGTATATTCAGATTATTTTCAATATACAAGAGGGAGCCTCTATTTATAGGCTAAAATGTTTAACCTAACATAGTGAACCTAGACTAAATATCAACTAAATACGTAATAGAAATTACACAGAAATAAGGAAAACTATAAATAAGGAAGGAAACTATAAATAAGGAAGGAAACTATAAATAAAGAAATTTGACCCACTAATTAAGCTGCCTGTATTTACACTTTAACACTCCCCCTCAAGTTGGAGCATAAAGATTATATGTTCTAAGCTTGTTGCATAGATATCACAATCAGTTTCCTGTCAAAGATTTTGTGAATAAGTCTGCTAACTAATCTTCTGATTTTGCATATGTAGTCTTGATTGTATTATCCATAAGCTTCTCACGAACGAAATGACAATCAACTTCTATATGTTTTGTTCGTTCATGAAAGACTAGATTTGATGCAATATGTAATGCATCTTGATTATCACATACTAACTCCATAGGCTGTGAGTGCTGAAATCCAAGTTCGTCTAATAGATTTTTCAGCCAAACTAACTCAGCAGTGGTATGAATCATTGCCCTATATTCAGATTCAGCACTAGATCTTGCAACAACAGTCTGCTTTTTACTTTTCCATGAAACAAGATTTCCACCCAGAAATATACAGTATCCTATAGTAAATATTCTATCAAATTGAGAGCTTGCCTAATCAGCATCGCTATAACCTTGAACTGGAGTAGAATTATGTTTATGGACTAATGTATGACCACGACCATGTCCTCGAACTAGAGAATGCCCATGATTCTTATATAATAATTCATTTTCAGGTGCAGTTTTAAGGTATCTTAGGATACGAATAACAGCATTCCAATGAGATGTTCGAGGTTGAGAAATAAATTGGCTAACCATACTAGTTGCAAAAGCAATATCTGGTCTAGTGACTGTGAGATAATTCAGCTTACCAACAAGACGTCTATATTGCTCAGGATTAGTCAGTAGCTCCTCCTCATCTGGTGCAAATTTAGTGTTGGGATCCATAAGAGTATCTACAAGTTTGGAATCCAACATATCTATATTACTCAAGACATCTAGACAATACTTTCTTTGAGAAAGACAAATACCCAATTGTGATCTTGCAACCTTAATGCCCAAGAAGTATTTTAGTTGTCCTAAGTCTTTAGTTTGAAACTTAGACTGTAGGAATGATTTCAATTGCTGAATCCCATGATTATCATCACCTGTAATCACAATATCATTCACATATACAATTAAAAGAATTATGCAATTAGGTGTATGTTTATAGAAAACTGAGTGATCAACAATACACCTCTGAAGGCCAAAACTAAGAACAACTTCACATAATCTACCAAACCAAGCTCTAGGAGATTGCTTTAAGCCATATAGAGACTTTTTCAATCGACACACCATACCGGACTCCCCCTGAGCAACAAAACTAGGTGGTTGCTCCATAAAGACTTCTTCATCAAGGTCACCATGTAAGAAAGCATTTTTGATGTCCAATTGATAGAGTGGCCAATCAAAAATAGTAGCTAAAGATATAAATACCCTAACAGATGTAATTTTAGCTACGGGAGAGAAAACTTCTGAATAATCCACACCATAGACCTGAGTGTAGCCTTTTGCTACCAATCTAGCCTTTAAGCAATCAACAGAACTATCAGGATGAACTTTTACAGTGTATACCCATTTACAGGTAACAGTGAATTTTCCAGAAGGTAAAGAGACCAGTTCCCAAGTACTATTAGTATGTAAAGAGTTCATTTCATCAATCATGGCCTTCTGCCACCCGGGATGAGCAAGAGCATCACTAATGGACTTTGGAACAGAAATAGAAGACAAAGAGGAGACAAATGCATAATAGGGTGAAGATAAACGATGATAACTCAAAAAAGTATAAATAGAATAAGGATTATGAGTTGAACGAGTACCTCTTCGTAAAATAGGTGGTGAAACAGGATTCGAGGCACGGGAAGGTGTTGGGACAAAAGGTGAGTCATCAGGTACATCAACAGTGTTTGCTGGAAGATCAGGCAGTGGTGCAGATGATACATAGTCATTTAGTCCAAGATAAGGAACCGGAAGAGCCTCAGAGATAGAAGGTGACTCGGGAATAGTCGAGGGAAAGAATGAAGATTCCTAAAAAAATGTAACATCAACGAAGATAAAGTAATGATTCTTATATGGACAGTAACATTTATACCCTTTTTGAAGGCGAGAATAACCCAAGAAGATGCACTTAAATGATTTGGAAGAGAATTTATTCTATCCAGGGGTTAGATCATGAACAAAACAAATGCAACCAAAGATACGAAGCGGAAGTGAATATAAGGGATGATTAGGAAAGATGATAGAATATGGAATTTTGTTATGCAATGTAGAAGATGGCATGCGATTAATAAGGGAGCATGCAGTAAGTACAACATCACCCCAAAACCGAAGTGGAACATGACCATGAAGTAATAGAGTGCGAGCTATTTCAATTAAATATATGTTTTTGCACTCAGCAACTCCATTTTGTTGAGGGGTGTGAGAACAAGATGATTGATGCAGCATACCTTGAGATGTCATAAATTGCTGAAATGATGCAAAAAAATATTCACGTGCATTATCACTCCGCAAAATACGAAAAGAAACACCAAATTGTGTTTTAATTTCAGCACAAAACTGTTGGAATATAAAAAATAACTCAGAACGATTTTTCATTAAAAATAACCACGTGCAACGAGCATAGTCATCAATAAAGGTTACGAAATACTGAAATCTCAAAGATGAACTAACACGATTAGGACCTTAAACATCAGTATGAACAAGATGAAAGGGAGACTCTGCTCTAAAACGACTATGCTTTGGAAACGAAGCACGTGTGTGCTTGCCAAGCTGACACGATTCACAATTTAAAGATGACAGAGATGACAAACGAGGAACCATCTTATGAAGCTTAGATAGACTAGGATGACCCAATCGATTATGAATGAGAATAGGTGATACATCTGTAGAGCAAGCCACTGAAGATGTAGGTAGTGTGGTAAGATGGTAAAGGCCCTGTGACTCACGCCCTGTGCCAATCGTTCATCCCGTACGTCGGTCTTGTATAGTAAAAGAATCATTAATGAAAGTAACAGAACAATTGAGAGAACGAGTCAATTGACCAATAGAAATCAGACTGAATGAACATTCAGGGACATAAAGAACAGATTCTAAAGGCAAAGAAGATAATGGTGTAGCTTGACCTATACCTTTAGCAATGGCTGTGGAGCCATCAACTATAATGATAGTGGAAAGTGATGATGGATTACTAATACTAGAAAAAAGTTTTGGATTACCAGATATGTGATTAGAGGCATCAGAATCAAGAATCCAAGTGTCAGAAGGGGTCTGAGAGAGGTAAGCGACAAAATTACCATGTGAAGATTGCTGGGTAGCTTGATACTATATGAACTTATCATATTCAGTAGCTGATAATGAGACATTAATAGGCTTGTCTTTAGATGATGAAACTTCAAGTGAATTGGCTGATTGAACAATGTTAGTTGTAGTAATAATAGGGGATTCAGAAAACAAAGAGATAAAAGTACTAGGTTTTGACATACTGATTTCAGATTTTTCAGAAGTAGACATACCGATGAACAATACCCCTGATGAACAATACTCCCGATGAACAATAATTGTACTGTTGGAATGAAACGCAGCAATAGAGAGACATGCTGGAATGAAACGTAGCAGCAATAGAGAGACACGCTAGAATGAAACGCAATAGCAATAGAGAGACACGCTGGAATGAAATGCAACAATAGAGAGACACGCTGAAAACAAACACAGCGGAAAATAAAAATTAGGGTTTTTTTCAAGGAAAAATAAAAATTAGGATTTTTTTCTCCATAAGCTCTGATATCATGTTGAATATAAGAATAATGTATATTCAGATGATTTTCAATATACAAGAGGGAGTCTCTATTTATAGGCTAAAGTGTTTAACCTAACATAGTAAACCTAGACTAAATATCAACCAAATACGTAATAGAAATTACACAAAAATAAGAAAATTATAAATAAGGAAGGAAACTATAAATAAGGAAATTTGATCCACTAATTAAGCTGCTTTATATTTACACTCTCACAGCTTGCACAATATATAATAAAATTTGATAAGTCTTGAGATAACCCGAATCAAGATGAGAAATAGAAATTTTCCTCTCCAGTGGAAGTATGCTTCGAATACAATTATGAAAGCTCAAAATTGTGATTCATGATTGTGCCATGAGAGATTTGCATATTTTAATTTTTTAGGTTGAAGACTCCTTTCACAAGAGTATGATTAGATTTCCAAGCATAAATGAAGTGGAATGTCTTTGCGAAGGATGTACTTCGTGAAACAACGAAGGTAATTATTGTTTCCGTTTTCTTTAGAAAATACATGGAGGTGTAGCAAATTGCTGGAACTTGTGCAAAAGGATGTATGTGGTCCCTCCTACACCGAGCCAGAACATGTATTTGTATTCTCTTCATTGATTATTATTCTAGAATGACATGGGTGTATTTTGTGCTAGAAAAGTCTGAAGTGTTCAAGATATTTAGAATATTCATGAATTTCATGGAGAAAAAAGTGGTTGCAAAATCAAGATGTTAAGGAGTGATAGAGGTATCAAATATACCTCTAATGAATTCAGCAACTTATATGAAAATTAAAGGGTTGACAAGATCAATTCTAAGTAATAAAGGCATATAAATTTTTGGGTAAAAGCAGTATACACCATAGTCAATCTACCAAATAGGTGTCCAACTAAAATGGTGTAAGATAAAATGCCATTCGAAATTAGGAGCGGAAGAAACCTTTCAGCAAAACATTCTTTGACTGCATATGCTATATTCACATTCTTAATAAAAAAATAAAAAAAGAAACAACCTTGATGATAAAAGCGACAAACGAATATTTAAGGGCTATAGCTCTCAATCAAAGAGCTATTGAATTTATAATCTAAATACAAAGAAGCTGGACAATTAGTCTAGATGTGGAATTCGGCAAACATGCTTTGCGGAACTAGAATGAAGAAAACGTGGAGAGAGAAAATATCATAAAAAAAAAAGACTCAAAAGACACCATCTCAAATACAAGATCTTGTGGAAAATAATGAAGCCACTACAACTCCTCCAGTGTGACCAAGATCTTATTCTGAATATAACTCCAGCTTAGAATCACCTCCAAGAAAAACGAGGTCGATTACTGAAATCTATGAAATTTGCAATTATGCTACATTGGAGCATGAAAGTTTCAAAGCAAGAAGTATGGTGGAATACTATGAAAAAGAACTAAAGAAGTCAAGCTCAAATACTATAAAATGTAGGAGCAAGTTGTCGACATTTTTACTAAAGCACTACAACGAGCAAAGTTCGTGTGGATATGAAAATTATTCAGAATATCAGAGAAAACACATTAAGAGGAATTAATGTTAATATAATGTACTTTCTAGAAACTAAGTTTAGAATTTTCTAGACAATTGTACTGATTAAGTCGGTTGTCTAGAATTGCCTAGACAGTTAACTCAGAATAGTAAGCTCATGAGCTATGTCGGGCTTAGAAAACTCAAGAAGCACATTACTTGGGATGTGTTAACTTGTTGAAAGAAACAATTTGCAATTTAGATCAAGGTGTGGCGTGATGCACAAGCCTGCGTTTCTAGGTACAAGTTTTGAAAATTAGGTGTTGAGGGTTAATATATGTCCATTTCACCACCTGGGAGTACTGACGCATTTGTGTGGATGAGTAAAACTTGAAGAAAAAATTAATTTGCAATTTCGATCAAACGTGTGTTTACAAATGTGTGTATCTAGTTAAAAGCTTTATTTTCTTATTGCGTTTTATGCTCACATGTATTTTAATTTTCAAACTAAAACTTATAACTTACCTATTTGACTTATTACAGCCTATTGCTCATTCATCGCTCGCTTCATAATCACATAATAGCCAACTGAATGATGAGCATGAGTATTACAATCCATGTCTAGCTTGAAGTTGCATAATGTTACTATTTATTTAGCATTGAACAATATAAATTTAGATTTTGTTTGAATTGTATATGTAGAATGGTATTTGTTAAATGAATTATTATTTTTCACAAATTTGAGGATCTACTTTGACACGAAAAACAAAAGATATCCAAGTTTTAGGAAAAAATAAAGCAAACTAACTGCATTATTTGCGACTACATTGTAACTATATGCAAAAGCATCATTTAAATGTTGATAACTCTAAAAAAATTATAGTTATTAGTGTTCACTTATTTGCATCTATCCTACCATTGCATATAATTATATCATTAGCGTCCATTTCTCAGCGATAATATTTGCAATCGCAGATACTTATCAGCGAATTTTTTTTTTTTTAATATGTTTCACCTTGATAATATTATATAATATTAGTGTGTTAGGCAATTTTAATTTAGTAAGGGTATTTCAGTGTGTTAGGTAATTTAATTTCCTTTGTATTCCTGTTATCTATTGTATTAGGTAACACTACCTACGTGGCTAACTAACTATCCGTTAGAATGCATACTCATAGGCTGCTTATAGTTAGCTCTTTGGCATGATTGTAGTTGTTGAATTCTGTTATACAAATCTTCTTTACTTAATTCTCTCTGCAGTTCTCTTCCTTCTTTCTCTATTACATCCTTGTAATCTAAAAGTAGCTATCAACTAGTATCAGAGGTAGGTTCTTGACAACCATGGAGAATACCAATAACCAAGTTCTTTAACAACAGATTACCCAACAGATAGATGAGCAGTAAAGATTGGATGGTTGGACTATTACCATAAATGGATGTTTAAGGCAATTTGGAGACTTAAATGGACCGATTGAATAAGAAATTAGGTGGATATGATCGATTTCGAGAGGACTCCCAAGATTTGAACCGAAGGTTTGATGAGCAGCTTAATCAAGCTGAAAATCCTCTTATGGCATCTTCCAGGGTCATTGAGAAACCACCACCCATGCCGAATCCAATTCTACCAGGTGAGGTTGAGCACTTACAAGTGCCACCTCGGAATAGGGTACAACACCAGTCATTATAAGGAATGACCCCAGGAATCAACGAGAGTTACAGGATGATTACAATATGTTTGCTCGTTTTCCTCGAGTTGACTTACCTAGATTTAATGGAAGTTGATAGAACATATGAGCATGGGAAGGTCAGGTTAGCATCGATCAATATGGAAGGAAGGGCATCACAATGGCACAAGGCTTACATAGGTGCTATACTTAATGGGAATGTACTATGGAAGCACTATGTATTTAATCTAACACCGAGGTTTGGTCAAGCAGATAAAGGTGACCCTCTAGCCAAGTTGGCTAAATTGAGGTAATGGAGTTCAGTACAGTAATAGCTGGAACAATTTGAAAACCTATTGAATAAGTTAATCACATAGGAACCTCATGCTATTAGTCTATGTTTGAGTGGAGTAAGTGAAGAAATTGAGAGTGTTGTATGTTGTTTTGACTCTAAATCCCTAATTCAGGCCATGGATCGAGCCAAATACCAAGAAAGTACCTTTAATGCATTAAACAGGAAGAGCAAGAACCAATTTAAAACACACAATATCCTACCTATATCCAAATTACCCCCATTACTACCCAGCCCTAAACAGTATTCTCAAACTCATACAAATAACCTACCTAAACCAACCTTAACCAATAACAACAAACCTAATGCAACACTCAAACCTATCAAAAGTATAACACATCAAGAATGGGAAGAGAAAAGATAGAGAAGCCTTTGTTATAAATGTGATGAGAAATACACACCAAGCCATAAATGTAAGAAAGCTTAATTGTTTCAAGTGTTGATTGACTTTTATAATGATGAAAGGGGTGTGGAGACACAAGAGGAGGACTTGATCAATTTGAATGATGGAAGCATGGAATAAGGCCCATGTGAGAAGGGAAAAAGGTTTATGGACTAGGAGCCCATAATATCCTTGCAAGCATTGTTTGGAACAGTGAATTTGAAAACCAAGAAGCTAATAGGGTATCTTAAGAAACAGGCTGTGATAATGCTACTGAACACTAGGAGCACAAATAACTTTATTAGTATAACTATCGCTAAGAAATTGGGGTGTAGACTTCAGGTAATAGTATTGATGAAAATTTCTATTGCTAATGTAGAGACTATCAACTCCCAAGCAAAATGCTTGAATTTGGAATGGCATGTCCAATGGGAGAAATTCATGGATGACTTTATTGTCATGCCACTTGGAGGGTGTTATATAGTTTTAGGAATGCAGTGGTTTATTTCTAAAAGGAAAATCTTGTGGGATTTTGATAAATCTCAGATGCAATTCCTATGGATCATGGAAAGGTCACATTGCAAGCTTTGCAAGAGGGCTCATGGGAACTGGTGGAGAGTAAGCTCATGTCCATACTCCTGTACAATATTCTATAAGTTTTGTTAGCATAAGCTCATACCTACTAGCAGGATGGGAATAGAGGAACTCTCACTGGCTACTGTTTTAATGTGAAAGGGGTTACCCAAGAGCTGTCTAAAAAATAGATATAGTAACTTCACTCCTTGTTAGAAGAATATCAATGCTTATTTGATGAACCAACAATCCTACCCCATAATAGGACTCATGATCACAAGATCCATTTGAACAATGAAAACCAAACAGTGCAAGTAAGGCATTACTGGTACCTATATATCGAAAAAGATGAGATTGAAAGGCAGATTAGTGGAATACTGTCAACTGGGATTATCAAAAACAGTACCAATTCCTTTTCCTCACCTATTATTAGGATGAAAAAGAAAGATGGAACATGGTGGCTATGTATTGATTATAGACAACTCAATTAATGTACTGCCAATAATAAATTT
Source organism: Quillaja saponaria (assembly GCA_029379385.1). Taxonomy (NCBI): domain Eukaryota; kingdom Viridiplantae; phylum Streptophyta; class Magnoliopsida; order Fabales; family Quillajaceae; genus Quillaja; species Quillaja saponaria. The sequence continues at coordinate 8,243,802 of CM055618.1, forward strand.
CAAATACATGTTGTGGAAAGTTGTTGGATGAATTACATGGGACAACATATTTTACCAAATTAGACCTCAGGGCTGGATACCACCATACATGGATGCATGAACCTGATATTCACAAAACAGCTTTTAGGTCTTATAATGGTCACTATGAGTTCCTAATGATGCCCATTAGGCTTACTAATGCACCTTAACATTTCAAAGCTTGATGAATGAAGTGTTTAAAACTACCTCAGGAAGTTCAGTTTAGTTTTCTTTGATGACACTTCAGTGTACAGTCAGAACTGGAACAGTCATGTTGGTCATCTCAGAAGTACCTTTCTAGTGTTAAAGGAGAATCAATTATATGTGAAGAAAAGAAAGTGCTCATTTACAGCCAACATTTGAAGCACATTATAGCAGTATAAGGTGTGTCTAATCATGAAAGAAAGAGAGAGTGTATGAAGACTTGGTCTAGACCTTAGACTGTGAAAGAACTCAGAGAATCCTTAGGCTTTACTAATTATTACAAGAGGTTTATATCTAGGTATGGCAGGATTGTAAAGCGACTTACTGACTTTTTATGCAAAGAGGGGTTTGCTTAGAGTGAGAAGGCTCAACAACCTTTCAATAGGCTCAAAAGAAGCCATGTGTACAGTTCCTAATCCAGCCATGCCTAATTTAAACTAGTGTTTGTGATAGAGACTGATGCTTCTGGTCAGGGCATTAGTGCAGTGCTAATGCATAATGGTAGACCAATAACTTACATTAGCAAGGTGTTCTTAAGAAAGCATAAAGTACAACCTATGAGAATGATATGCTTGCTATTGTGTTTGCAAGTCAAGAAGTAGAATGCTTGTTTAATTGGTAGGCATTTCATATTCAAAACTGATGATAATAGTTTGAAATATTTGGTTGAACAAAAGAGCATCACCCCTGCTTAACAGGAATGGTGAGCCAAAATAATGGGCTATGACTATGAAGTGAAGTACGAGAAAGGGACTGACAATTAAGCTGTAGACACAAGGAAGAGTGGATGAGGGGTGGAAGAACCTGTGTTCATGATGGGTAAAGAATAGGAACTCAAAAGAAGTTTGCTGCATTACTTCCATAATAGTGCAATAACAGGACACTCAGGGTACTAACCCACACTTAGGGAGAATAAGGGTTATGTTTTATTGGAAAAAAAAGGATGAGAAAGGATATAAGACAGCATATTATGGAATGTGCAATATACCAGAAAATAAAGTACATGCCAAGTATTGCTCCAGGATTGCTACAGCCCCTTCCTATTCCAGATAGAGTTTGGTCAAGAATTGTTATGGACTTTATAAAGGGGTTACCTAAATCCCAAGGAGGGATACCATACTAGTAATAGTGGATAGGTTAAGTAATTATGGGTATTTCATAGCACTAGCTCACCCTTTCTCAGCAGCTACAGTAGCTCAACCATTTTTGGACAACATTCTGAACTTACAAGGGGTACTTGAGGCTATAATGTGTGACAGAGATAAGGTGTTTGTGAGTTGCTTTTGGGCGGAGTTAATAAAGAAGTTGGGAATCAGGCTTAACATGTCAACTGCATACCATCCCCAATCTGATGGTTGACTGAGGTGCTTAATAGGTGTTTGGAAACCTATTTGAGATGCATGATAGCATATAAGCCAAAGGAATGGGTTAAATAGTTATCTATGGCTGAATATTGGAATAACACTAATTTTCAGTCAGCATCTTAGTCTACTCCTTTTGAAATCCTAAATGGACAAGCCCCTACATTACATCTACCATACATTCTAGGTGATTCTTTCAATGAGCTGGTGGATGGGTCCTTGATTACAAGGGAAGCTGCTATCAAACTGCTAAAGTATCACTTACAGAGGGCTTAAAGTAGATTGAAGATGTGGGCAGACAAGGCAGGTCTGATCAGGAATTCAATGAAGGAGAATGGGTATATGTCAGGCTACAGCGTTATAGCCAATGGTCTGTGTCCCACAGGCCTTTCCACAAGCTATCCTACAAGTATTAAGGGCCCTATCAGATTGTGAAGAGGCTTAAAAGACAAGAAGGCTCAGTCCTAGTCCATGTTGAACTGCTTGATTTTGCAGATGATGGATTGATTATCCAAGCACCTCAAGCAACAGTTCCTGAGTTCTTGATTGACACTTGAGAACAAGAGTCTCTTAAGGGGAGGGTATTGTGTTAGGTAATTTTAATTTAGTAAGCGTATTTCAGTAAGTCCTCACATTTTAGTAAGGGTGCAGGTGACCTTAAGTGTCAAGTTTTAATATGGTATACAGATGAGATGATAGAGACTTATGAATGGACAATTTCTTGCTGGAAACCAGAATGAGAATCCCTTCTACATGGGTACTTTGAAATAAAATTAAATTTTGGAAAAAAAGCACTACTAATTAAGGGGATAATGACACTTTTTGGTTTAGATTTTAGATAGTTTTGTAAGTTTAAGCTTTTATTTAAAGTTTTTTGGCAATAGAGATTTAAGTTTTGATTTTTACGAAAAATATTTTTGAGGTTTTAGAGTTCTAATTAAAGCTGAAATTAGAAATAAAATTATTTTTAATTAGAAAACAAAAGCCTTATTGTAATTTATGTATAGAATCAAATCCTCCAATCAACAAACAAATACACGTTCTTATTATTTAATATATAAATAAATATATATTCATTATTTAGATAGCAAAAATATTTATATATAAACATTTTCAAAACAAGTTGTTGCAAAAATATTTTAAAACAAACCCCTTTTAATAATTTCAATTTACCTTTGGGTTTTCTTTCAAAACTATTTATTATAGGTTAGCTAGCCTAAAAATGAAAACAAATTGAAAACACATGAATTTTGTGCTGATATGGTAATAATTGGCAGCCAAAAATATTTTTCATTAATTATTCATTTTTTCTTTAATATTTTAAAATATTAAATTGGTTCAAACTGACAAGTGCTGCAACTGAAAAAAATAAAAAACTAATTTTACCCCCAAAAAATAGTTATGTGTTGGGAAAATTAATTTTTTTTAACAAAAATAGATAAAAATTAAACTGTTTATATCAAAAGTACCCAAAGTGAATAGCTGAAGACCTGCCAAGTGGATAAAAATAAAATTACAAGTGGGCAATGTATAATTTGTCCACATCAAACTATTATGAAGTATGATCTCCTCCTTTTTTTTACCTTTTATTTTTCTTTAAATTACATATAATACCCATAATCCCATCCCCCCCCCCCCCCCCCCCGGCCCCTTTTTTGTTGTTGATATTTTTAGTTTAAAAGGCATTTAATATTCTTTTACAAATTATTAAAACTTAATTTATAAAAAACAACTACCCACTTTATTAACGCTTTAAAATTTTGAATTAATTAAAAATTAGTAGTTAATATAAAAATTAGTTGGCTCCAAGTAACTACTTACATCCCTTATTCTATCTCACTCACATATTTTATCTCCAACTCTTTCCTCTCTCACCCATTTGCATTATATATATAAAAAGGAAAGAAAAAAAGAGTAACGTCACCAGCATATATGCTGGTGCTCGAGGCTAGTATATATGTATAATATATATAAAAATTTTGAATTATATATATATATTTGAGCTAGAGTTATTAAGATAACGAGTTAAAATTTAGTTTTAGTCTGTCAATAATTTCAAATTGAGTTACAGGCGAGTCAATAACAAGTCGAGTTTGAATTAACTTATGAGATTAATAGCTCAATAACATAGTTTAAGCATATTACAACAAAGAGAAATTTGTGATGATTGGATTCAAATGATCTAACCAACGAAAATGAAATGAACATATATACGTACCTTTTCCTTTCCTTGATAAAAAGTAGAGGCAGCAGTATCCTCTTTGCTTTTTACGCTCCATGAAATTAAGAAAGGAATGTAAAACTTGAATTGAAGAAAGACAGCAGGAATAAAAATGCTCAGAGAAAAAGGAGGACTATAACAAATTTAATGGTAGAACTATAAGAAACAATATCAGTCCTTTCATGGCAGCTCAGGAATAATGAAAAGGGCAGAGAATTTTGAACGAAGATTTCGGGACAATAAAACTCAGACGGAATCATTTTGAGGACGTTTATTTTTTGAGACCGACTTGTGAAGTTTCTTTCCCATGTTCCTTCTCTTTCTCTTCTCTTTTCTAGAAATCATAGATCAAATGAATGCTTATACAATGCAAATGAAAAATAAAATACCAAAAAATAAAATACAGAATAAAAAATTTTCTTTCCTCCCAACAAGGTTTTAGTTTAATAGCTAAAACTAATATCCTATAATTTCTCTCAAAAATAATTTAAAATTTTTATGCAAAAATGTGTTTTTATTTGGGTCATATTTGATATAAGGTTGTAAAAATTAGAGTTGTATAAGTCAAATTGAGAAGTCATATTAGTCTAAAGTTAGTTTTTCTTCAATTAATTTGTTATATATTGTGTATTTTTCTTAATTTGTTCATCAAATACCTATCTTTTTTACGGAAAAAATGTCTGTCATTTGTACCGCATGGAAAATTTTATTATTGAAGTATAAGTCAATTTAAATAACTTAACTTTTAAGTTTAACAGTTATAAATACCTATTTCTTACAAAAAGAAGATTAAATGCTTTAAATAGTTCAATAATTTTTTTGGCATCTTTTTAAAGATCTAGTGTTGAAATCCGTGAATGAAAGTTCAAGAAAAATGAGTTATTTTCCGCTTTTTAGTTTTACGTACATGACGGATTTTCTACATGCAAAAGAAAAAAAAAATTTTAAAAACAGATCCTCCTACATAGCAACAAACAAAATAATAAAAAACAGTTTGTAGCCTGCAGCTGGTATATATGAAAGCACATAGGATATTTCTTCATTTCCTAATAAATTATGAAACTATAATAATAAGTTCTTCAACGCGTACTTTAGTTTCCTAATGACAGCTTAGTATTGTTTGAAGTTGATGTTGAAACCATCGACGTAAAAAATAAACATAGGTTGTGTCAACAACCACAAATTGCTATTAAACTACTCGATTTTGGTTTCAATATTTTAGTTTTGATCACAACGTACGTACTACTCCTCTACTGGCCGGTTGCAACTCTTAAATTTCTTCCTCTAGTTTTATATTTTGAGTATATATACTGCCATCCCTTGTTGGTTTGCAAAAATTAACATTCAACCCCTACAAATGAAAATTTCTCTACTCCATCCAAATGATGTTGCATTAACAGAAGAATCCTACTGAATATATTATAAATCAATTGAGAGATACTATATATAGTTTTTTTTAAAAATAATTTATTGCATTATTATGTATAATGTGCAAATTAACCCTCTAGTATACATGTTTTTATCACAAAATTTGTTTTAAGATTATTGACAATAATTTCAAGTTAGTGTTACCAAACTAATTAATTGGGGGTTTGAAAGAACCATTTTAACACTAAATTAACATTTTCAAATGATTTAAATGATTGATATACTAAAATATCATTTGCTAACACAATCTTATATATATATAGTCTTACTTAGATTTCGGAGACAAGTAATTCAATTCTTTTATCCTAAAAATGCTTATTAATGGAGTTGTTTTTATGGACATGCATGTACTTAGAAAAGTATTTTGTTGCTCTATGATATGATATGGATTTAATATTGACAATGCATATTACTTTTATTGAGAATATAGTTGGTTATATCTCAAGATAGCATGAATATTTATGGTTTTGAAAAATGATTGATATAGAAATGACTTGTTATTGAGATATTATTGATGATAATAATTGAAAATTGTATACTATTACTTCATTAATGTTTCATCACGATAATTTTATGAATATGCATTTTTTTAACTTATTTTAATTTGGGGATATAAATAATCAGAATTCTCTAACTAACGAGGGGGTTATAGCCAGTGTGCATAGGCTTGGCAACATAAAATGGGATAATGAATGATATTAATAATTAGTTATGTTAGTTTATATTCTTATCACTAAATTTGATATTTGTTTTACCATTTGACATTCTAAACTTTATCTCCCCAGTAGAAACTCGAGTTTTTTACGCCTTTGAAGCCGTAAAAAGTCCAATCTAAAAACACAAAGTTGATTGATGCTTCTAATCCTCCTTTCGCTACAATTGAGGTATCTACACAAAGCTCTTGAGTTTTTGAAGACCTTTTACGTACTTTTATGCAAGAAAGAGATTTTTCAAGCTTTTGCAATACTCAACGTACTTTTTTTATTTCTAAATTTCAAAAGCTAATCATTTAAAAGAGAGAGATTCTATAGATAGGATTACAGGATTAACCTACAATCAAGTAATCAATGAGTCTACAATTAAGCTATCAATCGACCCTACAATTAAGCAATCAATCACTGAGATAATTTAGTCTACAGTTAAGCCTACTAAATACAAAAGTAAATCAAGGATTAATTTACTTTAACATCCTATTTGAAACTAAAGGCTAGTTTGGTATGTAAGAATGACAATTCCATTTCATATGTATAATTCTATGGAATAATCATTCTTTTATTTGGTACGTATCTAGCCTCAGAATGCTCATTCCAATCAAACTATTTTATTCTATAGAAATTAAGAATTTTCAAACCCACGTAGGGAACATAACTTCTTATTCATACTTATAGTGAATCAGTTTAGTTCAGTCAAATGAAAATAAATAACAGTCTATTACGTAAAATAAATAAATAAATACAAGGTTGTAGATTAATAAAATAATAATAATATAAATAAATAAACTAAATAATAAATATATTTAGTTTAGACAAATGATCAAAATACCCTTTATATCACATTAAATAATATAAAATAAAAAAATACAAAATAAGTACTTAAATAAATAAATAAATAAATTGATTACCCTTCATGTCATAGTAAATATTATAAGTACAAATCATTTGGAAAAAATCTTGGTTACCAAACTCTTCACCATTTTCTTAGCATAACTCGCAATACCTACTTTTACAAAATTTCTTCACAAGTTTTTATGAAGTAATTGAAAGAATAAGAAAGGGTTCATCAGTGCGAAGGAATTTAGGATTTGATACTAACCATTGGTTAAACTGTACGACCAGCTTCAAGTGACAGATTTAGCATACGAAGGACCTGGGTCAAAGTTGGAACCATGTGAGAGAAGTTGTATTGGAGACGTCGGTGGGTGACAGAGGTTGAGTCTGAGTCCTAGTTTTTGAGAAGCTCTTCTGGGGAAGACGTTCTGCAGATTTAGGAAGGGAAAGTTTAAAGGAAAAATGATTGTTTTGTTTTATTAATTTAACTTTATAAGATATTTTTTTTTTTGAATTTTTTATTTATTTATAAAATTCACATGTCAAATTATTATTTGTTAATTAGCTAATGTCATTAGCCACATAATTTTCTATCCATTTTCATCCGTCCATGTCACCTCCTCAAAGTTAATTTGAATGGAAGGTGACGGCAGGGATCCAATTGAAGTAATTTTGTAACTTTAGCGACTCAATTGCAAAAAAATGAATAATAGGGATCAAAATGAAACCCAAGTTAAATTATAGAGACCATAAATATAATTTAGCCCAAAAAAATTACTCTTATTCTAGTAGTAAACAAAGTCAATATTTCAAGTATCCCTTTCCAAAAATAAAACAAGCTTCCAAAACTAAATCCCAGCATTTGATTGTATATAAGAAGATTTGGAAGTGTTAGCCTAAATATTAGCCCTTTTTTATAGGGTAGGGGAAGTCACACCGAATGAAATGTACGTGCATGTCATTTATTTCTATCTTTTCATTTCAGAGAGTTGGATATATTACACCTGCAAAAGGATGAGCGAGTAATTAGAAAAGCAATTATTTAATATAGCAACCCAAAACATTTGGATACTACATTGAGTCCCCGCGAAGAATTTTTTCCCTTCAGCATTTGGGTAAGTCTCCAGGGGGTTTCAGAATTTGATTTTGAGGAGAAGGACCTTCTTTCACTAAGAACACCATTGTCATTCCCCAATTTTGATGACGCTCATTATGACAATGCATCAACCACATACCTATTGAAAATCATCATGATAAAAACAAAGATTCAAAGAAAAAAATTAAAATTAGAAAGTATTAATAATAATGTTAATTGTGATTTAGATAAAATCTAAAATGAGAAGAAATTCTCACCTGGATTAACTGCCCTGAATCTGAGTGCAACCCAACCATTCTTGGGCACTCCAACTGTTGAAACCTCTGGTGGGTCAATGAGATTATATCTCAAAGGGTCTTTCTTGTGGTCAAAATTCCCAAAACCCCATCCTACCACATAGAAGCTATATCCATGTAAATGCAAAGGATGATTTTCACCTGCTAACACATTTGTCCCCTGTAGTATAAGCTCAACACTAGAATTGTACTCCAAAACCAACACCTTGCTGGTAGTAATTGACGGTGTCAATAAGTATTCAGGCAGATCGTCAGCAGTATAGTTGAATTTCTTAGGTGGGTTTATTGGGAAGTCTATTTCATAAACACCTGGGATTTTGTAGTAGTAGGCTTGGAGAAAATCAATAGAGGGGTGAACATAGGTAATGTTGTTCACACTAGCTGCAAACCTTTTACCAAATGGACCAGCACAATGTTCATCAGAACTACAATTGAGTAGATTAACAGAAATGGTAAAACAAAGGGGTGTCTACTTTAGTTGGTACACTAACTGTGTAATGTTTGCTGGCTAGGCTTCTAAATTTCTTGGTGAATTCAGTCGAAGCTTGAGTGTCATTGTGTGAGGGTAGAGGAGGAGCAATTGGATGTATTGGTTTATGGTAGGAGCCACTATAGATAACAATGCCCGTTGTTGTCGAGTTATTAAAAGGAGCACCAATTGAACTCGAATATGCTTTTGCAGACATGAAATAGTGACTTGGAGGTTGGTTTGCTTCTAACAAAATATCCATGGTTTGACCAGGAGTGATCATTATGTAATTTGTTTCTATTGGCTTCAAGTAGAAGCCATCTTTATCAACTACTATTAATTTGTGATTTGCAATGGCAAAGAACATATTTTCATCCATAATCGCATTAATCATCCGAAGGAGGTACCTTTTTCCATGATCTACTATCATTTTGAAAGTACTATATCATGCAAAACGAAACTTCAATCTATTTAGGCAAGAAATATCAAATAAATGAGAAATTGGAAAGGTGGGATTTCTGTCAAGTAATTTGTAAATTATACCACTTCTGGAGCAGGGATATAGATATCCTGGTTGTCCATTGATGGTATATGCATCAGATAGAATTGGATCTCCTCCTGTCCTATTTGCATTTTCTGGTATCTCCATAACACTTTTCTTCCACCATACTCCTACAAATAGGGAAAAAAGTAAGTAAAAAAATCATTCCCAGATAGACAGTTTAGTAAGAGTAATCAAGAGAACTACTTTGTACAAATGAAAAATCTTGTCTATTAGGGAGCTGAATAACAGAACTCTAGCCATCATTATTGCTCAAAAAAATTTCAGTATGATTATGATTTTAAAAGCACCTAGTATGATTGGAATCTCAGCATCTGGTTTAGGAAATGGGTAACCTGATCCGCGCTTTGGGTAAATGATGATTGCTCCATGAACCGTTGCTCGGAGCCCAGCCGCTATGCGCATGCCACCATACAGGTTCCCTCTTCCGTATTCAAGTCAAGGGTGTATTTGTACATTTTTCGTGGTTGAATAGGACATTGTGTTACATATTCAGGTCCATCTGACCAGGGATTCCTTAGTTGCTTCAATCCATGCCTGCACACACACAAAAAAAAAAAAAAAAAAAAAAAAAAAAAGAAAAGAAAAATCTTAGTCATACATAACATAACTCTCCATTATATATATAATAGTCTACACTTAATGAAGGAAAATGTATGCATGAACCGTCAGATATATGTTGTAGGAACTCACCAATGAATTGTTGTATTATATGTTGCATTGTTATACACCTCGACTATAATTTTATCCCCTCTATGTGCTTTTAAGGTTGGACCTGGGAATTTCCCATTTACTGTCAAGATGTTCTTGGTACTACAAAGTCGAGTGTAAGATGATGATTGTACCTGAATAAAAAACAAAAAAAAACAGAAGACATTTGGATGAGTATGTTTGTTTTAGGTGTGTCTGTGTCCGAGCGAGACATTTGGATCATGTATATTCTAGGACCTTTGGTATCATATTTATACTCTCTTAATTTCCTTATAAAATATAGTTTTGATATTTCTCCCATCTATATCTCATATAGTTCATTGTACATGCCAGTACATGGATTCTATCATATACCATATATTACTAAAAATCTAGTGTTCTGAATAACCTTGTACGACAATTATTCCCTTTTAATACATTATAATTGTTTCTTCAGATTAAGAAGGTGTTAGCTTTTTCTTATAACGTGGTAAAATCAGATTATAATCAAACAATCTAGATGTTTCAGTATTTGGTTAGAAATTTTTTAGGATTATAATTAGATTATTTTTCTAAAATTTTCTAATTATAAACAGAATAAACAAATAAAAATAAAAACTAGGATTTGATGGTTTTTTTCAATTATAATGAGGTTTGATCCAATCAAAGACCATAAAACCCCACTATTTTCACAAATGACAACCACATTACCTTAATACATTAACGCTATACTTTATTATGTTTCCTTCTTCCCATTGCTTCACCGTTGGAGGAGGCTCTCTAAGTGATTTTTGTTTTTTTAATAATCAGAAAATAAATATAAATAATAATCTGATTATCAATTATAATTAAATAATTTAAGCAAAAACAAACAACCTCTAAACAGAATTTTTTTAATGATTGCTACTAATAAGAAACTGCGTGTTAATTAGTGATATATATATAATTTTAAATATTTTAATTTTCAAAATTCATTTAGATATTTTAAGAATTGCCCTTGAAACACTTATTATCAAAATTCTTTGCAAATATGCTTTTTAGAAGTAGAACTAATTAACCATGATTAAGCACAAATAAAATGCTCACATTTTAGGAATATTTGTGTATAAATTATCAAAAACTGTATTAAATTTATTCTGTTATAATGAATAAAATTATTTTTTTATTCAATTTGATTTTTAATTGAAATTAAACTTTATTTATTTAAATTAAATTATATTTATTTAGTTTTAATTCTAATAAAATAATATACTCAAAATAAATTATTTTGAAATACTTTAATAAAACAAACACATTCAATTAAAGAAAATAACATTGAATTACAAATAAAATGACATTAAAATTCAAATTAAATTTCATTGATGCTTTTCTATCTCAAGTTTATATTCAAACCAGTTGGCTTGAGCGATTGGATCATCTATTTAAGGAAAGATTTCTTTATTTACTGGCACTTGCATTATCTTTCGCAACTTCTGACATATCTCAATGGTGGATATTGAAAGTAGGCAACTCATAAATTGTAACTTGCCCAACACCTCTCGTATGGCAGAGGCTTTATTCTCAATTGAGTTAACACTTAAGATTGATGAAAGGCTAGATCATGTCATTCTCTATTGAGACAAATCCACCAGCTAATTTATATTTATATTACAATTAATGGATGTGACTCCCTTTTTGGATTTTCTCTTCTTCCTTTGTGATGCACTAGTACCAAGCTACTAGATGATGTAGGTGACGGAGATTATGTGTCCAATTTGGGAAACTATAAATCACTCAAATATTGTGTATACATATTGTAATCTCCTAATTCAGGTGATTTTAAAACTCATTTGTCGTTGCAAAATCATAAGCATAATTTGTGGGCAGAGTAGGTGTGTGTGGCTAGCTTCGTAATCATCATCATCATCATCCCTTGACAAAATTCTAGAAGATGAGTATATGGTTTAGAGGTACCACTGAAAAGAAAGTCCAACTTGTTAGCCAACTTAAAACTCTTGTTCTTAAACTTCTGGATATTGTTGCCATGTACATGGATTCACAATAAAATTAGGTACTGCTAATTTAATTTTTTGAACACAAATTCGAGAAATGTTTATTAAACTTATTGGCACTTGTTGTCCATAACTCGTTCTTACCAGTCCATATCTCTTCATGATCCCATCACACTCTGGTTAGCTTGCCCAATTTTTGGTAAGAGTTCCAATATTTCCTCAGTCTATACCACTTTTTTTTTTAATTTATGTTGATTGTACTCTAATATATGACTAATGATCTCAGTATATTGGGCATTGATACTTGGCCAGCTGCAAGCTTTGGATATCGAATGCTTTTCCCTTTTTTCCTTTACTTTATACAACAATCGACGACAACCTTGACACCTTATGGCCTCCATACAACTGTATCATTGTTCTCCTTTTTATTTTTTAAAAAAATCAAACACTAAGAAATTTATAAAGAGATGAAAATCTAAAGAAAATAAGTAGATTGAGAATGGTGAAAAAAAATAGTGGGAAAATTGTGGTATTTATAGAATTGCAAATAAGAGGAAAAAAATAAAGAATAAAAAAAACTCAAAATCTCACCTTTGAGAGTAGGACAACAAAGGGATAAAAGGAAATGATGAAGGACAAAAAAGGAAGGCAAAAGATATGGGCCCGCATCTTGGGACACATGAGACACAGTCCATGGCACAGCCCAAGTGACCCACTTGTCCCAGGATGCGTGTCCTACATCTTAGGACGTGTACCCAAATAAGCCCTTAATTACAGCCAAATCCATACTTGTCATTTCTTCTAGGCATGACATTTTTGGCCATTAATTTGACCAATTTTCGACATTGGGAACAAAGAAATTTGCTGTAGTAATGTACGTAGAATTGCCTATTTTCTCTTATACAATACTTTAATTGTTAGTACATGATGTCACCAACTAATGGGAAGGCACCAAGTTGTAAGCCTTTTTGCCCAAGACGTGGAGGGCCAGCCCAGTTGTATATATAAGCCATAACTTGGCAGGTTTAAAGGTAAGTAACTTCTCCCTACACTTAAGCTCTCTCACACATTTTGGTTTCATACTGAATTGCTTAGGGAAGTTCCTCTAGGCCTTACAAGACCAATTTGTAGGTACATCGGCTAGCGTACCTACCTATATAAAAAGTACCCGACCATCGAGGACAGAGCTGTCTTTTCCGGTTACTTCATCATTTCTTGTAGTAACATTAGCACCATCCAAGAGGAACCACTTCTCTAACTAGTTTATTGTGGTAGAAACCCCAGACTAGCGCCGGGTGTGGAAGAAGAAGCAGAGGCAACAGAGCCCCAAGATTGTCCTTTTACTCATGACAAATTTTAAATATTAGTAAGCTTTGGTGGCAAATAAAGTAAATTTTACTTACCCATTCAGTCACAAACATGCCCCTACATGAAATTCCTCATAATCCTAACCATAAACCTCGGGCAGCCCCCTGCAGTAATCACCCAGACAATAGATTCCATTACAGGAATCCATCTCTTAAGCACTCCTACACTGCTCAAGAAAAGGTCGTGGCACAACCAGCCGAACCTACTCATCGTCCTTTCAGCAAAGCTATTATCAATTGCCCAATCCCCAAACATAGAAAAATATCAACTTTAGAACAGTATCATGGTATGTTCAACCTTAACTATTTTGTGGTGGTTTTGAATCGTTAATGCTTCTCCATGGGATTCCAAATGTTATAATCTATAGGGCTTTTGGGTGCAGTTTGTAATGGTTAGCATGGTGTTGGTTTTCAAAGCTAAAACCCAACTCAATTTCAAATTTTGGCTAGCTTGTTGCCTCTTTCAAGAGGCATTATATGACCAACAAGACACATAAGAAAAATTCTACAAAATTGAAAGCCTCGAAAGTACACATTCTCTAACTTCTTGTTTAGTTGTTAAACTAGAATTAGAATCTTTCATATAATCATAAAGTGATTTCAGGTTAAAGAAAACAAATTTTATATTTCGTTGCGCATATGATTGCCATATTTTATACCAATTCTTAACAACCAATTCCAGACACTCATCATATTTCCATTCCTCCTTATCGAATGACACTAGTTAAGTTGACAATGCTCAAGGACCAGTTGCAGGACTTACTAGACAAGGATGTCATTTATCCTAATACTTCTCTATAGATTTTGCATTGAGAATTATTGAGATGGGAAGTTGTAGTTTTTTTGTAAAAGCCTAACTTAGTGATGAGACAATGTGGAAAGGGCCCATCAATGGTGTGAGATGGAGTTGTTTGCAAAAACCTAACCTAGTGATAAGACAACAAGGAAAAGGCTCATAGATGGTTATAGGCCAGATGGAGTTGCAGTTTTTTGCAAAAAACCTAGTCTAGTGATGAGATGACGTGGAAACGGCTTATCAATGGCGACAAGTGAGATGTAGTTATTGTTTTTACAAAAATCAAACTAGTGATGAAATGACATGGAAATGGCTTATCAATGGTTTTAGGTGAGTTGGAGTTAAGAAAATGACTATATACATATGTATTGTTATTGTTACAGGATATCATATTTATTTCACTATGAACAGGTAAAGAGTTTCGATGGAGTGATTGACTCTCGATGAGTGAGGCTCATGTAAATTTTTGATAATTCTGCTATTGTTGGTAGATGATGCATTATATGGGTATTGAAGAATATTGAAGATTGTTTAGAAGGATTTGAGTCAAAATAAATTTTTTATTTGGTAGTTTCTTAATTAGTTTATTCTTAGTGAACAAAAAATAATTAATTGAAGTTGATAGAGATTTTTCTAATTAATTTATTTTGTGGACAAGAAATATCTAATTAGATGTTGATATTTTCTTATTAGATTTACCTTTGTGGGTAAGTAAGGTTGAGTTTGGTAATGTTTTTCAACAAGGTACTTTGGCAAAAAGCTACAGCACTTAAATATTGTTTGGTTAATTTTTTTTAAGGGTACTTCTTTACTGCTTTTGAAAAGTCACTTGGGTACTTTTAGGAGCACCCCAAGTGTTGCTTTTAAAAGTTAGCCATGACTTTTCAAAATTAAAAGCATAAAAATTACCTCATTAATTTTAGAAAATTAACAAATATATTTTTAATTAATTTATAAACCATTAAATTTCTCTTCCTAAGTATATCTTTAATTATTGATATTTATTTTTGTGATTTTATATAAAAATCATGAGTTATTTACCAAATATATCTTTTAAAAAGCTAGTTATTTATTTAATTAACTCATGAGTTAATAACATAGACATGAATTAAATTTTAATTCAATTAATAAAAAAAATTATTTCTACATACAAGTTTTTTATTAGAAAATCAACAGCATGCATAGGCGACATGGACAAGATGCTGCATGTTCTAGAAAACCATAATCAATAGCTTTTGGTGTACAAGTACAATATACTGCATACATAGAATGCATGGATTTCTTTTTCTTATTTCTTTTCCCTTTTTTTTTTTTCTGAAAGGAAGCATGCATTTATAATTACAAATGTCATACTTAGAACATATAACAAACAAAAAGAGAACAGATAAACTAATAGAAGTGCAGTCAAGAGAGAACAGAAAAGGACAAAAAGAGAAGAAATTGAATGAACTTTTATCAAATAACAAACAAATTAGTTTATCTTCAAAAATAATTATAGGGAAAAGATAATAACTTGGAAATAATCAAATAGGCATACCTTCTCTTTGAACATTTTAGCTATTTTGGTATTCAGGTTTTCGTTCCAATACTATTCATCCTCTTCGGTATCTACTATCACTTTTTGTAGCTTTGGCGTGCTTGAAACTCCCTCAGAAAATATCTTCATCCTGGGGCAACCTTTGACCCAAACTTCTTCCAAGTACGGAAATTTGAAGGAGCAATTCATTGAGCAGAAACTAGTGAGGCTGGGTAAGGAAACAAGCTCGAAAACTTTCAATTTACTGAATTCTATCTCCTGATCTTTTTCATCATGTCCATCTTTTGCCACTATTTCTTTTATCATTGTGCATTCTTTTATTCTTAATGTTGTGAGATGAATCAAGCTTTTCGCTCTGGAGAACATCACCAAGCTCACCAATTTGTCACATTTTTCAACTTCCAAAAATGTCAAATGCTTAAGAGAGACCGAGGAGGGAACTAATTTGATCAAGCTAGAAGATTCCTTTACATGTAATTCTTCTATGATCTCATGAATTGGATCTAATTCCGAGCGTTCTTTGCAAATATGTGATAGAAAATGTGGTGAGCACAACACATAAAATTAAAGATGATGAACAAATTGGAATACTCAAAAGACAACTTCTACTTTGCTTTATATCAAATTGAAAACATA
Organism: Quillaja saponaria; assembly: GCA_029379385.1. NCBI lineage: Eukaryota > Viridiplantae > Streptophyta > Magnoliopsida > Fabales > Quillajaceae > Quillaja > Quillaja saponaria. The sequence goes on from CM055618.1 coordinate 8,260,021, forward strand.
CAATAGGTATTTATAAGACTCATAATAGCAACTCTAAAGTCACACAACTAAATGTGCACTAATATGACTTTAATACCCATTATCCTAGACATTAAGGACTCCAACCCATTACTACAATTTTATTAAACATTAACAAAAAGAAAAAAAAAAACTTCCACTAGCACACAATAATTTATAGCCACCCATTATAAGAAATTAACTACCTCTTAAAACCTGTTACATCAAAATAACTTACACATTGTTAACTTTCACTAACAATTTATCATAGGAAAATAAAGTTTATTATTTTCAACAATATGCTCTAGTTCCTACAGATCATTCAACCGCAACTTTTTTAGCCGTCAAGCACAAATTCGATTTTGCATTACCCATCCCGCAGTCCTATCACTTGGAAATATCTCTTTGAAGGCACTGGAGATCACACCTAGTACTAAAATTAACTGCCCCCAAAAAGCAATAGATAAATTCTAGGCATACTGATTTAGTTACCCTTGGTGGAATCCATGAGTTAAATCAAATATGTGACGCAGTTTAGAATTCTATAAAAGACAGTCTGAAATTTTCGTTTGTGTAAACTTGTCAATACAAATTATAGTTTAGGCATATTAATGTCTTTTTCAAAATTATAACTATGTTTCAAGGTATAAACATCGAAAATTAGGGTGTGGGAGAGGAAATTATAAAATTTAGGGTAATTTAGCAAACTTCTTAGTAACATCATTTGACTTATTATCAACAATATATTGTTGTCAGTAATAAATTTGCCAAAATAAAATTATCTCCCTTAACTTATATACGAGCAAATAAATTGTCGCGGACTCTTCTATGACTACTATGCCCATCATAATTTCATTCAAATAATTCCAATAAGAATGGGTGAGTCTATTCTCGTTCTTTTGTTTGTGAACAAACAAGATAAGAAAAAAAATTGAAAAGAAGGAAAGTACAATGAAAAAATTGTAACTCTTTACTCTTATTTGAAAATCAAAGAGTATGAAAGTGGAGATAAAATAAAAAGTAGATTGTGACATTTTTTTCTCTTGTTTGAGAAAAAATATATCGATATATTCGATGAAATTTTAACTCAACTGATTAAAATAATAATAAATAATCTAATGATCTCAAGTTCAATTCCCACCATTATTAAAAATGATTTATAATTTACCAATATGTTAAAATTAATATTTAATAGTTACTGCAATTATAAATATTTCTTCACATGATCTAATAATGTATAATTAAAATCCAAACTACTCATAGAAAAGATCCATAAAAAAGAAAAAACACAAGAACAGTCAAGGAAAAAGGAATGAGGGGGAAAGTTGATTTCAAAACAAATGAGCCAACTAAGAAGAAAGTATATACTCAAGGGGAAAAAGAAAAAAAATAGGTGGGCATTTAATAATTTTTATTAAGGGGTAAATATCTCGTTTTATAAATCTAACTCATGTGAAATGCATATACTTACATAAAGCATTAAGTTTAATAGTCAATTTTAACATATTAGATAAATTGTAAATTATTTTCAATTATGTAGGTACAGTGCATGTGGTCGATTCAATAGAAAATATAGCTAAGACAATACAAATTAGATCGTAATTTGATGATACAAAATACAACTAATGTATTTTTTTTCTAATACTATGAATTATAAGCCAATCGTAAATAATGTAACTTTGTCATTTACTCTGCTTAACGAATTGAATTTGTGTAAGTTTAAACTTCATTAACCAATTAATGAAGATAATTTTATTTTTTAGTTAATATTTGGTAAAATTAGACTAATTATGCAAAACGTCATCAATTCTATCATCTTTTTGAGAATTCCGAAAAAATCAGATGATATATAGAAGTTTAAATTCTACAGATAAACTTTAAATCATAAGGGATGTACCTGTGTGAGCCCATCCAACTTCTCTGATGTCATAAGTCGCAAATTAAATATGTTCAACTCATTGCAAATGTTCGGATATAATCGAGTACAGCTCCCGTCATAGAAACTCTTTAGGTTTTCAAGTTTCCCAAGTCGAAAACAGTTCAGTCTAGGAAACAAAATTTCAATGGATGCTTCAAATCCTTCTTCCTTTGCCACGATTTCCTCAATTCCACAATTTTCTGTATCAAGCAACTCAAGTTTTGCCAGACCTTTTGCCACAGATACATGAAATACATTCTTCAAGCTTACACAATCATAGACTATCACCATTTCCAGATCATGAAAATCAAGGACTCCTTTCCAATGATTCCCATACCAAACATGCTTCAATTTTGGTTGACAAAAAAGAGTAATCCTTTTTAACCGGAAGCCAGTTACTGTAAACTTCATTCCTTCCAAATCAAACACCGTTTCTACTGAAACACAAATTTTCACTTCTAACTCTTCCAAGTTGTTTAACACTTGCAGTAAACTAGATGAAAGAACAGTTGACACAAACTCAGTTTTCCACCACCAAAGATTTCAAATTGCAGAAATATTGAGGTGGAGGGCTGTGACATATTTCTTTCAATTCTGGAAACTCAGAAAGATTCAAACGCTCTATTCCCCAAAACCGAAACTGCGCAATGTAGTGCAAGAATATTAGTAAGAACACAAAATGGGATTAGAGAAAAAGAGTTAATTGAGTACCCAAAAAACGGGGCTCTATAGTATAGACCAATGCAATAGTATAGTTCTTAGTAAAAAAAAAAAAGGAAAGGCAATAGTATATCTTTGCTCATGTGTCTACTGTCTTGTAGATGTCAATAATATTATACCTTATTGAGAGACAATTTTTCTATTGTTGCATTAAGGCTTTTTTCCCAATACCATTCATTAGCAGTTTCTTCTACTTGGACCCTTGGCAGCTTTGGTGTTCTTGAGACTCCCTTAGAGAAAACATTCAGCCTGGGGCATCCTTTCACAGTTACTTCTGCCGATAGTAGGAATTTGAAAGCCCAATTTGCCAAACAAAAACTTGTGAGCTTTGGAAAAAGTACAAGTTCCAAAATTTCCAATTGCCTCAATTCAATCTCATCTTCTTCTCCTTCTTTGTCATTTTCAATGACTTCTTCTATCATCTTGCAATCAACAATTCGTAACACTGCAAGTTGAATCAAACTTTTTGTAATTGAAGGTGCTAGTAAATTGACCAACTTGTCTCCCAATTGTTTACTTCTAACTTTGTCAAACGTTTGAAGACACTGTGGAGGGTACTAATTTGAGAGCATTCCTGAACCCAAAAAATCTCTAGCTTTTCAAGAGGATCTAGCTGGGAAGCCTTCTTTGCATATGTTCTCCAAATAGGGCAGTCTGCCCAACAATAATTGTTTGAGATGCACTAATGTAGTCCCTATAGTATGTTGTTCTGGGATTGTCACTTGTCTGCCACACGAGAATATTTCTTTGAAAGAACAATCTAACACATAAAGGTCTTCGAGGGTGGGCATTCTTTGAAGTAACCCATATGGAAAATTAACTACTTGTTCGTTGTAGAAGTGTCGAATGCCAAAATATTTTAGCTTGTGAAAACAGAGTACGAAGTGATTGGTCATTCAATAACTGCATAATGTCCTTGCTATCTAAGGCAACAATATCAAGTTATGAATCACCTGCATAAATAAAGCCATCAAATAAGAGGATAATAACCATTTTTACAAATATGAAATAATCATAGGAGAGTACAGAAAAATAGCTGAGCTTATAGTGAAGTAATTTTTTGAGTAATAAGAATATGTTGTACATAATTGTTTTGACGACGAAATCTTCAAAAACCATCGTATAAATGAAACTATATATATATATATATATTTTATATCATTCAAGTCATAAGAATTTTAACATGTAAAAATAATTATCCAATAATGCAATGAAAAGTTGATTCTTTATATAATAATAATCAATTATTTTATTCGTTTGAACAATATAGTGGGACATAATTATATAAGGGAGTTGATATGTGTACGACTGTTTTTGATGGGGCACTTGTGTTATATATTTTTATTACTTGTGGTTGTTCTATAACTATTGCTGGGACTTTACATGTTTTTCTATATTTTTGGTGTTTCATTGAAGCCCCTCCTTTTTTAAAAAAATAAAAAATAAAAAATAAAAATATTCTCTCTGTTATTTTGCTTTGAATTTGAGATATGGGAATATCCACTTTACCATGAGGCATAGAAATTACAGAAAATGATCTATAATTTTTTTATAGGTGCACAGAGTGAGACCTTGATAATTGCCCTTTTCTTTTTTCTTTTTTAATTTATTATGTTCTCTTATGAAAAAAATGCTACAATGCTAAATAGAATTTCACTTTCTAATTTCTTAGCTTTTTTCTTCCTTTCAAACTCATCTTTAAAAATTTTCTTAAAAGCTTTTGATTTTGTTTTGCTATTTTAATTTTACCTCACATGGCTTACTTTTTTCTAAATTCAACAAGTAATAATAATTTAATTAAAAATTGAAATTATTTGTATTAAAATTAGTTTCTTTTGAGTTACAAATTCTTCCTTACTTATAATGTGATTTTATGATAAAAATGTAATGATAAATAATAGACTATATTATTTAAAGTTCATATTGTCATTTAGGTTATACGAACATACATGAATAAAGAATATATTGAATATAAACATGTAATTTAAAGTATATTATGTAAAGGAGTGATGGACCAAATGAGTTTTGAACTGAGAGTTGAATAATTTGAAGGTTAGAAATTTCATTAACTAAGTGGGAAAATATTTTTGGAAGGTTGTCATGAAAAAAATATATTACCAATACAAAATAAGAGAGAAGCTTTTAAGAATTTAAGAAAAATAAAATAAAAAGAAGGGGTTTAATGAAAAATCTAGAAAACATAAAGAGAAATATATAAAATCAGAATCTTTATGGAAAATCACGTAAGTCTTATTTTTCTTTCAACGTTCTAAATAAATTCTAGGCCAAATTATATTTCAGTTCCTATAGTTTTGTTATTTTTTCAATTGAGTCATTGTGGTTTGAAACTTTTCAATTGAGTCATTATACTTTCATTTTAATTTCAATTGGGTTTCATGCAAGAATTTCTAACAATTTACAGATGAAAAATTTCTAACGAATAAGATTAAAACAATCAAATAACACAATAAAATGGTGAATGTAATGTTTATGAACAAAATTCCAACAAAAATACAATCATATAAAAATTTAATAAATAGGTATGCATGAGACTCAATTGAAATAAAAATAAAAATATAGTGATCCAATTGGAATTTTTTAAAACACAATGATAACTTTGAAAAACAGTAAACTTATAGGGACCTAAAATGTGATTTGGCCTAAATTCTGTGATAATCTCACATCTACATGCCCTATAAGTCATGCTTCTAATATTTCTTCCTAAATAAGTCCTAAAATTTTCATATCTAATTTTTAAGTTTAAGATATTGAAGTCAATCAATTTTCAAAAGTACACTATAAAATGAAGAAACTAATAAATTCATGATATAATTACAATGAAAGAGTAAAATTTCTTGAAATATTTTAATTTAACTTCTAAATTTAGAATTATTATCTAAGTATTATGATGAAAAAAAAATATATCGATATAAGTTGAATTTGAAAATTATTTTTAAAATTGTTTTTAAGAAAAATTTGAAATTAGATAATAAGAACTCATCAATTTTAAGAGACTTCTATTTTTCTATTAATGATTATATCATGAGTTTACATGAATTTATAATTCTTGGAACACTCCTTTAAGACCGGCACTCCTAGATAATCTAAATACAAGAATAAAGACTTCAATTGCTAGACACAAGACACCTAAACACAACAAATTACTAGAAGCCTAACAATTCTCTCAAGATACAATATAAAATGTAGGAGTCATATATAACACAAGAATAATGTATTTCAAGTGACATCAATAGTTTTCATTTAAAATACAAATGGTGTTAGAATAAAAAAACGCATTGTATTTGTTTTAAAAATTAACAAGACAAAATTGACTAAAAATTATTATTAAAATAAACTTACTTAAAATGAGACATTTTCAGTGTGGATGATATATTATTTTTACCGTAATAATCCTCAATTGATAACCCTAATTCTTAATTTATGAAATCATAGCCCTAATAATACGAAATCCCTAACTACAAATAACATTATAATGATTATCTATTCACACAGCATCACATGATTAATATATATTTGCTTAAAAGAAATCACAGGGCAGCTTTTGCTGCAATGAGAGATTGGGGTTATGCTTGAGCTTTAGAATTAAGATAGCACTTTAATTATATTCTCAACCATTATGCATACAATTTCTATGAGGAAGAGTGGTTGTTTGATCTCCGCATCTAGTTGGTCAACTTGATTTGTTTCTTGATGATTAGAAGACTTCTTTCCTAGTACATCCAATCTGGGCCAATTCGTCACTTGCAATTCTTTCAGCCCTGGGCATTCTATATGTACCCCTGGCCCTAGGGAGAAGCTCTTGAGTACTGATAAATGTGCAAGTGATATGGAGGATAGTTGGGGAAAAACAAACCTAGCTGTTGCTTCCAATATTTTTCAACTTTTGGGAATATATCCTGCAGATAGGAAAGTTAAAAAATAACATAAAAGAGTTTAAAGAACCACATCAGGAAAGAACTAAACAATTGAAGAATTTGAAAAAAGAATATCAATAAAAAGTTTAGAGAATCTACTTCTCCATCAGAATGAGGAAAAATATCTCCGCTAGAATTTCTTATACCTCCTTCACCTTCAGTCGGTAGTATTTCCTCCAGCATTTGGTAATTGCTAATCTCAAGGTGTTTGAGTTTAACAAGAGAGCCAGCCGAAGTGTAGGAAAATAGATATTCTAGATTTTTGCAGCCTTCCACAATCAAGTTGGTCAAATTTTGAATCCAAGAACTTGCCAAAGGTTTATCATGCCATATTCTCTTTGGCTTCCTGGAGTTCCTTTGCTTTCCAGGTTAACTCACTCACATTCCTTGAGTAGCAAAACAGATAGCCCAATTGCCACCCTGTGACACAGTATACTCCACAAGATTTGTAATAATTGCAGAAACAACCTCCATTCTGGTTCAGCTGAAATCTATGTGAATCGAAGTCAAATGGGAGGAGAAGATGACAGGCAATGAACTATTAAGTATTAATCATAAAAATGAACAAAACAAAATTGAAGACAAAAACTGGTAGATCAAATTACCTGTTTAGTTATCCAAAGTCAACAGAATGAATGAGATTGAAAAGTAGGAACTGCCTAATTTTGTTGCATAAATTTGCACACCCTGTTATGCAGTAGTTCAGAAAATTGAAGGCACGTTAGAAAGGGAAAAAAAAAAAAAGAATAATAAAGTAATAAAAGGGATGGTTGGTATAGAAATCATACCGATAAAAAGAGGCTTAGTGATTGGTGACTGAATTGCAAGAATCTGGTAATTTTTAGAGCTTCTGTTCTGTAGCTTCAGTTTGATGCACTACAGAAAGAAAAGTAACCAACAAGAATGTGACTAGAGGCAGAAAAATTTAAGGGTCTATTTGAATGGAGGGTAAAGGAGGGAGAGGAAAGAAAGTAATTAAAGCTGGATTTGATGAAACAAGTTTAACAAGCTATAGAAGAACAAAAGTCGTTCGTCCAGAACCAATGAATTACTCTTGCCTGTTTTTATTAATTTATTCTCAGCTTGTTTTTATATATATGAATTGGTCATCTTCAAATCAAAATTAGCTTTATACCATGTTCTCAACGAAAGTTCTAGTACTTCCTAATAAATATTGGCTGTATTGCATTGGCTAAGAATTCTTTCATAAATTAGTGCAACGTGTGAAAGTGAATTAATTGATCATACTAAGATAATAATCATTGTTTGTACTAGTTGGTTTATAACTATATATAGATAATAGCCTATAAATATTTGAGTCAAATCTCATTCTTACTCCCTTTTGACAAAAAGGAATACTACCATTAACTGATAATAAGTTCTTCAATCACATCCTTTCGTTTTCTAATGCTAACGGGTCTTGCTTAGACTTTGAAGTCAAAACCCTTGAAAACTAAAATAATTATATTTGTGTATCAATTCAATCCCTCTAATTTATTTTTGAACAATAAATTGTCTTCTAATGTTCCCTAATGGAGCAATTTGGTCCAATTACTGACAACCGTTTAGACTAATTAAGAATATAGGCTAATATGTCCAAAACAAAAAGACAAAGCAAATTAAGTAGTCTTAGAGAAACAAGTGGAAATTATATACCAAAGTTGAGGTTTACGATGGATGCATGGTGATAAAATAGGATTGGACAAATTCAATAATATTATTACACGCGATCTGATTAAAGTATAATGGTCACTATTAATTCTTATTAATATTATAACAAAAGTTATTATCGTCCATTATTATTGTACTAAACATCATTATTATTATAATGGACATAAGTTGTATATAAAGTGGTTCGAAATCCAAAAACAAGATATGTTGTTCTCTCATACCTTAACTCTTTTACAGTTTTTCAGCTTATTACTCTTATTATATTAACTTGATCGTTGGAGTTTTTCCACGTCCTAATGATTGCGTAGGAGCTACGTGGAGGATACCTCAGCTAGTCAAATCTAGTTGTAACTGTCTAATCTAAATTATAATTGCCATTATTAATTCATATTAATATTATAACGAATGCTATTATCGTCCATTATTATTATGATGAATATCATTTTTGTACATTATATTGTAACGGGCATTATTATTATTATAACAGGCATAACTCTTGGCTTAAAACCCAAAAATAAAAAAGATTGTTCTGTCACACCTTAACTGTTTTACAGCTTTATAGCCTATTACTCTAATTATGACTTGATTATCAGCGTTTTCCCAAGTCTCAAGGATCACTCAAGAGCCACGTAAAGGACATTTCAACCAGTCAAATCCAGCTTTGGCATAGTGAGAATATAAACAATGCTTATTGTACTAGGTGAGTATGGTGCATGAATATTGTGATCCAAAAAAAAAAAAAAAAACCTAATAAGTTGTATTTGGCATACGTGATAAGAAAGATCGAATAATATATTATTGTCTTATTAAATTTAATCAAATGTTTGGTACATGATACATGACTAAAAACTCTGAAGTCAGTTTTATCTTGTTGTAATGGGGTTATTATGTCTTTAGGTGACTGTTGGTATTATACTAGATAGTATAAGGGAATGATTGACGAAAATAAAATGATTTTTGTTGGTATTATACCATATAAGATAAGGGAATGATTTACCAAAAAAAATTATCCAGCTAGCAGTTTCAACATTAAGAAAGGCTTCACAATATTGGAAAGTGTTCAAGATTAAGAAAAAAAAATTCAAGATAAAAAGAGTTCAAATTGAAATTGAAGACAAAGCTTATGGAAAGCTTCTAGGATAAGTAAGCTAGAGTTCATCATATTGTGTGTTCACATTAGATGAAAAGCTTGCTAGTGTTTGTATCAAATGTAATGGATTGATATGGACTAATTTAATAAGAGAAATGAGTTGTAAGCATTCTATTATTTTGAGTCTCTTAATATCATTCCTATAGGAAATCTGTGTAAGCCTTGCAACTCTAAATCTCCAAATTTTCAAACAAATAAAATCCACTCATAGTATTAATTAACATATACACTCTTTCATTGTGTGACTGGTATCAAAACTCAACATACTAACGCTAACCCAAGTTCATTGTCACTAGTAGTAGACAAATGTAAGAAAAAATTGGCAGTATGGAAAAAACAATTTCTATCTTCTGGCTGAATTAGGAATTGCTCTTATTAACGCTGCATTTAGAAACCTACCGGCACATTTCATCGCCATTTCCAAGTTTACTAGAAGGAGTTTTATGAGTTACAAAAGATTCAAAAGAGATTTCTTTGGGATGGTTATGGAAATAAAAGAAGGAGAAACTTTGTGAGTTTGGATGTTGTTCTTAGAAGTCATTAGAAAAGAAGTGGTATTGGAATTAGTATCACTAAAATAAAGAACATAGCTATTCTGTCAATGTCGTCATGCAGATTAGCTATTCAAATATTTGGAAGGCGGTAGTTAATTTGGGATGGGTGGTCGGCAATGGGGAAAAGATAGATTTCTGAAATGGTAATGAATTAGAGACCAGCCATTAAGAGATTTAGTTGTTAGAATATTATATGTTGTTATGAAGTTCCACGCACATGGCTAATATTAAGTACTCTCTATGTTATTGTCTAATCCTTCCTTTGCCATTTGAAAGGTAAACATACATGTCATTTTGTTTAAACTTGTCCTGGTACTACCTATCCTATTTCAAATTTTGTTTCCTATGATCATTTTTCTCCATCATAATATTTATTTTATTACTTCATTATCTAGTGTTTCTATTCCTAACTCTGTGTCTGAAGCTTTAACACATTCTGGGTGGATAAATGACGTGGATGAAGAGATGTGAGCTTTAAAGGACAATGATACTTGGGAACCTATGAAACTCCCCTTGCGTAAGTCTGTTGTTGGTTATTGTTGGGTGTTTATTGTGAAGGTTCATCCTGATAGCTCTATTGATTGGCTAACATCTCGTTTAGTGGCTAAAGGTTACACTTAAGTCTACAATGTAGTAGATTACTCTGAGACTTTTTCTCCTATTGCGAAGATTACTTTGGTTAAAGTTTTAATCTTTTTTGTAACCCTGTTTGATAGGCCACTATATAAATTGTATGTCAAAATTATTTTTTTGCATGGTGACCTTGATGAATAGACTTTTATGGAGCAACCTTCGGGGTAAATTGCTCAGGGCGATTCTGGCTTAGTTTTTAGGTTGAAGAAATCCTTGTATAGTTTGAAAGCAATCTCCTAGAGCTTGATTTAGTAGGTTCAGTGAAGTTGTGCTCAGTTTTTGTCTTCAGAGGTATATAGTTGCCATTACATTTTCTACCGTCATACATTTAGTAGTAGAATATTATTGATTATTTATGTTTATGACATTGTAATCACAGGTGATGATAGCCAAGGAATATAACAGTTGAAATCCTTCTTACAGTCCAAATTCCAAACTATAGAATTGGGACAGTTAAAATATTTCTTAGGCATTTAGATTGTTAGATCACGGTTGGGTATTTCTCTTTCTCGGAGAAAATATTGTTGTCTTTATTTGTTGAGTGGTACAGGTATGCTGAGATCAAAACCTATTGATACTCTCATGGATCCCAACACTAAACTTGTACTAGATGAGGGAGAGCTATATTGAAGATTGTTTAGAAGGATTTGAGTCAAAAATAAATTCCTTATTTGGTATTTTCTTAATTAGTTTATTCTTGGTGAACAAAAAATAATTAATTAGATGTTGATGGGGATTTCCTAATTAATTTATTTTTGTGGACATGAAATAACTAATTAGATGTTGATGGAATTTTCTTATTAGATTTGCCTTGGTGAGTAAGTAAGGTTGAGTTTGGTAATGCTTTTCAACAAGGTACTTTGGCAAAAAGCTATAAGACTTAAATATTGTTTGGTTAATTTTTTTTAAGAGTACTTCTTTACTGCTTTTAAAAAGTCACTGGCTGCTTTTAGGAGCACCCAGTGTTGCTTTTAAAAGTTAGCCATGATTTTTAAAAATTAAAAGCACAAAAATTACCTCAATAATTTTAGAAAATTAACAAATATATTTTTAATTAATTTATAAACCATTAAATTTCTCTTCCTAAGTATATCTTTAATTATTGATATTTATTTTTGTGATTTTATAAAAAAATCATGAGTTATTTACCAAATATATCTTTTAAAAAGCTAGTTATTTATTTAATTAACTCATGAGTTAATAACATAGACATGAATTAAATTTTAATTTAATTAAGAAAAAAATATTTCCACATACAAGTTTTTTATTAGAAAATCAACAGCATGCATAGGCGACATGGACAAGATGCTGCATATTCTAGAAAACTATTAATAGCTTTTGGTGTACAAGTACAATATACTGCATACATAGAATGCATGGATTTCTTTTTCTTTTATCTTTTCCCTTTTTTTTATGAAAGTAAGCATGCATTTATAATTAAAAATGTCATACTTAGAACATATACTAGTGGATAAACTAATAGAAGTGCAGTCAAGAAAAGAAGAAATTGAATGAACTTTTATCAAATAACAAACAAATTAGTTTATCTTCAAAAATAATTATAGGGAAAAGATAATAACTTGGAAATAATCAAATAGGCATGCCTCTCTTTGAACATTTTAGCTATTGTGGTATTCAGGTTTTCGTTCCAATACTATTCATCCTCTTCAGTATCTACTATCACTTTTTGTAGCTTTGGCGTGCTTGGAACTCCCTCAGAAAATATCTTCATCCTGGGGCAACCTTTGACCCAAGCTTCTTCCAAGTACGGAAATTTGAAGGAGCAATTCATTGAGCAGAAACTGGTGAGGCTGGGTAAGGAAACAAGCTCGAAAACTTTCAATTTACTGAATTCTATCTCCTGATCTTTTCATCATGTCCATCTTTTGCCACTATTTCTTTTATCATTGTGCATTCCTTTATTCTTAATGTTGTGAGATGAATCAAGCTTTTCGCTATGGAGAACATTACCAAGCCCACCAACTTGTCACATTTTCAACTTCCAAAAATGTCAAATGCTTAAGAGAGACCGAGGAGGGAACTAATTTGATCAAGCTAGAAGATTCCTTTACATGTAATTCTTCTATGATCTCAAGAATTGGATCTAATTCTGAGCCTTCTTTGCAAATATACTCTAGTGTAATAAATTATATAGGATCTGATACATGAATTTAAAACACATTTATAATAAGGTTTGCATACCTGATTGAGCCATAACAGTGGATATCTGGAATCTCAGCCAAGCACGTCCTAGTAATTGTTTCATACAGCCAAGTCTTCCTCTCCGTACTCTCTATATTTTCTAGTGGCAGCTTTCAATGGGGCAAGATACGTATTTATAGAGAGGAGAAGAGACCTACCTATTTCATGTCAGATAAAACTCTAAGAGTCCTTCCATTAAAAACTCCTAAAGTCACTCAGCCTACACTTACTGTCAATCCACATCTAATCAGATAATAAGTGTGCTTAAGCCCTATCCTAAATGATCACATAAACTCTATGGGCTTTTACCAGCATGTCTCAATTAGACCAAACCTTACAAAACCATACAATTGATGTCAGCCCACATATGAAATTTCTAACATTCTCCCACTAAGGCAACATTAATTGTAATTTTAAAATTTTGAAAAACATATTTTTAGAAAACAACTCTTGGGCAAGATATAATTTTTATGTGGTCACAATTTAAAAAAAAAAAAAAAAAAAAATTGGTCCTGAGACGCACTTCAAACAGTCTTGCTCAATTAAGTTATTAACATCGAATCATGGCAATCATTGTGCCACTTAAACGACACAAGATCAATCCATGGTTACAAATGCCAACAACCTAATCTGCAATGGATCTAGATGTGGTAATGTAGCAAGAAAATAGCATCTAAATGTGATCAACATATGCTATTTTCATTGTCTGTCCTCCAGGTGATTTCATTAAAACTGGATGCTTTCCAAAGCACTAGAAATCACTTAAGCTTAATTTTAAGCTTGTATGTCTCAACAACCATCTCGAGATATCCAATTAGTGTCATTCCAGACATACCTCCAAATTGACAAAACCGTCACACTTAAGACAGACACTAAGTCTTGAGATTTTAATGCAATGACATGTCATATAACCATATATGCACATACAATATTAATCATATCACAATGAAAATAATTATTATTTTCATCAACATAACACACTATCCAACAAGGATGTAAGTAAAACTTGGGTCACAAAATAGCATACATAACATGCTAACTTTGAACAAAACAAAGTAAACTCCCACTAACCAAAAACATTAAATGACTCACAATATTCATGTTATAAAAATAACTTTTAAAAATCTTAGTCCTAATTGTGCTTTGGTTAAATGATCTGTCAATAATTTACTGTATCAATATGTTCAAACATAATTTCTTAATTTTTTCACAAAATCTATAGTCATCGCCTCTCGATGCACTAGAAATCTTATTGTTCTTTAAGAAGAACACGGTAGAATTATTGTTATAATAGATCTTAAACAGTTTAAAATCAAGACAACCACACAAAGATAAATTATCATGTTCTTCAATTACATACCATGCTTGTATAGTGAAAGAAGCTTTTACTTGGAACAATTCCAGATACAGCTCCCAAAATTAACATAAAAATATATTCTGAAGTAGATTTAAGATCATCTTTGCAACCAGCAAAGTCAAAATTAGAATATACCAATTAATTTAAGGTGATCAATCATTATATGCATTAGCATAAAAACTTTGGTTCTCTATAAATACTTCATAACTTATGTTCTAATCATCGGTTTGACTGTGCCAAAAACTCCCACAAAAAAAGCAATGTCAGCAAAAGCAATGTCTAAGCTAGTACAAATCAAAGGATACAAGCTTCCAATTGCACTAGTATGAAACACATTTCTCATAGACTTTCTCTGAAACTTATTAACGATATACTAATTTAAACTGTCACTATTGACAACAAACACATCCCCAGTCTTGCATTTATGTACATTAAACCTATACAATACTATATCAATATAGGTTTACTAGAGAAGACCTAACAAGGATGAGATTTATTCTGGTGTATCTCAACACCAAGAATAAAATATGTTTTCCTAAGATCCTTCATGCCAAAGGATTAGACAACAACTTTGTCTCACAAAATAAGTTAATGTCACTATTAATAACAAGCAAGATATCATTGACTATTATCAGGATATGATAAACCTGCTCCCACTGACTTTAAAATATATTCATTAAATCAGTGTTACTAAATCAATATGATAAATTAGCTCCCACTGACCTTAATGTATATTCATTTATCAACCTTATTCTTAACATAACTAAAATAGGTGACTACCTCATCAAAATTTCAATAACCATTATCTAAATGCTTATTGGAGACCATTTGATGGATTTGTTAAACATACAAATAATATTATTACCTCTATTCTATTTGAAACCTACTATGTAAATAGGCTTTATAAGGTTTCCATTCAAGATAGATGTTTTCACATCCATCTGAAACAACTCAAGATTGATAAATGAGTCACTAAGGTCATGATCACCCATAACTCAAGATTGATAAATGAGTCACTAAGGTCATGATCACCCATAAGAATTTTATTTATTTATTATATTATTATTTTAGTTGAGACAGTAGAGAATGTCTCACTAAAAAACACATTCTTTTGAGTGAAAAACCTTCAATTACAAGTTTTATTTTGAAATATTCAATCTCCTGATTTGAATTATTCTTAATCTTACAAATCCACTTGCACCCAATTAGTATAAAAAACCATAGAAGTTCAACCAACTCCCATACACCATTATTTATTATAGACTATATAACATCTCACATGGAATCAATCCACATTCCTGACAGTACGCTAGAAGCAGGTGCTTGTGCAACTGTATTCTAATGTTAAGGAACTACACCAGAAACAAGTGCGACAATTTTAACTAGAATAGGTGATGCATTTTCAATTATTCTTAACTCCCCCCATCACTTATTCTCACCACATGTAGTTAGTAACAAGATATATAAGTGAAGTATGACAAATTTATTTTTCTTTCTTTACTAGTAGTTGAAAACCTTTTCAACTCAACGAATCAAATTCTAAGAATTCAGCAGTGTGAGATACTACTATCTTGGTTCCACGCATTGATTGAACATATCTCCCTTAAAGTGATTTGAATAACTAATAAAGTAACAGTGAGTAAAAAATAGAATGATTTTCTTCTCATTTGTGTTATATATTTTATTTCAGTTTGACAACCTTAGACACAAAAAATGTTCAATATAGATTTTCTCCCAGCCTACAAGTTAAAAAAAGGTGTTTTAAACCTTGATTTACTGGTAACCCGATTATTTAGGGACTTTACCCTAAAGGTATTCAGGGAAGTTTGACATATTCATCATATTTCTAATCATGTCCTTAAAGGTACGAGTATGCCTTTCGGCCACAACACTTGTTCAGGACTACTAGGCATGGTATAATAGGTTAAAAACTCACACTCTAGTATGTACCTAGCAAACAATCTCATGTCTATCAACATCATGTTTGCCATAATACTACCACCATGGTCAAATCTTCAAGTTTTAATAATTTTCCCCAATTGTATTTCAACTTCAATTTTGAAAATTTTAAAATTTTCAAGACAATCATAAATTTTACTTAATCAAGTATAAAAACCAAAATGGGAAAAGTCATTAATGAAAGTGATAAAACAATTTTTTTTTTCTTTTTCGGCAATCAGTGAAACAAAATTCATTGAAATTAATGTGAAAAATCTCTAAGAGATTTGAACTATTAGTTTCCCCATTTTTCACTGTTTTGGTCAATTTACTCTTGATCCACTTAACCCAAAACCTTAAGTTTCCAAAAATAAATAAAGGAAATAATATCATTCATGAGATTTTCAACTCTTTCCCTTAAATTTGACCTAGATGTTTATGCTAAAACATTTAGGATTTTTTTTTTAATTAAAAATATTTTGGAAATAAATTTTCTTAGTATGAAATGAGGAGTATTAAATTTGGAGGAGTTAAACACATTCACCAAAAATTTTAAAATTTAAAGTATTTGAACTTTAAAATTACCCAAATCAAAAATAAAATGACTATTTTATCCAGTAAGGAAATTAAAATCAAATTCCACCCATATGTTTAAAATGACATTCGAGTCATAGAAAACTACTTCAATGAATCCACTTTGATGTCATTCCAGACTCAAGGTTTAACATTTAATTCACTTAGGTTATTTTTAAACACATTTACTGGTTTTATGACCAAGACATGAATTTAAGACAATATGTCTTCACATAACCTCTCGAACTTTACTAGAAGCACATTAGGTTCATTTTCATGACAGACTTAGAATTGTCCACATTAGATTTCTGACAATTACCATGCCTCTCAGCATCCTGATTTCTTATGATAAGTATGTTTCAATTTACCATAAAAGTACTTGCTAAAACTATGTTTGAACTGAAAAACTTAAAAGTCACCATCAATTTCGAACAAACCACTCATAAGGTATTAAGAGGTAGACATTTCGAGGCGGATAAGGCTTAATCTATTAGATTTCTCCCATTTTCCAAAAACTTATTTCGAAGTATCAATGCTAACAACAAATGTGATGATTCAAAATAAAAGAATGCAACATGCCAAAGAATCAGAGTAATTAATAACAAAAATAAAACTTATTCTTCATGATTCTAAGGCGCATCATTGCAAACTCCCCTTTGGGCAGAGAATGCAACATACTATTAGGATCTCACTTCAACCCATGAAACCGAAACACGAAAGCATCCCAGGTTTCAAAAAGTCTATCCCCTTTGGACAGATAAACCTTCTAAGCCAGGAATGCAATATGTCAATCAAAATGGGTACTAAATGATCAAGAATAAGAATTTATTTTACATGAATTCAAAGTGCATCATTACAAACTCCCCTTTGGGCAGAGAATGAAATATGCTATTAGGATTTCATGATCAACCCATGAAACTAAAATTAGAGCATCCTAGCTTTTGAAAAGTTTATCCCCTTTGGGCAGATAAACCTTCTAGGCCGGTATATCCTAAACCATATGTTTCATGTATTTTCCAAAATTAAAGTATATAATAACCTCCTTTGGGCAGGAAACTATATACAATAATTTAAAAAATATCCCGTACTATAACCTTCAAAAATCTCACAAATCTATACAGATAGACCACTTTGGTGGCAACCACCTATATAAACCTATAAAATTTTACAGAATAATAAAGTTTATACAAACCATGCACACTAATAAATTTTATAGATAGCCTAAGGTGATCCTTGAATAACCCTAATGCATATAAGTAATTGATAAATACAAAGAAAGATAAATCATAAAACAAGCTTTTACAGAACACAATCAATTATAATGTATTATTCTGTTGAGAGAGACTAAATTTACAGATTCTGAGAGCAAGAGGCATGATTTTTCTATTTCAATAAACAAAGAAAAATTCATAAAAAGACAGAACAGAGAAGAATACAAGCAGGAGGAAAGGAAAGGTCCTCATGCAAACAGAAAAAAAAAGACACAAAAGTAAACAACATTTAGTGCAAAAGGTTAAAAATATCCATTTGAATGTTCATAAAGCAATCCAGCCATAAACAAGCCAATAAAGCTATTCTATAACAAAGAAGCTTAGGTAAAAAAAACTAACTTGATCCTCCAACTAAATTAAATCAGTAAACCTTGCAAGTTTAAATCCTTTTTTCTACCAGAACCCCTAAAGAGAATCAGCAATAACTTTTTGGAAATTCTGAATACAATCATTTTGCCCACAGAAATGCCAAAAGTCTGTTCCAAATGCCCAAAGTTATAGAGCAATGTGGAAGCAGACAGGAAAGAGACAGACTGCCAAATGAATAGAAGTTGATAATTGAAGCATTAAGAAAGCAAAAAAGGTATTGAGATGCAATAGATGAATTGGGGGCAAGAAAAATGATAATATTAATGTTTTAAAAACCAAATCGATGATTAAATCGAAAAAATGATTGATGCTCAGGTTATCGGTTCATCTATGGTTGAATTAATGGTTGAGCGATGATATCATAGATTTGTTTAATTTAATATTTATAATATTAACTATAAAATAATTATATTAATAATATATTAACATTATATATTAAGAACTTAGAAATAAAAAAATAAAAATTATATTCATTTAGTCAAAATTAAAACATATTATATATTTAATTAGGGGCCTTTACAAACATTTTAACTGGATTTGAATGCATATTAGTATATCCATTAAAATATTGAAAACTCAATTCAATTTTAATTTTTTAAATTTCAAGAAAATAATATATATTTTTTTTTAAGTCCAACCATTAACTAAAATTTATTCTGGATTGTTCAATTCTTTTAGTTTTTCCAGTTTTCACTGATTTTTACTTAATCCAATCACCAAAACAGTTCTATGGTCTAAACTGTTTCAATCCGTCGTCTGGGTGATTATTGAACCGGTTCAACTGTTCAGATCAATCCAGTTTTTAAAATACTGGATAATAGAATATTACTTGATTGTACATGCTATGCCTACTGCCCCAATGTTCCTATATAAATGCAGGTGAAATATAACATATCTTGTAGCGAATCTTACTTCACCAATTTTAGATATTCAGTTGCTGAATCAAAAACCTCGACATCAAATTGTCCTTCAGGACCTGAAAATTTTGTTACACCTGCTGTAGTAATATCAACCTGCAAGCGTAGGAAAAAAATTGGCACAAGAATTTTGAAATTGAAATCAAACATGCAGCTGTCTCATTTCAAAAAATAATAATGTGAAAATAAATATGTAGAGAAACAAAAACATGGAAACAGATTGCAAGTCATACATCAGGTAGATCTTCAGCAATTAAGTACTCATTTATTGTTTTTGTGTTCTCGTAGATCTTATCAGTGATTGCCTCTGGAGCTGGTCCACCGTTTTCCATATTATATTTAATCCCAAAGTCCTGTATTCAATTAAAAAAATAAGAATTACCATATGAATTAGCATGAATAGAAAAAGGCTGACTATATTTTTTGGTTCACTGACTATATATTGTAATAAATGGCATGCTGCAAGGAAATGTAACAAGATGTTTCACATGCATTAACTTTTGTTAATCTTATTTTAACTCACTCTAGTCAACATTTAACATTTACTGCCATTTTCTGATATTCTTCAAAACTATAACAAAAAAGTAAAATTACTGAGGTAGTATGTCTGAAAAAATATTGACTATGTTTCCAGTGAGGAAGCAACCTGTAGAGAGCTATGAAAATAAAAATATCCCAAAACAACTAAAGCCAACAAATTGAATACAATTTATATAAGTAATACCCAGGAGTTAGTCAAAATGAGATCTATACTGAAATAAAATGAACATTAATAGACATAATTGTTGTCTGAAAAGGAATACCGATGGCAGGTGGTTCTATATGCTTAGGTCCAAGAATATGCACTAGAAAAGAGGGAGGGAAGGAAATGTCAAAAAAGAAAACAATAAAATAAAAATCCTTTTGCTCAAAGTGAAATAGCAGCTCCAGATAATAAAACTTAAAGAAGATAGAGGCAACTTGGGTGTTTGTAGCAATAGTAAAAGAAGCTTTGAAAAACAAGTTGTTTTTGGAAGTTTCGTTTTGTACACGAAAACAGTCTGGTATTTTCTTAAATTGAGCTTGTCTTATTGAATTTGTTCTTAGATAAAATTTTCACAGACTCTGTTTTCTCTTGTTTTTAAAGTAGAATTTTATCTCTTTAGTAGATCCTTACTAACATTTGTGCCAAGTTGGTCCCCTCTTATTGCTTTTGAAAGTATAAAGCAGCTATTGAGAAGCAGAGAGCAATAGGTTAGCATAAAAAATAAAAAAAAATACCTATTCGTTCTTTTTATATTCCTTTAATAGATTCAAGGAAGGGAAATGTCAGTACCCACCTCATGAGGACCACCAGGATTATGACTTGCTGTCAGTACAAATGCACCTGCTGCCTTGGAACCCTGGTATAGAACATGGAATCTCAAATCATTTAATGTTGATATTTGTCATACAAATATTGTCACCGTACCTTATGAAATATATCCATAAAGACAAACTTTAGACAAGCAAGATAGAATAGGTCAAATGCATGCAAGCAAAAAAATCTTACATCAGCTCCAACTCTTTCTCGTATGACAGCAGATACTGCAGGAGTTGAGAGCAATACATTTAGACCAATCCAAACACGTCTCACTCCGTTCGCTGCTGCCATCTTAGTTATGATCTGCAAACCAAACATGTGTATGTAGCGGATACAGTGTAGCAAGAAAACAAGCAACAAGCCTCATCCTTGGGAGTGAAAAGAAAACAAAATAAAGAAAGGACCAGGAAATCTTTAACTTTGGGGCAACATAGTCAATACAGATAGAGGAGATCATGAACCCCAATCATCTTAGTATTAAATTTTCCCTGCCAGTTAAGTTCCTTGCTCTAACTAGTAACCAGTATCAACTAATATTTCACTAGAGGAGTTGAATCACTTATATAAAGATAAGATAGAAATCAATAATGGCAACACAAAATGAAAATAAAAAGAAAAACTAAAGAAATAACATAAAAAAAGTCAGTATCCCAAAAGGTAAGCAAAAATAGTTACATATCAAGCTGTCAACAAAGCAATTTCATGCGAAAATATGCATTGAGAGAGCAAAAGAAATCGTTCAATAAGTACCTGAATAGCTTCCTTGGAGAAATAGCGACCATCTCCAGATACAACAAGTGTGGCACCTGCACATGTGATATTAACACCTTTAATAACCCAAAATACACCCAGGAAAACCATGCGGAAGCTACTAAGTGAGCATAAATTATAAACAAGTACAATCGAAGAATGGCCTTAAAATACAATAATAGAAGTTTCATAATTTTCCATGAGTATGAAAACAGCAGAATTCAACTTTTGTTTCCTGTTGCTTATTTTGTAGGACTTTCATTATAATCTTAATAAACCACCAATATTCCTCGAATGCTGTCTGTTATGAATGGCAAACAAACGGCCTGTGAGAACAACATGTGGTGAGCAATACAATATTTCAAAACTGGTAACAGAGTAACTCCGTGGAAGAAACCAACTACCATAACATGGTCACTACAAAGGAGGAATAATTAGTAAAATGTTGCTATAGCTGGTGGTAGATAGCATTAGCATCGTATAGACATAATTTTAGTCTCCAAGGCAACCACAAACAAACTGCAGCAACTAAGCTTTAAAGCAAGACAATCATCTAAATTGTTAAAATAGAAGGGAGAATAAGATGTCAATTTTTTGTGCTTCAAGAGTAATGGACTAACGAACACCACTTCACACATTATTCTTTTTACATGGTCAATTGGAAAAAGTTTTTCACCATGTTTTGTGAGCATTGGGCGTTTCCAATATCTTTGAAAGATTTAATTGTATCAATTTTGAGGTTTTTTAAGAAGAGTAAGAAAACTAGAATATTTTGGCAATTGATTTTTTGCGATTTGGCGTATTTGGTTAGAACAGAATGACAGAATTTTCAAGGATGCTTATTTTCAAACACATTAGGAAAAACATAGCTCTTTTTTTTTTTTTTTTTGGGTTCTTTTCATTGCTCAGAAGTGGAAAAGTGTCAAGTATTTTCACTTTCTAACATGAAGCATGACTTGGAAGCATTTCTTTTAGTTTTCTTCTTCTTTTGGTTTCTTATATTTGTTTTTCTTTTGAAAAACTTTTTCTCGTTCTTTTTTTACTTCTTCTCTCTTTTATTATAAAGTTTATTTTCTTTAAAAAAGAATAAAAAAATAAAGAGTATTAATTCCAAGAATTGAGCTTAAATTTCATGCTTTAAAGAATTCCCCCTGAAGATGAACTTAATACTTGAGGGACATAATCTTCCTATACCAAAATCCCAACCAATCTATGAATCTGTTTTCAAAACCCCCTATGTATTACAACCAAAGTAAATCCATATGATAGATGAATGGTTCTTACCCTTAACTTTTTCTGGTGTCATTGCATTGTATGTTGACTGAACAAAGTTCTGCAAGTAATTAGGTTGCACGAATACTTTCACCTGAAAAAGGTCCAGCCAAAATATTATTAAGATAATCGCAGCAATCTACAAGAAAGTATTATTGCAACAAGAAAACAAAATATTCAAACTCTCATTCTTTTGGCTTTTGGTGCCAAGTAATGAGGCCAAAACTAATTAAAAACAAATAGGTTTTCTGATTAGTTAAGTTGACTTTGTGAGGACTTAATAACAAAAGCAACACATGATTAGGAAAAATACCCAGTTGTCTGCAAGCAAAAATAATAACATATCTTGAGAAAGCCACATCCGACAGTCAAAATTACAAATCAGATTAAAATTAAACCAGCAACAAGGCAGTACATTTAAAGATGGGTGAGTCTGACACATTTTCATCACTCATCCATTGCAAATTTGCAATAATTATGATTTCATTATATATAATAAACCCCTTCATATTAGCTGCTGTTTACAAAATATATTGAAGCCATATTTTGACAAACAATTCAACTATAAATCGCTACATTACTCATCTTCATTATATACTCAACTCTCTTTACACGCAAACAAAATAAAAAAGTCTATTTTATAGTAACTTCAATTATTCATTTCAATTAAAATTTATAAAATCTGGATCCTATGATAAAATACATATATATATATATATATATATTAGATTGATAAAGTTTTCTTTCCTTGTATGATCTATTCATTAATCAAGAGAAGAAAAAAACCATTGTTCTAACACTGTAAAATTCGCCAATTTGATTAAATAAAACAATCAAATAATTGGATCACATTCAGGAGTATGAATAAGAAAGAAAAGAAATTACAATGAAGGAATTACTAACGAATGAGATTCAAAGAAAGCCAAGGGAAGCAAACCTTCTTGCGAAGACCAGAGGTTCCAGGCTTTTGGTCATTGAAAGGTGTGGTCTCTTTATGAGTAACATTGAAGACCACCATATCTTCCTACGGGAAACAAATTCCACGAACACAGATATCGAAATGCAAATTAGGGAGAAGAGAAAATGCTCATAAATCTCATTAGTGTTCAAAAGAGTGATGAAAGTTAAGAATGAGAAATGTAAACATTGGATGGCATTTAGGCGATGTAGGTTTTTAAAACCGCCCGTATTGTGTTTCTGTGTGAAGAATTTGGACTAATTTTTCAATTGCGGGCTGTGAGGAATCTCATGGATCTTTGCTAAACAGTAAAAGCTGGTAAAAGTCATCAAAACCTTTTTTTTTTTTCTATTTTCTTATTCATTTCATTTTTTATATATTTATTGTATTAAATCTCTAAAATTCAT
This sequence comes from Quillaja saponaria, assembly GCA_029379385.1. Taxonomy (NCBI): domain Eukaryota; kingdom Viridiplantae; phylum Streptophyta; class Magnoliopsida; order Fabales; family Quillajaceae; genus Quillaja; species Quillaja saponaria. Next base: position 8,283,955 of record CM055618.1, read on the forward strand.
ATTAGATAGCTTCAATTAATATAACATTCCTTCCTTTGTTATATTTTCTTTCTTTACTAATCTTTATCAGCTTATTTTATAAAATCTTGCAAATATATATTAGATAGTAGAATAAATTACATTATCCTCATTTTAGATTTAGTAAAACAACACTTAACACTCAAAATTGACTCTTTCATTTCTACTATCCCTTAAACCTCAAGGAAATGGGCATACTTTACTCTAGAGATAGTATTCATATTTTATTTTTCCTTTATTTTCCCTCTCTTTTCCTTTTCCTGTTGTTATCTACAAGAATATATTTAATAGGTTAAGGAGATAATTGGTTAGGGAATAATATTTGTTAAGTTTTATATAACTATTTGAAACACAATTTGCTTCCTAATTTTTTACATGTTTAATGACGCCTATTAGGAGAGGATGACAAAGGAATATGGTGAATCAATACATACCATGTGATTAGACATCTTCTCTGTGGTGGCATTCAGGTTACCCTCCCAATACCATTCATATCCATTTTTTTCAACCTTTACTCTTTGCAGCTTCGGTGTGGTTGAGACTCCACATGAGAATACCTGCATCTTGGGGCATTGTCTCACAATCACTTTTTCAAGGGATGGGAAACTGAAGCCTAAATTCATTGAACCACAGAAATTTATGAGGCTTGGTAGACATTCAAGTTCCAAATTTTCCAAACGGTCCAAAACAATCTCCACTTCTCCTTGGTCTTCCTTGTCAAATACTATTTCTTGTATAATTTCACATTCTCTTATCTTCATTTCTGTGATCTGAACAAGACTTTTTGCTGTCGTGGATGTTAGTAAATGTAGCATTCCATTGCATTTCCAGACATCCAATTTTTTCAAATAATTGAAAGATACTGTGGAAGGTACTAAATCTAACAAAGCGGAGCATTCCCATACTCTTAATGTTTCTAGAATCTCAAGAATTGGATGGAGTTGGAAGCCATCTTTGCATATCTCCTCTAATTTAGGCAATGCCCACAAATCTAATCTTCTAAGCTGCACAACAGTCATAGTATGCGTCTCCCCAGCCTCATGTCTTTGACAAGGAAATATCTCTTGAAATGAACTATATTTCACAACTAGTCCTTTCAGATTGGGGATTTTCTGAATGAAACAATATGGGAAATTACTAGCTGCTTGTTCATCATCAAACGACTGTAGCCGGAGAAATGTTAGGTTGCGGAAGAGATCATCTACAACATATTGGTCGTTCCATATCCTCATGGCGTCCTTGCCGTCTAATGACAATGCCTCTATGTGGGGGAGTACCTGATCGAGAAATGAAATAAAATAGAAAATTGATGTATAGTGCACTTAAAACATTTTATCTTCTTTATTTCTACAATACCTTTTCAATCGAGAACATGGGTTGTTGAATTATTGCAACTTGTTGATCATCCTCCGGATCTGTTTCATGTAAGTTTATGGAATCAATTGTGAATATCTCCAACTTACCACAGAATATTGTATATATCCCTTTCCAGCTTTGGCCATTCTACGGTATGTGGTCCTGGGTAGAAATGTTCGAGTTCTGGTAAATCTTTGAGACATACTGAAATCACTCTTGGGAATACAAAGTTAATAGTTATTTTACTTTCAGGTATTCCTTCTTCCATAGCTACAATATCCTTCATCTGAGCACATGAATCTATCTCGAGTTCTTTAAGTCTCTCAAGACCCTTAGCTACAGATGCTGGAAATAGATATTTCAGACTTACACAATTCAGAACATGTATTTCTTGCAAGTTCATGAAGCTGAAGAAACCTGTGGAGTCCTTGTTCCACACATTCGTCAATCTTGGTAGATGACTTACTGTCAATTTCCTCAAATGAATAGCTGCTCTGTTTTGGCCGTGATATTCTTCAATATCATCAGTGCTCTCTAAATCAAATACCGCTTCTACCATGATCACAACTTCCAACTTTTAGCTCTTCCAAGTTATTTAAGAGCAGTAGTAACTCCAAAGAAATCACATTTGACACAAAATCGCACTTTTCCACTATAAGCTCTCTTAATTTGGAAAAAGACTTGTTTGGAAATTTGCGATGCCAAATTCCTTTCAGCTCCGGGAACTCATATAATTCCAGCTTCTCTATGCTTCGAAATGCAACCTATGAAATGCAATGAATAACTAAGTCAGTTTACATGCCGGCAACATAGACGAGATCTTGAAAGCCATAATTAATGTAGCTCGTGATTCACAAGTACAATTTAATAAAATATATTATTTTGAATTAAATTTTATTAAAATAATCATAGTTCAAACAACATAATTCAATTAAACTCTACTACAAGAAATGGCTTAATAATTATACCTTGTCGTGAGACAACTTTTCTATGGTTGCATTGAGGTTTCTTTCCCAATACCATTCATCCTCAGTTCCTTCTACTACCACTCTGTGTAGTTTTGGTGTTCTCAACGCCCCTTTAGAAAATACATTCATTTTGGGGCATCTTTTCACAATTACTTTTCTCAATTGTGGAAATTGGAAAGGCGAATTTGCCGAACAAAAACTTTTGAGCTCTGGTAAAAGTCCAAGTTCCAAAACTAACAAATGACTGAATTCAATCTCATCCTCTTCATCACTGTCATTTTCTCTGAGTTCCTCTATCATTTTGCATTTCAGTTATTTTCAACGCTTTAAGTTGATGTAAGCTTTTTGCAGTTGTGGATGGAACTAGAAATACCAACTTGTCGCAGCCTTTGACCACTAAAGATGTCAGATGTTTGAAAGATACAGAGGAGGGTGCTAATTTGATCAAACTGGAACATTTCACCACCTCTAATGATTCAAGCATCTCAAAAAGTGGATCTAGTTGGGAACCTTCTCTGCATATGTTCTCTAAATTAGGCAAGTTCCACAATGTCAACCGTTTGAGATGCACCATTGTCGTCCCCACTTGGATTATTGATCTGCCACATAACTCTTTGAATGAAGACGATGTCAACTCTAATCTCTGGAGAGTGGGAATTCCCTGGAGTAACCCATAGTAGAAAATCAATTGATTGTTTATTGTGACAAGATCGAATGGCAAGTACTCTTAGCTTGCGGGGAAAGACAATTGGAAAGGATTGACCATCCAATAGTCGCATAGTGTACTTACTATCTGATCCCAATTCTTCCAAGCTGGGAATCACCTGCATAATTAAGAAACGAACCAACCAATTGCAACAAGGTACTTAGTTACAATCTAAAAGAATTAGGAGTACAGAAAAACAGGAGAGCTTGTAGTCAAGGAACTATAAGGAAATATCGTATGATGAGAAAGTCTTATGACAGTTATTTACTTCTTTTTTTTTTTTTAATTCTTTTCAAATTTTATTTAAATTAAATTTTATAGTAGAGTAAATTTATCGGTGAAATTTTATTTTAGCTTCTGCATCCAACTAAATTAAAAACTTAGATTTATACTTACTCTACCACCATGTATTTTTTTCTCACTCACTCTCTTTTTATCTCATTATTTTTGTGTATTAAAAAAATATATTTTATTTTTTACTGCTTATGAATCTTCCACCTATTTTTTATTTTTCATTTTTTTTTCTTAATTTATTTTTATCCATTAAAACGTACAATTTGTTTGGAGTTTAAAATATTAAAAATAATTTGAAACTAAAAGGTTTTTATTTTTCATCAATATTGAATGAAAATTAATGTTTTTTTTCACACACAAATTTAATCTTATATTTTGATTTTGTTCATGGTATGAACTTCAAAATAATTCAATTTAGTAGATTATGAAATTTATTTAAACATTTTAGGTAATGTTTAATTGTTTAAAACTAATTAGTTTGTCAAAATTTTATTAATATCTTATTTTTTTTATTTTAGAGGGTTTTGTTTTTTCCTTTATGTTAAATATCATGATGCTAGAAACAAGGGTACATACCATGTAGTAATGGCATTGAAATGATGGATCTGAATATGCAAATGTTTTAATCAACAATTTTGTAGAAGCATCATAACAATCTCATTGTAAATTGTGGAAATAATTTTTAATTACATAAAGCACGTCTAGTTGCGAAAATAATCTTGATTAGATAGGTGATCAATATGACCCAAAGAGCACATATTGTAAGTTGTAAGACGAGCACTACTAATATATCAAAAAAAAAAAATTACTTTTATCATGAAATTGATTAAAACAAGACATTTTCTCTATGGATGATATATCAGTTTTACCTTAATAATCCTTGACTGGTAATCCTAATTCTCAACTTATGAAATCATAACCCTAATAATACAAAATCCCTAACTACGAAAAACATTATAATGATTATCTCTTCACACAGCATCACATGATTAATATATATTTGCTTAAGAATTTTATGATCTGCTCGTGTTGCTTAAAAAAAGTCATAGTGCAGCTAAAATGAGAGATGGGGGTTATGCTTAATTATGCATACCTTTTCGATGAGGAAGAGTGGTTGTTTCATCTCTACATCTAGTTGGTCAACTTGATTTGTTTCTTCATGATTAGAAGACTCCTTTCCTAGAAGATCCAATCTGGGGCAATTCTTCACATTCAATGTTTTCAGCTTTGGACATTCTATAGTATGTACCCCTGGCCCTGGGGAGAAGCTCTCGAGTACCCTTAATTCTACAAGAAGGATGGAGGATAGTTGGGGGAAAACAAACCTAGCAGTTGCTTCCAATATTGTTTCCTCCTTTGCAACAATCTCCTCTAGCATTGCACAACATGTTATAGCAAGTTCTTCCAGAAGCTGAAGACATTTGGCTACAGAGGCAGGAAATATATTTTGCAACTTTCGACATCCGAGAACTTCTACTACTTTTAGCATTCGGAAGTTGAAATTTTCTTGTGGGTCTCTATTCCATATATGCTTCAAATTTGATAACTTACTCAAACTCAATTTTTTCAACGGTGTATCCACCTTCTCATGATTTTCAGCATCACCATCTAACCTAAATATCTCATTCAAAGAACCACAATCATCAACCTCTAATGTCTCCAAATTCTGAAGTCTTCTCAACATGTTTGATGGAACAACTGCCAGAAGTTTTTCACACCTTTTGATTTCCAGTGATTTCAATTTTCCAAAAGAATTTGGAGCAACTGGATCGATACACCATACCGCCTTCAAGTTATCCATGTTGGAGATTACCAAAGTCTCCAACGTAGGGAATAAATCCTGCAAACAGGAAAGTATAAAAATAAATAAATAAATATGAAAGAAGTAATCAATTGAAGAATTTAAAAAAGAACAACAAGAAATAAGTTTAAAGAATCTACTTCTCTATCAGAATGAGGAAGAATATCTACTGTAGAATTTCTTATCGCTCCTTCACTTTCAGTCGGTAGTATTTCCTCCAACATTTGGCAATTGCTAATCTTAAGGTGTTTGAGTTTAACAAGAGACCCAGCCACAGTGTAGGAAAATAGATATTTTAAATTTTTGCAGCCTTCCACAATCAAATTGGTCAAATTTTGAATCCAGGAACTTGTCAAAGGTTGATCTTGCCAGATTTTTTGAAAATTGATTGACGATAATTTTAAAGTCTCTAATTTAGGAAATTGGACCTGCACATTGAAACAATAATTTTTATCAATGAACATGGAAAATATGATCCACATTGTTAAATTGGATTACAAACAATTCTAAAATAATTGTTTCTAATTTGTTAGAAACAAAGCATATTAACCATATACAAATTCCAAAAAAATTATGTACTTCCTTTGCATTACAATAAAGATAACAAAGTTTTCATATCTACATATATAATATATTTATACATATCCACACAAGATGACACAGTTTTCATATAGATCATCAACACATACTAAAATTTGTCATACATCAAAACTAAGTAAATTTTTTTAAATCAAACGAATACTTCTAAAAATTAATCATATAAGATCATACGGAAGAATATAAAATAATTTAAATCTGCACTTGTATATTGAAGTACTTATACGTGATAGTTAAATAAACTTAAAAGTTTAAATATGCATATTTAGAATTGACTATCATAGAGTGAAACTAATTCTTGTTATCCCATTTCCACGCCACAAGACTCCTTCAGGCTTCATCCATCTTGACTGCATTCGTGTCTCTGTCCTTGACTACATACACAGTGAGGATTCGCGTGAAACAACGTAACCCAATCGAAACAGTAGGTCTTGTGTCTACGGGAAAGTTTTCATGGCCTCTGAATTTTCAAAACTTTGGTAATTTACAAAAATCAGAGCTGCATATGTTAATATTTAATATGGCACCAAGCACCCTACAGCTCATGTATGTTTTGTGCTAAGGAGCACCGATATGATACAATACCATATGTTTTGTACATGGGTTTATTATTATTTTTAAATTGTGGTACAGGTGCAATAAGATACATTAAATTAAATAATTAAAAAATAAATACTTTATATAATGAGAAAATTTCATTTAAAGATTTATTAATAAAATAAAATTCACTAAATACAAAAAAATATTACATAGAAATTAATAATTATATAGTAATTAGAAATTTCATTTAAAATCATTCTATCAAACTAATTTTTTTTAATACAATGTCTTTTTTTTTTTTTGTTAATATATAAAAAAATTTCTTTAGTGATAGCTAATGACCTGATATACTAAATAATTTAAATCTACAATTAAGAAAAAAAAAAATTAGTATGTATACCGTACATATAAAACTGTACTAGAATAATACAAATACCTGGTGCATACCCAGTATGAGTATAACGTAAATTTTAAAAGACCCGGGTCTCCTAGAGGTGAAAGTAATATTCATCACAATTAAAAGTGGGTTGTCGAGGATCAATGAAAATTATATTCTCTAAATTTGTAAGCAATCCTGCAGCTTGCAAGAGCAAGCGATTTAGAAAACTCAAATTCCTTTTGTAGAATATATAAAGTTGGCTGTGAAATAACAACTCTTCATCTTAAATAACAACCTTTTATGAGGGGAAACTGTTGAGATTTAAAAAACTTCAAATTCCTTTTGTATATCCTTTTTCATGATAATAATGAAAAGTGTTAATCCTATAATACTAAAATAAAATAAAATTTTGATTCAAATTTGTTATTTGATGGATACCCAGCTCGTTTCTCCCCAACACCAACGAGTTGGACGTATATATCCATAATCTTTTATTAAAATCTAATCAAAATAGAATATAAATACTAGATTATTCAACACAAAATTATATAAAATAAAATCAAAATCAAAATCAAATCAACACGGCTACTTATTCTCTCTAACATGTATTGATGAAAAGATTCTTAATAAAATATAGATAATAAAATTCTATTATTTTACAATTTAAGAGCATAGAATAATGTCATACCTTTTCACAAAAAAACGGCATCACAGTATCACTCTTCTCTACTACTGAGGATGTCCTACCGTCAAAGTAAAAACCGTCAAGTTTTGGCAAATCTTGTAATGTCAAAGAGTGTAAATGATCAAACTTCAGATTGCTGGAATCTATATCATCATTGCAATTTTCTGCCCTTTCCAAGATAACAATCTCCTCCAAAATGTTGCAAGCAATAATTCCAATTTCATGAAGCCTTTTCAAGCTTCTAACCATGGAGAAGGCAAAAAGATTCTTCAACTTATGGCAACCTTCGACTTTGATTACTTCTAGTTTTCCAAAGGATGTTGCTGAAAGCGGACCAATACATATCTGTTCCAAGTTGATAAGATTATGGATAATTAATGACTCCAAGATGGGGAATACATCACCATAATGAAACAACTTTGGATCCTTTGAGTTAACAATAAGTTCAATTTCATCATTGTTTTGGATAAGAAGATGCTTCAGAGATGGAAATCCTTCTCCATTCAACTGGTAAAGAATATTCGTGACACCGTTCAATTCATCCAGATGCAGATCTTCAACTCTTTCCAACAGCCTTTTGATCCTTGGCACTAAATGGAAGCTTATGTTGAGCTTGAGCTTTAATGTCCTTGAGGTTATGTATTTACCAGACCAGTTCCATACGTCTCCGATCAAAATTCTGTATTTTTTGAGCTTTATAAACAACTCCCACTGTAGGATTGAAGAATCTCGTATCCATATGTTCAAAGAGGTCAATTGGTGTAAACAATCTAACTCTGAAAGTCTAGCATTAATGCCTTGAGAGTTGGATACCTCATTCTCCCACCCAACAAAACTGTTTTCCATATTCAACTCTTCTAATCTTTTCAAACTTGAGAAGATGTTTGGCGGAATGATTTCAAGTTTTGAACAACCTCTGAGATCCAACAACTGGAGCTGAGTCAATTTCCCTAACTCACGTGGCAATTGTTTAATATCAGAGCTTACAAAGCTAAGAATTTTCAAGTTCTTTAGCTCTCCTATCATGGCTACATCATCCAACGTGCATAGATCTAAACAAAGAGTTTGTAGGTAATCCAAGAGAGCAATTGAAGAAGGTAGGGACCGTAAATAGATTTGTGTCAAATCCATCATCCTGAGATTGCACATGCCCCTAAAGAAATCTTCCGGTATTATGAGAGAAGGATCTTTACTATGTATATAGAGATATTCAAGTTTTGGACAGTCCAAAACTTGAGGAAACTCACAGCAGATATCACACCTAAGTAAAGTGATTGCAGTGCAATGTTCGAGTTCATCCTTGTCTAGCCATTGATTCAATTTGTCATATCTCATCGTAAAAACACATTTGTCCTTGCGTGCTATTGAAATGGCAGCGGTACGAACAATATCATGCATAGTGAAATCATCACTAGTTTTACCGGCTTGCAAAAGAGACGATGCTTTTAGCCGACAAACCCACGTCTCTAATTTTTCTTGAGCTTCTTGAATTGTAAAGATGCCTTTGAATAAACCCAATCCCACACAATATTTCAACAAATACGATTTAGAAATATAGTAACCACTGGACGACGCACAAAGTAGAAAAGTAGACTTCAGTTCCTGACTCTCTAAACGATCATAACTCAAACTCATGCAAGATTTTAGGCCCTTCCGTCATCTCGGTAGTTTCTCCAGTGTGAGGACTCTTCAGTTGCCTCAATCCATCCCTCCATACAGATATGTCCTTTTGCATCAATGCCCTTGCAACTGTTACAAGTGCTAAGGGCAACCCATTACACATTTTAGCAACCTCAGCAGCAATGGACTGCAGATCAGAGTTTTCATTAGTATCATGGAGTTCTGCCGTATCCTTGAATAACTTCAAGGCTTCTTCTTGACTCAAGACCTCTATTGAGAAAAGCTTTTTGACATTCATTTGGTTGTGCAGTACGTCTGTGTCTCTTGCAGTAAGAAGTATTTTGATTCCTTTATGATCATCAACAGACGGGATTCCAATTTTCCCTAAATCAAGCCTTGTCCAAAGATCATCAAGAATTATAAGGATATTCTTCTCCTGTTTCAACCTTTTACGCAAACGAATAGCTCTTAACAACTCACCTTGATCTTCAAATTTCAGTCCCAGCATGTCAGCAATCTCTGTCTGAATCTTATCCACTTCCGGTTTTATTGTCACTGCTACCAAAGCCACAACATCAAATAACTTGTCTTCTTGAGCTTTCTTGCCAACTCGATTGACCAGAGTGGTTTTACCCACTCCCCCCAACCCACACACTCCAATCATATTCACAGTAGGATCTCTAAGTGACTTCATAATCTCCTCCAGAACTGAGATTGTTGATTTAAAGTCCTCGTGACCTGGGATAGTTGGCACAGCTTCTGTAAATTTAGGGAGCTGACAGTAAGAAATATTGTCCTCGAATTTCTTAGCCTCCTGTATTTTAACAATAGCCTCCCCCATCTTCTTGGCTCGCCTGCTGAGCTGACGGCGAGACCATAAATTAGTACACCCTGTCCTTGCTTGCCCTGCATCTCCTTGAAAATTCTCCACTTTTCCGGAAATTTCATCCACTTTACTAAGCCAGCTGAGAACACTTGACTCAATTTCTTCTCCATTATTTCTTGCAGCAACAACTAAATGTTCCAAGCTCTCTTTGGCTTCCTGGAGTTCCTTTGCTTTCCCGGTTAAATCACTCACATTACTTGAGTAACAAAACAGATAGCCCAATTGCCGCCCTATCGGTAGCACAGCGTACTCCACAAGTTTTGCAGTAATTGCAGAAACAACCTCCATTCTGGTTCATCTGCAATCTATGTAAATCCAAATCAAATGGGAGGAGAAGATGACAAGAATGAACTATTAATCATAAAAATGAAAAAAACAAAATGGAAGACAAAAACAGGTAAATTAAGGTACTTTACCTGGTTTAATTATCCAAAGTCGACAGAATGAATGAACATTGAAAAGTAGGAACTGCCTAATTTTGTAGTATAAATTTGCACACCCTGTTATGCAGTAGTTGAGGCACGTTAGAAAGAAAGAAAAAAAGATATGGATAATAAATATATATAAAAGTTAATAAAAGGGAGGGTTGTAAAAGAAAACATACAGCTAAACAGGAAGTTTAGTGATCGGTGACTGAAAAGCAAGAATCCGGTAATTTTAGAGCTTCTGTTCTGTAACTTCTGTTTAATGCACTACAGAAAGAAAAGGAACCAACAAGAATGTGACTAAAGGCAGAAAAACTGAAGAGAAAAACTATTAAAAGCAATTAGCAAGGATCTAATCAAAGCTACTGCTGAAGCAGAATTCTACAAGTATACAGAGAAAATCAAACAAGAAGAAAAGAAATAACAAGAAGTAATTAGTAACTTGAAGGGCTTACTCTCGTCTCCTTCAGTAAGTTGGTTCAACTCAATATTAATTACTATCGATATATAGTTATTGAAAAATTATAGATTTATTAATATTAAAAAGAATTAGAATAAAAAAAAATCAATACTCAAAATAATTATAAATATATTAATATTAAAATAGCAAAAAATTATGAAAGTAGTAGAATAAAAAATAGAATATTTGAAGCAAAATAACAATTAAAAAAGTATTTATGTTATAATAAAAACTCATATGGTATTTTAGAAAATAAAATTTCTTTCATTAAAAGTTAAAATAACATTATATAATCATGAAAACTATATTCTAAATAATTTTTTAACTCATACTCATAGTACTTTTTTTTAAATTATTTCATAAATTTGAGAAAAACTAAAAGATATTTAAATTATTAGGAACTTATTAAATAAAAATTTTGAAAATTTCAATATTAACTAATATTGACATATAATTATTAGAAAAATATAATTTTTTTAATGACATAAAAGTTAAACAACAATATTTTAATCATGAAAACTATACTTTTAATATTTCTTTTAATTCATAGTAATTATAAGAATTTTAATTCTTAAATTTGAGAAGAACTAAAAAATTAAGATTATTAGGTACTTATTAAATAAATAAACAAATCAAAATTTCAAAATTTGACATATAATTATTGAAAACTGTAGATTTATTAATATTGAGAAGAATTAGTAAAAAATAAATCAATAGTCATAACATAATTACAATTTTATCAATGTTAAAATAGAGATAAAATAGGAAAATAAGTATAAAAAATAGTAGTCTATTTGAAGTAAAATAACAACTAAACATAATTATGTAATAATATAAACTCATAACGGTATAAAAGGAAATAAAAATTTATGTCTCTAAAGCTTTTTTATTTGAAAAATTATAGATTTATTAATATTGAGAAAAATAACAAAAATTAAATCAATATTCATAACATAATTATAATTTTGTTGATATTAAAATAGAGAAAAAATAGGAAAAAAGTATTAAAAAAAAATAGTAGTTTATTTGAAGTAAAATGACAACTAAACATAACTATGTAATAATACAACTTCATAAGGGTATAAAAGAAAATAAAAATTTTTGGCCTTGTGGCACATGTAATGTGCGTGAATTATATTTATGATATATACATATATGTTCATCAACAATTAATGCAAATATTAAGAAATTATTTTTACAAAATTCTAAAAATGAAGGAAGAATTAATACAATAGTATTATAACCATAAAAACTATACTCTTAATATTTCTTTCCATTCATAGCAGTTTAAAAGAAAATTAATTTATAATATGATAATTATTTGTAACTTATTAAATTTTAAAATTTAGAAATTCAATATTAATTACTATTGATATATAGTTAATGAAAAATTATAAATTTATTAATATTGAAAATAATTAGCCCAAAAAAATCAATAATCATAAAATAATTACAATTATATTGATATTATAATTACAAAAAATTGTGAAAGTTGTAAAAGAAAAAATAGAATATTTGAAGCAAAATAACAATTAAAAAATATTTATGTAATAGTAAAAACTCATAGGGTATTTAAGAAAATAAAATTTATTCCATTAAAAGTTAAAACAAGAGTATATAATCATAGGAATATACTCTAAATATTTTATAATTCATAGTTTTTTTGAAAAATTATTTCATAAATTTGAGAAGAACTAAAAAATATTATATTTATTATAAACTTATTAAATAAAAAATTTGAAAATTTTAATATTAACTTATGTTGACATATAATTATTGAAAAAATATAAAAATTAAGATTATTAGGTACTTATTAAAAAAAAATCAGAAATTTAATTTTAATTGCTATTGACATATAATTATTACAAAATTCTAGATTTATTAATATTGACAAGAATTAGTAAAAAAGAAATCAATAATCTTAAAATAATTACAATTCTATTGATATTAAAATAAAGAAAATATAGGGGGAAAGTAAAAAAAAGAAAAGAAAAAAGAAAATAATAGTTTATTTGAAAAAAAAAATAACAACTAAATGTATTTATGTAATAATACAAACTCACAAGGGTATAAAAGAAAATAAAAAATTTCTGCTTGTAAAGCTCTTTTATTTACAGTATAGATATATAAAAATAAATCTAATTTTTCTCATGATCTATGTCGACTGAGTTTAAATTTTAGGTTGTTATAAATATTTGATCTGTAGATCAGGTGGCCACCATATTGTAATACTTATTTGTAGATTGTCAAGCTATCTCAGCATGTGTTGATAAAAATAAAAATCTAAATGCCAAACAATTTGTCAGACTATCTGAAAAAATATGACTTGTCTGCTAGAATGGAATGAAAATTGTATTTAAACTTGCCAAAGAGTATGACTTATTTTAACATTCGGGGATTTTAGATTTTTGACTTTGGGTTCCTGCTTGCATGGAAACATATTCTAGGAGTCTATTCTGATTAAACATATCAAATGGTTATTGCAGCTTTGTGAAATTCCTGAAATCACAAAGGTGCTAAGATTTAGTGGAAAAACTTTGTTTTATTTTACAAGTATAATTGCACATAAATCTATTATCTAAGAGTCCTGTTTGATTTATCTAGTGGTCCTGTTTTATTTTAGAACCAAATTCATGTTCCATCAAAAATCATATAAAGTTATTCAGAATATTTCACTGAAAACTGAGGAGTGATGGCAACTTTTATTTAAAAATGATATATACGATTAACTTTTTCTGCCCTACCTTGATTCAACCCACAGTTAGGGGATGTGTTTGTGGCCATGAAGGCTCTTGTGTCCGTAACCGGTTATAGAGATTTCAACCAAATTTACAAATTCTTACATTTAATATTTGATATTATGTCACTATTATATCTAATTTTTACAGTTTAAGGCCACCATATTGTAATACTTATCTGTAGATTGTTTGACTTATCACAGTGTATGTTGATAAACTAAAAATAAATAAAAAATCTAGATGCTAAACAATTCATCAGACTAGAAAAAAGAACTAGATAGAAGTTAATAACATGACAAATGGGGCCAATAATTGAAAAAATATGACAAGCGCTACAATGGAATGAAAATGGTATTTTAACTTGCCAAAGAGTATGACTTATTTTAACATTTGGGGATTTTAGATTTTTGACTTTGGGTTCCTGCTTGCATGGAAACATATTCTAGGAGTCTATTCTGATTAAATATATCAAATGGTTACTGTAGCTTTGTGAAATTCATGAAGTCAAAAGGTGCTAAGATTTAGTGGAAAAACTTTGTTTTATTTTACAAGTATAATTGCACATAAATCTATTATCTAAGAGTCCTGTTTGATTTTAGAACCAAATTCCTCATGTTCCATAAAAAATCATATAAACTTATTCAGAATAATTCACTTAAAACTGAGTGATGGCAACTTTTATTTAAAAATGATATATATACTATTACACTTTTTCTGCAATTATTAGAACAAGCTTAACAAAGTTGATTTCTATTTCTTCCTACAACTAGTTATGTGGGTAGTCTAAAAAAGTAAGCCATGTCAAAAAAAAAAAAAGAAGCAGACAAAGATAATCATAAATGAAACAAAAATAAATTTCAATGATGAAAAATAAAGAACTCAAAATTCATAAAATAACCCATATCATAAACGAACAAATTAAGAGGAATCAGATCAAAAGTGAAAGTTACCATCATATAAATTAAGACTCACCTCAGTCAAATAGAGATCATGTTCACTTGAAAACAAAACAGCCAGCCTTTTCGATGGCAAATTCCTCATGTTCCATAAAAAAATCATATAAAGTTATTCAGAACAATTCACTTAAAACTGAGTGATGGCAAATTTTATTTAAAAATGATATATATACTATTAAACTTTTTCTGCAATTGTTAGAACAAGCTTAACAAAGTTGATTTGTATTTCTTTCTACAACTAGTTATGTGGGTAGTCTAAAAAAGTAAGCCATGTCAAAATCAAAAAAAAAAAAAAAAAAAAAAAAAAAAAAAAAAAAAAAAAAGAAAAAGAAAACAAGCAAACAAAGATAATTGTAAATGAAACAAAAATAAATTTCAATGATGAAAAAGAATTAAGAAAAAATAAAGAACTCAAAAATTCATAAAATAACCCATATTATAAACGAACTAATACCTCAGGCGAACAAATTAAGAGGAGTCAGATCAAAAATAAAAGTTATCAGCATACAAATTAAGACTCACCTCAGTCAAACAGAGATCTTGTTTACTTGGAAACAAAACAGCCAACTTCTTCGATGACTCAAATTAAAGCTTTTTTGAGTGTTTGCTAGTAGCTAATTAAGCGCTCAGTTGAAAGGATTGCAACAAAAAAAAAGCACTCAGAACTCTGTTATTTCCTTATGATGATGATCATTTATACATTTGACACAACACCAAGACGTCAGTGTCAACTACAAAACTTTATGATAATAATAATAGTATTTTATGATGATAAACATAATTTATTTAGATATTACATTTAATAAATCATTTTGGTGGAAGTAATCATCTTGCGCTTATCTTCTAGCTTTTGATTAGTAATTAAACGTCTCTATTGTAATTGTTTACTAATTAAACTCATGTCTTCAAATTTTATTTTCATATCGATGTGGATTCCACGATATTTAACTTGCAGAATAAAAAGATTAGAAAGAAAAAAGCAAAAAAGTTAGATATGAAATTAAGGAAAAGAAAGGTAAAAGAAGAAAAAGTGGTGGAAAATTAGGGAATCCGAAGACAATAATACATTTGATAATCCTTTTTAGTGGAAGTATTCATGCTTTTCTTCTAGCTTTCGGCGTCTTTTGTAATTGTTTACTAATTAAACCCAATAATGATTCCTTCATATTCCACGCCTTTATCAACCATCAATCTACTGGGTCCCACCTACCAACTTTTTGAAAATGAAATGTACATTCCTTTTCCTTGATGCATGACTTTCATACACAAACTAAGTAGATGAAAATTAAGAAGTAGAGCCACTAGTATGCTTTTTGCTTTTTATTCTCAAACAAATTAAGAAAGGAAAGTAAAGCTGGAATTGAAAAAGACGGCAGGAATTATAAAACGGATCAGAAAGGAGGACTATAACAAATTTTTATGGTAGAACGATTTGACAAAGTTATATTCTCATGTTCCTCCTCTTTAATCACAAGTTGTGTCATCATACACTTTTACCATTAAATTACTCATGTAATCATGAACACTCATCTTGAGAAGAGAGAAGCGATATGAAAAAGAAAAAATAAAGAGTTAATACAAGAGAGATCATGAGAATGGGGGGTGATTAGTGAACTAAATTGTTTTATTATAAAATTGACATAATTTAAATTTGACTAGGTTGTTTAAGTAAAATAATTTATTCTGTAACATAAATTTATTAATTTATTACAAGAATTAACCCGTGAATTCACTCTACGTAGATGTTTTTTTTTCTAGCGACCTGTTTCAAGTCTAATCAAATTACTGTTTCTTTAAGAAAGAATTGCTTTTGGTGTTTCCAAAAGCAAAAGACACGTCAAACTTATGCAGTGCTAATTAGTTTTACATTCACCAAAGTTTTTCGAGGCTAACGATGCACAAAGAATATAAATTGTATATGCAAGTTGTACTTAGTGGGCTAGGAATGGTGAATATCATGATAAAAAAAGAGAGACTAAAATGCCTTTTTTTTCTGAAAAATCTTGTCAATTCATATTATTAGTAATTTAATTCATATTGTGCATATACGGAGGAATATTTATGATTTTTAAAACTGATTTTTCAGATTAAATTCATACTGCGGAGATGCTGTGGAATATTTGTGATTTATAAAACTGATTTCTTTCTGATGGACCAAGATTGTAGGAAAATATCCAAAATTTGTGGGTGCTTGCCATCTAACAATTTATCGGAAATGGTTTGCTAGAAAATTAGCCGTAGTAGTAACAACAAATCACCTCCCTTTTCAGGAATTTTACTTTTTGGCTATTGAAAGTTTGTCGGTTAGTTAATTTTTGCTATTATCCACAAATCTTGATTTATTGGTATTCAGAAACAATTTTATGAGAATTACCAATAAATTTTGGTTTCTCGTAAATTCATGTTGTTTTCTTATTTCTTATTTTCCATTCTTTATTAATAAATATGTTATTAAGCACAAATTTTTTAAACATTCAAACAATTAAACAAATGAAACTAAACTAATTTGCAACTTGAAGGTCTTACTGTCGTCTCCTTCGGTAAGTTGGTTCAACTCAATTCAGAAACAAAGTCATTTGGCAGAATGAAAACAAATAATGAGATGGCAAGCAATAATGCGGAGGGGAGTCAAGGACAAGTCAAGTACTAAAGATCTTGATGGTCCATGCCAAAAAGAGCATGGAAATAATGGTTCACACTCCAAAAAGAACATTAGGTGATAAGGTTCACTTTTTGCATTATTATATTCTTTTCTGGACAGCAGAGAGATAAACATAATAATTATGATGATGGACTGACATGCTTTTAGAAAAGTAACGAGCACAATCTTTGTAATTAATTCTAAGAAAAATATTTTGAATATTACTTTCCCCTTCTTCTATTTATGCTAAAATCAATTAATTTCTAAAGGAAGAATATTTTCTTGTAGAATTAATTACAAAGATTGTGCTCGCTACTTTCGACTTTTGTATCATTTAAAGCATGTCAGTCCACCATCATAATTATTATGTTTATCTCCCTGTTGTCCAAAAAGAACATTAAGTGATAAGGTGCACTTTTTGCATTATCATATTCTTTTCTGGACAACAGGGAGATAAATATAATTATTATGGTGGTGGACTGACATGATACCAAAATCGAAAATAGCGAGCACAATCTTTGTAATTAATTCTACAAGAAAATATTCTTCCTTTAGAAATTAATTGATTTTAGCATAAATAGAAGAGGGAGAAAGTAATAATCAAAATGTGGTTTTCTTATATATTATTGGTCAATTTGATAAATGAAATATGTATCAATTACGTATTTAAAATATTATAATAATAGTACACAAAATTGAAAATATATAAATATATATAGTAATATTATATAATTTTTAATTATAAATAATTTATAATATATATAATAATTGAAGGAAATTATACAGTATCTTGTAAGAATAAGACATTCTACACACAATTACCTTGAACATGTGTCATCATATGAATTAGTTAATTGTTCACATGACTTATAATAATAGGAGTCTGTAACTTGCCCAAAAAAAATGTTGGTATTTACATTTTATCCTCAATTTTACTGAATGTTTTCAATTAGACCCTCAGTTACCCTCATCTTCTCCCGTAAACCCACAATTTTTTGTCTTCTGTAATTGAACTGTTCTTCTTCAAGCTTTCTATCTAACCCATTGTCAACTCCACTCAAACATATGTCATGAAGTCCCTCAAATCCTCCTTTCTTTTTACATCTCCACTCCTCACTTCTTCACCTTTTGATTCCTTTCCCATAAAGCTCTCTACAAGGCCTACAAAACCCATTACTCCTCATTCCAGCCAGACCCATGGCCTCTAATGATGGCGACTACTCCAAACCTAAACCCAGATCAAAGAAAATCAGTTTCGCTTCAACTTCTTCCACCAATCAATGGAGGGGGATTTGTTCGCAATTTTTTCCGATGGCTCTTTCAGTCATTCGGCCAGTAGAGAGTGAAAAGGAAAGTGACGAAACTAGCAATCTTGCAGAGAAAAAAAAAATGGTAAAAAAAGGAAAGTGAGAAATTTACAAACTTCAGTTTACAATTTGGGCCAAATTTATAATTAGTACATTCTTCTACAATTCAAGTAACATGTCATGATTTAATCAAGAATAACGAATGGTATTTTATAGAGCCACATTATTTTGGTATTAAATACCCAATAGTAAGGAGTGGGTATCATAAATTTCTTCAATAATTAATTATGCATGTTTGAAGATTTGATTTGCCTTTCAAATATTTATATTTTGTTTTACATGTTTAATTTTAATTATTTATAAATTATACATATATAATATAACTAATACATATTAACTTAAATGATAAAGTTTAGAAATAATATTTATACTTAACTATATTAATTTTCTTGTCATTTTACTTTTCTTTTTTTTATAACTTATAGTTTTTATTCTTATAAAATCTAATTGTATAATTATAAATACAATTTAGTTTATATATTTGGATTTAATCGGATATTAATACATATTAATGAATACGTTTAAATATCGATAATTAACAATTATTTTATATCTGTAACTTAAGATATGGAGACATTTTATCCGTATCACATGATAAGATAAGGCATTTAGTTTCAGAGAGGTTTATAGATAGAGAGCAATATATTGATTAAATATTATTTTCATCTCTCAATTAATTAAGCATATTACTTTAACTTGGGTTGATTTACCTTTTCAGAGTGGTAGAAGATTTGCCAATGAAACATTGTTGTTAAGCATTTTTTTCACTTATTCAGAATTTTTTTTATTTTTTTTTTGTACTCAATTATTGGATTCAATTCTCTTTCCATGGGTGAAATGGGAATCAAATGTATATCAGTAAACATGATGCATTTTTTCTGTTGCTGTTGGCTATTAGGTTGTGTGTGTGTTGTGATTTTCTAATCTGTCTTTTTTTAATTAAAAAAAAAGGGGAGGGAAAACTATAAATTGAACATGTTTTGTAGAATGAAAGTATATCCAGAGAAATCTATATATTGCGCTTTTGGCATAGTACTATGAAATATTTCGTCAATGCTTAGTCAATTCTCAAACGGAGAGTCAACAAATAAGGTCAGCAGACTCCTCTGAGACTGGTAGCAAAATGGCTTAACATCATAAGTGGATTCAGCCGATCCAAAACTCCTCCAAGGAGAAGCAAAGCACTGCTGCTTTGAGATGATAATTGTATTTGAAATTTAAGGAAGTTATCAAAGCAACAATTTTATTTTATTTTTGGTAAGAAATAATTCGTTTTATTTTTTTTTATTTTATTACAAAGACTGGGATTAAACATTGTCCGGAATGCACCAGTAGAAGAAAGTTTTAAAAATGATTGAATATGTCATTTACCTTAACTTCTTTTCGATTATAATAATGAACAAAATAAAATTATTCTGTAATTGAAGTGAAATTGCCCAATGTTTTTCTTTTGTTTTATTGAAATCATTCATAAACTTCGAAGGTTAATTTTTTTTTTTTTTTGGCTAACACTTCAAAGGCTACTTAATTCTCAATAGTCAATACCCTGTATAACTATAATCTATATCTCAAAGCATTTATCAGTCATAACCTATCCCGTCAACATTTACATGGCGTATATCTCACCATTTGTCATACAAATGAATACAAATCTCCTATAGTATAAAAATTACAAAAATAATAAAACACCTTTAAAATGATTGAGTCGAGCTTGAATTTCTCTTTTTTAAGACTATATTTGTACCCTATTTGAAGCAGGTTACAATAAATAAGTCTTTCAAGATAAAACAGGCTCTTTTAGATATAAACAGAAACTACAACTTAAAAAGAAAAAGAAAAAGATGAAGAACAGATATAAAAAAGTAGGTTAACCATGTTACTTTTATAAGCTTTTCATAAAATGATATTTATATTTATATGGAAGTTAATATCCAAACGGAAATATCTTTTTATTTAATCAAAAATATTGACATTTTGACTAAGTATAATAGCCATAAAAACCACATGAAAAAATATTCTTGTTCATAAAGAAATTAATCTATGAAAATAAATATCTTTTCATTTAAGTAACAAGTATTGACTTTTTGAATAAGTCACATTAACAGAATTTGATATTCTCAATACTTTAATAATTATTCATATAGAAGTTATTTTATGAAAGGAAATATCTTTTCATTTAAGCAAAAAGTAATAACTCTTGGATTAAGTCAAATTACCTTAAAACTATTGAAAATTCCTAACAATTTCTTCCAATTTTCAAAGTATTGAAATCACTTTGTAAGTCCTTTTTCTCTTAACACCATTGGTTGGTTGTATAAGGTGTCCTTAGGTTTAAACCTTTTTTTAGTAATTATAAAATGTCAGATTCCAAAGTGTTCTAAGACTTGAACTTTGTAATTTTTAGATGGCATCATATGTACTACTCACCATACAAGTTTTCAATTATAATTTCTACTTCCCACATATTAATGGCCATGTGCTACATCTTAGAAATTCCTATATGTCATTGAGACAAGTTTTCTGACTTCAAAAAAGTGGTCACACTTCCCACATATACATAGGTGAATCTATAAATCTATTGTATGATCTGCATTTTTCATTAGTACATAGATTCATTTAAGGTTAAACCTACCCTCTATTTTTCTCCATACTAACATGCACTTAGTTTAAGATGAAATAAAGGTTCTTTAAACTTTATGTTTGTAAAGTATATGAACTGGTTTTAATTACGTGTTCATTTCTATTTGAAACTAGAAGATTAAGATTTTTCTTAACTGTATAGTTGATTTCCTACATAAGTAACCTCTCATTTTAAAAAGCTTTAATAAAACCTATCTCCCGGAACTCTTTCATTTCACATCCATGCCTAGGCAATTGGTAAAGGTTTCGTCAATATTTTTCCTTGACTTTTGATAAAACTTCCTTTAATTTACTTTGGGACCATACTGTCCCTAATGATGTTTCTAACATCAATATGAAGATCCTTAAACTTGATCTTGGAACTGTTAGCAATTATATGCTTCTTAGGTGAACAACATTGAAATTCTATTTTCAAAGAACTTTGTATTTACCTTCAATGTTTAAAACTATGTTAATTGTAACACATAGGATCACTGTTACAATAACATCAACATCACCTTTCCGAATGAGATTTTAAATTCTCTCATCACATTAATGTCATGTAAATTTTGTTATACAAAATTGCACAATAATATTGATTTCAAAATAATATTTTTGTTGTACAATTTTCTAATAACATTCTTTTCAACCCCACTTTTTGAACTATTTCAAAAATCCATGGAGTATATGAAGAAATTCATATTCATACTATATCAATCCAATAAACATACAATATTGAATTTAACAAATATCCACATAATTTTAACCAAGATAAATTCTCTAAATTAGTATTACCACTAGTCAAATCATAAAGTATAAATAATCAAGAAATAATTATTTCTCTTTTATACCTTCTAGAATTTTTCAAGAAAAATTATGCCTTTTATATATAATAAAACTAGAAATTTATAATAATTCCTCATATTTTATACATCAAAAACTTGATACACCAACTCAAAATAGAATTTAATCATACTAATAATATTCTTAATCATATAAAATTATATTTCATGAAATAAACTATTGTTCAAACCATGATGCTAGTATTGACTTGTACTTGCCCAAGTCCAATTAATTACTAGTCCATATCCTTTATATAATAATAATAAAAAAAAAATAGAACATATTTCAACAAAAGAATTTTCTCATTTCTTCACCTTTAGAAAAAAATAATCTTGTATTGAAATCATATTTAATCTTTATTACTTTTCAATATATAAACTATAACACTAAAATTCATATATTATGTCTAACAAGTAACCATATTTTCATAATAGAAAATTTCAATAGTTACAAAATTATTATTGATTTTTCATGTCCCTGTATTTTACCATACACATATAAAATCATAATTCATTTTTCATATGTACTTTCACCATATAAATGTGAAAATCAATTAACAACTAAAAATATGTAAAGTATAACAAAGAATCAGATATTCTGCATGAAAGGATCTTAATCAAATACTGTAACTTTTCATTTGCTTTGTTAATCTACAAAAATGGCTTTTATTCTCCCCTTTCATCACTTGATCTTTATGGACCATTAATTTGTCAATTTCACCACATTATTGATTGCAAGCATTTTTGAACTTGTGTCTTTTATTGTTACACAAAAATAGTCTTAAGATTGTAATAAAACTCCTCAACAGAGAATTAAAGCACTCCGGCTTTGAGAGGATGGCTTTGTTGTTCTCTACTAGGATAATGATATTTGAAATTTATCAAAGCAGCTTCTCTTTTTTTTTATTTTTTTATGCACCAGTCGAAGAAAGTTTTATAAATGAATGAATATGTCATTTAACTTGACTTTTTCTTTTCTATCATAATCAAAATAGACAGTAAAATTACTCCGCTTCCATTCAAGATTTTCTTGTTTATTGGATTCTGTACTATCATGATCACTATTTGCATGGCTATAGAACTCCTATACATCGTTTTCTTGTCTATTGGAGCAGATCGAAGTTACTCTTCCAAGCCCATTATTTAAAAACAAATCGAATTCTATATTTCATTTTAGAACTTACATTATCTCTGTTCTCTGGGTTTATAGATTTTTGAGTATTACTCTTGTGTGAGTTTGACTATATAAAACCCTAATTCAGCCAATTAATATTGTAGAGATAGGCATGCACACACCCACCAAAAGCTACTAAAAAAGGTAGACCAAACAATTTTGGCAATCAATGCTGATTTGCTGACGACAGCACCTTATGAAATTGAACCTTCTCTAGTTTCTAACGCATTCCGTCACATTTCTAGTTTGAAATTTAAATCTTCTCTAGTTTCGTCTATCAACACGATATTATCGGCAAACAACATGCACCATGGAGCCCTATCTTGAATATTATACGTAAGTTCATCTATGACTAAAGAAAATAGGTAAGGACTTAAGGATGGACCTTGGTGAACACCTATCGTGATTGGGAACTCTCCAATCATACCATTTATGGTCTGTACCCTAGTCATTATTCCCTCATACATATCTTTAATAACTTCTACATATTTAGTTGGGACCTTATTCTTCTCGAGTACCCACCACAAGACTTATCTTGACAATTTATCATATGCTTTTTTTAAATCAATAAAGGCCATATGAAGATCCTTTTTCTTTTCTCTATATTTCTCCATTAATCTCCTAAGTAAGAAAATAGCCTCCATTGTAAATTTTCCTGGCATAAAGCCATGTTGATTCTCAAAAACTAGAGTCTCATTCCTAAGCCTATGCTCAATCACTCTCTCCCACAGCCTCATTGTATGGCTAATAAGTTTTATTCCTCTATAATTTGTATAAGTTTGAATATCTCATTTATTCTTATAAATAGGGATCAACATACTCTTCCTCCACTCCTAAGTACAAATTTGTGAATTCACTTTTCATCACGATTAGATATCTAGTATTCTATGAGAACTGTACTTAGTCAACTATGAGTATAATTGATTTTATATTCAAGATAGTAAATTAAGATCGGTAACATTAGTAACTAATAGTGCAACTAAAAAATTAACAAGTACAAAAAAGAAAAAAAAAACACATATTGCAGTTAATGTATAAGAGCAAGCACGCCTAAGTTAGGATGTTATAAATCACAAACATAATGTTGTAATAATCTAACTAGATAATTGGGTAATTTGGAAAAAGAAAATGATGTAAATTATTTATTAGTTTCGCAAGCTAAGTTGATAAGCAAGATGAAATAAAATGAACTAAGTTAAGAATGTAATTATTCAATCAATTGCATGTATAACAAATAAAACTCTTGAAATTACAATAAGTTCATTAGTAATTCAATTATTTATGATGAACAAAGAGAAAAAGATTGTATTGTTGGTTTGTGAAAGTTAAGGTGGACCTTAGTTCTTATACTAGTCACGGTCCCTATTTGGGTCGTGACACTTGATCCTAACACCTCCTTCATAACCAATATAATCAAGGAATTAAAATTCGTTTAGAGGTACTGTTTTTATAAATACAAAAAATGAAAATGATTTGGGAAACAATAAGGAAACAACATAGAAATGCTAATTTTCTTAGAATCACATGAAAACATATATTAAAACACATATTATAGTAATTTTAAGTATCCAACATGAATAATTTAGTACACAAATACTAATAGATACATATCAAAATAAAAACCTTAACATTGATATAGAAATTGAAAAAATAAAAATAAATCAAATTACAATTACAATTACAATTACATTCTAAGAGAAGACCTAAATAAATTAAATTGATAAAAACAATTCTAATTCATAGTTAATGATGTTTATTAACATAATACATTAAAATTCTTTTTGCATTTAAAATAAATTAAATTAAAATAAACAAAATTAAAATCCGATCAGCCCTTTACTTAATTTTTATTTATTAAAAGGCTTTAATTGAAAAATATACATGTTGGACAGTGAAGTAGCTGTACAAAACTAGGCTTGGAAGTTGAAACCATTTCCTGCCCAAATAAAAACGAAAGAGAAAATAAATTAAACTAATTAAAAGAATATGATAGTTATTAAGTAAATTAGTGGAGAGAGAGAAGCGGAGAACAGAGAAGGCAAAGCTGTGTGAGAAGAGAAGCCAAATCTGACAGAGAAGGCAAAGGCACAAATCTAAGTGAGAAGGAAGCCAAATCAGCCAAGGAAAAATTCTAGATCAAAACCATGACCCTCAAATCCGAACATCTCCTCCACCAAGACCTAGATTCAAATCTCTCCTCGTTTACATGCGAAGAGTTGGGAAGATTTCTCATTCTCAAAATTCAGATAAGCTTACATTTCAGTTTTTTTTCATCTTCTATCTCAATTTCAATCCAATTTGGACTGTTTCAGGTGGAAACAACATTGATTCCACCGAAACACCATGGGCATGTTTCTATAGGTGGGTTTCGTGTCGATAGGTGTGAAAACTGACTGGTTTCAAAATGTACGAATCAACATGATTTTTCATTCATTGATAAATATACAAATAGATTATACCTATATATATATATAATATTTTAAACTAATTACAACTTGATTGAAGGTTATCAGAAAATTAACGAAATTAATCATAACAATATAAACAAAAAGTCACAGATTCTATCACAGATTCTATCATTTTCTTCTCAATTTCAACATTTTCACATATATAATGCAAATCATCTTCGCACAAGCATACGATCATCTTCAGAGTTTTTTATCTTATTATTATTTTTTCTTATAAATTGAGAAAGTATGTAAATCTATATTGTAGGATTGTAGTTATTTTAGGACTATGAATTTTTTTTTAATTCTTCTCAGTATTAATAAATTTATAATTTTTCAATAATTATATGTCAATAGTGATTAAGATTGAATTTATGATTTTTTTTTTTTTGGTTAATAATTAATAATCTTATTATTTTTTAATTGTTCTCAAATTTATGAATTAAAAGAGTATAGTTTTTATTAAAAAAATTATATTTTTTAATAATTATATGTCAATATTAATTAATATTGATTTTTTCTAATTTTTTTTTTTGTTTAATAAGTTTCTAAAAATTAGAATATTTTTTTTGTTCTTCTCAAATTTATGAAATATTTTTTTAAAATGTTATTAATTAAAAATATTTAGAGTATAGTTTCCATGGTTATATACTGTTGTTTTAACTTTTAATTGAATAAATTTTATTCTTAAATACCTTATAAGTTTTTACTATTGCATAAATACTTTTTAGTTTTTATTTTACTTCAAATATTATATTATATTTATTTATTTTTACTTATTTCATAATTCTTCTTCATTTTAATATTAATAATATGATTATAATTATTTTATGGCTATTGATTTTATTTATATTTATTTTTTTTAATATTAGTAGATTTAAAATTAATAATAACTGTAAGCAATAGTGATTAAGATTGAATTTCTCAATTTTTTTAATTTAATAAGTTACCAGTAATTGCAATATTTTATATATTTTTTAAAATGCTATAATGAAATGAGATATTAAGAGTATAAATTTTATGATTATAATATTATTGCACTAATTCTTCTTTCATCTTTGGAATTTAAAAAAAAAAATTATACGTTTATATTATAAATTAATTTTTTATTGAATTTATCTTTTTGTTTATTATTATTAACATCGAGTATTATTTTTTATTAACTATAATTTCTTAACATGTACATGATTTTTTTATATATATATATACACATATGTATATATCATAAACGTGATTCACATGCAATGCGTGTGCCACGAAAACGAGTTACTCATAAAGAATATTCTCTTATATATCCTTATGTTTAATCTAGAAAATACATACCTTAAATTTTTTACATTGAACATGTTACATGCATGAAATTTATGCTGCTTAATAAATTTACATACGAATATTCATAAGAATATGCCCTTAATAGAAATTAACGCATTCTTTATTTAAAGAAATTAAAAATAAAAATTCTTTTAAGCATGCATGTATACCATGGAAGAACAATATTGATACATACAAATATGATCATTTATAGTTTCAAACATTATATATTCCCACTATAGAGATTTTGACCCAAATCTTTATTTGGTAGTTTCCTAATTAATTTATTTTTGGTGGACAAAAAATAACTAATTAGATGATGATGAGAATTTCTTAATTAGTTTATTCTTGGTGGGCAAGAAAAAACTAATTAGATGTTTGATGGGATTTCTTAATTAGATTTACTTAGGTGGGTAAGTAAGTCTAATTAGATGATTGTAGGGTTTTCATAAAGTAAAGAAAAAGTTTGCTTGTTGGGCAAGTCCTATATTGTATAAAAATATAGGCTTGAGAGAGTTGTAGGTATAAGAAAGGGAGAGATCTAATATTTGTAAAACCCTTTCAGGGTAGGGGTGTAAGAGAAATTAGTAGAGACATAACCTCAAGGTAGGTGTGTAAGATAGATTAGTAGAGACATGACCTGAAAGAGTGGTGAGAACACTATGTGTAGAGTGTTATTCTTTCTATGTAATCTTTCTTCAAATATTAGTTGTGTAAGATAGATTAGTAGAGACATAATCATTCCATTGCATTTCTAGACATCCAAAGCTTTCAAATGATTAAAAGACACTGTGGAAGGCACTAAATCCAACAAAGCAGAGCAGTTCCATACTCTTAATGTTTTAGAATCTCAAGAATTGGATCTATTTGGAAGCCATATGTTAGAGTATATTTAGTATTAAATTATATTGGGTGTTAAGTTCTACATTGTTTAGATAAGTAAGTCTTATGTAATTACTCTATTATAAATTTAAGGTCCTCGTATAGTCTTGGAATAATACAAGCTACTACTATTTTTTTTTTATATTTATTTTACATGGTATCAGACTGGGTTTGATCTAAAACCAAGTTTAATCTTGGGGCTACCGCCTCTCCTCTTTGGCGGCAGCCCCGAATAGTTTTGAAGCTTTTGATGCTGTTAGTTTTGAAGTTTTTGCATAAGTTTGTCTTTATGTTTGTTGGTTGTTTAGTCTTTTGACACAATCCTCATTCAAGATTGAAGAGATTGAAGAGTTTTCAACATTTTCTACTTGTTATTACTGATTCTGGAGTTGACTTATCTTGGATTCCTACCAGAGAAGTTTTTGGCAGAAGTTATTGCCAATTTGACATTTTATGTTAGTTGTGAACCAACAATTCTGTTTGATACACATGTTGTTTGTGTCATTTTCTTTTAGGCACATATTGTTTATGCCGTTCTCGTTCTCTTAGGCAAAGAGTGAGTCAAGTGAACTTGATGTAATTTTTTGTTGTAGGGAAGTGTCGAGAGTTTTGATACTTGAGATTGTACTTGTACAAGCTTGAGCATATATATACTCTAACTTGAGGGAGAGTGTTAGAGTATATTTAGTATTAAGTTATATTGGGTGTTAAGTCCCACATTGTTTAGAAAAGTAAGTCTTATATAATTGCTCTATTATAAATTTAAGTTCCTCGTATAGTCTTAGAATAATCCAAATTACGATTATTTATTTCTCTATATTTATTTTACACCATCTTTGCATATCTTCTCTAATTTAGGCAATGCCTGCACATCTAATCTTCTAAGCAGCACAACAGTCATGGTTTGCGTCTCCCCAGCCACGTCTTCGACAAGTGTCTATCTCTTGAAATGAACTGTACTTCACAACTAGTTCATTAAGGTTGGAGATTTTCTGAAGGAACAAATATAGGAAATTACTAGCTACTTGTTCATGATCAATCGACTGTATCTTGGGGAGTACCTGATAGAGGAACATAACAAATTAAGGAAAGTAGAAATTTGATGTACAAGCGATCACTTGGAACATTTTATTTTCTTTGTGGCTACATACCATTTCAATAGAGAACATGGGTTGTTGAATTACAACAGGTACTTGATCATCCTCTGGATCTATTTCCTGAAAGTTTAAAGACTTAGTTGTGAAGATCTCCAGTTTACCAGAAAAATATGGTATATATCTTTTTCAACTTCGGCCATTCTATGATATGATGTCCTGGGTCGAAACACTCTAGTTTTGGTAAATTTTTTAAGTGTCACTGAAGTTACTTCAGGAAACACAAAGTTAATGGTTATGTGCTTCCAGGTATTCCGTCTTCCTTGGAAACAATTTCCTCCATCTGAGCACATGAATCTACGTCAATTTCATCAACTTCTTCAAGACCTTTAGCTATAGATGCTGGAAATAGGTATTTTAGACTTCCACAATTTAGAACATGTATTTCTGCAAGTTCGTGAAGCTAAAGAAACTTGTGGAGTCCTTGTTCCACATATTTGTCAATCTAGGTAGATGACTTACTATCAATTTTCTCAAAGGAATAGCTGCTCTGATTTGGCCGTGATATTCTTCAACATCATTAGTGCTCTCCAAATCAATAATACTTCTCCCATGAATAGCAACTTCTTTCTTCTCAATTGTTTTTTCTTCTTTGGATTCTCATAGATTCTTTTTGATTAAAAAAACATAAAAATGAAGAAAAGAAATATGTTGTTTTAGATGGCTAATTTAAACTTTACACCTCTACTAAGATGTATGTTTGGAGTAAAATTTGCATAATGGTAAGTATCTCCATCTTGCAAATTACCAGTGTGGTTATCTTCCTTTCTCCCTATGATAGCTTTAGTAAAATGTTGATGTAATAGTAGACTACTAGATAGATTGTAAAATTTAAGTTATTTATTCGACGGTTTTATATTCATAAGAAGTTGAAAGAGCCTCATCTTTTAATTGTAGTTTTTCTTCATTTTTTTGTCAACGCACACTACAAGAAACGACCTTAACTATAAGAGAGTCACATTGCAAAGATAGTTAATAATCATCTGCATCTGTTTCCAGACGTAGATAAAAAGATACAATAACCTTAAACTCATATATCATTTTCTGCGTTTGCATAGAAGCAAAACTTATCTGCGTCTGGCTACTAGACATTGAAAAGCTTATAAAAATATGACTGTGTGTGTAACGTAGACTAGAAAACCAAATGCCCATGTTATTATTTTTTATTATTATCTGAATCTGTAAAAGATAGGCACAATCAATCAAAAGGTAGACACAAATAGATAGGATAAAAGAAACAACTTTTGTAACCCAAACAAGATGTCGATGTGTCAATTTTAGAAACAATAGATACTAAATCTAAAAATTATTTTTAGAAAAAAATTGAGGTAAAAGTTAATACTTGATTAATCAAATAACAAAATAACCGAGTGTAGGCAAAAAGTAGAAACATATTTTTTGTAAGATCTTAGATATTTTCAAACTACTAAAACTAATAAATGGTGAGAAAAGCATACTTAAAAATATTTTTAATCATGTGTAAATTAGTTTATATGATTCCCAAAAATTTATTTTGGCACAATTTTTTTTATTTTTGTACACGAAAAAATAGTATGAGAATGTTACATTTTAAAAATTAGTGAAATTCTTATTGAATTTAACTAGTAACCTTGTAAATAGTTTGAAAAGTTCTATAAAGTAATTCAATTATAATTAGACAATTTTTTTAATTAATTAATTTATTTATAAAAATACATGTAGGCAAAGACATTAAATCTAAAAATTAGTAGGGACAAGAACTTTAAATTGAAAAATCAATAGGGCCAATTAAACAAATTTCTTATAAATAAATTTATTTTCCTATTACTAGGAACGCTTTTGTAATTATAGTGTGGGCAGCTGCCCCCACACCCTTACAAGTAGATCCGCCAGTGATTGTCACATATCGATACACATGAACTTGGAATGGTATAATATTACTCATATGAAATGATTTTGGTTACGAAATCGTTTTGATCATTGGAAAGTTTTATGAATGGTTATTTGCTCTCAAATGTTATACGAACTAATTGTCTTTCATGCTTATTTTTTGAAAAAATTGTTTTATGAGATATGACTTGTGAGAACACCTTTATTAACAAGGTATAGTTAGGTGGAAGATATCCTAATCCCGTGTGTGGACTGACACATGTGGAAATATATATATTTGATTTTTATGATACTCTAGTTATCGGGAATTTAGCATTAACTCATTGTGACTGTTTAATTGGAATTGGCAGATTGATACATACCCTAGTGAGCGGGGTTTTTGGCGCTAACTAGTAGTGATCTATAGGTTCAACAGTTTGCAAAATTCTAACATTGTAAGATCTTCATAAGACAGTTGTTAGCAAATGATTCATATAAAGTTTCTTTAAAGCTTAAACTATATCATTGCATGTTTAAGTAATGATTATTTTTAACTTCTCAGGCGTTAACTTGTTCCCTCCTATATTATTAATTTTGGTAGGCTTAGCTTCTTGGTTTACTTGTGGTTTATATGCCTATGTCGTTTTTCTTGGATAAGTATTATGTTCTGTAGTACTCTTAGACTCCACTTGTACCTAGATTCTCAATTTGTTGGCATAATTATTATTTATATATTGTATTTTATAGTTGTTTGGTTAAAAAATTATACCACCTTTGCTTTTGTTTCTATTATTATCCTTGCAACGTTATATTCGTTAATCTCAAGACAGTATTATTGGTTTGTGCAACAGAGTTATGGTGAGTTTTAATCTTTCTTAGTTCGCATTCCAGTCATAGTTTTCAAGTTCTGATCGTGACAGGCTTAAATCTAATTTATATTTGCATATCTAAAGACAATTCACAATTCTGCGTAATGACATGTTTTCTGTAAGAAATGCCCATCCTTGATTCGGAACTTTATTTGTCTTTTCATTGTTTCTTTATTCAAACTTTATGTATTAGTTTATTTTTTAAACATCCCTTCTTACTTCATAATTCTACATATTGACATTAAAAAAGAAAAAGAAAAAGAAAAAGAAAAGCCCATCCTTGATTTTGAAACTTTTATGGGTCATTTGATTGTTTCTTTATTCAAACTTTATGATGGCAGCCTCCTTGCCTTTTTCTTTTCTTTTCCTTCTCTTTTCCTTTCTTTCCTTTATTCGACTCTAGAACGTCCTAATATTAATTACATACATTAAACTTCCCAACACAACACACTCACTTGAATCTAACTCATACATGCATATTCTTTCTGATCTAGACAATTCATAAATTAATTATGAATTAGCTTATTTTTCAACAAAAGGTGCCACTAGTTGATTCAATTGATAAAATTTTGTAGTGTTGTTTACCAAATACATGTAATTGAAACTCATTTTTACACATTTTTTGTATTGTGGCATAATAGCTTTCATCTTCATTTGTTTCTACTTGTACTTTCTGCATCTTTGTTGTGCTTGAGACTCCCTTGGAAAATGTTTTCATCCTTGAAGAAAACTTCAACACAATTGGTTGAACTCAATCTCATCCTCTTCTCCTTCATGCTCATCATTTGTACGGGAATTTGGCCAAGCTATACCTTGATGGCATCCTCATCATCACTCGTAAGTATATTTCTTAGTGTATATACACAACATATATATATTAGTTTTGGTAAACCAGGCGTTACCCATTAATTATACTTATGACACAATTATAAAAACATAATTCAACAATAATATCATTATAAAAATATATAAGTCTAATAAAAAATTAAATTTATTGTATAAGTTTATGAATTTATTTTCCTTTAAATGCTTAAAATGGTAGAAGAGTAAAGAAACTAATACTATAATCATGAAAACTATTAATATTTCTTTTAATTCATATTATTTAAAAAAAAATTAATTTATAAAATTACGTAGAATTAAGAAAACATTATAATTATTAAAAAACTTATCAAATATATATATTCTATAAATTCAATCTTAGTTATTCTCTACATAAAATTATTGACAAATCATAGATTATAACATTGAGAAGAATTAGAAAAAAAATAGTCAAAAAGCATTTACTATCTTATTAGTATAAAAGTAAAAAGAATTAGTAAGACAGTAAAAACAAAAAAATAATAACAATAAGTCTACACAATATCTTAAACTATAAAGTAACAATTAAAGAATACTTCTTTAATAGTAAAAACTTATAAGAATATTTAAGAAAATTAAAATTTGTCCTCAGAAATAGTTATATTAATTAACATACTACCTCTCATTCTCCTAACTTAGTGAGAATATATTTTTTCAATTTAACTTACTAGAAATAAACTAATTTCAAGAAGACTAATTATAATAACTGTTCATATTTTTGCCAATTAAATCTAAATAAATAAACACTTTTGAAGGACTCCTAATAATTGTTAAAAAGAGACAAATTTCACCAAGTATGCACAAAGTACTGGGAGAGGGGAGATCGAAAACACACCGCACATAACTAAGCATGCCAAGAATAAATTGAAATAAGCTAGGCATTGAATGCTGATTTATATATTAGCTTTTCAGCCAAGAAGAAAGTGATCAAACTAAATTTGGTAAGTGAACAGAATACATTTTAATATACACATGTTTATCCGGTCAGGGCAATATGGCTCAAATGTCTAGCTAGTGATCAAATTAAATATGATAAGTTAACGGAGAAAACATTCAAATATACACATGTTTATACCTTGTTGTGAAACAATTTTTCTATCGTTGCATTGATGTTTTCTTCCCAATACCATTCATTCCGAGTTCCATCCACTTTTACCATGTGAAGCTTTGGTGTTCTCAAAAGTCCATTAGAAATACCTCCATTTTAGGGCATCCTTTAACAATTGCGTCTGTCAATTGTGCGAATTTCAAAGCCCAATTTGCTGAACTAAAACGTATGAGCTCCGGTAAATATAGAAGAACCAAAAATTGCAAATGTCTGAACTCAATCTCATCTTCATCTTCGTCATTTGTTATGACTTCTTCTAATATTTTACATTCAACAATTCGTAAAATTGTAAGTTGAGCCAAGCTTTTTGCAGTTGAAGGTGCTAGTAAATTTACCAACTTGCCGCAATTTTTGATTTCCAACACTGCCAAATTTTTGAAAGATACTGTGGAAGGTACTAATTTGATCAAGCTGGAGCATTCCCAGACACATAATGTCTCGAGCTTCTCAAGAAGTGGATCGAGTTCGGAACCTTCTCCGCAGATGTTCTCTAAATTGGGTAGTCTAGCCAAAAGTAATCTTTTGAGATGCATTATAGTCGTCCCTTGTTCTTGGATTTCCATTTGTCTGCCACTTGGGAATATTTCTTTCAATGAAATAGATACCAAGCCTAGTTCCTCAACAGTGGGGACACTTCGAAGTAACAACCTATATGGAAAATTAACTGCTTCTTCGTTGTCTAAAAATGAAAGGACAAGAACTTTTTGCTTGCGAAAACGGGTTGTTGAAGATGATTGGCCATTCAATAACCGCAAAGTGTCCTTGTTATTTAACGACATTGTTTCCAAATTAGGAATTGCCTGTATAAGAAAATCAATCAAATAATTGCAACAAGAGGATATGATTCATATGATTGTTCTCCTTAATTATGTTCTCAACCATTGTCCATACCTTTTCAATGAGGAAGACTGGTTGTTTGATCTCCACATCTTGTCGATCAACTTCATGTGTTGCTCTTGATGTTTGATACTCCATTCCTAGATCCAACTCGTGGCAATTCGATGCATCTAATCTTTTCAATTGTGGGCATTCTATGGTCTGTACCCCTGGACCGGGATAGAAGTTCTTGAGTTTGGATAAATGTCCAAGTGTTAAGGAAAATAGTTGGGGAAAAGCAACTCTGATAGTTGCTTTAATTGTTTCCTCTTTTGCAACAATTGTCTCCAGTATTGCACAAAATCTTATATCAAGTTCTTCAAGAAGCTGTAGATATTTGGCTACAGAGGCAGGAAAGATATTTTCCAACATCTCACATTCGTTAACCTTTACTACTTGTAGAGTTTGGAAGCTGAAAATTCCTTCAGGGTCTCTATTCCATATATGCTTCAATTTTGATAACCGATCCAAACTCAAATTCTTCAATTGTGTAACCACATGATTTCCATGAGCTTCATCACCAGCATCTAGTCTAAATATCTCTTTCAAAGAACTGCAATCCCCAACGGTCAATATCTCCAAATTCTGAGGCTTTCGTAGCATGTGAGATGGAACAACGGTCTGGAGTTTCATGCAACATTGGATTTTCAGTAATTTCAGTTTTCCAAAAGAGTTTGGAGTAACATGATCAACACTCCATATTGTTTCCAAGTTATTCATGTTGGTGATTACCAATGTCTTCAAGTTAGGGAATAAAGCCTGGCACAATCAACACTTTAGGTCAGCATACTTCTGTCTTTTATATAATTATATATATAAGCCACTCACAAAGAACCTAAATAATTCAAGTATTAGAAAGTAAAAATAATACTAATAAAATGTTAAAAGGATATACTTCATCGGAATGTCGAAGGGTAGAAATGCTTCCTTCTGCCATTATAATTTCCTCTATCATATGGCAATTACTAATCTCAAGGTGTTTGAGTTTTACAAGGGCTTCAGCCATGGGATATGAAAATAGATGATTTAGATTTCTGCAGTCCTCCACAATGAAGGTGGTTAGTTTTTTAATCCAAGAACTTGCTGAAGGTTCGTCGTGCCAAATCTTCTCAAAATTGATTGATGATAATTTTAAGGTCTCTAATTTTGGAGGTGATACCTGTAAAAACAATTATTGTCTCATGAATAAGGAGAGTCTGATTTAAATTATTGACGGTGGGTATGAACCATGTTTCACTTGTTAAAACATGCTGGGAAGTAAACTCCATTCATTATGTACTGCAATCAATTTATAGATATGCTGTTAATATCTCTTCTTATATTCTACTAAAATTTAATTAAATTGTGCAAAACTAGCAAGTTATATATTGTTAATTTTCTAAAAAACTCAATAGCGTAAATAAATATTATACCTTCTCACAAAAAAGAGGCATGCAGGCAGCATAATCATTTTCCATATGGAATGACGTCTTCATATCAAAGTGAAATAGTGCCGTCAAATTTTGTAGTGTCAAAGAGTGTAATTGGTGAAACTCGAGCTTATGAGAATGCAAATTATCAATGCAATCTTCCCTTCTCAAAGTAACAATCTCTTGTATAAAGTTGCATTCAGAAACTTCAATTTCAAAGAGCCTGGAAAGGCTTCTAACCATGGAGAATGTAAAAAGATTCTTCAACTTATGACAACTCTTAACTTTGATTACTTGCAATTTGCTGAAGGATTCCACTGAAAGCAGACCAATGCATATATTTTCCAACTTGATAAGATTGTGTATAATCAACGACTCTAAAACAGGAAATGCCTTACCTGGATGAAATAACTCTAGATCCATTGAATTAACAATGTATTCAATGTCAGCATTGTTCTGGATAAGAAGATGCTTCAGATATGGAAATCCTTCCTGATTCAACTCGTAAAGAACATTCTTGACACTGCTCAATTCATCGAGGTGCAGATCTTCAACTCTTTCCAATAACCTTTGGATCCCTTGCACTAAATGAAAGCTCATGTTAATCTTGAGTTTTAATGTTCTAGACGTTTTGTAATTACCAAACCAGTTCCACACGTCTCCAATCAAAATCTTGTATCGTTCTAATTTTTTGAACAAGTCCATTGGCATAGCTGAAGGATCTCGAATCCGTATGTCCAAAGTGTTTAGCTCAGGCAAACAATTTAGTTCTATAAGATTGGCATTAATTTCTTTGGAATTGGCTTCTTCACTCTCCAACCCAGAAAAACTGTTTTCCATGTTCAACTCTTCTAATTTTATGAAGTTTGACAAGACATTAGGCGGAATAACTTCTAGTTTTGAACAGTTTCCCAAATCCAACAACTGAAGCTGGGTTAGCTGCTTGCACGAGGCAACTGCTTGATGTCAGTGTCTATAAGGCTTAGAACTTTTAAGTTTTTCAGCTCACCAATCATGGCCATGTCTTTTAGCTGGCATTGATCTAAACACAACGTCTGAAGATTTGTCAAGAGAGTAATTGAGGAGGGTACGTGTGAGAAACACATTTTAGTTAAATCCATTACCTTGAGACCTGACATTCCTTTAAAAAAATTATCTGGAATCGTGAAAGAAAATTCATTGTTGGCAAAACAAAAAAACTCAAGGCTAGGAAAATCCATACCCTCTGGAAGTCTTCCAATATCCCTGAGTCTTAAAGAAATTGATGTGTAGATTCTCAATTGATCCTTTTCAGGCCAATCATTTAGTTTGTCAAATCTCATAACAAATGCATGATGAAGGTTGGATGCTATTGTCATGGCAACATCACGAACAACATCGTGCATTGTGAACCGATCACTAGAATAACCGTCTTGCAACAGACATGTGGCCTTTAGCTTATTTATCAAGGCATGTAATCTGTCTCGAGCTGCTTCAATTGTATAGATGTCTCTGAACAATCTCAATTCCACAGAATATTTCAACATTTCTGTAAACGAAATAGTGTAATCCATCTCCGTAGCGCTAAGCAAGAAAATATTCTTCAATTCCTCACTTTCTAAATAATCGAAACTTAACTTTATTGAGGAATCCACAACTTCTTTCATTTGGCTAATGTTTCTAAAGGTAGGCCTCTTCAGTTGTCGCAATGCATCTCTCCACTCAAATAAACTCTTGTTTCTTAATGCCTTTCCAATTGTTACAAGTGCTATAGGCAATCCAGCACATTTTTCGGCAACTTCAGTTGCTGTAAATAGAAGTTCGGAATTTTCCATTAAATCTTCATCAAGTCCAGCCATCTCCTTAAATAATTCCAAAGCTTCTTCTTCAGGCAAAACTCCTAACAAGAAATCTTTTCTAGTAACCATTTGATTGGACAACACCTCTTGGCTTCTTGAAGTTAGTAAGACCTTGCATCCCTTGCGATCACCACCAAAAGGAATTCCTATTTTTCTCAAATGAATCCCCTCCCAAAGATCATCCAGTATCACAAGTACATTCTTCTCCTGCTTAAGCCTCTCATGTAATCTTGTGCACATCTTGTTTTTGTGTCACAATTGTCATAGCCACCATGTCAAATAACTTGACTTCTTGAGCTTTCCTGGCAAAATCTTTGACTAGAGTTGTTTTACCCACTCCTCCTAACCCGTACACTCCAATCATATTCGCATTTGAATCTTTCAGTGCCTCCAGAATCTCATTTAAAATCTTTTCCCTTGACTCAAAAGCCTTGTGACCTGGAGTTGATGCTCTCTCTATCCAATATGATTGGAGTTACAATAAAAATATAAAAAAAGAGTAGAAAGGAAGCCAAAACATCCTCCATATAAAATTTGTAAAAACAAAAAATCACTTGGAGAAAACTTGTTGAAATCACGGGAGGCCGTAAAGTCGCTATTGCTAAGGTTCGAGCATCTGGAGAAAGATTGTCATAACAAAAACAATCATTGTGCAAGCTACTCTGAAGATCAAGTTGATATGGAACATGTAGATGTAGAAATTACGTTTTACATGTGCCAAGATACAGTTGAGAATAGTGATCTTACATGGTCTCGCAGACAATGAATGTAGCATGCAATCACATGACACCAAACAAGTGTTTTACCAGAGCTCAAAATAACATACAAATTAACTATTAAATTGGGAGAAGTTCATTGTAACGACGTGACGAGAAAAGGCACGAATGTTGTCGAGACTAAAAGAGGTAGGAAATTCATTGAAGATGTCCTCTTAGTTCCAATTTTGCATACAATCTACTAAGTGTAGGCCAATGATGGAACATAACCACACTCTATACTTCGAAGGAGATACTTGCACAATATATAATAAAATTGATAAAGTCTTGAGATAACCCGAATCAAGATGAGGAATAGAAATTATCCTCTCTAGTGGAAGTATGCTTCGAATACAATTATGAAAGCTCAAAATTGTGATTCGTGACTGTGGCATGAGAGATTTGGATATTTTAATTTTTCAGGTTGAAGACTCTTTCACAAGAGTATGATTAGATTTTCCAAGCATAAATGAAGTGGAATGTCTTTGCGAAGGATGTACTTCAGGAAACAACGAAGGCAATTATTGTTTCCTTTTTCTTTAGAAAATACATGGAAGTGTAGCAAATTGCTGGAACTTGTGCAAAAGGATGTATGCGGTCCCTCCTACACCCAGCCAGAACATGTATTTGTATTCTCTTCATTGATTATTATTCTAGAATGACATGGGTGTATTTTGTGCTAGAAAAGTCCAAAGTGTTCAAGATATTTAGAATATTCAAGAATTTCATGGAGAAAAAAGTGGTTGCAAAATCAAGATGTTAAGGAGTGATAGAGGTATCAAATATACCTCTAATGAATTCAGCAAGTTATATGAAGATTAAAGGGTTGACAAGATCACTGCTAGGTAATAAAGGCACAGAAATTTTTGGGTAAAAGCAGTATACACCATAGTCAATCTACCAAATAGGTGTCCAACTAAAATGGTGTAAGATAAAATGCCATTTGAAATTAGGAGCGGAAGAAACCCTTCAGCAAAACATTTTAGAGTCTTTGACTACATATGCTATATTCACATTCTTAATAAATAAATAAAAAAAGAAACAATCTTGATGATAAAAGCGACAAACGAATATTTAAGGGCTATAGCTCTCAATCAAAGAGCTATTGAATTTATAATCTAAATACAAAGAAGCTGGTAAATAGTCTAGATGTCGAATTCGGCAAACATGCTTTGCGTAACTAGAATGAAGAAAACGTGGAGAGAGAAAATATCATAAAAAAAAAGACTCAAAAGACACCATCTCAAATACAAGAACTTGTGGAAAATAATGAAGCCACTACAACTCCTCCAGGGTGACCAAGATCTTATTCTGAATATAACTCCAGCTTAGAATCACCTCCAAGAAAAACGAGGTCGATTACTGAAATCTATGAAATTTGCAATTATGCTACATTGGAGCATGAAAGTTTCAAAGCAAGAACTATAATGGAATACTATGAAAAAGAACTAAAGAAGTCAAGCTCAAGTACTATAAAATGTAGGAGCAAGTTGTCGACATTTTTACTAAAGCACTACAACGAGCAAAGTTCGTGTGGATATGAAAAGTATTCAGAATATCAGAGAAAACACATTAAGAGGAATTAATGTTAATATAATGTACTTTCTAGAAACTAAGTTTAGAATTTTCTAGACAATTGTACCGATTAAGTCGGTTGTCTAGAATTGCCTAGACAGTTAACTTAGAATAGTAAGCTCATGAGCTATGTTGGGCTTAGAAAACTCAAGAAGCACATGTGGTACTTGGGATGAGTTAACTTGTTGAAAGAAACAATTTGCAATTTAGATCAAAGGTGTGGCGTGATGCATTAGGTGTTGAGGGTTAATATATGTCCATTGGACCACCTGGGAATACTGACACATTTGTGTGGATGAGTAAAACTTGAAGAAGAAATTAATTTGCAATCTCGATCAAACGTGTGTTTACAAATGTGGGTATCTAGTTAAAAGCTTTATTTTCTTATTGACACATGTATTTTAATTTTCAAACTAAAACTTATAACTTACCTATTTGACTTATTACAGCCTGTTGCTCATTCTTCGCTCGCTTCATAATCACATAATAGCCAACTGAATGATGAGCATGAGTATTACAATCCATGTCCAGATTGAAGTTGCATAAACAATATAAATTTTTAGATTATGAAACTATAATAATAAGTTCTTCAACGCGTACTTTAGTTTCCTAATGACAGCTTAGTATTCTTTGAAGTTGATGTTGAAACCATCAACGTAAAAAATAAACATAGGTTGTACTCAAATGATGTTTTTGGTGGCCCCCTAGTTTTATATTTTGAGTATATATACTGCCATCCCTTGTTGGTTTGCGAAAATTAACATTCAACCCCTACAAATGAAAAAGTCTCTACTCCATCCAAATGATGTTGCATTAACAAAAGAACCCTACGGAATATATTATAAATCAATTGAGAGATACTATATATAGGTTTTTTTTAATAATTTATTGCATTATTATGTATAATGTGCAAATTAACCCTCTAGTATACATGTTAGTGTTACCAAACTAATAATTGGGGGTTTGAAAGAACCATTTTACCACTAAATTAACATTTTCAAATGATTTAAATGATTGATATACTAAATATCATTTGCTAATACAATCTTATATATATAGTCTTACTTAGATTTCGGAGACAAGTAATTCAATTCTTTTATCCTAAAAATGCTTATTAATGGAGTTGTTTTTTATTGACATGCATGTACTTAGAAAAGTATTTTGTTGCTCTATGATATGATATGGATTTAATATTGACAATGCATATTGCTTTTATTGAGAGTATAGTTGGTTATACTTAATCTCAAGATAGCATGAATATTTATGGTTTTGAAAAATGATTGATATAGAAATGACTTGTTCTTGAGATATTATCGATGATAATAATTGAAAATTGTCTACTACGATTTTTTACTCCATTAATGTTTCATCACGATAATTTTATGAATATGCATGTTTTTAACTTATTTTAATTTGGTGATATAAATAATCAGAATTCTCTAACTAACCAAGGAAAAAAGATAAAAAAATCTCCTAACTAA
The DNA here is from genome assembly GCA_029379385.1 of Quillaja saponaria. Classification (NCBI taxonomy): domain Eukaryota; kingdom Viridiplantae; phylum Streptophyta; class Magnoliopsida; order Fabales; family Quillajaceae; genus Quillaja; species Quillaja saponaria. Next base: position 8,325,441 of record CM055618.1, read on the forward strand.
CTAGGGTGTTAGCCAGTGTGCATAGGATTGGCAACATAAAATGGGATAATGAAGGATATTAATAATTTGTTATGTTAGTTTTTATTCTTATCACTAAATTTGATATTTGTTATACTATTTGACATTCTAATCTTTATCTCCCCAGTAGAGACTCGAGTTTATTAGCCTATGAAGTCGTAAAAATTTTCAGTCTAGGGAATACAAAGTTGATTGATTCTTCCAATCCTCTTTTCGCTACAGTTGAAGCATCTACACAAAGCTCTTGAGTTTTTGAAGACCATTTACCAAATATGCAAGAAAGAGATTTTTCAAGCTTTTGCAATACTCAACCTACTTTTTTTATTTCTAAATTTCAAAAGCTAATCATTTAAAAGAGAGAGATTCCACAGATAGGATTACGGAGATTAACCTACAATTAAGTAATCAATGAGTCTACAATTAAGCAATCAATCACCGAGATAATCTAGTCTACAGTTAAGCCTATTAAATACCAAAGTAAATCAAGAATTAATTTACTTTGACATCTTGTCTAAAACTAAGGGCTAGTTTGGTATATAAGAATGATTATTCCATTTCATATGCATAATTCTATGGAATAATCATTCTTTCATTTGGTACGTATCTATCCTCATAATGCTTATTCCATTCAAATCATTTTATTCTATAGAAGTAACAATTTTCAAACCCATGTGGGGAGTGTAACTTCTTATTCGTATTTATATTGAATCAGTTTAATTCAGTCAAATGAAAAAAAAAAATACTGTCTAGTACATAAAATAAATAGTTAAATACAAGGTTGTAGATTAATAAAATAATAATAATATAAATAAATAAAAACTAAATAATAAATATATTTAGTTTAGACAAATGATAAAATACCTTTCATATCACATTAAATAAAAAAAATACAAAATAAGTACTTAAAAATAAAATAAATAAATAAATTGATTACCCTTCATATCATAGTAAATAATATAATTACAAATTACTAGGAAAAAAACTAGGTTGCCAAACTCTTCACCATTTTCTCAGCATAACTCTCAATACCTATTTTTACAAAATTTCGTCCCAAGTTTTTATGAAGTAAAGAATAAGAAAGGGTTTTATCAGTGTGAATGAAATTAGGATTTGATACTAACCATTGGTTAAACCGTTCTACCAGCTTCAAGTGAATTTAGCATACGAATGACCTGGGTCAAAGTTGGAACCATGTGAGAGAAGTTGAATTGGAGACGTTGGTGGGTGACAAAGGTTGAGTCTGAGTCCTAGTTCTTGAGAAGCTCTTCTGGGGAAGACGTTTGGCAGATTTAGGAAGGGAAAGTTTAAAGGAAAAATGATTTTTTTGTTTTATTAATTTAACGTAATTTATAAGATTTTTTTTAATTTTTTTAATTTTTTAATTTTGTTTTATTTTATTTATAAAAATTCACGTGTCAAATTGTTATTTGTTAATTAGCCAATGTCATCCCACATAATTTTCTATCCATTTTATCTGTCCATGTCACCCTCAAAGTTAATTTGGATGGAAGGCGATGGCAGGGACTCAATTGAAGTAATTTTGTAACTTTAGGGACTCAATTGCAGCAAAATAAATAATAGGGATCAAAATGAAATCCAAGTCAAATTATAGGGACCATACATGTAATTTACCCAAAAAAAACTCTTATTCTAGTAGTAAACAAGTCAATATTTCAAGTATCCCTTTCCAAAAATAAAACAAGCTTCCAAAACTAAATCCGAGCATTTGATTGTATGTAAGAAGATTTGGAAGTGTTAGCCTAAATATTAGTCCCTTTTTATAGGGTAGGGGAATGTCACACCGAATGAGATGTACATGCATATCATTTATTTCTATCTTTTCATTTCAGAGAGTTGGATATATTACACAAGCAAAAGGATGAGCGAGTAATTAGAGAAAGAATTATTTATTATCCAACCAAAAACATTTGGATACTACATTGGGTCCCAGTGAAGAATTTTTTCCCTTCAGCATTTGGGCAAGTCTTCAGGGGGTTTCAGAATTTGATTTTGAGGAGAAGGACCTTCTTTCACTAAGAACACCATTGTCATCCCCCAATTTTGATGACGCTCAATATGACAATGCATCAACCACATACCTATTGAAAATCATCAATGATAAAAACAAAGATTTAAAGAAAAAAATTAAAATTAGAAAGTATTAATGACAATGTTAATTGTGATTTAGATAAAATCTAAAATGAGAAGAAATTCTCACCTGGATTATCTGCCCTGAATCTGAGTGCAACCCAACCATTCTTGGGCACTCCAACTGTTGAAACCTCTGGTGGGTCAATGAGATTATATCTCAAAGGGTCTTTCTTGTGGTCAAAATTTCCAAAACCCCATCCTACCACGTAGAAGCTATATCCATGTAAATGCATAGGATGATTTTCACCTGCTAACACATTTGTCCCCTGTAATATAAGCTCAACACTAGAATTGTACTCCAAAACCAACACCTTGCTGGTAGTAATTGACGGTGTCAATAAGTATTCAGGCAGATCGTCAGCAGTATAGTTGAATTTCTTAGGTGGGTTTATTGGGAAGTCTATTTCATAAACACCTGGGATTTTGTAGTAGTAGGCTTGGAGAAAATCAATAGAGGGGTGAACATAGGTAATATTGTTCACACTAGCTGCAAACCTTTTACCAAATGGACCAGCACAATGTTCATCAGAACTACAATTGAGTAGATTAACAGAAATGGTAAACAACAAATGGGTGTCTACTCTAGTTGGTACACTAACTGGGTGATGTTTGCTGGCTAGGCTTCTAAATTTCTTGGTGAATTCAGTCGAAGCTTGAGTGTCGTTGTGTGAGGGTAGAGGAGGAGCAATTGGATGTATTGGCTTATGGTAGGAGCCACTATAGATAACAATGGCCGTTGTTGTCGAGTTATCAAAAGGAGCACCAATTGAGCTCGAATATGCTTTTGCAGACATGAAATAGTGACTTGGAGGTTGGTTTGCTTCTAACAAAATATCCATGGTTTGACCAGGAGTGATCATTATGTAATTTGTTTCTATTGGCTTCAAGTAGAAGCCATCTTTACCAACTACTATTAATTTGTGATTTGAAATGGCAAAGAACATATTTTCATCCATAATTGCATTAATCATCCGAAGGAGGTACCTTTTTCCATGATCTACTTTCATTTTGAAAGTACCTATACCATGCAAAACGAAACTTCAATCTATTTAGGCAAGAAATATCAAATAAATGAGAAAATGGAAAGGTAGGATTTCTGTCAAGTAATATGTAAATTATACCATTTCTGGAGCAGGGATATAGATATCCTGGTTGTCCATTGATGGTATATGCATCAGATAGTATTGGATCTCCTCCTGTCCGATTTGCATTTTCTGGTATCTCCATCACACTTTTCTTCCACCACGCTCCTACAAATAGGGAAAAAAAGTAAATAAAAAAATCATTCCCAGATAGACAGTTCAATAAGAATAATCAAGAGAACTACTTTATACAAATGAAAAATCTTGTCTAGTAGGGAGCTGATAACAGAACTCTAGCCATCATTATTGGTCAAAAAAATTCCAGCATGATTATGATTTTAAAAGCACCTAGTATGATTGGAATCTCAGCATCTGGCTTAGGAAATGGGTAACTTGATCCGCGCTTTGGGTAAATGATGATTGCTCCATGAACCGTTGCTCGAGCCCAGCCGCTATGCGCATGCCACCATACAGTTCCCTCTTCCGTATTCAAGTCAAGGGTGTACTTGTACATTTTACCTGGTTGAATAGGACATTGTGTTACATATTCAGGTCCATCTGACCATGGATTCCTTAGTTGCTTCAATCCATGCCTGCACAAAAAAAAAAAAAAAAAAAAAGGGAGAAATCTTAGTCATACATTTATGCATGAACCGTCAGATATATGTTGTAGGAACTCACCAATGAATTGTTGTATTATATGTTGCATTGTTATACACCTCGACTATAACTTTGTCCTCTCTATGTGCTTTTAAGGTTGGACCTGGGAATTTCCCATTTACTGTCAAGATGTTCTTGGTACTACAGAGTCGAGTGTAAGATGATGATTGTACCTGAAGAAAAAAAAAAATAGACATTTGAATGAGTATGCTTGTTTTGGGTGTGCCTGTGTCTGAGCGAGAGATCAGAGGGTCTAAGATACACACCACAAACTTATGGTGATGAACTTTTCCACTTGCAATGTGAATAAGAGAAATAAATAATACAACGAATCCTAAAACCTTAACCATAGCAGCAGAACCACTCACGAAGACTATTTTTGGCTTGAATCAATCAAGTATATTCTAGGACCTTTGGTATCATATTTATACTCTCTTAATTTCCTTATAAAATATAGTTTTGATATTACTCCCATCTATATCTCATATAGTTCATTGTACATGCGAGTATATGGATTCTATCATATACCATATATTACTAAAAATCTACATGAAAATCTAGTGTTCTGAATAACCTTGTACGACAATTATTCCCTTTTAATACATTATAATTGATTCTTCAGATTAAGAAGGTGTTTGCTTTTTCTTATAATGTGGTAAAATCAGATTATAATTAAATAATCTAGATGTTTAGTATTTGGTTAGAAATTTTTTAGGATTATAATTAGATTATTTTTCTAAAATTTTCTACTTATAATCAGAATAAAAAAAAAACAAAAAAAAAAAAAACTAGGATTTGATGCTTTCTTTCAATTATAATGAGGTTTGATCCAATCAAAGACCATTAAAACCCCACTATTTTCACAAATGACAACCACATTACCTTAATACATTAACGCTATACTTTATTATGTTTCCTTCTTCCCATTGCTTCACCGTTGGAGGAGGCTCTCTAAATGATTTTTTTTTTTTTTTAATGATTGCCACTAATAAGAGACTACGTGTTAATTAGTGATATATATATATATATATTTACTTTTAAAATATTTTAATTTTCAAAATTCATTTAGATATTTTAACAATTGCCCTTAAAATACTTATCATCAAAATTCTTTGTAAATATGCTTTGTTGAAGTAGAACTAATTAACCATGATTAAGCACAAATAAAATGCTCACATTTCAGGCATGTTTGTGTATAAATTATCAAAAAAGTGTATTAAATTTATTCTGTTATAATAATAAAATTATTTTTTATGTAATTTTGATTTTTAATTGAAATTAAACTTTATTTATTTAAATTAAATTATTTTTATTTAGTTTTAAATCTAATAAAATAATATACTCAAAATAAATTATTTTGAAATACTTTAATAAAACAAACAAATTCAATTAAAGAAAATAACATTGAATTACAAATTAAAAGAACATTAATATTCAAATTTAATTTAATTGATGCTTTTCTATCTCAAGTTTATATTCAAACCAGTTGGCTTGAGCAATTGGATCATCTATTTAAAAAAAGATTTCTTTGTTTATTGGCACTTGCGTTATCTCCTCGACTTCGGCATACCTCAAATCGTGGATATTGAAACCAGGCAACTCGTAAATTGTAACTTGCCTAACACCTCTCGTATGGTGGTGGCTTTTTTCTCAATTGAGTTAACACTTAAGATTGATGAAAGGTTAGATCATGTCATTCTCTGCTAAGTCAAATCCACCAGCTGATTTATATTTACAATTAATAGATGTGACTCTCTTTTTGGATTTTCTCTTCTTCCTTTGCGATGCACAAGTACCAGCTACAAACGGTGTAAGTGATGGAGATTATGTGTCCAATTTGGGAAACTATAAATCACTCAAATATTGTGTATACATATTGTAATCTCCTAATTCAGGTGATTTTAAAACTCATTTGTCGTAGCAGAATTTGTGGGCAGAGTAGGTGTGTGGCTAGCTTTGTAATCATCATCATAATCATCCCTTTACAAAATTCCAGAAGATGAGTATATGGTTTAGTGGTACCACTGAAAAGAAAGTCCGGCTTATCAGCCAACTTAAAACTCTTGTTCTTAAACTTCTAGATATTGTTGCCATGTACATGCATTCACAATAAAATTAGGTACTGCTAATTTAATTTTTTGAACACAAATTCGAGAAATGTTTATTAAACTTATCTGCACTTGTTGTCCATAACTCGTTCTTACCAGTCCATATCTTTTCACGATCCCTCACACTCTAGTCAGCTTGCCCAATTTTTGGTAAGAGTTTTAGTATTTCCTTAGTCTATCCCACTTTTTTTTTTTTTAATTTATGTTGATTGTACTATAATGTATGACTAATGATCTCAGTGTATTGGGCATCAATACTTGCCCAGCCACAAGCTTTGAGTATCGAATGCATTTCCCTTTTTTCCTTTCCTCTATACAATAGTTGACGACAGCCTTGACACCTTGTGGCCTTTATACAACTTTATCATTGTTCTCCTTTTTATTTAAAAAAAAATAAAATCAAACACTAAGAAATTTAGAAAGAGATGAAAATCTAAATAAGATAAGTAGATTGAGAATGGTGAAAAAAAAAAAATAGTGGGAAAATAGTGGTATTTATAGAGTTGCAAATAAGAGGAAAAAAAAAAATAATAATAAATAAATCTCAAAATCTCACCTTTGAGAGTGGAACAAGAAAGGGATAAAAGGAAATGATGAAGGACAAAAAAGGAAGGCGAAAGAAATGGGCCTGCATCTTGGGATACGTGAGACGCAGTCCACGGCACAGCCCAAGCAACGCACTTGTCCCAAGATGCTTGTCCTACGTCTTAGGAAGTGTACCCAAATGAGCCTTTAATTACCCTTTAATTACGGCCAAATCTATACTTGTCATTTCATCTGGCATAACATTTTTGGCCATTAATTTGACCAAGAACAAAGAAATTTATTATAGTAATGTACGTAGGATTGCCTATTCTCTCTTATACAATACTTTAATTTTTAGTACATGATGTCACTAACTAATGAGAAGGCATCATGTGGAAAGCCTTGTTGCCCAATCCTTCGCTAACACATGGAGGGCCAGCCCAGTTGTCTATATAAGCCATAACTTGACAGGTTTAAAGGTAAGTAACTTCTCTCTACACTTAAGCTCTCTCTCACATTTCGGTTTCATACTAAATTGCTTAGGGAAGTTCCTCTAGGCTTACAAGACCAATTTGTAGGTACATCGGCTAGCGTACCTACCCATATAAAAAATACCTGACCATGGAGGACAGAGCTCCCTAACTAGTTAAGCCAAGATGGTATGGCAGGACCTCAGAAGAACCATAAGCGTGCTTTGGGCCCCAATGTCACTAATTGAAATATTCGTTCTCGTGCAAATTAGTCACCACCTAACCAATTTATTGCTACTATTAAGGATATTGTGGTAGAAACCCCAGACTAGCGCCGAGTGCGGAAGAAGAAGCATGGGCAATAGAGCCCCAAAATTGTCCTTTTACTCATGACAAATTTTAAATATTGGTAAGCTTTGGTGGCAAATGAAGTAAATTTACATACCCATTCAGTCACAGACATGCCCCTACATGAAATTCTTTAGAATCCTAACCATAAACTCGGGCAACCCCTGCAGTAATCACCTAGACAATAGATTCCATTACAAGAATCCTTCTCTTGAGCACTCCTCGACTGCTCAAGAAAAGGTCGTGGCACAACCAGCCGAGCCTATTCATCGTCCTTTCACACAAGCTATTATCAAATGCCCAATCCCCAAACATATAAAATCTCAACTTTAGAACAGTATCATGGTATGCTCAACCTTAACTATTTTGTGGTGGTTTTGAATCTTTAATGCTTCTTCATGGGATTCCAAATGTTGTAATCTGTTGGGCTTTTGGTGCAGTTTGTAATGGTCAGCACGATGTTGGTTTTCATAGTTAAAACCCAACTCAATTTCAAATTTTGGCTAGCTTGTTGCCTCTTTCAAGAGGCATTATATGACAAACAAGACACGTAAGAAAGATTCTACAAAATTGAAAGTCTCAAAAGTACACATTCTCTAATTTCTTGCTTAATTGTTAAACTAGAATTAGAATCTTTCAAATAATCATAAAATAATTTCGAGTTAAAGGAATCAAAATTTTAAATTTCGTTGCGTATATGATTGTCATATTTTATACCAATTCTTAACAAAAATCCAGACACTCATCATATTTCCATTCCTCCTTATAGAGTGACACCAATTGAGTTGACGGAGCTCAAGGACTAGTTGCAGGACTTACTACACAAGGGTTTCATTTTTCCTAATACTTCTTTATGGGTTTTGCATTGAGATTTGTTGAGATGGGAAGTTGTATTTTTTTATAGAAGCCTAACTTAGTAATGAGACAATGTGGAAAGGACCCATCAATGGTGTGAGATGGAGTTGTTTGTAGAAACTTAACCTAGTGATAAGACGACGAGGAAAAGTCTCATAGATGGTGATAGGCCAGATAGAGTTGCAGTTTTTTGCAAAAAACCTGGCCTAGTGATGAGATAACGTGGAAATGGCTCATCAATGACGACAAGTGAGGTGTAGTTATTATTTTTACAAAAATCAAACTAGTGATAAAACGACGTGGAAATGGCTTATCAATGGTTTTAAGTGAGGTGGAGTTAAGAAAATGACTATATACATATATATTGTTATTGTTACAGGATATCATATTTTGTTCACTATGAACAGATAAATAGTTTCGATAAAGTGATTGACTCTCGATGAGCGAGGCTCATGTAAATTTTTGATAATTCTACTGTTGCTGGTAGATGATACATTATATGGGTATTGAAGAATATTGAAGATTGTTTAGAAGGATTTGAATCGAAAATAAATTCCTTATTTTTTAGTTTCATAATTAGTTTATTCTTGGTGAATAAAAAAGGATTAATTAGATGTTGATGGGGATTTCCTAATTAATTTATTTTTGTGGACAAGAAATAACTAATTAGATGTTGATATTTTCTTATTAGATTTACCTTGGTGGGTAAGTAAGGCTGAGTTTAGTAATGTTTTTCAACAAGGTACTTTAGCAATAAGCTGTATTTGATTTTTTTTTTTTTTTTTAAGGGTACTTCTTTACTGCTTCTAAAAAGTCACTGGGTACTTGTAAGAGCACCCCAAATGTTGCTTTTAAAAGTTAGTCGTGACTTTTTTAAATTAAAAGCATAAAAATTGCCTCATTAATTTTAGAAAATTAACAAATATATTTATAATTAATTAATAAACTATTAAATTTTCTTCCTAAGTATATCTTTAATTATTGATATTTATTTTTGTGATTTTATAAAAAAATCATGATTTATTTACCAAATATACCTTTTAAAAAGTTAGTTATTTATTTAATTAACTCATGAGTTAATAACATAGACATGAATTAAATTTTAATTCAATTAATAAAAAAATATTTCTGCATACAAGTTTTTTATTAGAAAATCAACAGCATGCATAGGCGACATGGACAAGATGCTGCATGTTCTAGAAAACCATAATCAATAGCTTTTGGTGTACAAGTACAATATACTGCATACATAGAATGCATGGATTTCTTTTTCTTTTTTCTTTTCCCTTTTTTTTTTTTTTTTTTTTCTGAAAGGAAGCATGCATTTATAATTGCAAATGTCATACTTAGGACATATTGTAGTAGCAGATAAGTAATAGAAGTGCAGTCAAGAGAGAATAGAAAAGGACAAAAAGAGAAGAAATTGAATGAACTTTTATCAAATAACAAACAAATTAGTTTATCTTCAAAAATAATTATAGGGAAAAGATAATAACTTGGAAATAATCAAATAGGCAAACCTTCTGTTTGAACATTTTAGCTATTTTGGTATTCAGGTTTTCGTTCCAATATTATTCATCCTCTTCGGTATCTACTATCACTTTTTGTAGGTTTGGCATGCTTGAAACTCCCTCAGAAAATATCTTCCGAGCCTTCGTTGCAAATATACTCTAGTTCCTGCAGATCATTCAACCGCAACTTTTTTAGCCGTCAAGCACAAATTCGATTTTGCATTACCCATCCAGCAGTCCTATCACTTGGAAATATCCCTTTGAAGGCATTGGAGATCACACCTAGTATTTCCAGGTTGTGTGTATTTGCAAGGAACCGATATGGAAAATAACATTGTTCAACCACCATGGAATATTCTCGGTGGTGTACATAGAAGTTATACCATAATAGTCGTGTAACTAAAATTAACTGCCCCCCAAAAAAACAATAGATAAATTCTAGGCATACTGATTTAGTTACCCTTGGTGGAATCCATGAGTTAAATCAAATATGTGACGCAGTTTGAAATTCTATAAAAGACAGTTTGGAATTTTCGTTTGTGCAAACTTGTCAATACAAATTATAGTTTAGGCATATTAATGTCTTTTTCAAAATTATAACTATGTTTCAAGTTATAAACATAAAAAATTAGGGTTTGGGAGAGGAAATTATAAAATTTAGGGTAATTTAGCAAACTTGTCAGTAACATCATTTGACTTATTATCAACAGTATATTGTTGTCACTAATAAATTTGCCAAAATAAAATTATCTCCCTTAACTTATCTACAAGCAAATAAATTGTCGCGGACTCTTCTATGACTACTATGCGCATCATATTTTCATTCAAATAATTCCAATAAGAATGGGTGAGTCTATTCTCGTTCTTTTGTTTGTGAACAAACAAGATAAGAAAAAAAATTGAAAAGAAGGAAAGTACAATGAAAAAATTATCACTCTCTACTCTTACTTGAAAATCAAAGAGTCAGAAAGTGGAGATAAAATAAAAAGAAGATTGTGACTTTTTTCTCTTGTTTGAAAAAAACATATAGATATATTCGATGAGATTTTGGCTCAACTGATTAAAAATAATGATAAATAATCTAATGATCTCAAGTTCAATTCCCACCGTTATCAAAAATGATTTATAATTTACCAATATGTTAAAATTAATATTTAATAGTTACTACAATTATTAATATTTCTTCACATGATCTAGTAATGTATAATTAAAATCCCACTACTCATAGAAAAGATACATAAAAAGAAAAAGAAAAGATACAAATGAGTCAACTAAGAAGAAAGTATATAATTTTAGTTAGGAATCTCATGGGGAAAAAGAAAAAAAAGTAGGTAGGCATTTAATAATTTTTATTAAGGGGTAAATATATCGTTTTATAAATCTAATTCATGTGAAATGCATGTACTTACAGAAAGCATTAAGTTTAATAGTCAATTTTAACATATTGGATAAATTGTAAATAATTTTCAATTATGTAGGTACAGTGCATGTGGTCGATTCAATAGAAAATATAGCTAGGACAATACAAATTAGATCATAATTTGATGATACCAAATACAATTAACCCTCATGTAAACCGAAATCTGGTTTTTTTTTTTTTTCCTATTAGTTTGAATTATAAGCCAATTGTAAATAATGTAACTTTGTCATTTACTCTGCTTAACGAATTGAATTTGTGTAAGTTTAAACTTCATTAACCAATTAACGTAGATAATTTTATTTTTTTAGTTAATATTTGGTAAAATTAGACTAATTAAGCAAAACGTCATCAATTCTATCATCTTTTTGAGAATTCCGAAAAAATCCGATGATATAAATAAGTTTAAAGTCTACAGATAAACTTTAAATCATAAGGGATGTACACAGTGAGCCCATCCAACTTCTCTGATGTCATAAGTCGCAAATTAAATATGTTCAACTCACTGCAAATGTTTGGATATAATCGAGTACAGCTCCAGTCATAGAAACTCTTTAGGTTTTCAAGTTTCCCAAGTCGAAAACAGTTCAGTCTAGGAAACCAAATTTCAATGGATGCTTCAAATCCTTCTTCCTTTGCCACGATTTCCTCAATTCACCAATTTTCTGTATCAAGCACCTCAAGTTTTGCCAGACCTTTTGCCACAGATACATGAAATAGATTCTTCAAGCTTACATAATCATAGACTATCACCATTTCCAGATCATGAAAACCAAGGACTCCTTCCCAATGATTCCCATACCAAACATGCTTCAATTTTGGTAGACAAAAAAGAGTAATCCTTTTTAACCGGAAGCCAGTTACTGTAAACTTCATTCCTTCCAAATCAAACACCGTTTCTACTGAAACACAAATTTTCATTTCTAACTCTTCCAAGTTTTTTAACACTTGCAGTAAACTAGATGAAAGAACAGTTGACACAAACTCAGTTTTCCACCACCAAAGATTTCAAATTGCAGAAATATTGAGGTGGAGGGTTGTGCCATATTTCTTTCAATTCTGGAAACTCAGAAAGATTCAAACGCTCTATTCCCCAAAACCGAACCTGCGCAATGTAGTACAAGAATATTAGTAAGAACACAAAATGGGAAAAGAGAAAAAGAGTTAATTGAGTACCCAAAAAAAGGGGCTCTATAGTATAGACCAATGCAATAGTATAGTTCTTAGTTAAAAAAAGAAAAGAAAAGGAAAGGCAATAGTATATCTTTGCTCATGTGTCTACTGTCTTGTAGATGTCAATAATATTATACCTTGTTGAGAGACAATTTTTCTATGGTTGCATTAAGGCTTTTTTCCCAATACCATTCATTAGCAGTTTCTTCCACTCGGACCCTTTGCAGCTTTGGTGTTCTTGAGACTCCCTTAGAGAAAACATTCGGCTTGGGGCATCCTTTCAGTTTCTTCAGCCAATAGTAGGAATTTGAAAGCCCAATTTGCTGAACAAAAAATTGTAAGCTTTGGTAAAAGTACAAGTTCCAAAACTTCCAATTGCCTGAATTCAATCTCATCTTCTTCTCCTTCTTTGTCATTTTCTATGACTTCTTCTATCATCTTGCAATCAACAATTCGTAACACTGCAAGTTGAATCAAACTTTTTGCAATTGAGGGTGCTAGTAAATTGACCAACTTTTACTTTTAACTTTGTCAAATGTTTGAAAGACACTGTGGAGGGTACTAATTTGATCAAATTGGAGCATTCCTGAGCCAATAAAATCTCAAGCTTTTCAAGAAGCGGATCTAGCTGGGAGCCTTCTTTGCATATGTTCTCCAATAGGGCAGTCTGCCCAACACTAATTGTTTGAGATGCACTAATGTAGTCCCTGTAGTATGTTGTTCTGGGATTGTCACTTGTCTGCCACACGAGAATATTTCTTTGAAAGAACAATCTAACACATATAGGTTTTCGAGGGTGGGCATTCTTTGAAGTAACCCATACGGAAAATTAACTACTTGTTCGTTGTAGACGTGTCGAATGCCAAAATATTTTAGCTTGTGAAAACAGATTGTACGAAGTGACTGGTCATTCAATAACTGCATAATGTCCTTGCTATCTAAGGCCAGCAATATCAAGTTATGAATCACCTGCATAAATAGACCAATCAAATAAGAGGATAATAACCATTTTTACAAATAAGAAATAATCATAGGAGAGTACAGAAAAATAGATGAGCTTATAGTGAAGTAATTTTTTGAGTAATAAGAATATGTTGTACATAATTGTTTTGACGGTGAAATCTTCAAAAACCATCGTATAAATGAAACTATATATATAGATTTTATATCATTCAAGTCATAAGAATTTTAACCCCTCCTTTTTTTTTAAATATATATATATTCTCTCTCTTATTTTGCTTTGAATTTGAGATATGGGAATATCCACTTTACCTTGAGGGCATAGAAAATACAGAAAATGATCTATAATTTTTTTATAGGTGCACAGAGTGAGACCTTGATAATTGCCCTTTTCTTTTATCTTTTTTAATTTATTTTGTTCTCTTATGAAAAAATTGCTACAATGCTAAATAGAATTTCACTTTCTAATTTCTTAGCTTTTTTCTTCCTTTCAAACTCATCTTTAAAAATTTTCTTAAAAGCTTTTGATTTTGTTTTTTTCCCTTTTGTTTTGCTATTTTAATTTTACCTCACATGGCTAACTTTTTTCTAAATTTAACAAGTAATAATAATTTAATTAAAATTTGACCACAAATTACTTGTATTAAAATTAGTTTCTTTTGAGTTACAAATTATTCCTTACTTATAATGTGATTTTATGATACAAATGTAATGATTAATAATAGAATATATTATTTAAAGTTCATATTGTCATTTAGGTTATACGAACATACATGAATAAAGAATATATCGAAAATAAACATGTAATTTAAAGTATATTATGTAAAGGAGTGATGGACCAAATGAGTTTTGAACTGAGAGTTGAATTATTTGAAGGTTAGAAATTGCATTAACTAAGTGGGAAAATATTTTTGGAAGGTTGTCATGAAAAAAATATATTACCAATACAAAATAAGAGAGAAGCTTTTAAGAATTTAAGAAAAATAAAATAAAAGAAGGGGTTTAATGAAAAATCTAGAAAACATAAAGAGAAATATATAAAATCAGAATCTTTATGGAAAATCACGTAAGTCTTATTTTTCTTTCAACGTTCTAAATAAATTCTAGGCCAAATTATATTTCAGTTCCTATAGTTTTGTTTTTTTTTTCAATTGAGTCATTGTGGTTTGAAACTTTTCAATTGAGTCATTATACTTTCATTTTAATTTCAATTGGTTTTCATGTATGAATTTCTAACAATTTACAGATGAAAATTTTCTAACGAATAAGATTAAAACAATCAAATAACACAATAAAATGGTGACAGTAATGTTTATGAACAAAATTCCAACAAAAATACAATCATATAAAATTTTAATAAATAGGTATGCATGAGACTCAATTGAAATAAAAATAAAAATATAGTGATCCAATTGAAATTTTTTAAAACACAATGATACCTTTGAAAAACAGTAAATATGATTTGGCCAAAATTCTATAATAAGCTCACATGTACATGCCCTATAAGTCATGCTTCTAATATTTCTTCCTAAATAAGTCCTAAAATTTTCATATCTAATTTTTAAGTTTAAGATATTGAAAGTCAATCAATTTTCAAAAGTACACTATAAAATGAAGAAACTAATAAATTCATGATATAATTACAATGAAAGAGTAAAATTTCTTGAAATATTTTAATTTAACTTCTAAATTTAGAATTATTATTTAAGTATTATGATGAAAAAAAAATATCAAAATAAGTTGAATTTGAAAATTATTTTTTTAAAATTGTTTTTAAGAAAAAATTGAATTAGATAATAAGAACTCATCAATTTTAAGAGACTTCTATTTTTCTATTAATGATTATATCATGAGTTTACATGAATTTATTTAGAATTCTTGGAGCACTCCTTTAAGACCGGCACTCCTAGATAATCTAAATACAAGAATAAAGACTTCAATTGCTAGACACAAGACACCTAAACACAACAAATTACTAGAAGCCTAACAATTCTCTCAAGATACAATATAAAATGTAGGACTCATATATATAACAAGAATACTATATTTCAAGTGACATCAATAGTTTTCATTTAAAATACAAATGGTGTTAGAATAAAAAAATGCATTGTATTTGTTTTAAAAATTAACAAGATAAAATGACTAAAAATATATTTTTAAAATAAACTTAATTAAAATGAGACTTTTTCATCGTGGACGATATATTATTTTTACCGTAATAATCCTCAATTGATAACCCTAATTCTTAATTTATGAAATCATAGCCCTAATAATACGAAATCCCTAACTACAAATAACATTATAATGATTATCTATTCACACAGCATCACATGATTAATATATATTTGCTTAAAAGAAATCATAGGGCAGCTTTTGCTGCAATGAGAGATTGGGGTTATGCTTGAACTCTAGAATTAAGATAACACTTTAATTATATTCTCAACCATTATGCATACATTTTCGATGAGGAAGAGTGGTTGTTTGATCTCCGCATCTAGTTGGTCAACTTGATTTGTTTCTTCATGATTAGAAGACTCCTTTCCTAGTACATCCAATCTGGGGCAATTCGTCACTTGCAATTCTTTCAGCCCTGGGCATTCTATATGTACCCCTGGCCCTAGGGAGAAGCTCTTGACTACTGATAAATGTGCAAGTGATATGGAGGATAGTTGGGGAAAAACAAACCTAGCTGTTGCTTCCAATATTGTTTCCTCCCTTGCCACAATTTCCTCTAGCACTGCATAAGAATTTATATCAAGTACTTCCAGAAGCTGAAGACATTTGGCTACAGAGGCAGAAAATATATTTTTCAACTTTTGACATTAAAGAACTTTTACTACTCGTAGCATTCGGAAGTTGAAATTTTCTTGTGGCTCTCTATTCCATATTTGCTTCAAATTTGATAAGTTATACAAAAAAATTTCAACAGTGTATCCACATTCTCATGAGTTTCATCATCACCATCTAGCCTAAATATCTCATTCAAAGAACAACAATCACCAACCTCTAATGTCTCCAAATTCTGAAGTCTTCTCAACATGTTTGATGGCACAACTGTCAGAAGTTTTTCACAACATTTGATTTCCACTGATTTCATTTTGCCAAAAGAATTTGTAGCAACTTGATTGACACACCATACTGCCTTGAAGTTATCCATGTTGGAGATTACCAAAGTCTCCAACTTAGGGAATATATCCTGCAAATAGGAAAGTTAAAAAATAACATAAAAGAGTTGAAAGAACCACATCAGGAAAGAACTAAACAATTGAAGAATTTGAAAAAGAATATCAATAAAAAGTTTAAAGAATCTACTTCTCCATCAGAATGAGAAAGAATATCTCCGCTAGAATTTCTTATCCCCCTTCACCTTCAATCGGTAGTATTTCCTCCAGCATTTGGCAATTGCTAATCTCAAGGTGTTTGAGTTTAACAAGAGAGCCAGCCAAAGTGTAGGAAAATAGATATTCTAGATTTTTGCAGCCTTCCACAATCAAGTTGGTCAAATTTTGAATCCAAGAACTTGCCAAAGGTTTATCGTGCCATATTTTTTGGAAATTGATTGACGATAATTTTAAGGTCTCTAATTTAAGAAACGTGACCCTGAAGCAACAATTTTTCTTTGATAATATAATCCACATTGTCCAATTGGATGCATACAATTCCAAATTAATTGTTTTTAATTTGTTAGAAACAAAGAATATTAACCGTATTCAAATTCCAAAAAAATTATATACTTCCTTTGCATTGCTATAAAGATGGCGACGTTTTGATATATACATATCCACACAAGATGACATAATTTCAATATATATCATCACTCTAAAATTTGTCATGCATCAAAACTAGGTAAACTTTTTAAAATTGAACAAATACTTCTCAAAAGTAATCAAATAAAATCATACTGAAAATATCAATTATTTTAAATCTGCACCCGTATATTGAAATTGATACATGCCATAATGAACAAATTTGAACTCAAAAGCATAAGGATATAGATTTAGAATTCAATATATATCATTTACTTATCTTATATTCTTTTTACGTAAAACTAACTTATTATCCCCTTCCCACATCATGAGACTCCTTAGCATACATACACAGTGAGGATTCACGTGTTGTAATATAATATGGCACTAAGCACCCTACAGCTCATGTATGTTTCGTGCAAGGAACCACCGATACGGTACATCAATGTAGTACAATACAATGTAGGTACATGAGCTTATTATTATTTTTAAACAATTATGGTTTTAAATTGAATAATTAAAAATATATATCTTATATAACGAGAACAATATATTTCAAGATTTAATAATATAATAAAACTCATTAAATACACAGAAATATTGCATAATACATAAAAAAAAATAAAAATTAATAAGTATATAATTTAGTAATTATAAATTCTATTTAAAATCATTTTACGACATTAATTTTTTTAATACAAATTATTATTTTTGTTTGTTATTATAATTTCTTTTTTAATTATTGCTAATGACCCAAGGTACTAAATTAAGAAGAAAAAAATCGGTATGTATGCGGTACGTATCAAGGTGTACTAACATAGTACAAATGCGCCATGCAGAACAAGGTTTGATGAAATCAATCCACAGCCTAAAATTTGTTATTTGTTGGACTTGGATGACCATAATGCGTTGTATATATGCATGCACTAATTAAGTAATGAGAGCTTGAGGTTAAAAAAGTTGGAAGAGGCAAAGGTTGTTGAGATCTAATCCTAAGCTAACATGTCATTTATTTTTCTTAAAAAAGAAATATCCACGTATTGAATTTTAAAAGAAAAATAAAATTCAACAAAACTAATAAACTGAATTGGGGTATTCAGGAGGAACAAGTTGTTCCAGCTTGATACCATTAAGAATGTATGACTATAATTTTATCTTTTAATTTATTATTGAATCTCAAAAATAAATAAATAATTTGAATATTTTTTTAATAAAAATCTAATCAAAATAGAATATAAATATTAGATTACCACAACACAAAATATAAAATCAAATAACGAAAATAAATAACACTGCCACTTTTTCTCTCAAGAAAAAAAATTTTTGAAGTTTAGATTATTTTAAAATAAAATAAATATTTAAAGTACATCTACTAGTAGTGTTTGATCTAACATGTATTGATGAAAACATTTTTAATATAATATAGATAACAAAATTATATTGTTCCAAAATTTAAGAGCATAGAATAACATCGTACCTTTTCAAAAACAAAAAAAGAGGCATAAGAGTATCACGCTTCTCTGCCACTAAGGATATCTTATTGTCAAAGTAAAAACCTTGAAGTTTTGGCAAATCTTGTAATATCAAAAAGTGTAACTGATGAAACTTGAGATTGCTGGAATCTGGCAAATCTTGGAATGTCAAAAAGTGTAATTGATGAAACTCGACATTGCTGGAATCTATATCATCATTGCAATTTTCTGCCCTTTCTAAGATTACAATCTCCTCCATAAAGTTGCAGGCAATAATTTCAATTTCACGAAGTCTTTTCAAGCTTATAACCATGGAGAAAGCAGAAAGATTCTTCAACTTATGGCAACCTTCGACTTTGATTACTTCTAGTTTTCCAAAGAATGTTGCTGAAAGCGGACTAATACATATCTGTTCCAAGTTGATAAGATTATGGACTATTAATGACTCCAAGATGGGGAATACATCACCATAACGAAGCAACTGTGGATCCTTGGAATTAACAATATGTTCAATTTCATCATTGTTTTGGATAAGAAGGTGCTTCAGAGGTGGAAATCCTTCTCCATTCAACTCGTAAAGAATATTCGTGACACCATTCAATTCATCCAGATGCAGATCTTCAACTCTTTCCAACAACTTTTTGATCCTTGGCACTAAATGGAAGCTCGTGTTGAGCTTGAACTTTAATGTTCTTGAGGTCATGTATTTACCGGACCAGTTCCACACGTCTCCGATCAAAATTCTGTATTTTTTGAGCTTTATAAACAACTCCCACGGTAAGATTGATGAATCTCGAATCCATATGTCCAAAGAGGTCAATTGGTGCAAACAATTTAACTCTGAAACACTAGCATTAATACCCAGAGTGTTGGATCCCTCATTCTCCGACCCAACAAAACTGTTTTCCATATTCAACTCTTCTAATCTTTTCAAACTGGAGAAATTTTGGGCGGAATGATTTCAAGTTTTGAACAATTCCAGAGATCCAACAACTGAAGCTCAATTACCCTAACTCACGTGGCAACTGTTTAATTGATGACTCTAGAAAGATAAGAATTTTCAAGTTCTTTAGCTCTCCTATCAAAGCTACATCATCCAACATGCATTGATCCAGAGAGTTTGTAGGCAACTCAAGAGAGCAATTGAAGAAGGTAGGGACTGGAAATGGATTTGTGTCAAATCCATCACCCTGAGATTGCACATGCCCCTAAAGAAATCTTTTGGTATTATGAGAGAAGGATCTTTACTACATATATAGAGATATTTAAGTCTTGGACAGTCCAAAACTTGAGGAAACTCACAGATATCACTCTTAAGTAAAGTGATTGCAATTGAATGCTCGAGTTGATCCTTGTCTGGCCATTGATTCAATTTGTCATATCTCATCGTAAATGCATGTTTGTCCTTGAATGCTATTGAAATGGCAGCGGCACGAACAATATCATGCATAGTGAAATAATCATTTGTTACATCGGCTTCCAACAGAGACAATGCTTTTAGCTTACAAACCCACGTCTCTAATTTTTCTCGAGCTTGTTGAATCGTAAAGTTGCCTTTGAATAAACCCAATCCAACACAATGTTTCAACAAATCCAATTCAAAAAAAGAGTAACCAAAGGACGCACAAAGGGGAAAAGTGGACTTCAGTTCCTGACTCTCTAAGCGGTCATAACTCAACCTTATGCAAGATTCTATGATTTCCTGTATCTCCGTAGTATCTCCAGTGTGAGGCCTCTTCAGTTGCTTCAATGCATCCCTCCATTCAGATATGTCTTTTTGCGTCAATGCCCTTGCAACAGTTACAAGTGCTAAGCGCAATCCAGCACACATTTAAGCAACCTGAGCCGCAATGGGTTAAAGATTAGAGTTTTCATTAATACCATGGAGTTCTGCTGTATCCTTGAATAACTTCAAGGATTCTTTTTGAAGCAAGACCTCTAGTAAAAAAAGCTTGACCTCTAGTAAGAAAAGCTTTTTGACATTCATTTGGTTGCACAGTACGTCTCTGTTTCTTGCAGTAAGAAGTATTTTGCATCCTTTGTGATCATCTGCAGATGGGATGCCTACTTTGTCTAAATCAAGCCTTGTCCAAAGATCATCAAGAATTATAAGGATATTCTTTTCCTGCTTCAACCTTTTACGCAGACGATCAGCTCTTATAAACTCACCTTCATCTTCAAATTTCAGTCCCAGCATATCGGCAATATCTCTCTGAATCTTATCCACCTCCAGTTTTTATGTCACAACTGCCATAGTCACCACATCAAATAACTCGTCGCCTTGAGCTTTCTTGCCAACTAGTTTGACCAGAGTCATTTTACCCACTCCCCCCAACCCACACACTACAATCATATTTACAGTAGGATCTCTAAGTGACTCCATAATCTCTTCCAGAATTAAGATTCTTGATTCAAAGGCCACGTAACGTGGAATAGTTGGCACAGTTTCTGTAAATTTAGGGAGCTGACGGTAAGAAATATTGTCGCTCAATTTCTTATCCTCCTGTATTTTAACAATAGCCTCTCCCATCTTCTAGGCTCGCCTGCTGAGCTGATGGCGAGACCATAAATTAGTACAACCAGTCATTGCTTGACCTGCATCTCCTTGAAGGTTCTCCACTTTTCCGGAAATTTCATCCACTTCCCTTAGCCAGCTGAGAACACTTGACTCAATTTCTTCTCCATTATTTCTTGCAGCAACAACTAAATGTTCTAAGCTCTCTTTGGCTTCCTGGAGTTCCTTTGCTTTCCAGGTTAACTCACTCACATTCCTTGAGTAGCAAAACAGATAGCCCAATTGCCGCCCTGTGACAAAGTATACTCCACAAGTTTTGTAATAATTGCAGAAACAACCTCCATCCTGGTTCAGCTGAAATCTATGTGAAACGAAGTCAAATGGGAGGAGAAGATGACAGGCAATGAACTATTAAGTATTAATCATAAAAATGAACAAAACAAAATTGAAGACAAAAACTGGTAGATCAAGGTACGTTACCTGTTTAGTTATCCAAAGTCAACAGAATGAATGAGATTGAAAAGTAGGAATTGCCTAATTTTGTTGCATAAATTTGCACACCCTGTTATGCAGTAGTTCAGAAAATTGAGGCACGTTAGAAAGGGAAAAAAAATAAGAATAATAAAGTAATAAAAGGGATGGTTGGTATAGAAATCATACCGATAAAAAAGAGGTTTAGTGATTGGTGACTGAATTGCAAGAATCTGGTAATTTTTAGAGCTTCTGTTCTGTAGCTTCAGTTTGATGCACTACAGAAAGAAAAGTAACCAACAAGAATGTGACTAGAGGCAGAAAATTAATTCATATATATATATCAAAATATATATATTGGGCTTTTTATTTTAAAATTAATTTAATTTTTGAAATAGTGAAAAAAAATTAATAAATATTTGGTTATATATGTTTATTAACTTAGAATATTAGTAAATATGAATAAGTTAGAAAATAATTTTTGTGTCATTAACATTTAACATTAGTAAATATGAATTAATTAGATTTTTTTTTAAATTTCAATTATTATCTAATTTTTTATTATATAATTTATTTATAGATAGCATAAACAATGAGGTTTTTATTTTAAAGTTAGTTTAATTTTTAAAATAGTGAAAAAAAATAATAAATATAAATTATTTATATATAGTCATTAACTTAGAACATTAGTAGACATGAATTATTTATAAACTAATTTTTAAATTCATTATCCTATAACATTAGTAAATATGACTTAATTAGAAAATACATTTTTTTAATTATTTTTTTATATCAATTTAATTTATTTAAATTTTCAACTATTGTAATTTATATAATTTCAATTATTATTTTTTGATTTAATTTCAATTATTATCTAATTTTTTATTATAAAATTTATTTAAACTTTTAATTATTACTATTTATTTATAGATAGCATTAACAATGAGGTTTTTATTTTAAAGTTAGTTTAATTTTTAAAATAGTGAAAAAAATAATAAATATAAATTATTTATATATGGTCATTAACTTAGAACATTAGTAGACATTAATTATTTATAAAATAATTTTTAAATTCATTATCCTATAACATCAGTAAATAAGACTTAATTAGAAAATACATTTTTTTTAATTATTTTTTTATCAATTTAATTTATTTAAATTTGCAACTATTGTAATTTACATAATTTTAATTTTTTTTATTTAATTTCAATTATTATCTTTTTTCTTATCAATTTAATTATTTAAATTTTTAGTGTAATTTAATTAGATTACATGTGTATATTTTTACAGTTAAAAATAAAAGATGGCTTTTTCTTCCTCAAAAGGTAAACAACTGGCTATTGAAGAGCCACGATCCAAAAAGAAAAAGGCTGATGATATTGGATGGTTGTATTTTGAAAGAATAGGTGATAATCGTCAGCAAGTAATTTGAAATTTTTGTGAAAAGCAAATTAAGGGAGGAGGTATAGCTCGAGGCAAACAACATTTAGCTGGAGGTTATCCAAATGTGGCAAAGTGTGAGAAGTGTCCCGTGGAAAGTTCTAAACAAGTGAGATTGCACTTGAGAGAGAAGAAACAAGAGAATGAAAAAATGAAAGAAATAAGAGGTGAGATGAGAGAAAATTTAATGAGCGGGACAAGGAGAAGAGCAGGGATTAGAGAAGAAGATATTGATGACACAGATGATGAGATGAGCATACAGGAAAGACGAGATCTTCAATATGCAACGAATTTATCAATACATGATATATATATGGCAGAACAAGGATATAGGCAAGTTCCACATCTAAGGATGGAGCCTACACGAACTCGAAATTTAAGTCGTACTCAGAGTGTGAAAGAAGGTTTTGGAAAGTTTACTAGGAGAGAAAAAGGCCCAAGCAGAGAAGAGATAGATCCAGGCATATATAGGGCAACAAGATGTTTACCAACAAAAGTTGAAAAACATGTGGAATCCAAAAAAGTGGGCAAAGTCAGCAAAGCATGCTATTGGAAAATTCTTTATTTATCAAAATATTGCTCCTAACAAAGCACAAGGGTCATATTATCAGTGTATGATTGATGAAATTGCACGTGCAGGGGTTGGAGTTGAAGGGCCTACTCTTTATGAAATCGGTGGTTCTATTTTGGAGGATGACATAGAGGAATTGAAGGAATTATATTGATGAATTTAAAAAGAAATGGGAGGTTTATGGAGTGACTCTAATGTGTGATGGATGGACATCTATAACCCATTTGTCAATAACAAACTTTTTGATTTATTGTGATGGAAAGACAGTTTTTCACAAATCAATAAATACAACGGGAATTGAAAAGGATGCTTATTATCTTTTCCAGTTGATGGATGAGGTTGTTCAAGAGATTGGATGAAAAATATGTAGTTCAAATTATCACAGATAATCAATCTTCATACAAAAGGGCTGAAGAGTTATTGATGGATAGAAAACCACATTTATATTGGACATCGTGTGTTGCACATTCTTTTGATTTGGTATTACGCGACTTTGCAAAATTCAAAAGTGTTTCACCTATTCTAGAGCAAGCAAAGAAGTGCACAAATTTCATTTACAATCATGGAAAAGTTCTTTATTTAATGAGGCAACATTGCACAGGTGAATTGATACGGCCAGCTCAAACAAGATTTGCCACAAATTATATTGCTCTTGAAAGTCTTCTACAACATAAGAATGACTTACAAAGAATGATGACTTCAGATGAATGGGCAATGAGTGCATCTAGTAAGGATCCAATTGGGAAGAAAGTTGCACCAAACTCTTATGGATTCGAAGTTCTGGGAAAGAGCTAAAAAAATTATTAGCATACATGCTCCAATTGCAAAAGTACTGAGAATGGTTGATGGGGAGAAATTAGCAACTATGCCATATGTATATGCAGCAATGATAAAAGCAAAAGAACAAATACAATAAATTGCCCCAAATTCTTGTAAAAAGTATATTGATTTCATTGATGAACGTTGTCGGAAGCAAATAATATCTCGTATTCATATAGCAAGGTAAGTAATTAATATATATTCTAGTTATGTATGATTTTGCTTATGACTTGATATTCTAAACATACCTCTAACTTGTGTTATATTTTGATTTTTTTTAAAACAAAAGAGCATATTACTTGAATCCCACATACCAATATAGTGAAAATATTGGGGATCAACCAGAGTTGATAAATGCACTTAAAGATGTGGTTAATAGAATCGAACCAAGCAGTACAATAGCTTCTCATGCACTAGCAGAGGTAATAAGAAATGTTCAATAGTATTGAATTTTCTCTATACTTGTTGCTATTGAGAATTAACAATTTATTTGTTAATAGGTTAAAAATTTTTCGAGAGGCCATGCATGGATTTTCAAGTCGACTAGCTGTTAAAGGAAGAGAAAAAACAGATCCAGGTAACTTGATCTTATTTAATAACTTTATTTCATTAATACATTTTTTAGTTAATGGTATAATAGTAATATATTTTTCACAGCTGAATGGTGGTTTTTGTATGGAACAGATGCTCTAAATTTGAGAAAGATTAGCATTAAAAGTATTGTCACAGACAAGTTCATCTAGTGGGTGTGAAAGAAATTGGAGTACATTTGCTCTTATTCACACAAAAGTACGTAACCGGCTTAACTATGAAAAACTAGATAAGCTTGTTTATGCACAATACAACATGAGGTTGAAATTGAAGCATATTATGAAAGAGAAAAGTAGGGAAAATGTTGATTTCAAAGCAATAGATTTAACCACTGTGTTTAAAGATAATGAAGGTCTTTCTGAATGGTTAGATGATCCTGGAGATATATTATTGGATAAATTTGATGGTCATGGCCAACCAACTAGGCCAAATGCTTATTTAGCCACTTTTGCTAATTGTTGGTCAAACACACAAGATCAATCACAAGCACATGGTCTGGGAACGCAAACAAGAAGAACCCAAATAGCTGATGATGAAGAGTTTGAAAATTTAATGAGAGGATCTCAACATCGTTCCAGGTATATATCTGTTGATACTGAAGAAGAAGAAGAAGAAGAGAGAAGAAGAAGAAGAAGAAGATGATGAAGATGATGATGATAAAAGTGGTAGTTATAATAGTGGTGATAGTGGAGATAGAGGTAATAATGAAGGAGATGGAGGACAATACAACAGAGGTAAAAGTTCAGGTGCAGTATTCTTTACTGAAGAGCAACGATTTAATTATTGTACTCAAGATACTGATCATGGGTATCGATGATTATGTGAAAATGAAAAGCAATATGGTTGAAGGAAAAAAAGAAATAATGAAAATCAAATAGGAAAATGATGGAGATACAGCGATGGTAGATGCTGAAAGTTTGACTTCAGACTTTTCCTCATTTCATTTGGGTGGAACTAACATGCATATAGATGATTCTTCAACTTATAGTTCTAGCTATAGATATGGGTCTCAACCATCTAGATATGATGCTTCTAATTTCAATTATGGTTCATTATCCTCTAATTCTGGCTATGATGCATCTTATAGATATGATACACAATCATCATCTTCTCACTTTGGTCATTTTGCTACACAAACTCAGAATTTTGGATACAATATTGAAGATTTTCAGAAATATGTCAGAAATATGTGAAGGAATATGAGACATATTTTTGTCATCATATGAGTTATGATCAGTATTGTAGCTATGTTGAACAATACTATCAATTTCCTCTTAGACAATTTCAATATTCTGGATATGCACCTGCTAGACACTCCACAGCTGGTTGGATGTGATTGTAATTTAATATTTTTCTTGAACTACTATGTTTATGTTATGATTTTTAATTTGATATGTATTTATTAGTACTCTATGTACTAAATTATTCATGTTAGGTACTTACAATTACTATAATATGTGTTTTATTATATGTTTCCATGTGTTTCTTAAAAAATTAGCGTTTCCATGCCGTTTTCATACTGTTTCCCGAATTGTTTCCGTTTCTGGGCTTGTCGAAACGGTCCCTCGAAATGAAACTTTGTTCCTTGGTGCTTCCTAATAAATATTGGCTGTAATCCATTGGCTAAGAATTCTTTCATAAATTAGTGCAACGTGTGAAAGTGAATTAATTGATCATACTAAGATAATAATCATTGTTTGTACTAGTTGGTTTATAACTATATATAGATAATAGCCTATAAATATTTGAGTCAAATCTCATTCTTACTCCTTTTTGAGAAAAAGGAATACTACCATTAACTGATAATAAGTTCTTCAATCACATCCTTTCGTTTTCTAATGCTAACGGGTCTTGTTTAGACTTTGAAGTCAAAACCCTTCAAAACTAAAATAATTATATTTGTGTATCAATTCAATCCCTCTCATTTATTTTTGAACAATAAATTGTCTTCTAATGTTTCCCTAATGGAGCAATTTGGTCCAATTACTGACAACCGTTTAGACTAATTAAGAAAATAGGCTAATATGTCCAAAACAAAAAGACAAAGCAAATTAAGTTGTCTTAGAGATACAAGTGGAAATTATATACCAAAGTTGAGGTTTACAATGGATGCATAATGATAAAACAGGATTGAACAAATCCAATAATATTATTAGACGTGATCTGATTAAGGTATAACGATCAAACAAAAGTCATTATTGTCCATTATTATTGTACTGAACATCATTATTATTATAATGGACATAAAATGTATATAAAGTGGTTTGAAATCCAAAAACAAGATATGTTGTTCTCTCATACCTTAACTCTTTTACAGTTTTTCAACTTATTACTCTTATTATATTAACTTGATCGTTGGAGTTTTTTCACATCCCAATGACTGCTTAGGAGCCACGTGAAGGACACCTCAACTAGTCAAATCTAGTTTTAACTGTCTAATCTAAATTGTAATTGCCACTATTAATTCATATTAATATTATAACGAATGCTATTATCATCCATTATTATTATGATGAATATCATTTTTGTACATTATTATTGTAATGGGCATTATTATTATTATAACAGACATAACTCTTGGCTTAAAACCCAAAAACAAGAAAGGTTGTTCTGTCACACCTTAACTGTTTTACAGCTTTACAACCTATTACTCTAATTATGACTTGATTATCAGCGTTTTCCCAAGTCTCAAGAATCACTAGGGAGCCACGTAATGGACATCTCAGCCTAGTCAAATCCAGCTTTGGCATAATGAGAATATAAACAATGCTTATTGTACTAGGTGAGTATGGTGCATGAATATTGTGATCCAAAAAAAAAAAAACCTAATAAGTTGTATTTGGTTTGGCATACGTGATAAGAAAGATCGAATAATATATTATTGTCTTATTTAATTTAATCAATTGTTTGATACATGCTACATGACTAAAAAATCTGAAGTCAGAGTTTTATCTTGTTATAGTAGGGTTATTATGTCTTTAGGTGAATGTTGGTATTATACTAGATAGGATAAGGGAATGATTGAAGAAAATAAAATGATTTTTGTTGGTATTATACCATATAAGATAAGGGAATGATTTTGATTTACCAAAAACAATTATTCAGCTAGCAGTTTCAACATTAAGAAAGGCTTCATAATATTGGAAAGTGTTCAAGATAAAAAAAAAATTTCAAGATAAAAAGAGTTCAAATTGAAATTGAAGACAAGGCATATGGAAAGCTCCCAGGATAAGTAAGCTAGAGTTCATCATATTGTGTGTTCACATTAGATGAAAAGCTTGCTAGTGTTTGTACCAAATGTAATGGATTGATATGGACCAATATAATAAGAGAAATGAGTTGTAAGCATTCTATTATTTCGAGTCTCTTAATATCATTCCTACAGGAGATCTGTGTATGCCTTGCAACTCAAAATCTCCAAATTTTCAAACAAATAAAGTCCCCTCATAGTATTAATTAACATATACATTCTTTCGTTGTGTGACTGGTATCAAAACTCAACATACTAACACTAACCCAAGTTCATTGTCACCAGTAGTAGACAAATCTAACAAAAAATTGGCAGTATGGAAAAAACAATTTCTATCTTCTGGCCGAATTAGGAATTGCTTTTATTAACACTGCACTGAGAAACCTGCCGACACATTTCATCGCCATTTCCAAGTTTACTAGAAGGACTTTTATGAGTTACAAAAGATTCAAAAGAGATTTCTTTAGGATGGTTATGGAAATAAAAGAAGGAGAAACTTCGTGAGTTTGGATGTTTTTTGTAGAAGTCATTAGAAAAGAAGTGGTATTGGAATTAGTATCACTAAAAATAAAGAACATAGTTATTCTGTCAATGTCGTCATGGAGATTAGCTAATGAAGAACACGCACGTTGGGGAAAATAGTATGGGAAAAATGCAAATAAAAGGAAAACCTTTGGTAGGTGAATGTAAGGAGGTCAGACATGTTAAATATTTGGAAGGCGGTAGTTAATTTGGGATTGGTGGTCGGCAATAGTGAAAAGATAGATTTCTGGAATGGTAATGAATTAGAGACCATCCATAAAGAGATTTAGTTGTTAGAATATTATATGTTGTTATGAAGTTCCACGCACATGGCTAATATCAAGTACTCTTTAGTTATTGTCTATTATAAATAAAGCCTATGAGTATAATATTTGATTATTAAAGCTATAACTCATTTCTTTTCTATTTACTTTATATGGTATCATAGCGATTCGATCCAAAACCACCACCCCTATAATTTTTTGGCAACCAAAAAACTAGACAGCCAACACATAAGCTGCTACTAGTCTAGAAGTTTGTTTTTGGTAAATTTTTTGGCAACTGAAAAACTAGACAGCCAACACATAAGCTGCTACTAGTCTAGAAGTTTGTTTTTGGTAAATTTTTTGGCTAGCCACCATTATAGGAAGGCTTGAAAACTTTCGATCTGGGAGCAATATTAAGACTGCCTACAAATTTCAACTTATGCACCCCCACGTGCTGCCAAAGTGGGAGGCGCATGAGGACCACACGCACTTGAAGCCCAAAGTGTGTTAGGCACTTGAACCACGCGCAACACTAGCAACAAACGTGTGAGGTTCACATGTATAGAGATAAAAAGTTGGTAAATGTGATTTCCCGGGTATTTCTCCTTTATTTTTTCTAGTTCCACATGTTGGGCAGTTAAGAAATAACACTTGCATAAGATAGGAGTGGCTAAAATGCGAATGTTGAGATGGATAACTGAACATACAAAAAATAATAGAATACTAAAAGAGTAAATACATAGGAAGGTTGAGGTAGTACCCATCAAAAAGAAAATGAGAGATAACTGCTTATGTTGTTTTGGATATTTTTAATGCAGGTCAGTAGATGCTGTAATTAGGAAATGTGACTTGGTACAAGTGGTAGGTGTTAGATGGGGTTGAATGAGATCGAAACTTACATTGGCAGCAGTCATTGAGAAGGATGTGATTGCTCTAGGCATTAATGAAAATGATTCATTGAATCGATACAAATGGTAAAAAAGGATTCATATAGCCAACCCTAACTAGTTTGGGTATAAGGTTTACTTTAGTTGAGTTTTGTTTCCAATAATGCATATTAGTTTCAGCTTCGATTCAATTTTATTTTAATTTTTTTATTGTGTTTTTTGGAGATTCTTGGCTCACTCCTTCTCATAGGCAATTTTTATTGGTATTTAAGGGCTAATTATGGTCTGTGATCTTTTACTTTAGCTCTTTTGTTTGGCTTTCATATTTCAACATTTGTTTGTTATAGTACCTTTAGTTTTTCTTTTTGAAAATTTTGGAAGTATGAAATCTAAATTTGCGTTCCTCTATAAATTGCAACTCAGAAGTTAAATAAAAGTAATTACTTACAGTGGTGTAGAGTTGTTGAGGTGTATTTGATAGGTCAAGGTTACGAAGATCATTTTACATCTATTCTTCTAGAGGATGATATGGAAAAAGCTAAGGCTTGCTGGAATGTTGATAATTAAATTATTTCCCTTTTATGGAATTTGATAGAACCTCACATTGCTAACATGTCAACACATTGTACTGTCAAAGAAATATGAATTTCGTGAAAATAATGTACTCTAGTAACTTGACTTGTCTATATGATATCTCATATGATATTGTTCAAGCCAAACAAAAAGATAGGCCTCTCTCTGACTTTTTTGCATTACACATTGTGTTTACGAAAAACTTAATATTATTAAACCTTTCTCGATTGATATAGAAAAGCAAAAAGAATAACGTGAAAAACTTATGGTTTTTAATTTTTTGGCTAGTTTTACTAATGATTATGAGCTCCTTATGGCTAATTTCTCGACTGATATAGTTGACTAGCTCGGTACTCACCTAGTTCTGATACTAGCCATAATAAATCAACTCTTGCTACTCAATCTTCTCAGTTGTATGATGGGACTTGGTCTGGTGGTACTAGATATGATCGTGGTGGAAGAAGAGGCCATGGAGGTAAAGGAAGTTGTAAATGTACTTATTGTGGTCGAGAGAACCATAGTTGCAAATATAGTTAGAAGTTGAATGGTGAACCTTCTATAGTTACAAATAATGTATATGCATCCTCAGAACTCGAGTTTTCTAGTAACATTGATATCTCATACAATGAGTATTCTAAGTTACTTTAGTTATAATCAACTAAGCAATTATCTCTTCCCACTATATCTTTTGCCCAGTTAAGTAATTCTTCAATTCGTTTTTCTAGTTTTTCAGTCTCAAGGACCTTGTATTCTTGATTCTAGGTCCACTGATCATATGATAGGTACATCTAGTTTTCACTGACTTGCAAGATTTGAAATCATCATCTTCTATTATTTTAGCAAAGAATTCTACTACTGTAGTCACTGGAATAAGTACTATTAAACGTAGCCCAAATCTTTGAATATCTTTTGTCATATATATTGAGACTTTGTCTGTCAATCTTATGTTTGTCAGTAAAATCACTAAAAGTTTGAATTATTCTATTCTTTTTTATCCAAATTTTGTTGTTATTCAAGGTTTGAAGACAAGGAAGATGATTCTAAGAGGACATGAATCTACAATACTCTACTACTTTGATTCATTACCATCTCCTATAGTATGTTTTGCAACAGTTACACACTCCAGATCCATTGTTGCCTTGGCAATCATTTTTGGAAAAAACTTAAGAAGCTAGTTCCTAGTTTAAGTTATCTTTCTTCTCGAGACTATGGGTCATGTCAGTTGGGTAAGCACATTTATTTTCCTTTTAATTCCCAAATTGATAAAACTATTAAGAATCCATTTATGTTAGTTCATCTAAATGTGTGGGGCCGAGTCATGTCACTTCAAAGTTAGGATACTGTTATTTTGTTACCTTTGTAGACTATTTTTCAAGAATGACTTTGCTTTATACAATGAAAGAACATTCTAAATTGTTTTCTATTTTCCATGCTTTGGGTTCTTAAATTAAAATTCAGTTTGATGTACCTACTTGGATACTTCGTAGAGATAATGCTGAAGAATAATTTAGTACTCCGTTTAACACATTTATGACTACTTCATGAATAATTCATCACTTTTCTTGCCCACACACTTCACAACATAATGGGATGCCAGAGAGTAAGAATATACACCTTATCAAAATTAATCATGCTCTATTATGTCAAATGAATGTGCCTACAGTGTTTTGGAGTGATGTAGTTCTTGCAACTTGTTATTTCATAAATAGAATGCCATCATCTGTTCTTGTTGACAAAATTCCTTTTTCAATGCTTTTTCCTCAAGTCCTTATGTTTTCTTTACACCCTTGTATTTTTGGTTTTGTGTCATTTGTGCCTAAACTCTTTGGGTATTGATAAGCTAGATCCTCATTTTATGAAATGTATTTTCTTAGGATACATTCATACACATAAAAGGTATAGACTTATAGTCCTTCGTTGAATCATTTCTTTGTTTATGTAGTTATTACTTTTTTTTTTAATTTACCCTATACTACAATGACTCACACATCATTACAGACGTCAAAACACTTCTTCCTATTATATGTTCCTTTTTCATTTTCTACTGACCATCTTTTAAGTCCATCCAATCATTTATCTCAACCTAACTTGCAGGTTTACACTTGATAGATTCAGGTGCTCCGCCAATTGCTTCTTTGTCTTCAGATCCATATCCTCCTGACTCTAATCCTCCCTTTGCCATTCGAAAGGTAAACATACATGTCATTTTGTTTAAACTCGTCATAGTACTACCTATCCCATTTCAAATTTTGTTTCTTATGATCATTTTTCTTTGTCATATTATTTATTTTGTTACTTCATTATCTAGTGTTTCTATTCCTAACTCTGTGTCTGAAGCTTTAACACATTCTGGGTGGATAAATGACATGGATGAAGAGATGCAAGCTTTAAAGGACAATAATACTTGGGAACCTATGAAACTCCCCTTGGGTAAGTCTGTTGTTGGTTATTGTTAGGTGTTTATTATGAAGGTTCATCTTAATGGCTCTATTGATTGGCCTGACACCTCGTTTAGGGGCTAAAGGTTACACTTAGGTCTACAATGTAATTACTCTGAGACTTTTTCTCCTATTGCTAAGATTACTTCGGTTAGAGTTTTAATCTTTTTTTGCAACCCTGTTTGATAGGCCACTATATAAATTGTATGTCAAAATTTTTTTTTTGCATGTTGACCTTGATGAATAGGCTTTTATGAAGTAACCTTTGGGGTATATCGCTTAGGGCGATTCTAGCTTAGTTAGTAGGTTGAAGAAATCCTTGTATAGTTTGAAAACAATCTTCTAGAGCTTGATTTAGTAGGTTCAGTGAAGTTGTGCTCAGTTTTTGTCTTCAGAGGTATACAGTTGCCATTACTTTTTCTACCTGTCATACATTTAGTAGTAGAATATTATTGATTATTTATGTTTATGACATTGTAATCACAGGTGATGATAGCCAAGGAATATAACAATTGAAATCCTTCTTACAGTCCAAATTCCAAACTATAGAATTGGGATAGTTAAAATTTTCTTGGGCATTTAGATTGCTAGATCACGGTTGGGTATTTCTTTTTCTTGAAGAAAATATTGTTGTCTTTATTTGTTGAGTGGTACAGGTATGCTGAGATTAAAACCTATTGATACTCTCATGGAACCCAACACTAAACTTGTACTAGATGAGGGATAGCTATTAGCATATCCAGAACAGTATAGATGTCTAGTGGGAAAGTTGAATTATTTGACAATAACCCAACCTGACATCTCTTTTGCAACTAGTGTGGTTAGTTCATTTCAAAGGTCATGTAATGGTGCAGTTTGGGTTGCGTGGTTGTTCATTTGATAAGAGATCCATTATAGAGTATTATGTCTTTTTAAGAAAAACCTTACTTCATGGAAAAGTGACAAATAGACTGTTATTGCAAGGTCTAGTGTCGAGTTTGAATATAGAGTCATGACTCAAACTACTACTGAGTTAGTTTGGTTGAAAGTTAGAATAGCTTGGATTCAAGCATTCACAACCTTTGTAGCTATTTTGTGATAACCATGATGGCATTGTATATAGCTTCTTGTGCAGTTTTTCATTAGCGAATAAAGCATATAGAGGTCTACTACCACTTTGATCTAGAGAAACTTCTGAACAATACAATTAATAATGCATATGTGAAATCCCGAGGATTAGTT
The DNA here is from genome assembly GCA_029379385.1 of Quillaja saponaria. Taxonomy (NCBI): domain Eukaryota; kingdom Viridiplantae; phylum Streptophyta; class Magnoliopsida; order Fabales; family Quillajaceae; genus Quillaja; species Quillaja saponaria. The sequence continues at coordinate 8,359,501 of CM055618.1, forward strand.
AGCAGATTTGTTTACCAAGTCTCTGGAGGTGTCTGTTTTTGTTATATTTTTAACAAGTTTGGAACTATATAATATATATGCTCTAGCTTGAGAGGGAGTGTTAGAATATCATATATTGTTACAAAATCCCACATTGCTTGTAAATGGTACTCTTTATGCTATTGTTTATTATAAATAAAGTTTATGGGTGTAGTATTTGATTAATGATCTAGTAGAGAAAAAATGGATAAGGTAGTTAATTTGACCGGTGGGAAGCCGACAATTTGGAGGGGGAGTATATGTTTGAGAATAACATTATTTGATTGAGAGATGCGTGAATGGAATCATATGTAGACCATGCTAAAGCCTAAATGTATTTTTAAAAAAGAGAGTATGTACATAAGCATGTGGAAGCCTACGAACAAACTTTTTCAACTAAATCTTTTGCCTCAGCCTTTGAAGAAAAATTAGGAATTCAAGTAGGAGAAATTGTGAGGAATGTCTGGAAAGTGGAATTATGCTAGGCACTTTTTCAACAGATGCTATTCACTTACCATATAAATTGGATAAATAGGGATTTGATAGATCATCTCCAATGGCTATAGTACAGAGTAGCTACTTGAAAGGAGTAAATTGTGGGGGTATTTGTGCTTCTCAAAAACGGGCAGCAAAGTGGAATTAAGGGAGTCATATTGGAAGAGGAATTGCACGTGTGGTCTATATAGAGAATATGAAATGCTTTGGGATCAAGTACAATTTGATTTTAGTTTCCTTCATGAGTTTTGTCTTTTTTCATTTCATCTTCCAACTCTAATCTTTATCAAGTTTTCTATCTTTTGGATAACTTTCAATCCATCAATTATATATAAGGTTGACAAATTCAACAACATTTCACAACTCATATATATCACATATGGATATGGAGAGTTAGTCTGCCATAACCAATTCTTCGTACATGATTTCCATAATCATATTTTTTTTTTCTTTCTTAATTTGCATTAAAAATTAAAAGTTCATTTGTAAAAAGACTAAAGAAAAATATGTTTAGGTACACTAAACAAAACCAAGAAAATAAAAAATATGTAATTGCCGAGTTCTCTAGATTTTTCAATGTTATGCTACCCAACTCAAAAAATCTCTAAATACTAAACCGTATAAGAAGAATAATAAATAAAATTCACACTAAATCAACAAAAACGAAATGTACAAACATTTTTCTTTTTCTTTTCCTTTCTCCATGATGATCACTTTCAAAGACAATCTAAGTGGATGAGAAAAAGAAGAATCATTAGAATCTTTTTTTTTAAAATGTTCCGGGAAACAAAGGAAAGTAATTAAAGCTGGAATTGAAGAAACACAAGAATAATAAAATGGATGAGAAATGACAAGAACAAGTTCAACTATTGAAGAACAAAAATAGGCTCTTCCACGGAAAGGAATGATTGTAAAGTGTGTATAATTTAAGATGGGAAGTTTTAAACACAAAATGGAATACTTTCAGATGGGATGATTCGGGGAATTTTGTTTTTATGGGAACCTTGGTGAATTTTTTTAACCATGTTTTCTCTCTTTAATTTATAGAGAGAAAATAGAAGAAAGAAATACTTTTACATTCTGAATGCAAATTAAATTAAGGGTCAATAATTAGGCACATAAATTATACAATTAGGCACATAACCTTTTTATTTGAGTCATAATTAACAAATAATAATCTCTTATCTAAATTAGCCATTAAATCTGACAAATTAACTCATAAAAGACTAAATTACCTTTATTATAGGTTTTTTTTTTCCTTTCTACATTTTTTTTGGTACATTGGGAGGCTAGGATTCAAATCCTCAACCTGGGGTGGGATAGAGGCCTAGTAACATACCATGTGAGTTATGATCAAGCTGGTATCTTTTTCTTTTCATTTTCTATGAAACTATACCTTTTGTATAGAATCAATTTTAACATATATAAATAATATTTGAATCATTCATACTTTTTAGTTTTTTGGTCATAATATTTAAATTATTAATAAATTTACTAAATAATATTTTTCTCATTACAATAATTATACAAGTTGTTTCAATTTATGTTTTAATGATAATATCTTCATAAAAAAAAATTCTTATTATTGTATTACATATTAAATAATATACTATAATTGAATAAATGTAGATATTTTAATTGCTAGAAAAAATATATATAAAAAATAATAAAATAATAAAATAATAAACAAGGGATAGAAAGTGAGAGAAAAAAAATAAAATTATAATAGGAATAGTTTAATATTTTCAAAGTTAATTTATTAGATTTTATAATTAATTTGGTTGATTGAGAGTTATTTACTTATTATGAGTCATGTTGTCCAGTGGAACAATTTGGTCCAATTATTGACATAACCGTTTATACTAATTAAGAAAAAAGCTGATATGTCCAAAACAAAAAGACAAAGCAAATTTAGTCATCTTGGAGATACAAGGGGGAATTATATACCAAAGTTGAGGTTTACGATGCATACATATAATTTAAACAATGGTAGTTGTACTAGGAGAGTAGGGTGCGTGAATCTTGTGATCCAAAAATACTAATAGGTTGTGATCGACAGACCTAACAAAAAAAGTTGAATAAAATATTATATTTTATCATGTAATTAAATAATTGGTAGAATTGAAAATTTGTAAAATGAAGTTTTATCACGTTGAAGCAGTTTTTTCCCGGTTTGTAGTTTTATGGATATGACGGATCTTCTACATGCCAAAAAAAATAAATAGTAAAACAAAGGATCTCCTACGTACTTAGCAAAAAACAAATAATAAAAAATAGTCTGTAGCCTGAAGCTGCTATATTTGACAGCACATTGGTTGTTTCTTCATTTCAGAATAAACTATGAAACTGTAATAATAAGATCTTCAACACGTACTTTTAAAAATTTATAGGATCTCATACATGAATTTAGAACACATTTATAATAAAGTTTGCGTACCTAATTGAGCTATAGCAACGGATATCTGGAATCTCAGCCAAGCACACCTCAGTAATTGCTCACACAACCAGGTCTTCCTCTCCGTACTCTATGTATTTTCTGATGGCAGCTCTCAATGGGGCAAGATGTGTATATATAGAGAGGAGAGGAAACCTAGCTATTTCATGTCAAATAAAACTCTAAGACTCCTCCCATTAAAGACTCATAAAGTTACTCAGCCCACACTTACTGCCAATCCACATCTAATCAGATAAGAAGTGTGCTTAAGACCTATCCCAAATAATCACATAAACTATATGGGCTTTTACCTAGCATGTCTCAAATGGACCAAACCTTAAGCCCGTTTTATTATTAAAGCAAAACCATACAATTAATGACAGCCCACATATGAAATTTCTAACATTCTCCCACTTGGGTAATTATTAATTGTAGTTTTAAAAATTTTGAAAAACATATTTTTCGAAAACGACTCTCGGGCAAGGTGTAACTTTTATGTGGCCACAATTTTAAAAGAAAAATTTAGGTTCTGAGACGCACTTCAAACAATCCAGCCCAACTAAGTTATTAACACCGAATCATGACAATCATTGTGCCACTTAAACGACACAAGACCAATCCACGGTTACAAATGCCAACAACCTAATCTGCAATGGATCTAGATGTGGTAGTGTGGCAAGAAAAATAATATCTAAATGTGATCAACATATGCTATTTTCATTGTCTGTCCTCCAGTGATTTCATTAAAACTGGATGCTTTCCAAAGCACTAGAAATCACTTAAGCTAAATTTTAAGTTTGTATGTCTCAACAACCATCTGGAGATATCCAATTAGTGTCATTTGAGACATACCTCCAAATTGACAAAACCGTCATACTTAAGACAGACACAAAGTCTTAAGATTTTAATGCAATGTACATGTCATAAATAACCATATGTGCACATACAATATCAATCATATCATAATGAAAATAACTATTATTTTCATTAATAAAACATACAATCCAACAAGGATGTAAACAAACATAAAATAGCATATATAACATGCTAGCTAGTTTGAATAAAATAATACAAACTCCCACTAACCAAAAACATCAAAGGACTTCCACTAATACTCATGTTATCAACATGACTTTTGAAAATCCCAGTCCTAAGTCCTTTGGTTAAAGGATTTGCTAACATTTTTTTCTGTTTCAATATATTCAAACACAATGTCTCCCTTTTTCACTAAATCCCTGGTAGCCAGATACTTAATATCTATAGCTTTCGATGCACTAGAGTTCTTGTTATTCTTTGAAAAGAATACAGTAAAACTGTTGTCACAGTAAATTTTAAGAGGTCTAGAGATCGAATCAAGCACACCAAGGTAGGCTATCATGTTTTTCAACCATATACCCTGTGTCGATGCTCCATAACAAGCAACGAACTCAGCTTGCATAGTGGAAGAAGCAATGATTGTTTGTTTAGAACTTTTCCAAGATACAACTCCCCCAGCTAACATGAAAATGTATCTTGATGTGGATTTCAGATCATCCTTGCAACCAGCAAAGTCAGAATCAGAGTAACCAATCAACTTAAGGTGATCAACCTTTCTATACACCAGCATAAAATCCTTGGTCCTCTACAAATACCTTATAATTTCTTTGCAGCAACCCAATATTCTGGACCTGGGTTTGACTGATATCTACCTAGAACTCCCACTGCAAAAGCAATGTTAGGTCTGGTGCAAACCTGAGCATATAACAAGCTTCCAACTGCACTAGCATAAGGTACATTCTTCATGAACTCCCTCTGAAAATCATTAACGGGATACTAATCCAAGATGAATCTATCACCCTTGACAACTAGTATATCCCCAGGCTTACATTTATGCATGTTAAACCTATCGAGCACACGATCAATGTATGTTTGCTGAGAAAGACCCAACAAATGACGAGATTTGTCCCGATGAATTTCAATGCCAAGAACAATTGATGCTTCCCCAAGATCTTTCATGTCAAAAGTCTTAGATAACATCAATTTTGTCTCATGTAATAAACCAACATTACTACTGGCAAGCAAAATATCATCAACGTATTAAACCAGTATGATAAATTTGCTCCCACTGACTTTGAGATATATGCACTGATCAATCTTGTTTTCAACAAAACCAAGAAAGGTGATTACTTCATCAAACTTCAAAAACCACTGTCGAGATGCTTGTTTTAGACCATAAATAGACTTTGTGAGTCTATAAACAAGTTCACTCTCTCCATCTTCTTTAAAACCTTCAGGTTGAACCATATAAACCTCTTCAGCAAGATCTTCATTTAAGAAGGTTGTCTTGACATCCATCTGATGTAACTCAAGATTAAAATGAGCCACCAATGCCATGATGACCCTAAATGAGTCCTTAGTTGAGACAGGAGAGAAAGTTTCACTAAAGTCCACACCTTCTTTTTGAGAAAAACCTTTAGCTACAAGTCTTGCTTTGAAACGTTCAATTTTTCCCTTTGAATCTTTCTTGGTCTTGTAAACCCACTTGCACCCAATGGGTCTATAACCCTCTAGAAGTGTAACCAACTCCCATACTCCATTATGTACCATAAATTGCATCTCTTCTCTCATGGCTTCAATCCATTTGTCTGACTGTGGACTAGAGACAACTTCTCCATATGTAGTGGGATTAACAATATGATCAACATCATAATCAATTTCACCCAAATACACTAATGAAGTCATCAGAAATAGCATTCCTTCTCTACCGTTCAGACCTTCTAACTGGAATTTGTGTAACTAGATTCTGTTGCTGATGAGCTTCATTAGGAACATGTGCAGTAGCATCAGTTTGAACAGGTGGTGCTACTTCAGCTTGTTCATTTACTTCCCCCCCATCACCTGTTCTCACAACAGGCACTAGAAACAGTAGCTTCTGACAAATCATATAATGGAATAGTAACATCCTCATTTCGCTCCCCCTGATCTAAAGGTGAAGATTTTTCCAACTCAGCAACATCAAATTCCAAGAACATGGCAGTTTGTGAGTCCACTACTTTGGCTCCTTGTGCGGGGCAATAGAACCTGTATCCTTTAGAGTGATCTAGATAACCAATAAAGTAATAGCGGGTAGATCTAGGGTCGGTTTTCCTCTCATTTGGGTTATAGATTCTCACTTCAACTGGACACCCCCAAACACGAAAATGGTTAAAGCTAGGCTTTCTCCCTAGTCCACAATTCAAAAGGTGTTTTAGGCACCGCTTTACTGGGAACCCTATTAAGGATGTACAAGGTAGTTTTAATGGCTTCCCCCCAAAGATATTAGGCAAGTTTGACCTACTCATCATGTCCTTAAGGGTGCGATTACGCCTTTCGGCCACACCATTTTGTTCAAGGCTACTAGGCATGGTATATTGGGCAACAATCCTACACTCTTATAAGTACTTGGTAAACGGTCCTATATGTTGTCCATCAATTCTATATTTGCCATAATACTCACCTCCACTGGTCAGATCTCACAATTTTAATGACTTTCCCTAATTGTTTTTCAAATTCAGTTTTGAAAATTATAAATTTATCAAGAGAATCATATTTTTCTTTAATCAAGTACAGAAAACCAAAACGGGAAAAATCATCAATGAAAGTAATGAAATAACAGTTTTTACATAAAGTGTTAGAATATAGTCCACTAATATCAGTGTGAATGATCTCTAAGAGTTCTGAACTACGAGTTGACCTCTTTTTCTTTGTCTCAGTTTACCTCTAATACAATCAACACAAGTTTCCAAGTCATCAAAATCAAGTGATGGTAGGATACCATCCTTAATGAGTCTTTCAACTCTTTCCCTTGATATGTGACCCAGACGCTTATGCCAAAGCATTGAGGAATTTCTCTTTAATTAAAGATCTTTTGGAAACAACTTTTTCAGTATTTAAAGAGGAATTAATATTTAAGGGTGCTAAACACATTCTATATAAACCATTGGACAAAACACACCCTCCAAGAATTTTAGAATTTAAAAGCAACTAAACTTTTGAATTATCAAAATTAAAGGAATAACCAATTTTGTCCAACAAGGAAACTGAAATCAAATTCCGCCTAAAAGACGGTACATAAAATGTGTTTTCCAAAACAAGTTCAAAACCACTTTCTAATATTAAAGAGACGATTCCTACGGACTCGACTTCAACTTCGACATCATTACTGACTCTAAGCTTTGCCTCTAAATCACTTGGCTTCCTTTTGTGTTTGAACCCCTGCATGGTACAAGCAACATGAACAGTTACACCACTGTCAAGCCACCAAGAATTTGATGGGACATTAACTAAATTGGATTCAAAACAAACAAAAGCAAGTGAGTTACCTTCTTGTTTATTTTTCTTTTCTAACCAGGATTTTAATTTGAAAGCAGTTTGCTTTCACATGACCTCTCTTTTTGCAAAAGAAACATGTTATGTCCTTTTTAATGGCAGCCTTAGGACCACCCATAATAGATTTCTGACCGGTACTATGCCCTTTCGCATCCTGAGTTTTCTTATGATGAGTAAATTTAGACTTACCTTAACCACCCTTGGTAGAACTAGGCTTGGAATGGGAAACAAAAAGTGCGGTTTCACTCTTTTCTTTCTTAAGCTTATCCTCCTCAGCCACACACTTAGAGTTAAGGTCATTGATGGTCCAGGATTCATTTTGGGTGTTATAGGCAATTTTGATTTTGGAGAAGTCAGATGGTAAGGAATTGAGAGAATGGTGAACCACAAAACTATCAGAGATTGGAATTTCTTTGTTTTTAAGCTTATTTTGTACATGAACCATTTTGAGAATGAATTCCCGAACCCCAGTTCCATTTTCATATCTCATACCCGCTACATCATTTATTAGCTTTCCAGTCTCAGCATTATCAGATATCCTTGTACCTATCCCCCACAGCTTTCATGAAGTCTTTGGCATTTTTAGTTTCAGGCAATCCACTCAAAAAGTGTTCAGAGATTGATATCTTCATGTAGATCAAACTTAACCTATTTGATCTCTCCCATTTGTCAAAAGCCTCCTTCTGAGCTATAGTGCTAGTATCAGAAATATCAGTAGGTTTCTCACTACGTAGAGCTAAATCGATATCCATAATTCCCAAGGCAAATTCAACATCTTGCTTCCATTTCTTAAAGTTGGAACCGTTCAACAATTCAATAGTGGCACTATTGTTGTTAACAGCTAGGGAGACTGATTCAATAACAAATAATGCAACATGTCAACAAATTGAGTAATTAAAAAAACAAGAATAAAAATTTATTCTCCATGAATCCAAAATGCATCATTATAAACTCCCCTTTAGGCAGGAATGTAACATACTATTAGGATCTCATGATTAACCTATGAAACTTAAATTAGAGTATCCTAACTTTTGAAAAGTCTATCCCCTTTGGGCAGATAAACCTTCTAGGCCGGTATACCCCAAACCATATGTTTCATGTATTTTTCAAAATTAAAGTATATAATAACCCCCTTTGGGCAGGAAACTATATACAATAATTTAAGAAACATCCCGTACTATAGCTTTCAAAAATCCCACAAATCTATACAAATAAACCACTTTGGTGGCAACCATCTACATAAACCTATAAGATTTTCTCAAGCGGGAAAATTTAATTACTCATAATATATACTTTCAAACCAAAATACATTTTAAAAGTATCTCATAGGATAATTAAACACATGTTACAACTTTGAAAAATTGAATCAAAATAGAAGCATTCAGTAACACATGTTATGAAAACATGAGAGTACAAAATTATTTAGCTCTAACTAGGGAGAATACCTACTGTCAACAGCTCCAAAACATATAAAATATGAAAATTAAACTATTCTCAATATTATTTATGTGCTACCATATTAGTCTGAAACATAACAAAATATCATTAACCAAACCAATATATCATGCACATATTATCCAAAATTTAACCATACCATAAAATTCAAAAATTCAAAAAATTAATTTGGTAAAATTTTGGGGGACATTCGGATAGGAGAAAGTGGCGCGTGTACCACACGCGCCACTACCGCTCGTGGGAGAAGGCCGCGCGGCCTTCTTCTTCCTCTAGTCGGCTCTGTTTGACCCGGCTAAGGCAGAAACGGGTTTGTTACGACCCGTTTCTAAAATTTAACTTTTTTCAAATGATTTTGATGCATTTTCTCAAATATTTTGTGTGGGTTTTGTTTTAAATTACTTTTCTAACAATAACCCCATAAAAATTTCATGTTTTATCAAGATTATACATCAATTAATTGAAATTGCAATGACATGAACCCTAACTCTATTTCATAAGGGTTTCATTCCAATTTCTCAAAATAATACGAATTAAACTCATTGAATGATTACTGACTATGTATAAAACATACCAGAATCTAAATCTATGATTTAAATCGATTAAAACAACATGAAATCTTAGTTCTCAAATCAAAAACTTAATTTTGATTTTAAAACAACTCGAATTTTAAAATTCAGATTTCTCGACTTATAGGTAATGAAATCACATAAATAATATATCAAATTAAAGATATGAATGAGACCTTTAAAAAACCTAACAAATTGGGTTCAATTTCATTCATATATGAGTTCGATTTTGAGTTTAAAGAAACTAACTTATATGAACCCTATAATTTTATGTTAAATAAATAAACATAAGGGTTCTAAATTCATGTATATTAGGCTCTGATACCACATGTTATAAATTTACAGGATCTCATACATGAATTTAGAACACATTAATAATAAAATTTGCGTACCTGATTAAGCCATAGCAGCGGATATCTGGAATCTCAGCCAAGCACACCTCAGTAATTGCTTACACAGCCAGGTCTTCCTCTTCCATATTTTATGTATTTTCTGATGGCAGCTCTCAATGGGGCAAGATGTGTATATATAGAGAGGAGAGGGGACCTAGGTATTTCATGTCAGATAAAACCCTAAGAGTCCTCCCATTAAAGACTCCTAAAGTTACTCAGCCCACACTTACTACCAATCCACATCTAATCAGATAAGAAGTGTGCTTAAGCCCTATCCCAAATGATCACATAAACTATATGAGCTATTACCAACATGTCTCAAATGGACCAAACCTTAAGCTCGTTATATTATTAAAGCAAAAAGCATACAATTAATGGCAGCCCACACATGGAATTTCTAACAGAAAGCACATTGGTTGTTTCTTCATTTCAGAATAAACTATGAAACAGTAATAATAAGATCTTCAACAAGTACTTTTGTTTCGTAATGAAAGCTTTATTAGTATTGTTTGAGGTTGATGTTGAAACCATCGACATAACAAATAAACATTGGTTGTGTCTTTCAACCACAAATTGTTTGACGTTGATGTTGAAACCATTGACATAAAAAATAAACATAGGTTGTGTCATCAACCACAAATTGCTATTAAACTACTCTATTTTGGTTTGAATATTGTTGCTCTATGATATGATACAGATTTGATATTGACAATGTATATTGCTTTTATTGAGAATATAGTTGGTTATATCTCAAGATAGCATGAATATTTATGATTTTGAAAAATGATTGATATAGAAATGACTTGTTCTTATATTATTGATGATAATAATTGAAAAGTGTCTTCTACGTTTTTTACTCCATTAATGTTTTATCACGATAATTTTATGAATATGCATGTTTTTAACTTATTTTAATTTGGAGATACAAATAATCAGAATTCTCTAACTAACTAGGGGGTTATAGCCAGTGAGCATAGGCTTGGCAACATAAAATGGGATAATGAATGATATTAATAATTAGTTATGTTAGTTTATATTCTTATCACTAAATTTGATATTTGTTTTACCATTTGACATTCAAAACTTTATCTCCCCAGTAGAAACTCAGTTTTTTACACCTTTGAAGCCGTAAAAAGTTCAATCTAAAAAACACAAAGTTGATTGATGCTTCTAATCCTCCTTTAGCTACAATTGAGTCATCTACACTAAGTTCTTGAGTTTTTGAAGACCTTTTATCAAATATGAAAGAAAGAGATTTTTCAAACTTTTGCAATACTCAACGTACTTTTTTATTTCTAAATTTCAAAAGCTAATCATTTAAAACAGAGAAAGATTCTATAGGTAGGATTACAAAGATTAACCTACAATTAAGTAATCAATGATTCTACAATTAAGCTATCAATCGACTCTACAATTAAGCAATCAATCACCGAGATAATCTAGTCCACAATTAAACCTATTAAATACAAAAGTAAATCAAGGAATTAATTTACTTTGACATCCTCTCTAAAACTAAGGGTTAGTTTGGTATGTAAGAATAACAATTTCATTTCATGCATAATTTTATAGGAATGATTATTCTTTTATTTGATACGTATCTAGCCTCAAAATATTTATTTCATTCAAATCATTTTATTCTATAGAAGTAGGAATTTTTCAAACTCGCGTAGGAAGTATTCCCACTTATATAGAATTAGTTTAATTTAGTCAAATAAAAAAAAAATATCCATCTATCACATAAAATAAATAATTAAATAAAGGTTGTAGATTAATAAAATAATAATATAAATAAATAAATAAGCTAAATAATAAATATATTTAGTTTAGTCAAATGATAAAAATACCCTTCATATCACATTAAATAATATAAAAATAAAAATTTGCATTTAAAAATATAAATAAATAAATTGATTACCATTCATATCGTAATAAGTAATTTTAAAATAAAATATTAATAGTATTAAATAATAAAAAGAATAAGAATAAGAAATAATTAATTAATTAATAATAATAAATAAATAATATAAAATTTTGAAATAAATATATTTTATAAATTATGTTACTTTTATTTTAGCATAATTTATATGATTTTATGTCTAAAAATTGTATATCAAATTAAATAAATGCAATAGAATGACTTTTCCTCGTTAATAGTACCAAACAATAGATAGAAAATGATTATTCCATTCCATAGCAATTTATTCCCATTTTTTTCCCACTTTCTTTTCCATGCCAATTTTACAAAAATCATTATTGCGTAAACTAATCCTAAAGGTTCTTGACTAGAGATCATGCTGAGTTTGAAACCAAGTGTATAAAATCTTTGACAAAGAATGATTTCGTGAAGAAATCTGCAAGCTAGCCAAAGATTTAATATAAATGAGTCATATAAATACCACGAGAAAGATTAGAGAGCGAAATTAAAGTAGAATGAAAAGCACCAATGTCAGTGCCCATCGTACCTAACTTAACTAAATGGTGGTGTTTATAAGAGTTTGATACTCGAACTCAATGGTAGAATGAGAAACATGAGGTTGTTTCTGCCATGATGCCTAAGGAAAATGCAGTCCTCACCCTATTTGTCATCAACACTTCCTCCACTACATGTCGGATACCGTTATCTATCAAAAAGAAGGAAAAGGTGGACATAGGAGTGGCAGCTTTAAAATTAGCTATGGAGGAGCTCTACTTGGCGCCATGGTCAAGGATTAGATCAAATTCAAGTGTATGCCCTTTCCTTAATGTGCTACCAGCACTCATTAGCTATTCTTCCATATTGATCACCGATTCAGCTGAGGGATCATTAACACACTTGTCTATCATACTCTGGGTTTAATCGTACTAAAAGATAAAAATCATGAATTAGATTTTGTACAAACAATATTAATAATAAATTAATATTATAAAAACTTACACATGTAGCCCTAGCGCAAGGAGTAACAAACTCCAAGGCATGTTCCCTAGTCTTCCTCTTATTAGTGTATTCGTACACCTCCCTAAATAAGACCAGACGAGGCTTTTATTTTACCTACAAGATAAAAGAAAATTAATCAAAAATTAGTTACATAAATCTATAATTATTAAATAATTAATGTAAATCAACCACTTTCTGGTGTTTTATTGAAAACTCAATTCAATTTTAATTTTTTAAATTTCAAGAAAATAATTTTTTTTTTCTTTTTAAAAGTCCAACCATTAACTAAAATTTGTTCTGGACTGTTCGGTTCTTTTAGTTTTTCCAGCTTTCATTGATTTTTACATAATCCAATCACCAAAACGGTTCTATGGTCTAAACCGTTTCAATCTTTCATTTGGGAGATTGTTTAACCAGTTCAACCAGTCGGGTCAATCTAGTTTTTAAAATGCTGGATAATAGAATATTCACTTGATTGTACATGCTATGCCCACTGCCCCAAGGTTCCTATATAAATGAAGGTGAAATATAACATATCTTGTAACGAATCTTACTTCACCAATTTAAGATAATCAGTTGCTGAATCAAAAACCTCGACATCAAATTGTCCATCAGGACCTGAAAAGTTTGTTGCACCTGCTGTAGTAATATCAACCTGCAAGTGTAGGAAAAAAATTGGCACAAGAATTTTGAAATTGAAATCAAACATGCAGCTATCTCATTTCAAAAAATAATAATGTGAAAATGAATATGTAGAGAAACAAAAACATGGAAACAGATTGCAAGTCATACATCAGGTAGATCTTCAGCAATTAAGTACTCATTTATTGTTTTTGTGTTCTCGTAGATCTTATCAGTGATTGCCTCTGGAGCTGGTCCACCATTTTCCGTATTATATTTAATCCCAAAGTCCTGTATTCAATTAGAAAATAAGAATTACCATATTTATCCAGAGATAATGAATTAGTATGAATAGAAAAAGGCTGACTATATTTTTTGGTTCACTGACTATATATTGTAATAAATGGGCATGATGCAAGGAAATGTAACAAGATGTTTCACATGCATTCAACTTTTGTTAATCTTATTTTAACTTACTCTAGTCAACATTTAACATTTACTGCCATTTTTCTGAGATTCTTCAAAACTATAACAAAAAAGTAAAATTACTGAGGTAGTATGTCTGAAAAAATATTGACTATGTTTCCAGCGAGGAAGCAACCTGTATAGAGCTATGAAAATAAAGATATCCCAAAACAACTAAAGCCAACAAATTGAATACAATCTATATAAGTAATACCCAGGAGGTAGTCAAAATGAGATCTATACTCAAATCAAGGGAACATGAATAGACATAATTGTTGTCTGAAAAGGAATACCGATGGCAGGTGATTCTATATGCTTAGGTCCAAGAATATGAAAAGTCAAAAAAGAAAACAATAAAATAAAAATCCTTTTGCTCAAAGTGAAATAGCAGCTCCAGATAATATAACTTAAAGAAGATAGAGGCAACTTGGGTGTTTGTAGCAATAGTAAAAGAAGCTTTGAAAAACAAGTTGTTTTTGGAAGTTTCGTTTTGTACACGAAAACAGTATGGTATTTTCTTAAATTGAGCTTGTCTTATTGAATTTGTTCTTAGATAAAATTTTTAGAATTTTATCCTCTTCAGTCAGATCCTTACTAACATTTGTGCCAATTTGGTCCCCTCTTATTGCATTTGAAAGTATAAAGCAGCTATTGAGAAGCAGAGAGCAATAGGTTAGAATAAAAAGAAATACCTATTCGTTCTTTTTATATGTAAGATAATATTATTAAAGGCTGAGAACATGAAACTATTACTTATCATCCCTTTATGACATCAAAAATTCACAATATGCAAGAATATCTAACCACCTATGTTTTTCTTGATAGAATATGCAACTACCAATGTGAGAACACAAACAGAGTCAAAGCAATTAGCCTAAGTATATTTCACAACTGCACATTAAATTCTTGAGTGTGAATGTATTTGACCTAAATCAAAGTAGCGAGGTTTGGAATCAGTCTACTGAGTATGCATAACTAAAGCTAAGTGTATGACATAATGAATTTTGAGTTTTAACAAAGTATGGGGAGGACAAGGAAACCTTATGATTCTAAATTTTACGTCATCAAGACGTTTGAACCACACAATTTGCAGCTTTTCATCGTCATTAATTCGAATGTAAAGGATTCACCAACAATCTGAGTTATGTTCCTTTAATAGATTCAAGGAAGGGAAATGTCAGTACCCACCTCATGAGGACCACCAGGATTATGACTTGCTGTCAGTATAAATGCACCTGCTGCCTTGGAACCCTGGTATAGAACATCGAATCTCAAATCATTTAATGTTGATATTTGTCATACAAATATTGTCACCGTACCTTATGAAATATATCCATAAAGACAAACTTTAGACAAGCAAGATAGAATAGGTCAAATGCATGCAAGCAAAAAAATCTTACATCAGCTCCAACTCTTTCTCGTATGACAGCAGATACTGCAGGAGTTGAGAGCAATCCATTTTGACCAATCCAAACACGTCTCACTCCGTTTGCTGCTGCCATCTTAGTTATGATCTGCAAACCAAACATGTGTATGTAGTGGATACAGTGTAGCAAGAAAACAAGCAACAAGCCTCATCCTTGGGAGTGAAAATAAAACAAAATAACGAAAGGACCAGGAAATCTTTAACTTTGGGACAACATAGTCAATACAGATCAAGGAGATCATGAACCCCAATCATCTTAGTATTAAATTTTCCCTGCCAGTTAAGTTCCTTGCTCTAACTAGTAACCAGTATCAACTAATATTTCACTAGAGGAGTTGAATCACTTATATAAAGATAAGATAGAAATCTATAATGGCAACACAAAATGAAAATAAAAAGAAAAACTAAAGAAATAACATAAAAAAGTCAGTACCCCCAAAAGGTAAGCAAAAATAGTTACATATCGAGCTGTCAACAAAGCAATTTCATGCGAAAATATGCATTGAGAGAGCAAAAGAAATTGTTCAATAAGTACCTGAATAGCTTCCTTGGAGAAATAGCGACCATCTCCAGATACAACAAGTGTGGCACCTGCACATGTGATATTAACACCTTTAATAACCCAAAACACAGCCAGGAAAACCAAGCCGAAGCTAATAAGTGAGCATAAATTATAAACAAGTACAACGAAGAATGGCCTTAAAATACAATAATAGAAGTTTCATAATTTTCCATGAGTATGAAAACTGCAGAATTCAACTTTTGTTTCCTGTTGCTTATTTTGTAGGACTTTCATTATAATCTAAATAAACAAACAATATTCCTCTAATGCTGTCTGTTATGAATGGCGAACAACATGTGGTGAGCAATACAATATTTCAAAACTGGTACCAAAGTAACTCCGTGGAAGAAACCAATAACCATAACAAGGTCACTACAAAGGAGGAAATAATTAGTAAAATGTTGCTATAGCAGGTGGTGGATAGCATTTGCATCGTATAGACATAATTTTAGTCTCCAAGGAAACCACAAACAAACTGCAGCAACTAAGCTTTAAAGCAAGACAATCATCTAAATTGTTAAAATAGAAGGGAGAATAAGATGTCAATTTTTTGTGCTTCAAGAGTAATGGACTAACGAACACCACTTCACACATTATTCTTTTTACATGGTCAATTGGAAAAAAAAATTCACCATGTTTTGTGAGCATTGGGCGTTTCCAATATCTTTGAAAGATTTAATTGTATCAATTTTGAGGTTTTTTAAGAAGAGTAAGAAAACTAGAATATTTTGGCAACTGATTTTTTGCGATTTGGCGTATTTGGTTAGAACAGAATGACATAATTTTCAGGGATGCTTATTTTCAAACACATTGGGAAAAAACATAGCTCTTTTTTTTTTTGGTTCTTTTCAGTGCTCATAAGTGGAAAAGTGTCAAGGATTTTCACTTTCTAACATGAAGCATGACTTGGAAGCATTTCTTTTAGTTTTCTTCTTCTTTTTGGTTTCTTGTATTTGTTTTTCTTTTGAAAAACTTTTTCTCGTTCTTTTTGTACTTCTTCTCTCTTTTATTAATAATAAAGTTTATTTTCTTTAAAAAAGAATAAAAAATAAATAGAGTATCAATTCCAAGAATTGAGCTTAAATATCATGCTTTAAAGAATTCCCCCTGAAGATGAACTTAAAATTTGAGGGACATAATCTTCCTATACCAAAATCCCAACCAATCTATGAATCTGTTTTCACAACCCCCTATGTATTACAACCAAAGTAAATCCATATGATAGATGAACGGTTCTTACCCTTAACTTTTTCTGGTGTCAGTGCATTGTAAGTTAACTGAACAAAGTTCTGCAAATAATTAGGTTGCACGAATACTTTCACCTGAAAAAGGTCAGCCAAAATATTATTAAGATAATCGCAGCAATCTACAAGAAAGTATTATTGCAACAGGAAAACAAAATATTCAAACTCTCATTCTTTTGGCTTTTGGTGCCAAGTTATGATGCCAAAACTAAATAAAAACAAATAGGTTTTCTGATTAGTTAAGTTGACTTTGTGAGGACTTAATAACAGAAGCAACACATGATTAGGAAAAATAACCAGTTGTCTGCAAGCAAAAATAATAACATATCTTGAGAAAGCCACATCCGACAGTCAAAATTACTAATCAGATTAAAATTAAACCAGCAACAAGGCAGTACATTTAAAGATGGGTGAGTTTGACACATTTTCATCACTCAACCATTGCAAATTTGCAATAAGTATCATTTCATTATATATAATAAACCCCTTCATATCAGCAGCTGTTTACAAAATATATTGAAGCCATTTTTTGACAAACAATTCAACTATAAATCGCTACATTACTCTTCTTCATTATATACTCAACTCTCTTTACACGCAAACAAAGTTAAAAACTCTATTTTATAGTAACTTCAATTATTCATTTCAATCAAAATTTATAAAATCTGGATCCTATGATAATTCATTAGCAAACACAAAATATAATATAGATGCATGACATCAATTGGAACATTGGATCAAACTGAAAAATATATATATAAATATATAAGCTCAGATTGATAAAGTTTTCTTTCCTTGTATTGATCTATTCATTAATCAAGAGAAGAAAAAACCATTGTTCTAACACTGTAAAATTCGCCAATTTGATTAAATAAAACAATCAAATAATTGCTAAAAAGTAAAAACTAGTAGAAGTCATCAAAACCTCTTTTCTTTTCTTTTTTTCTATTTTCTTATTCATTTCATTTTTTATATATTTATTGTATTAAATCTCTAAAATGCATATTAGAGAGCTTCAATTAATATAACATTCCTTCCTTTGCTATATTTTCTTTCTTTTCTAATCTTTATCAGCTTATTTTATAAAATCTCGCAAATACATCTTAGATAGTAGAATATATTACATTATCTTCATTTTAGATTTAGTAAAACAACACTTAACACTCAAAATTGGCTCTTTCAGTTTCTACTATCCCTTAAACCTCAAGGAAATGGGCATACTTTACTCTAGATAGTATTCATATTATTATTTTTTCCTTTATTTTCCCTCTCTTTTCCTTTTCCAGTTGTTATCTACAAGAAAAAAAATTAACTGGTTAAGGAGATAATTGGTTAGGGAATAATATTTGTTAAGTTTTATATAACCATTTGAAACTCAATTTGCTTCCTAATTTTTTACATGTTTAATGACGCCTATTAGGAGAGGAGGACAAAGGAATATGGTGAATCAATATATACCATTTGATTAGACATCTTCTCTATGGTAGCATTCAGGCTACCCTCCCAAAACCATTCATCTCCGTTTTCTTTTATCTTCACTCTTTGTAGCTTCGGAGTCGTTGAAACTCCAGAAGAAAATACCTGCATCTTGGGGCATTGTCTCACAATTACTTTTTTAAGGGATGGGAAATTGAAGGCAAAATTCGTTGAGCCGCAGAAATTGATGAGACTTGGTAGACACTCAAGTTCCAAATTTTCCAAACGATCCAAAACAATCTCCACTTCTCCTTGGTCTCCCTTGCCAAATACTATTTCTTCTATAATTTCACACTCCCTTATCTTCATTTCTTCCAGTTGAACAAGACTTTTTGCTGTCGTGGATGTTAGTAAATGTAGCATTCCATTGCATTTCCAGACATTCAAGTTTGTCAAATGATTGAAAGACATCGTTGAAGGTACTAACTCTAACAAAGCGGAGCATTCCCATACTTCTAATGTTTCTAGAATCTCAAGAATTAGATGGAGTTGGAAGCCATCTTTGTATATCTTATCTAATTTAGGCAATGCCCACAAACATAACTTTGAAAGGTGCAAAGGAGTTATAGTTTGTGTCTCCTCGTCAACGTGTCTTCCACAAGGAAATATCTCTTGAAATGAACTATATTTCACAACTAGTTCTTTCAGATTGGGGATTTTCTGAATGAACCAATATGGGAATTTACTAGCTACTTGTACATCATCAAACGACTGTAGCAGGAGAATTGTTAGGTTATGGAACAGAGCATCTACAACATATTGGCCGTTCCATATCCTCATGGCGTCCTTGCCGTCTAATGACAATGCCTCTATGTTGGGGAGTACCTGATCGAGAAATGAAACAAATTAGAAAATTGATGTATAGTGCACTTAAAACATTTTATCTTCTTTATTTCTACAATACCTTTTCAATCAAGAACATGGGTTGTTGAATTATTGCAACTTGTTGATCATCCTCTGGATCTGTTTCATGAAAGTTTATGGAATCAATTGTGAATATCTCCAACTTACCACAGAATAATGTATATATCCCTTTCAGCTTCGGCCATTCTATGGTATGTGGTCCTGGGTGGAAATGTTCGAGTTCTGGTAAATCATTGAGAACTACTGCAATCACTCTTGGGAATACAAAGTTAATAGTTATTGTACTTCCAGGTATTCCTTCTTCCATAGCTACAATTTCCTTCATTTGAGCACATGAATCTATCCTGAGTAATTTAAGTCTCTCAAGACCCTTAGCTACAGATGCTGGAAATAGATATTTCAGACTTACACAATTCAGAACATGTATTTCTTGCAAGTTCATGAAGCTGAAGAAACCTGTGGAGTCCTTGTTCCACACATTCGTCAATCTTGGTAGATGAATTACTGTCAATTTCCTCAAATGAATAGCTGCTCTGTTTTGGCCGTGATATTCTTCAATATCATCAGTGCTCTCTAAATTAAATATCGCTTTTACCAGATCACAACTTCCAACTCTTAGCTCTTCCAAGTTATTTAAGAGCCGTAGTAACTCCAAAGAAATCACATTTGATACAAAATCACACTTTTCCACTATAAGTTCTCTTAATTTGGAAAAAGTCTCGTTTGGAAATTTGCGATGCCAAATTTCTTTCAGCTCCGGGAACTCATATAATTCCAGCTTATCTATGCTTCGAAGTGCAACCTATGAAATGCAATGAATAACTAAGTCAGATTACATGCTGGCAACATAGACAAGATGCTGAAAGCCATAATCAATGTAGCTTGTGATTCACAAGTACAATTTAATAAAATATATTATTTTGAATTATGTTCTATTTAAATAATCATAGTTCAAACAATATAATTCAACTAAATTCTATGAATGTGATAATTTATTCCAAACATCATAAAGTAATTTAAATTAAACTGAATTGAACTAAAATAAATTGAAATGAAATTTTTTTCTTATTCTATAGAATTGTTCCAAATATCCTAAGAACAGGAATTATAAGCCAATCAATTAATAATATAATTGTGTCATATGTCAGATACTCGCTATCAAATTAAGTACTAAACTTGTGTAAGTTCAAACTATAAACCAATTAATGAGAACAAGTAATTTTATTTTTAGTTAATATCTTATATAATTAGACTAATTATTTTTTGTGTTGGGTTAATTGCATATTTGCACATGTTATGTTTTTATAAGTGGATGGCTTGTTTTTTGTTGGCTGTTGTCTAGGTGAATAATTCTTTTATTTTATACATGTACTTATGTTTTAGTGGTAATTGATGTTTTTTTTTTCTATCATTTTGCACAATTTAATAATCTAATTGACTTTAAAATTGTAAGACTTATTTATTTAATAGTAATTTTCTTTTTCTTTTAACAAATTTTATTGTGTATGGACTTAATTAATTACATTTAGACCTAAATTATTGAATTTAAGCCTAGAAATCTTGTTTAGGCTTTAATTTTCAAAAAATAATCTTATTCTCACATTCCAAACTATTCCAAACTACCCAAATTGAATCTACCATTGCTTCATTTCCTTTGGTTCCCCTTATTTCATAACCGGTAAATTCGGTTGTAGGCTTCGGTTAGCCTACAAATGGAATTGACACAATCAATTTAATTGAGCTGGAGGCAATCGAACCGAATTGATTCTCACCCCTCCTAATTCTGCATACATTTTGTTAGACTATAACATTATTATATGTACTCTTGAATTCACTAAAATTTAAAATTTTGCTTATATTGTTGCTTTGCAGTTACATTAGATTCTAAGAATTATATTATCTATGTTTGTTTATGGCTTATTTACTGTTTACTGTTTACGAACCTACGGTTTACACTAGTTTCTATTATGTCCTATTATGTCCTTATAGATTATTATATTTTCCAATATAGTCCTGGATGATTGGATTTTTTCCATTAACGTTCTCAATCAAAATAAAACCAAAAATCCGAACGGGGATGACTTAAAATACCTACATAGCAATTTGTGGCTAAGATGGCAAGCTAAATTCCATGCAGGACAAACATGAGTTGCACACAAACAAATATTTTAGTCCTTCAATGCATTTTCAGCCGCTAATCATTGTAGCCCACCTAATCTTAATGCTAACGCCAACGCATTCCCACTATGACCGCCTGTGCAACCACAAATCAACCTAACACTAATGCATTTACACCGTGATTTCAAAATTAAACTAATTCATACTTAATAAATAAGACAGATTGTACTCAGAAATTAACAAGTAATAAAGAATAAATACAAAATGTACTATAATAGACAACAAAACAACTTGAAGTGAAGAAAAAAAAAATTAAAAGTATAACTCGTTGATCTTCAAAAGTTTTGAAAGGATTTTATTTATTAATTATTTTTTTACTTTTAATTTTTTTATTTTTTTTTTTAAATATCAAGAATGAAGTAGGAATTAGATGAAGAGATGAGAAAAGAAAACGGAACATATATTAAATTGGTCTATTAAAAAGATCAATACCTTATCCTTAAACATCTTCTCAGTTGTGGCATTTAGGTTTCCCTCCCAATAGCTTTCATCTTTGTGTAATGTTTCTACCTGTACTTCCTGTAGCTTTGTTGTGCTCGAGAATCCCGTGGAAAATGTTTCCATCCTGGGGCAACCTTTAAGACATACTTTTTCCAAGTATGGGAATTTGAAGGCACAATTCATCGAAGAAAAACTAGTGAGACTTGGTAAACATAAGAGTTCCAAAACTTCAATTGGTTGAATCCAATCTCGTCCTCTTCTTCTTCAAGTTCATCTTTTTCTAATACTACTTCTTGTATCATTTTGCATTCACTTATTCTTAACATTGTGAGCTGAACCAGGCTTTTTGCAGTGGAGGACGAAAGTAAGCTTTCCAATCTGTGGCAATTCTTAACTTCCAAAAGTGTCAAATGCCTGAAAGATGCCGAGGACGGAACTAATTTGGCTACGATGGAACACTCCCAAATGTATAATTTTTCAAGCATCTCAAGCAGTGGATCAAGTTCAAAGCCATCTTTGCATATATATTCTAACTTACGCAATCCGACTAACGAGAGTTCTTTGAGCCTTGCTGGAGAAGTTTCTCTTTCACGTGGAAATAACTCTTTGAAGGAACTATATGTTACTACCAGTTCTTCGAAATTGGGTATTCTTTGAAGTAACCAATATGGAAAACTAGTTTCTTCATCATGAACAAATTGTAGCCTAAGGCATCTCAGCCTGCAGAAAAACTCTACAGGAAATTGGCAGAGCCGTCCCATGATAGCATCGTCACAGTTGATTGCTAAATCCTCTAAGTTTGATAGTAGCTGTTCAAATTTAAATTATAAGCATCTACAGGAAAAACTCTAAGTTGATTGTTATAAGCATCTAATTTAAATTTAAAGCTGTTTTCTTTTTTTTGTTGCATGTACTTACCTGGTCAACCAAGAAGAGAGATTGTTGATAATTAGAAACGTCATTTCCATCCTGTTGATGCGTCTCCTGGTGAATGTCCATATCTAATTCCTTCAGCATTTGACATTCTAAAGTATATCTCCCTGTGTGGAAACTCTTTAGTTTTTTCAGTCTCCAAAGTCGCAATGTGTATAGTCTAGGGAATACAAAGTCGATTGATGCTTCTAATCTTTCTTCTTTTGCCACAATTTCCTTAATTTCACATGCATCTATATGAAGCTCCTTGAGTTTTTGAAGACCTTTCGCCACATTTACTGGAAAGAGATTATTCAAGCTTTCACAAAACTCAACTTTCATCAGTTCTAAATTTTGAAAGCTAAGAGTTCCTTCAGAGGGTTCGCCACCATGCCAAACATTCTTCAATTTTGGAAGAGAAGATAAAGTAAGGTTTTTCAACCGCTTTGCTGCCTCAATATTTGTCATTCCTTTTAAATCAAATACCAATTCTACTGAAGCACAATTTCTTACCTCTAACTCTTCCAAATTGTTTAAAAGCCCCAGTAAATTAGACGGCACAACGGTTGAGACAGATTCACACTCTTGCACCACCAAAGATTTCAAATTACTGAAGAACTTATATTGCGGTGGATTGTGCCATATTTCTCTCAAGTCAGGGAACTCATAAAGATTCAATTGCTCTAGACCCAAGAACAGAACCTGTGCCGCATAATTAATAATACGAAGCAGTTAAAATTTAGACGTAGTTAGAAAGTTTAGCTAACAATAAAAGTGTACATGATTTTAAATTTAAAAAATTAATATATTTCTGCTTTAAATACGTTGATTCATAATAACTATTGAATATATCTTTTAAGTTTTATTTATATTATCCATTGCTTTAAACTTCTTAACTAAGCTAATTATTATTTCAAGTCAGGGAACTCAGAAAGACTTCAATTGCTCTAGGCCCAAGAACAGGACCCGTGCCGCATAATAATACAAGCAGTTAGAATATAGACA
Organism: Quillaja saponaria; assembly: GCA_029379385.1. Taxonomy (NCBI): domain Eukaryota; kingdom Viridiplantae; phylum Streptophyta; class Magnoliopsida; order Fabales; family Quillajaceae; genus Quillaja; species Quillaja saponaria. The sequence goes on from CM055618.1 coordinate 8,383,316, forward strand.
TAGTTAGAAAGTTAAACAACAATTAAAAGTAAATAAAATATGAGTAATATTAAAGAGGCACAAGAAACTTATCAGTTCAGTTTCTTTTGATGCCAAGACAATATTATAGCTTTTCTCATATGTGTAGCTATTAATCCAATCAAAGAAGATAAATTCAGAGAGTACTGGCTTCCGAAGACTACAAGAAATCCTTAATAATTATACCTTGTCGTGAGACAACTTTTCTATGGTTGCATTGAGGTTTCTTTCCCAATACCATTCATTTTCTGTTCCTTCTACTTGTATGCTTTGTAGTTTCGGTGTTCTCAAAACCCCTTTAGAAAATACATTCATTTTGGGGCATCCTTTCACAATTACTTTTCTCAATAGTGGAAATTTGAAATCCCAATTATTTGACGAACAAAAACTTTTGAGCTTTGGTAAAAGTCCAAGTTCCAAAACTACCAAATGACTGAATTCAATCTCGTCTTCTTCGTCACTGTCATTTTCTACGAGTTCTTCTATCATTTTGCATTCAGTTATTCTCAACACTTCAAGTTGATGTAAGCTTTTTGCTGTTGAGGATGGAACTAGAAATACCAACTTGTCGCAGCCTTTGACTACTAAAGATGTCAGATGTTTGAAAGATACAGTGGAGGGTGCTAATTTGATCAAACTGGAACATTCCAATACCTCTAATCTTTCAAGCATCTCAAAAAGTGGATCTAGTTGGGAACCTTCTCTGCATATGTTCTCTAAATAAGGCAACAGCGACAATGTCAAATATTTGGGATGCACCATTGTCGTCCCTACTTCTTGGATTATTGATCTGCCACATAACTCTTTGAATGAACACGATATCAACCCTAATTTCTGGAGAGTGGGGATTCCCTGGAGTAACCCATATAGAAAATCAATTGATTGTTTATTGTGACAAGATCGAATGGCAAGTGCTTTTAGCTCGCGGGGAAAGACAGTTGGAAATGATTGGCCATCCAATAGTCGCTTAGTGTCCTTACTCTCTAATGCCAAGAATTCCAAGCTGGGAATCACCTGCATAATTAAGAAACGAACCAACCAATTGCAACAAGCGACAATGTCAATTTAGGTGAAATTTTATTTTAGCTTCTGCATCCAACTAAATTAAAAACTTGATTTATACTTACTCTCCCATCATGTATTTATCTCACTCACTCTCTTTTTATCTCATTATTTTTGTGTATTAAAAAAAAAAAAATTATCTTTTATTACTTGTGAATCTTCCATCTATTTTTTTTCTTATTCCATCTATTTTTTTTTCTTACTTTATTTTTATCTATTAAAACTTACTGTTTGTTAGGAGATTAATATATTAAAAATAATTTTAAACTAAAAGGTTTTTATTTTTTCATCAATAGTGAATGAAAATTGAATTTTTTTTTTTTTTTTTCACACACGAATTTAATTTTATATTTTGATTTTGTTCATGGTATGAACTTCAAAATAATTCAATTTAGTAGATTATGAAATTTATTTAAACATTTTAGGTAATTTTTAATTGTTTGAAACTAATTAGTTTGTCAAAATTTTATTAATATCTTCTTTTTTTATTTTAAATGGTTTTTTTTTTTTCCTTTATGTTAAATACCATGAGGATAGCATGCTAGAAACAAGGGTACGTACTATGTAGTAACGGCAGTGAAATGTTAGATTTGAATATGCAAATGTTTTAATCAGCAATTTTGTGGAAGCATCATAACAATCTCATTGTAAGTTGTGGAAATAATTTTAAATTACATAAAGCACATCTGATTCCTAAAAGAATCTTAATTGGATAGACGAACAATATGACACAGAGTACATATTGTAAGGTGTAAGACTTATTCTCCTAGTACCGAGTTCAAGCACTACTAATATATATATAAAAAAAATTACTTTTATCATGAAATTGATTAAAACAAGACATTTTCTCTATAGATGATATATCATGAGGATAGCATGCTAGAGAAAAGGGTATGTACTATGTAGTAATGTACTGATAAGGACATTTCCAAGACTCAAGGGCTTCAAAGGAATTTGATATGGGCAAAACAAACTCCCAAGAATGGGCAGCTGGAATTGCAGAGTAAGGTAGAAGAGAAGAAGAAAATAGAGAGGAAGAGGAAGAAGGCCTCAGCCAAATTCTTAGTTTGATTCCAGTTAACCCGTTGATTACAGCCCTAATTCAATTTTTATAGACTAACAACACTTACCAAAATACTAATCTACCCTCAGCCCAATTTTACCCGTAACAATCCCTCCTACTTCAAATAATCCTTGTCCTGAAGGATAATCCATGAAGACTTTTGACAACAAAGAAACCATTAGAACTTTGTTTGAGGGCACTGGGAAGTTGAAGAAGGTGTTCTTGATCTTGTAAGATAAATGTGATATCAAAACTTCAATCTTTATTCTCTTTGTTGTTGATATAGTTCCTTTGTTGATGAATTCTTGAATTCCTTGCCTTGAATAGGAATTTTGAGTCTTCATCTCAGCAACTTGAAGACATTCCTTCTGATCTTCATGTCTCACAGCCACCATCCAAAGCATGATCCTCTGAAAACCAGTATGGGATGACCTGTTAATATACCAATCCTTGCCTTTCATTTGTTTATGCTGCCATGGAGTTTTCCCACTAATTTGCATTAGTTTAGGCTCAGCCATGCAAACTTAGGGTTTCATCTTTTTCATCAACTTTTTAGGATCATTACTTTCTGCAGTTATCAGAACCCAATTTCCCATATTCTTAAAGTCACTAATTTTTCAGTTGATGGTTTCTTGCTGCCCTCGTCTTGGTTCTTGCAAGACTGTCCCTTTTATAGGTGGAACTCCCACTGTCTCTATCCTCTGTGGTTTTGGAAGTGGATGTGGACCTGCCGGAAAATCGGCCATTATAGGTGGAACCAAATGAATTCCTAGAGGATTTGAGAAAATTGGTGGTTCAATCAAGTTTGGGGTTGCTGGATGGTGATGTTGATTCAAGTCTGGTGGTGGTGGATGGTGATTCTCCCTTGGTCTTTGCAAAGAAGTCAGCGCAGCCAAGATTTCTTGAAATCTTGAATTCATAGCCTCCATCATTGCCTGAAACTTAGCTTCCGAATCAGCTTTTAATTCTTGGATGGATGAATCAATTCTTGAATCCATGTTCTCCATTCGAGATTCCAAAGCTGTTAACCGTAGATCAATAGCGTTTGCATTCACGTTCACCATTTTAGAGCCAGGTCGAGCTCTGATACCGCTTGATAAGGACATTTCCAAGACTCAAGGGCTTCAAAGGAGTTTGATATGGGCAAAACAAACTCCCAAGAATGGGCAGCTGGAATTGCAGAGTAAGGTAGAAGAGAAGAAGAAAATAGAGAAGAAGAGGAAGAAAGCCTCAGCCAAATTCTTAGTTTGATTCCAGATAACCCGTTGATTACAGCCCTAATTCAATTTATATAGACTAACAACACTTATCAAAATACTAATCTACCCTCAGCCCAATTTTACCCGTAACATGTACTACGTAGTAATGGCAGTGAAATGATGGATCTGAATGTGCAAATGTTTTAATCAGCAATTTTGTGGAAGCATCATAACAATCTCATTGTAAGTTGTGGAAATAATTTTAAATTACATAAAGTACATCTGGTTGCGAAAAGTATCTTGATTAGACAGTGATCAATATGACCCAAAGAGTACATATTGTAAGTTGTAAGAGGAGCACTACTAATATATCAAAAAAAAAAAAAAAAAACCCTTTTACCATGAAATTGATTAAAACAAGACATTTTCTCTATGGATGATATATCAGTTTTACCTTAATAATCCTTGACAGGTAATCCTAATTCTCAACTTATGAAATTATAACCCTAATAATACAAAATCCCTAACTACGAAAAACATTATAATGATTATCTCTTCACACAGCATCACATGATTAATATATATTTGCTTAAGAATTTTATGAACTGCTCGTGTTGCTTAAAAAAAGTCATAGTGCAGCAAAAATGAGAGATCCTTTTCGATGAGGAAGAGTGGTTGTTTCATCTCTACATCTAGTTGGTCAACTTGATTTGTTTTTTCATGATTAGAAGACTCATTTCCTAGAAGACCCAATTCCTAGAAGACCCAATCTGGGGCAATCCATCACATCAAATATTTTCAGCTTTGGGCATTCTATAGTTTGTACCCCTGGCCCTGTGGAGAAGCTCTGGAGTACCCATAAACCTCCAAGAATGACGGAGGATAGTTGGGGGAAAACAAACCTAGCAGTTGCTTCCACTATTGTTTCCCCCTTTGCAACAATTTCCTCTAGCATTGCACAATATCTTATATCAAGTTGTTCCAGAAGCTGAAGACATTTGGCTACAGAGGCAGGAAATATATTTTTCAACTTTTGACATTGAAGAACTTCTACTACTTTTAGCATTCTGAAGTTGAAATTTTCTTGTGGGTCTCTATTCCATATATGCTTCAAATTTGATAGCGTATTCAAACTCAATTTTTTCAACGGTGTATCCACCTTTTCACCAGTTTCAGCATCACCATCTAACCTAAATATCTCATTCAAAGAACCACAATTATCAACCTCTAATGTCTCCAAATTCTGAAGTCTTCTCAACATGTTTGATGGAACAACTGTCAGTAGTTTTTCACAACTTTTGATTTCCAGTGATTTCAATTTGCCAAAAGAATTTGGAGCAACTGGATCGATACACCATACCACCTTCAAGTTATCCATGTTGGAGATTACCAAAGTCTCCAACGTAGGGAATAAATCCTGCAAACAAAAAAGTATAAAAATAAATAAATAAATAATATGAAAGAAGTAATCAATTGAAGAATTTAAAAAAGAACAACAACAAATAAGTTTAAAGAATCTACTTCTCTATTAGAATGAGGAAGAATATCTACTGTAGAATTTCTTATCACTCCTTCACTTTCAGTCAGTAGTATTTCCTCCAACATTTGGCAATTGCTAATCTTAAGGTGTTTGAGTTTAACAAGAGAGCCAGCCACAGTGTAGGAAAATAGATATTTTAAATTTTTGCAGCCTTCCACAATCAAATTGGTCAAATTTTGAATCCAGGAACTTGTTAAAGGTTGATCTTGCCAGATTTTTTGAAAATTGATTGACGATAATTTTAAAGTCTCTAATTTAGGAAATTGGACCTGCACATTGAAACAACAATTTTTATCATTAACATGGATAATATGATCCACATTGTTAAATTGAATAACATACAATTCTAAAATAATTGTTTTTAATTTGTTAGAAACAAAGCATATTAACCATATACAAATTCCAAAAAAATTATATACTTCCTTTGCATTACAACAGAGATGACAAAGTTTTCATACCTACATATATAATATATTTATACATATCCACAAAAGATGACAAAGTTTTCATACGTATCATCAACACACACTAAAATTTGTCATACATCAAAACTATGTAAATTTTTTTAAATCAAACGAATACTTCTAAAAAAGAATCATATAAGATCATACGGAAGAATATAAAATAATTTAAATCTGCACTTGTATATTGAAGTACTTATACGTGATAGTGAAATAAACTTATAAGTACTTATACTTATAGGATTCGCGTGAAACAACGTAACCCAATAGAAACAGTAGGTCTTGTGTCTCCGTGAAAGTTTTCATGGCCTCTGAATTTACAAAACTTGGGTTTAATTTTTAGTTTTTTCAATTATACCCTTTATCCAAGTCTTTTACATATATATCTTGAAGAAAAATCAGAGCTGCATATTGTAATATTTAATATGGCAACAAGCACCCTACAGCTCATGTATGTTTTGTGCAAAGGAGCGCCGATATGATACAATACCATATGTTTTGTACATGGGTTTATTATTTTTGAAAAATTGTGGTACAGGTACAATAAGATACATTAAATTAAATAATTAAAAATAAATACTTTATATAATTAGTATGCATACCGTACATATAAAGCTGTACTAAAATAATACAAATACTTGGTGCATACCCAGTATGGGTAAAACGTATATTTTAAAAGACCCGGGTCTCCTAGAGGTGAAAGTAATATTCATCACAATTAAAAGTGGGTTGTCGAGGACCAATGAAAATTTTATTCTCTAAATTTGTTAGCAATCCTGCAGCTTGCAAGAGCAGGCGACTTAGAAAACTTCAAATTCCTTTTGTAGAATATATAATAGTTGGCTGTGAAATAACAACTCTGCATCTTAAATAACAACCCTTTATGAGGGGAAGCTGTTGAGATTTAGAAAACTTCAAATTCCTTTTGTATATCCATTTTCATGTGAATAATGAAAAGAGTTAATCCTATAATACTAAAATAAAATAAAATTTTGATTCAAATTTGTTATTTGATGGATACCCAGCTCGTTTCTCCCCAACACAAACGAGTTGGACTTATATATCCATAATCTTTTATTAAAATCTAATCAAAATAGAATATAAATACTAGATCCATTCAACACAAAATTATATAAAATAAAATAAAAATAAAAATCAATTCAACACGGCTACTTATTCTCTCTAACATGTATTGATGAAAAGATTCTTAATAAAAAATAGATAATAAAATTATATTATTTTACAATTTAAGAGCATAGAATAATGTCATACCTTTTCACAAAAAAACGGCACGAGAGTATCACTCTTCTCTGCTACTGAGAATGTCTTATCGTCAAAGTAAAAACGGTCAAGTTTTGGCAAATCTTGTAATGTCAAAAAGTGTAAATGATTAAACTTGAGATTGCTGGAATCTATATCATCATTGCAATTTTCTGCCCTTTCCAAGATAACAATCTCCTCCAAAAAGTTGCAAGCAATAATTTCAATTTCACGAAGCCTTTTCAAGCTTCTAACCATGGAGAAAGCAAAAAGATTCTTCAACTTATGGCAACCTTCGACTTTGATTACTTCTAGTTTTGCAAAGGATGTTGCTGAATGCGGACCTATACATATCTGTTCCAAGTTGATAAGATTATGAATAATTAATGACTCCAAGATGGGGAATACATCACCATAATGAAACAACTGTGGATCCTTTGAGTTAACAATATGTTCAATTTCATCATTGTTTTGGATAAGAAGATGCTTCAGAGATGGAAATCCTTCTCCATTCAACTGGTAAAGAATATTCGGGACACCGTTCAATTCATCCAGATGCAGATCTTCAACTCTTTCCAACAACTTTTTGATCCTTGGCGCTAAATGGAAGCTTATGTTGAGCTTGAGCTTTAATGTTCTTGAGGTTATGTATTCACCAGACCAGTTCCACACGTCTCCAATCAAAATTCTGTATTTTTTGAGCTTTATAAGCAACTCCCACGGTAAGACTGAAGAATCTCGTATCCATATGTTCAAAGAGGTCAATTGGTGCAAACAATCTAACTCTGAAACTCTAGCATTAATGCCTTGAGAGTTGGATACCTCATTCTCCCACCCAACAAAACTGTTTTCCATATTCAACTCTTCTAATCTTTTCAAACTTGAGAAGACGTTTGGCGGAATGATTTCAAGTTTTGAACAATCTGTGAGATCCAACAACTGGAGCTGAGTTAATTTCCCTAACTCACGTGGAAGTTGTTTAATATCAGACTGTAAAAAGCTAAGAATTTTCAAGTTCTTTAGCTCTCCTATCAAGGCTACATCATCCAACATGCATATAGCTAAACAAAGAGTTTGTAGGTAACCCAAGAGAGCAATTGAAGAAGGTAGGGACGGGAAATGCATTTGTGTCAAATCCATCACCCTGAGTTTGCACATGCCCCGAAAGAAATTATCTGGTATTCTGAGAGATAAATCTTTACTATAGATATGGAGAAAATTAAGGCTTGGACAGTCCAAAACTTGAGGAAACTCACAGCAGATATCACTCTCAACTAAAGTGATTGCACTGCACTGTTCCAGTTGATCCTTGTCTGGCCACTGACTCAACTTACCATACCTCACCGTAAGTGCATGTTTTTCCTTGATTGCTATTGATATGGCAGAGGCACGAACAATATCATGCATGGTGAACTCATCGCTAGTTTCACCGGCTTGCAACAGAGACAATGATTTTAGCTTACAAAGCCACGTCTCTAATTTTTCTCGAGCTTCTTGAATTGTAAAGATGCCTTTGAATAAACCCAATCCCACACAATATTTCAACAAATCCGATTCAAAAATATAGTAACTGAGGGACGCACAAAGTAGAAAAGTAGACTTCAGTTCCGGACTCTCTAAACGATCATAACTCAACCTCATGCAAGAGTGTAAGCTTTCCTGCATCTCGGTAGTTTCTCCAGTGTGAGGACTCTTCTGTTGCCTCAATGCATCCCTCCATTCAGATATGTACTTTTGCGTCAATGCCCTTGCAACTGTTACAAGTGCCAAGGGCAACCCATCACACATTTTAGCAACCTCAGCCACTATGGACTGAAGATTAGAGTTTTCATTAGTATCATGGAGTTCTGCCGTATCCTTGAATAACTTCAAGGCTTCTTCTTGAAGCAAGACCTCTAGTAATAAAGGCTTTTTGACATTCATTTGGTTGCATAGTACATCTCTGTTTCTTGCAGTAAGAAGTATTTTGCATCCTTTGTGCTCATCAGCAGATGGGATTCCTACTTTGTCTAAATCAAGCCTTGTCCAAAGATCATCCAGAATTATAAGGATATTCTTCTCCTGCTTCAACCTTTTACGCAGACGAATAGCTCTTAACAACTCACCTTCAACTTCAAATTTCTGTCCCAGCATGTCAGCAATCTCTGTCTGAATCTTATCCACCTCCGGTTTTTGTGTCACTGCTGCTAAAGCCACAACATTAAATAACTTGTCTTCTTGAGCTTTCTTGCCTACTTGTTTGACCAGAGTGGTTTTACCCACTCCCCCCAACCCACACACTCCAATCATATTCACAGTAGGATCTCTAAGTGACTCCAAAATCTCCTCCAGAACTGAGATTCTTGATTTATAGTCTTCGTGACCTGGGATAGTTGGCACAGCTTCTGTAAATTTAGGGAGCTGACGGTAAGAAATATTGTTGCCAAATTTCTTATCCTCCTGTATTTTAACAATAGCCTCTCCCATCTTCTTGGCTCGCCTGCTGAGCTGACGGCGAGACCATAAATTAGTACACCCTGTCCTTGCTTGCCCTGCATCTCCTTGAAACTTCTCCACTTTTCCGGAAATTTCATTCACTTCCCTTAGCCAGCTGAGAACACTTGACTCAATTTCTTCTCCATTATTTCTGGCAGCATCAACTGAATGTTCCAAGCTCTCTTTGGCTTCCTGGAGTTCCTTTGCTTTCCGGGTTAAGTTACTCACATTACTTGAGTAACAAAACAGATAGCCCAATTGCCGCCCTATCGGTAGCACAGCGTACTCCACAAGTTTTACAGTAATTGCAGAAACAACCTCCATTCTGGTTCATCTGCAATCTATGTAAATCCAAATCAAATGGGTGGAGAAGATGACAAGAATGAACTATTAATCATAAAAATGAACAAAACAAAATGGAAGACAAAAACAGGTAGATCAAGGTACTTTACCTGGTTTAATTATCCAAAGTCGAAAGAATGAATGAACATTGAAAAGTAGGAACTGCCTAATTTTGTAGTATAAATTTGCACACCCTGTTATGCAGTAGTTGAGGCACGTTAGAAAGAAAGAAAAAAAGAAATGGATAATAAATATATATAAAAAGTAATAAAAGGGAGGGTTGGAAAAGAAAACATAGAGCTAAACAGGAAGTTTAGTGATTGGTGACTGAAAAGCAAGAATCCGGTAATTTTAGAGCTTCTGTTCTGTAACTTCTGTTTAATGCACTACAGAAAGAAAACGAACCAACAAGAATGTGACTAAAGGCAGAAAAATTGAAGAGAAAAACTATTAAAAGCAATTAGCAAGGATCTAATCAAAGCTACTGCTGAAGCAGAATTCTACAAGTATACAAAGAAAATCAAACAAGAAGAAAAGAACTAACAAGAAGTAATTAGTAACTTGAACGGCTTACTCTCGTCTCCTCCAGTAAGTTGGTTCAACTCAATTGAGAAACAAAGTCATTTGGCAGAACGAAAACACATAATGAGAAGGGAAGCAATAATGCGAAGGGGAGAAATAATTGAAAGGGAAGCAATAATGAGAAGAGAAGGAATAACTGAAATGGAAAGGACAATAATGCAAAGGACTTTCATTAGGTACTCCATTTGAGTACCCAGTGACTCGCCTACATGGCGTCATCCCTTGCCCAACACGTGTAAAATTCTTAAAACAAGCATCTGCCATATTTTTTTTGGTTTCCTACCCAAAAACAGGCTAACTGGGTGAGTAGCTAATGGGCAACTTTAGATTATTTGAATATTTTATAAATTATAGTTTTTGCCCCCAGATTAAGCCCAAATTTGAAGTCATTCACTCGTAATTGAATTTCTCAACCTTTCTCCGCTGTAATATAAACGATTTAACAAGTAACCAAAAAGTAGAAAATTAATAGAACCAATTAATAACAAGGAGAACAAAAATGTTAGTACCAACCACCCATTAAAAATGATCAAAACTTTAGATCCATAGTTTAGAAAAAAAAAGCCGAAGATCCATTTCATTTTTCTTTTTCTCCAACTGGGTGCTTTCCTTCTTCTCCAACATCTATTATCACCCCAATCACAAAACATTTCCTTGTTTAAGGTCAGGTTTATAAATAAATTTGTTGCTTTATAAATTTTCATTTTAATTAAAATATTTTTCTTGTACACCCCATTTAATAAGAAGAATTTTATGTGATTTTGTTGGGCAGTATATATTTTAATTGTTTAAAACCAGTTACATTTTTCCTTCCACGCATTAGTTAAGGTTATTACATTTTTTCTCATTTTGACTTTTGAGTCTTAAGCAATATATATTTAGTTGGTTGAAAAATTTATAACAGGATTTTTATGAAAATTTGAAATGTGAAAATATAAATGAAAAATAATATTTATCTTCAAATGATTCCAGAGAAGCAAGTTGTGAAGATCAGAAAATGGGCTCAAGAACTGATATACTTAACATTGATTTGAATGAGCCTAATACTGATCAATTTGACGGTGGTAGTAATGAAAGTGAATGTAATAATGGGGAGGGAGATAGCAATGGAAATATCAATAAACCATTGCATTAGCTAACTGTTTTGGAGGTAATGTCTAAAAAGTTTGAAAGCATTGAATTGGCCGAGCAATTCTATCATGCATACGCGAAGGATAGTGGATTTGGTGTTCAAAGGGATAGATTTTATTTTAGTAAGCGTAATGGAGAAAAAATAAGCCTTTGTTGGGTTTCTGATAAAGAAGGCAAGAGAAATGAGAAGTTCAGAAACATAGGTGATAGAAAGAAGGGTGAAACAAGTTGCAAATGTCTTGCAAGATTTCAAATTAGAAAGTGCACGGAATGTTCAGGTTGGACAGTTAAGAATTTTGTGAAAAAGCATTCTCACAACCTTATTCGTCCCAATGTGTCTTATTTTATTCATTCTCACAAAAATATGAATGATGATGATACTGCCCAAATCAATAGCTTTCATAATGTTGGTATGATGCCTGCTCAAATAATGAGCCTTGTGTCTGAACAGTCAGGTGGCTATGATAGGGTTAGGTATGTTACTAGGGATCTTTATAATTACATTAGTAATTATATTCGCAAGTGGACAAGTGTGATGCTAGTTATGCAATGACTTACCTACAAGGGAAAAAGGAAGAAGATGAATAATTTTTCTTAGACCAGACAACGAATGATGTAGGTCGGTTAGAGAACATTTTTTGGGTTGACGGAGTTTCCAAGTTGGATTATGAGACTTTTGATAATGTGGTATCATTTGATGCAACATATTGTATAAATATTTATAAGAAGCCACATGTTTTTTTCTGGTGTAAATCACCATAAGGCCATAATTATTTTTGCTTGTGCATTGCTAGGAATTAAAAAGTTAGAAGCATACATTTGGGCATTATAAAGACTATTTTGTTGCATACATAACAAGAGACCATTTTCATTTGTAACGATGGTGATAAGGCAATACGAAAGGCAATTGAGGTAGTTGCTCCTGATGTTTCATATAGACTTTGTGGATGACATCTTCGTTGTAATGTGTAAGCCAATATTAAGTGTATTGGTTTCATGAAAGAATTTTGGAAATTTATAGATGGAGATTTTTCTATCCATCAATTTGATACCATGTGGAGTGAAATATGTTACACTTCTCAAGGAGGCATAACTGGCCAGAGGATTGGAGAACCAAACCTCTGTGACCCTAACTTCAAAACAAAGTAACACACGACTCTTAGCTCATCCAAAGGATAAAAGTAACTTTTATAAAACAAAAGTTCATTGCAAATTTTTTTTTATTTTCTGAAATAGTTAATAATTCACTAAAAAATTTTGGCAGAGGTCCCAACAATATGGAACATGCCTCAAACACAAACACTTATGCTTACAATCTCACGCAAAAATAACACCAAGACAACAAGGAGCTTCACTCAGTCCAGATCCTAATCAAGACAAATAACTAAAATCTTACATCATACCAAAATTAGACACCTCACAGGTCTAGTGTGATTGCAAACTTTCATCCTTAACTGTAAGTAGGAGATCCTAAAAATATCATGTCACACTTATTCGACAAGTCCTAAGTCGGTGACACCATGTACCGAACTCCTGTCACTAAAAGAAATATCCACGAGAGAGGGGTGAGTCCTATAGACTCTGTGAGTGGAAAATTGTACTCAAAGGATACTAGCATCACTCAATACAAGTGTGTAACACATAAATAGTAACATCATGTAATATTGCTTATATAACATTTCACATGACATATATACTTAATAAGTTTCAAAAATTTACAAATTATATGACACACATGATCACAATTTAAATCAGAACAACAATATCAACCAAAGAAATCAAAGGGCCAATGAGTGACCCAGCCCCGCACAACATTATCACTCCCTACCGGGCATTTACAGGCCCACACAACAAATTGATATCCATACACAATCCATCCCACTATGGCTAGACGCTCAATTTAAAAAAAAAAACATTCATCGGAATCAAAATTTTCTTATGATTTTAAATCAAAACATCCTAGGTACACTTGGATTTTTAATTTCAGAGATAAAAATCACTTTTCATAAAAATCTCACTTTGTTGGCTCTTACCAACCACAACCAATGTCAAACAAAGTGACCAATATTAAACAAACATAATTTAAATAAATTACTGAAATACTCAACATGCTTATTTTCCATGTATCATGTATATTCAAATAAACATATAATTACACATACTAATATAGCCCCTAAAGGCAGCAATTAAACACTCACCTGTAACAGATTCTATTTGTTACTCACACTTGCGTCCACGCGTCTTATTAAGTTCATATTAGAATCCGGAACTGAAATTCATATTTCCAAATAATACTTAGTTCACAAACGTGAATGTTATAATCTTTTAATTACTAAGCTTCTATCTCATCTTATATAGGTTTATTTATAAAAGTTTTTTATTAAGCTATTACATGTCAGGTAATATGAATTATAATTTATGTGATAAAGTTAATAATGAAGAGACATTTTAAATGTCTTGACAATGCATAGAGTAGATGAAACCATTAGAAAAGATAGAAAGCATTTAGTGAATTAGAGATGTTGGAACTGTTCAAACTTAGGGTTTGGACCAATGCCCACTTTAACTGTCATATCTTTCTCTAGAAAATTTCAAATCTAGTTTCATAAAATTTATAAAATACTAGATACATGTAGCTTTATAATGGTATATCATTTGTAATTTTTGAATTTGTATATGAATACAGTTTATTATTTGAAGTTGCATCAAATTCTACAAAATGCAGGTTTTAACAACTTTAACCTTACCTTAGTTAAGTGAACATAACTTTTTCTAGGGAAAACGAAATCTGATTCTGTTTATTGGGTTTATTAATAGACAAGTATATATATCTTTATTATTTAGAAATTTTTCCTAAAATCTGCCATAAACCTACTCAATTTCTTACATGAACCAAAAATAGGACACTACAAATCCTGCCTGACCTAGTCGGAATCTAACAGCTATAACTTACAATGTACTTGAAACTACGCTACGAAATTTTGTAGATAACATTTCAAGATACTCAAAATACCAAATTTCTATTACCCATGGAATCTGCCCCCTACACCACCATTTAAAACCCACTTAACTCTCATTTTCCACCACTTTCAAACTTCAATTCATACTCCACACTTCAACACTAATTCACTACCATTACTCCTAATCCAATTAAATTCAAAATTGTATTAGTGATTTAGCATTAATCAAGAACTTAAATTTCACTTTCTAATATCAATCCAATCAATTCTTATTCATTAAGATACAATTATTTTCTTGTAGACAATTTATCAACTACCGTATATGCATGTTTTTGTTCTAGCTTATGAACAAGTATATATATATTCCAATCACTCCCTTAATCCTCTATTCTTGTGTTCTTTGTTTATAATCCTTAACTCAACTTTACTTTAACCTTTACCCACAATCACAATCAACAAGAATTTTACGATTTAAAGCAATTAAACTAACACAATACTTAGAATCCATACTTAGCCCACACCTTACCAAATATCCTTGCTTCTGCCATGAATGAGGTGTGCTTATCAGCCTTCCTAGCCTTGTTATTTTGCTGCATATTCTACCCACAAGATCACCAATTAGTCGAGTAAAGGAGGAACCCGCCCAATTTGTATCATCTCACGGCTAGACCAAAATGAGACACCAACAAACAACTCTCAGCTACTATGGACTGTGATGGCTATCATAGGTTTTGGGAGGAAGACAGAGGAAGCTAGTAGCCAACGGTTGGAAGGAACCAACTAGAAAGCTCACACATATCTCCAACATAACTGTTGCCTACACAAGTTCTTACACCTACTGCTGAAGCCTAGCTTGACTAATTTTGGTTCCTACACCCACAATTAAGGCCTCACACATGAAGGAGCAGAGCATGATAGCAAGGAGTGGCTACAATTCAACGAAACAAACAGGGGAACGAATTGCACTCAAGGACAAGGGAGGAGGTTGAACTTCACGGCCAGCCAAGGCTACCAATGACAGAAGCAAAGAGAAGTCTTACCACCCCAAAACAGAGTTGTGATCCTCTCCTTGACAGCAACTGAACTTTCCAAAGCTAACTGCCACACCATAGTTTCCAACACAACTTACTTGCACCAAACCAAAGACAAAGGAAAGAGATGAACTAATAAGCAAGGAGGGAAAGAAAAACTCTCGACTTCACAAGAGAACATAGAGCATTCTCTAGAGCATGCTCTACCAAAAGGAAACATAAATTTTTTTCCTAGAATAACAGCAGCAAGGAAGGAACAAAAGAGGCGGTGGAAAAAACACAATTAGGGAACAAGCCAAAATAGAAAGAAAAGGAGAAAAGAAAAAAAAACAAAGTCAAAGTGTTTATATATATATACATGACTTTTCCTCCACCACTTAAAATAGTTTGTACATGTATTATTTTATAAAAAAAATTACTTGAGGTGAAGACTTAATTCCAAGTTAACTAAAAAAAAATTAATTCTTGCATTGCCTCTCTCTCTCTCTCTCTCTCTCTCTCTATAAATATATATATTTTTCAAATGTTCATTTATTTTAAATTTCATTTTATATCAAATTTTGTTTACCTATTCATAATAGGTTATGTACCACCATTTTAACACGTGCATTATACTACCGATTTCTAACAAGTTCAAGTACACTAGTACTTATTTAATTCGTTTTCTTTTATAACTAAAATTTAAACATTACATATAAAACTAAACTTTACTATATAGGTTATGAGATAGATTTTGGCTTTAACATAATGAGAGGCTGAAAGAATCATATAAGAAACTTAGTTTTTGAGCAAGTGCCTACCTTCATGTCATATGGTTTTATGAATTGAAGACAACATTAAGGTCAGAAGGGGTAAATTGCAGATTGAAGTTATGTTTGAAAAATTCTTATAACTTAAATGAATTTATGAAGCATTTTACTAGGGTCATGAAACATTTTCGTGAAAATGAGGCAAAAGAAGATTTTCATAATATGTACATTGCATCTGTACTTAGAACTCGTCTCCAACTAGAAACTTATGCTACCTCAGTATTCACGCAAAATGTTTTGAAATCATTTGTTTTTGAGATTGATGGTATTAACAGTATTAACATTGTGAAGCATCATGAGCATGAGGAGAAGCATAGAATGTATTTTCCGATATTAAAGATGAAGACTCTCATGCAATAGTTTATTTTGATGAGTCGAGCAAGGAGATGAATTGCAGTTACAAGCATTTTGAAAGTATTTGTTACAAGCATTTTGAGGGTATTTGTAACCCTTGTTGTCACATTATTGCTGTGTGGAAAGATACAAGAATATTTGAAATTCCTTAGTCTCTCATCCTTCACAGGTGGACAAAGAGTGCAAATTATTTTGATGCTTTAGCCAATTAACCAAATATGACTGAACAACGAATAAGTATTATTCGTTATAGAATGCTTTGCTATAGTTGCAAAAGAATGTCATATTTAGCGATCCAATCAAATGATAGCTTCAATGAAGCAATGAATGAGATTAATAAATTGACATCCAAATATGGAGTTATGTTTGATGTTAAGCAAGCAAGATGTGGAATAAACACAGACTCACATTTGTGATCTTGAAATAGGAAAGACAAAAGGTATGAAGTATGCAGTTAAGAAATTAAAATAAAGTATGATTTCAATGTATTTATCAATAAAATATATTTTCTTGACTAAAATTGTTTCTTAAATAGGGCTTCCTAAAGCTGATAAGACCTCGAAAAAAAAGTCTATTCATTATGGTTTGTGCTATGTCGAAGGCCACACAAGACATTGTTATTCAATACTAAATGAGGAAGGAGGTAGAAATTTTGTCATGGATTTTTTCATATTAAGAAAACCTATTGTTTAGTGAAAGTGGCTTTACTCTTTCCCTCATTAATAATTGCAGATTATCAAATATTTAAAAAGAAATTAATTAGAGTTTTAAATTTAATGATTATAATTTACCTTATCATATTAAATTATTTATCCTTATAAATTTTGCAGCATAGGATGTTTCCCTCTATCAACTACCATGGTGGTGAATTTAGTTTTCAGTTTCAACCATCTATTAACACATCAAATGTTGTGACTGAAGATGTTATGGTAAAGTGGATATATAAATAGGAGTTAGAAATTTTGATTGTATTATCATGGATTTATATTAATTAATTTGGGTCCTATTTGATATTTATACAAATAACTCAAAATAATGGTACAAATAACTCTTCAAATATAGGATACAGTTCTTGCCAGTCAAGATTTGGCTCAATAAGTTTGGTATATTTTCCATAATCTTAATTACTTATTAATTCCTTTTGATTCTTTTAATATAGCATGTTCAAAAAAATTAATCAATGTAATTTAATATCTGTAGGAAGCCAACAATGGTGGATTCTACACAATAAGTTAGTGGTGGATTTGACACGTGCAATATATTGGTTTTTGGTAAGAGTAGGTGTTCTTGTGTTACATAACAGTAGTACCTTGCTGTTTGAATTTATTTTATTTTATTTTTTATTTTTTATTTTTTTGAATTCAGACTTTGGTATATTACATAAGAGCATTAACTTTGCTTTTTGGTAAGACTATGTGTTATTTTCCTTTGTTGCATGTGGGAAATCTTTGAATTTATGGTTTCTTTGGTTCTTTGCTACTAGCTTAATGAGTTTCAATTAGATATGTACTACTCATGGCATTTTTATGTGGGTTGTAGATTTGCTTACAGTGTTACACTATCCTTATTAAAATGTATTTTTTGTTTCATGTATACTAATTGCATTAAGACTCACGAGGTTGCTATTAAATTTTGTGGTCCTTCTTTATTTGTTGATTATTCTAAAGTCTAAGCTTACTTTAGTTGATTTTGTACTTTGGCTATTCAATTTATCATGTACTCTTAGCTAACACTATTTAATTGTGAAAATAGTATAGTGCTATAAAGAAACATATAGAATAAATAGTCCTAAATTGAAGGGCAATAAAAATGTAAAAGAAAGGGCAGAGACTTATTTATTTATCTGATAAAGGCAATAAAGGCACAGGCCCATTGTACTTTGTAATGAGAAATGAAATCTTAATTCATTAAAAGCGAGTGGCCCAAGTTTTTAGTGAAGGGTTCATCCTCCTCAGCAATGCTTATATAATTAAGATAGGTATGAACCAAAGCATGAGTTGTTATCGTCTTGATATTTCTACATTAGAAAATTAAAAAAATTAAAAAAAAAAAACCATAATGACATAAAGGGAAAAAACTAAAGCAGAACTCTCCATGACTATATTCTTTCAATGAGTAATTCACTTGTACTAGTGAATGAAATTCTTTGCCCAAAGTTTTGAGGATTTGTGCATCAATTAACAAAATTTGCCAAAGCCTCCACATACCACCAATATTCCCAATTGGATCATGACAATAGAAATCATCAAATGGTAAATCCTTGCAAATTATCTTGCCTTCTTTAGCCAACATTCTTGTTTCGGTCAGCATGAGCATTTGCGGACCGATATTGTAAATAAAGTCTACAATGGTTTTTAGAAAACTAGTGTTTGAGGCATCAAGATAATTCCATACTAGAACTTTCATAATTAATAAATTTTAATTGAAAGGGCTAGAATAATGGTTAATTACTTGTAGGCCACCGATGTCCAATAGGGTCCAATCTTCAATATCTTGCACTATTATGATGCTATTCTCCTTATGGATGATCATGAGATTAGACATGGTGGAAGACAGTGGAGCCTTTAGCTAATTGCTTTAGAAAAACTTGAAATTTAGGACATGTGTTTACTACCATTACAAGCACTGCTCTCTTAGAGTTTTCAACATCTCCACTAAAAGAGAATTTTACATTAAGTTAAATCTTTTAGGCTGGATATCCTTTATCACCATTGTTTGGTGTGGGTAAAGCCTAAAATAACTAAAGACATCTCCCCTAAAAGAGGGTTGTACATTAAGTTAAATCTATTTAGCATGTGTCATTTTGACTTTGGTGGGAACATGTTATCAACTAATGCATCACAAAGAACATGGTGTGGATTGACCAGTCCTGTAACTTTTACTAAATTAGTTGAGGTTGCATCTTGGAAAATTTATCAAGGCAAACAAACTAAAGAAGCTATCTACATGGTGTGGACAGATGCAAATTTTAGTCCATTTCTTTTAACTTCCCAAAAGGTTATCATAGAACAACATGGTCAAGTAATGAAGTGGACAGATGATGGAGTTTCTTCACACATGGCCTTTCAAGCTATGATGGTAACAGTCTATGCAATTGGTAGAGAAAGACTAGCCTTCAAAGCTACTTTGTTTTTCTAGCAACACTTAAGGACAAGTGTTGTTTGTGAGAGGGACAATGATAGGTACAAAATAATAATTAGGGGTATATTGGTAAATTTAGGTAAAATGGTGTAATTGTACTTCTCTTTTTTTCCAGTTGCCTACTTAAGGCACTACTGTGTAATCCCTCAAGCTGTGGATGAATATGAAAACCTTCCCTCCTCCTGATTTACTCTCTAATGGCTTCCCTCTCTTATTCTTCTTATTCTCTATTGTTTTAAAATTCTCAATTTCCTCATAAATCCTAAAAACTAGCTATCAGAAACTAGTAATAGGAGTTGGTGCAAATCTCAGGAATGAACTATTTTACAACATGATCGTGGGTTTGAAAGAGGGAAGGAGGTCTTCTTAGTAGTTTAAAAATACAAGTTTAGAATATGATGTAGAAGCCTCTGCGTGGAGAGGAAGAGACAGAACAATATAAAGTCCGGGCAAAAAAATGGAATAAGCAAAATTAAGGCTTTTTTGAATTTTGCAATTTTTATTTTTATTTTTTTTATCTTAAAACACTATCATTTTACTCCTATCCAGACAGCTCTCCATGGGATCCATTTTTCATATAATACTTCCAGATCGAAGAGATGGATGGTCAAAGAATATGAACCATAGTAAAAAAAGGACAAAAATATGGTTAATGGGTCCTGCTGGGTGAAAAGAAGGTATCAAATTTTACTAAATCTGGATAAAAGGATAAATTGAATATTAAGAACAATCTAACATGTACAATTACAGAATGGAAAAACAAAATCCTACTATCAAGGCTAAAAAATGGAATTAAAGGAAACATCATATGTCTAGAATTG
The DNA here is from genome assembly GCA_029379385.1 of Quillaja saponaria. Taxonomy (NCBI): domain Eukaryota; kingdom Viridiplantae; phylum Streptophyta; class Magnoliopsida; order Fabales; family Quillajaceae; genus Quillaja; species Quillaja saponaria. The sequence goes on from CM055618.1 coordinate 8,403,565, forward strand.
AAGAGAAGGTAAGAAGAAGAAGAAGAATAATCTAACCTATAGATTGTATCCCCCTAATCTGCCTTCCCACAATGACGATTCATACACCTAAGCATTGCTTGTTGAGGAAAGGTGAAAACGATGCTCGTCTTGGCCGTACTGGCTGGGTGGGCCCGGTAGTTTGTGGTGACTAGGGTCTGTGAGAGTGGAACAAAAGAAAACGATAAAGACAGGAGTAAAAGTGAAAGGCATGTGCATGTCTAACGAATGGAATCCTCATTGGTTAAGGTATAATAGTTAATAATTTAGAATCTTTAACAAAGTGGGGATGTAATTCAGATGGTGCAGCCCGCATTTAGCATTCATGAGGTACGAGGTCGGAACTCCACATTATTTAGGGGATCGAAACTTCGCATTTTGTAGTGGCTGAGTGGTTATGGGGCATGACTAGAAGAATATTGTGGGCTTTCACTGTGCTAGTTCAAATCCTATTGATGAGGTTTATTCACGGTTTTTTTTTTTTTTTTTTTTTTTTTAAACTCCAAATTGCATAATTAGCTCTGTTATTGCATTCTGGTTTTACAAGTTTGTAGCTTTTGCATTCACTTCTAATCCCCCTTCATCATATGCATTTTTCTATTATTAGGGGGTGACATTGCATGCTGTATTGTTTTTTTTTTTTTTTTTTTTTTTTCTTTTTCAGTTCTCCATTATATACTTTATTTCTATTATTTATTCTAACATGAAGATTATCTTATTCATGTAACTTACATCCCTAGTGCTTGAATTCAATTTTATAATGGTAAACAATACAATTTAAAAGAGCAACATAAAATATAATTGCAATAACTCATTAAGATAAGGCATTAAATCATTCCTGCAAATAATTGCAACATATTGACTAGGGGTTTGCATAACAAACGAGATATTATAAGAAAAAAAACAGACAAGTCATGAACATAGACTATTCAAGTCATATATCATGTACACTAATAATAACAAAAGACACATATTGTTCAAGTTTTTGAGTGAAGTCATATACATTGTTCACGTCACAACTCAAGTACAATTTACTAAATACATATAACATAATGGCCAAAATAACATATAAAAAGCCAGACAAGGCATGAGCTTCCTTTATTCAATGCTAACAGTTGCCTTTGGTTAGGATAACCTTCATGATAAATCGATCAGGGTCAATAAGGTCAAACTTGCAAAGATCCCCATATTCAACACAATTCTCTGTGGTGGATCTAAATATCCACCAAAAAGTATATTTTTGGATTGATTGTTATCATAATAAATAACATTCGCAAATCATAGCCGTACTCCATATCGTAAAAACACTTCACTAGGCTTTCAGATTAAGTATTGGTTAACAAATGCTTTGGGAATTCTATGCAATTATAATTTTGTTGCAGTGTTATACACATGATTTTATAATCTTATTTTCTTATTATTAAAACATAATGATAGATAACTTACCAATGTGTGCGGTGAATGTGGAGCTTTTACTTCAAAAAAGGGAAGTTCAATGCCCTTAAACTTGACACCTCTATTGCCAGAAGGGTGTGAATCCATTGGCATACCTATATAACAAATTACAGTATATAATACATTAAAAAATAATTTATGTCGTAAACTTAGTAACGATTACAATAATTTATACACAATCAATTATATACGCACCCCAGTTTTTCTCTAATGCATAACATTCATCATAAGCAAAGTCGGACTCACTTCCAATTCCATTTCCATGGAATTTTTATAAAAAAATGGTCACGTGGAATTTGGATGGATCTTCATAGGCAAGTAGAAAAAAATAATAACTTCGCAAACCATACTTCTTTGCAAAAGAAGAGAATCCATTATCAATACAAATTTTACCATCTTGTATCACCCAATGCATAGGCCACTCTAAATTGTCTTCAAGCTTGAAAGTAAATGAGTTTGCTATGGAATTCAAAAATCAATAACAAGCATTGCCTAATAATACCGTCGTCCCTTACAAATGCTAGAAATGTATTAAATCCAATAAGCTTACAATTAAATTATGTTGAGATTTTAAGTAGTAATTTAGAGTAAAAGAACAACTTACAATTCTAAGTTTCGTGATATGTTCATTGAGAATCGCTATGTAGAAATGTGCAGTCACTTCAATAGTTAGAGGTGGTGGAATAATGACACGATCACATATGCGATGAATTGTCACTTTCATGGATTAGATCCAATCAATTCAAAGAGTACACAATCACCCACCACTAAGCCAGTTGAATGTGCAAAATTGGTCCAGCCTTGGGTGAATTGAAAAATGCTGAATCCTTCACGGGTTATTTCAAGCAATACCTCAAAATACGTGTCTTCACCATGTAACAACCTGAACACTTTGGGTTTCTCATCTACATAGAAAAGGGCAAACCAATAAGGAATGACCTGTGTTGATAAGATAAAAGTAACAATAAGCCATCAGGTATTACAAATGATACTAAACATTTTTTGTAAGGAATAAGACTTGTGAAGAATGTTATTTGAACTTATAAACATTTCTATAATGAAAAACAATATCGGAGATTTATGCAGATCTTCAATTAATCCAAAAAGTATGGATAGTGGGAATTAACAAACTCATTGACTTCATTTAAGAAGGGAATCACTGAAGGCAAACTTGGCTCACTTATCAAAAAAATAATAGGAACACAAATAGCCCATTATAACAATAATTGAAAAACAATTATACACTAAGTCAAAAAACTTAAACAACTTCCACTTACTGGGTTCAGTTGAACGGAACAAAAGTTCTCCCCAATCCACAATTTCCTCCATATGTTTAACTGGCTCAAATTCATTCATCATTGTACAATTGTTAAACCCTCAAATGAAAATTTTCAGCCACTCTAAAACTAAAAACAATTATATCACCATCTGATATAGTGTAATGCTTTAAAAAAGATGCACAACCTTCTCCAAACCAAGAAGTACCACAGTCATATTCCACATATATCTTCCATGTGCAACCATTTGACATGTTAAAGAAGACTCATGATTCCATAGTCATAGCAAATTCGTACATAAAACTAATAGAGATCCTCTACACTTTCAAATAAGTATTCTCTAAAATTAATTTTAACAAAATTATATACACCATCAAATCTTATAAATGAATTATATATGATATATTTATATGGTGCTTACAATCTTCTCAAGAACTAACTCATTAGCCAATACGACGTTCATGAAATGTCGGTCGATAAGGTAGCTTGAACAAGTTGGAAAATCCATTACCTCTAACAAATTAACAAAGCATCATGGATTTCAAAATTATTATTTGTTGCATTTTAATGCACACAACCCACAAAACGCATTCAATTTACTTCAAACATACAGTTGGATATTAGCAACTGAAATCTATATTTTCCCCTATAATAAGGACTGGAAGATACACTGGAAAAATATCATTTTGGATTACAAGTTAAAATAGAGCCCACAATGCAAGACCAAAAGATGAAAAACGTGCTTAATGACGTGCATAAAATTTTACCAGATCAATATTATTGACATCATTTGTACAATGGTCTTTTTTTAAGCCACTAGACTAGATATCTTAATGACAACTCCTAAGTTCCTAAGTTCACAGACATTAGTTTGCTTCTAAAGTGTTTCGAGCAACTATTTTGGACTAAGTAAACCAAAATTCTTTGTAAGATAATGACAACACTAACCAAAAAACCCATATTTCCAAGCCCACCACCCACCAAAAACCACCCAAACCAAGACAATAACAACATAAAATAAAACCTACCCAGAGTAGACAACCTTTTCCACAGACATAAAGCACTTACCCAAATTTCTGAATATTTCCCAACAACCTCACAGACTGAAGCTCAATGTCTGAAATAGGGTCAACAAAGTCCCCCTAGCTCAATATCCGGGGAAAATAAATCTCACACGTCACTCTCGGAATACGATAAATCTGACCTTCGGGCTTCTTCGGACAAGGAAAAATTCCCACACTTCATTGTTGGTTCTTCAGCACTCACTTTCTTCCTATGTCTGAAAAATAGTCAATAGCTAGGTAGAATGTACTTTGGGTGGATGAAATAGGGAGGGTGTGGCTGTTTGGGCTTCTAACCTACCTCACTATCGGAAAGGGAACAATGACATAGCTCAGGATTTGCAAGTTGGGGGCATTCTTCGGTAGTCAACCATGAACCAGACACCTACTATTCGTTACCCAGATTTTCTAGCAGAGGACCGAGAAAAACCCATACAAACAAAGAATAGTAAAACAATCTACAAAAAAACTCTAACTCTACCCCAGATCACATAAGCCTACACCAAATTGAGCTCACTTACCCAGATCACATAAGCCTATACCAAATCGAGCTCACTTACACAAATTTCATAATAATAAAACCACCTACCTCATTGTCGGAAAAGGGGAAAATGCCACAGCTCAGTCATGTTCTTCGCACTCTTGTCTGAACTTAACTATCAAAATTTTTAGCAAATACCGTTTATGATTATGAGTTGGGGTGAAAGTCAAATTCATTGTAATATATTCATTACAATAAATAAAAATGTTGCAATTTCTATAAAACGGGCTACTTTTGTACTATCCAGTAACAAGTTTTGCACTGAAAAATTGTAATGCTTGTTTTAAGAATTTTACATGTGTTGAGCAGAAAAAGCACCATGTAGGCGGGGCACTAGGTAATCCGAAAAGGGGTGGAGTACCTAATGAATGTCCTAATGCAAAAAGCAAAACGAAGCTGATGAGACAGAAGTCAACGACAAGTCAAGTACTAAAGTCTTGATGGGCCATGGCCATGCCTGCGTGCTATGTATGTGGTAACCACGAAGCCACGTCGTGAGAAAATAGAAAAATATCTTCTTGCCTTCATACTAGTATGAAATGGGAATCAAATGTATAGCAATGAACATGGTGTATTTTTTCTGTGGCTGTTGGCTTTCAGGTAGTGTGTTGTGTGATTGTCTAATATGTTTTTCTTTTTTTGAACATGTAAATTGACAAATAAATGTAATAATAGATATTTAAAAGGTAAGTTATTGAATATTGATTGTGTTTAATTAATTATTTTTTTGAAAATTATTCTTACACCATTTATTAAAATGATTTATATATTATTAGTTATAGGAGTGGTTGATATAATAATATTAATGTTATGTAATTAATAAATTATTTATTTGAATTTTATTTTTTTAAAAATTATTTAAAAAGTTCAAAATTAAAGTTGATAATGATGTAATAAATACTAAAATATTCTTATATTAATTACTTTCAAGAGAACTCGATCATTAGATGGTAGAATTAGTATGTGAATGTTAATTAATTCAATAGAATAAAAGATAGATTGGAAATTTTTACTTTCTGTAAATTGAACATTGTTTTGTAGAATGTACGGATATCCGGAGAGTTCTATTTTGCGTTTAGCATATTGCTTTGAAATCTTTCGTCAATGGTTAGTCAACTCTCAAACAAAGAATCAACAAATAAGATTAGCAAACTCCTCCAAGTATGGTAGCAAAATGGGCTTAAAAATCAGAAGTGGATTCAGCCCAAGGAGAAGCAAAGCAATGCAGCTTTGAGAGGATAATTATAATTGAAATTTATGAAAGTTATCAAAGCAAAATTTTTCTTTTTTCTTTTTTTGGTAAGAAATATATCTTTTTTATTTTTTTATTTTATTACTAAAACTGAGATTAAACATCTTCAGGAATGCACCAGTAGAAGAAAGTTTTAAAAATAATTAAATATGTCATTTACCTTAACTTCTGTTTTTTCTATTATAATAGACAAAATAACATTTTTTCTGTAACTGAAGTGAAATTGCCGAATGTTTTTTCTTTTGTTTTACTGAAATCATTCATAAACTTTGAAGGTTACCCTTTTTCTTTTTTTTTTGGCTAACACTTGGAATGTTACTTAATTCTCAATATATACCCTGTATAACTATGAACCTATATCTCAAAGAATCATTTATCAGTCATAACCTATCCCATCAACATTTACATGGCATATATTTCCCCATTTACCATACAAAAAGAATAAGAATCTCCAGAGTAAGCTTAACTTTGCATGGGACGTTTTCCAAGACGGTCCAATCCTGGTGTAGCTGAGGTAGTTGCACTTGCACTATTAGTATAGTAACTTGAAGTGTGGGAGTCAGACAAGCCTGACGTACCAGTAGTAGAGGACAATGCAGCAGAACCCTGACGTCTTCTATATCTCGATCCAGGTATTCCTGGTCTGGTTGGTTCTTCCATATTGCCAGGCTTCTTTGATAAAATCACCACAACACGACGCATGGTGGGGCGTAGCCGGGGATCACCTTGAGTGCATAGCAAACCTATTTGAATGCACATTGCTACTTGTTCAGTTGCTGCAGAAGTGGCTAATGTCGGGTCCATGATTTCTAAGCTTCTGCCTTTCTTATATAGCTTGTATGCCTGAACCAATAATAAACCACAAAGCATCTAAGAAATCTAATCTAGCATTCTAATATGAAGGGGGAGATTAGGTCCTCAGGCAAAAATATCTCCTAAAAAATTTAGCATTTATTGTAAAGCTTGTATACCCGTAACTAATAACCAGCCTCAAATCATCTGAAAATCTAATTATTTTTTCTCAAGAACTTTAGCAATCACCACCTTCAGGCACTTCATTTCTGAAATTTAGACATTTGAATGTTTTTAAGTTCTTCTTTTAGTGAGTTATGTGACAAGTATCATGAGGTACTGACTTTCTTCGTCAAGCTAATCTGTTTAACACACAAGCTCCCTCAGTCTAATGTTGGCCTTTTTAATTTCCTTTTGGGTAAAGGCCCAAGATTTCGCAAATACAATTCAAAATTATAAGCATGGCATGCAGAATGTGGCTAAGTCTTGTGGCCTCAGCTCAAAATCATCCGGATATGGTCCATAATGATCATATAAACAAAGCATCAAGTAACCAGGACTTGACTATGGCAATACAAAACCCTAAAATACCAGATAATCTGATTAAGTGACAATGTTTTACTACAAACTTACCCAATCAAGTAGATTTTGTGCATCCACCTGGAAGTTAAAGGCTGAATTTCGTTGGCCGCTGATCAGCTCCAAAACCAATACCCCAAAGCTAAAGACATCTGCCTTTACTGATAGATGTCCGTGCATAACATACTCTGGAGCCATATATCCACTGCATATTTAGAAGTTTCGAAATGAAAATAAGAAGCATTTGCAAATAAGCATACACTTACATCTGTATCTATTATCTTAGTAACAATATAAACAATCTAAAGAAGCCCAGACATACTTGGTACCAGCCACTCGGGTATTGACATGTGTTTCATCTTCAGGGAAAAGGCGGGCCATGCCAAAATCAGCAATCTTGGGGACCCATTTATCGTCAAGTAAAATATTGCTGGCCTTAATGTCACGGTGAATGATGCAGTTGTGTGAGTCTTCGTGAAGGTAAAGCAAGCCACGTGCAGTGCCTGTGATTATGTCAAACCTCCGCTTCCATTCAAGATTTTCCCGTCCATTTGATTCTGTAGTATCATGATCACAATTACATTATTTTGGTAAACAGATTGTGGAGCAGATCGTAGTTACTCTCCAAGCACATTTTTTAGAAACAAACTGAATTCCATATTTCAATTTAGAACTTACATTATCTCTGTTCTCTGGGTTCATAGATTTTAGAGTATTTCTCTTGCATGGGTTTGACTATATATAACCCTAATTCAGCCAATTAAAATTATAGAGATAGGCATGTGCACACCCACCAAAAGCTATGAAAAAAGGTATGCCAAACAATTTAGGCAATCAATGCTGGTTTGCTGAAGACAGCACCTTATGAAATTGAAGAACTTGTGTTGTCTTTGTTTTTTTTGGAATGCCAGAGAACAAAACTTAACATGTAGTAGAGTGAATCAAAACAATATATATTTACAGTCATCTTTTCAACATTTTTCAATATACATCCGTGAGAATGAAAATCAGTTTAAGAAAACCCAGTGTTTTATTCAAATTCGTATTTGATGTCATAGTAAGCGTCATTAACCAAAGCTCTGTAAAAGATGAAGCACTCACAATTTGCAAATACTAAAAATATTTCAACACAATCTTCATCTAAATTAAGCTCTGATACTTCGCAGAACCAATTATCCATATAAGCCACTAATAAAATTTGAAAAGAAAAAGAGAATATCATTGTGCTCAGTAATCTCATTCAATAATGATCCCAATGCAAGTTCAGATACAAAGGAAAAGCACTTACTGAATAGAAGCTTGTCAAGGCTCTCATTAGAAACATACTCATAAACAAGTAGCTTCTCCACCCCATGGGTACAATAACCCAACAAATTTACGACATTTCGGTGCTGCACACGTGCCAACAGCTGGGCCTCATTAATGAACTCCTTTTTCCCTTGGTTTGAGCTATGCGACAACTTCTTTACAGCAATCTCCCTCCCATCATCCAACTTCCCCTATGAGAAAATACATCCCACAAGTTAGAATAACTTGTAATTGCAAGCCAAGAAGCCAACTCATTATTGGTACACTATATGTTAATCAGAATATAAGACACATCTGGCAAACAAATGTTAATTTAGCATGGTTTTAAGTTGAAAAAATGACAGCTCAGTGGTTGGATTTTAGAAAGAACCATTGTACTGTTGTCGGGGCTCGGTGGCTCTCATGTTTGTTGACATAAGCCGTTAGTCATTGTAAGATATTAATGATAACATAAATCTTATATCACCTTCCACTTCCAGGCCAACAAAAACAAACTTGCATTCCCGTTACCATAATTGAGCAAAAAATTAATGAAGACTCCTAATAATATGCAAGGGTTATAATTACAGGATAAAATGGTCACGTGTTATGGCAACTCAAGAATTCTCCAAGGACAAAGACGTGTTTTGCTTTATTCCCAAAAAAAGCTTTCAGCGAACCAACCACCCAAAGCATTCTTAGACATAACTCAAGGATTGTAGAGACCCTTTTTCAGTTTTATCCATTTGACATTATTTTAAATTTGTTAAAAATCCAAAATCTTTGTAATTATTTTCAGAATCGCGGGTTGTAACTTGTAATCGCATTTGCCTTCCTTCGAAAATTGATAAATTTTCATTTTTTTTTCCTCCAAATCCAAGTAAAATTTTAGATAAAAGATATTGGCATCCGCAGCAAACCAAGCCTAAATAAAATGCACGATTCAGAAAACATTGTCCAGCTCGTTTTACTACTCAGAGTTCGTACCTTGTAGACTGGTCCAAAACCACCCTCGCCAAGCTTGTGATTAGGGTGAAAATCTTTTGTAGCAGCAACTAAGGTTACAAAGGTAAATATCTTTTGTTCCTGTGCAGCTATCCTCTCCAAATCTTCTTCGTTGTTCCCCTCTGGACAAACACAAAAGGAACAAAAACAGAGCATCTTATTCTAGTCAGACACATATCAATAAGAAGATAAATGCAAAAATAGGAACTGGGTTTTTTTTTATTACCTTTGCTAGAACCAAATATGAAGGGTTTGATCCAATTCTGAAGGAAACTTTTGGATTTTGTCATATTTGTCTGACGGTTTCTAGAACCAGCCCATGAAATACAAGAAATTCTTCAAGGAAACATATAAATTTGTTTTCTCAAAATTTAATTTACGGAAAACTAGGAATTGCTGAGAATTTGAGGAAAAGAATTAATGAAAGATTATTTTGGGGATTTTCCGTACTGAAATCGGTGGTGGGTATCTGATCTTATAGCTGAGCGTGTTGTTGACCCAGTGACACCTGCTTTTGCAATAAATCTCAAAACATTTCCTGCCTTCTCATTGTATGTACTTCTCCTTCATCAGAAAAGTCACTGAATATATGGATAGTCAAAAGGAATTCAAAGCACTTCATCTGCTTGCCCTCACGCCTTTTTTTTTATAAAGAAAAAATTAATCGTGCTGCAAAATAATTTTAAAAAATTTATTTTTAACTTAAAAATACCAGTAAATCTTATTTTGAACTGCTTCCTCTCTTTTTTTTTCTTCTTTTTTTTGTGTGTATTTTTTTTTCACTTTTTAGTTCTTCTTAATATTAATACAGCTACTATTATTATTATTATCTGTTAAAATTATTATATTGCTTACAATAACATTAAAAAAATATATTTAATACGCGTATAAATAGAAATAAGGTTAAATATTAAACTAATATAAAGTTGGATTTTTCTTTTATTTTTTATGAAAAATATATAAATTTGAATGATAATTCAAGCACTTGAAAAAAAATTAGAATTATAATAATATAGATATAGATATACATGTATATACATATGCATATATAAGTAAATTAGAACTTTTTAAATCAAATTCTAAAGAAAAAATAGAATTTATAAGTATTACTCAAATTCAATAAATCATATTGTAACTTTATAAGACAAATAAGTCACATTTTTAAGATTTTTATTCTAAATAAGACTTATTAAGTTGAATTTTTTTTTACCACTTTATCCCATTATAATTATTATTTTAAATTGTTATTTTATTTAAGTAGAATTGAAAACAAAAATAATGTAGAATAAAATTTATGATATAATAAAAAATAAAAAATTAATAGAATATTTTCATCTTATTTTTCATAAAGGAAAAAAATTCCTTATTATGATTTTTTAAATCAATTATTATTCTCTTCAAGTGATTAATATTATCTTTTAAATTCATATAAATTTATACTTATATATCATTCATGTCATAACAATTTACTAAATTTACTTTATTGACTAGTCTCATCGCTTGCCCTAACGCTCTTTTTTTTTTATTATATATGTTTAACATGAGTGAATAAATTTGTTAAGATAACTTAATTTAACCAAAAGAAAAAATTCAGTATTTATTGAAAACGATATTTTAAATTTGATTATAGTTTTCCTTAAAAAAATAGATTGAGGTGGGTAATTGTGGGTTAGTTGATATTTTTAATTATTTATTTAATTTTTGAAATAAAAATTTAAGATATCAACAAGGGTTAAATACAATGGTAAACCAGCTACACTCCCTTGATCTGTACTTGATGAATTAAAATGTAATTAAAAATCAATGTGATTTTCAAGTTGTTTAAATACAAAATAAATATGTACTTAATGAATTATAATGTAATTTAAAATCAATATAATTTTTCGAGTTGTTTAAATACAAAATAATTGTAAATCAAATATCCAACATGGGTTGAATTAACATCCCTAACAAAAACATAAATAACAACTCTAAACCATCTTATTTGATAAGACATTTTTCTCTTCTTAAAAAGTTAAAAGTTGAAATTTTGTTGACCGCAATCTATAATTAGTAATAAATTTATATTCTCACAAAATATCGTAACCATCATCAGAGGAACCTTAAATTTTGGCCCCAACATAGGTGAGGTACTTATTTTTTAGATAAAAGTGATAATAATAGTGGTGGTATTTACACAATGTTTTGATATTTTACCTATATTTATATTTTATTATAAATAAAAAATTGTGACCATAGGTCATTCAAAAGGCAGTTTTTAGCCAACAAAAAAAGGCAGTCATGTATTCTCCTCGCTCTCTCGTCATACAAGGTTTCAGTCTATTCTATTAATCAAACATGATGATGCCAATCCGGATCTGAATCTAAGAGTTTGGATTCTTGTTGTGATCATCATTATCATTATGTTCATTGTCCTCTCTGCCATTGACAATATAATTTTTCATCAAAATAATAATAAAATATGTAATTAATACCAAATATATATATATGTATAATTAACACCAAATTTTAAGTTCGAAATATTTCAATTCAACTCAATAGATGTATTTAATGGTCAATAACGTTTACTTTCTTTAAGGGTGTTACACATTTGAATTTTTTGGCAAAGTCATGGAGTATAAAAAAATTTATAAATATTTTAATATTGACAATTTTTATTTTTTTTTATCGAAATCAAAAAATAAATTAATTAAAATGTAACTAAATTGACTCAAATACCACTAAAATTTAGAAATAAAAAAAATTAAAAAAAAATATGTGTTAGTTATACTTTATCCTTGTGAACTATCACCTATTTTACATTAATCCTCATAAACTACTAAGTTAGGCATATAATCTTTTATTTGAGTCATAATTAACAAATAATCCATAATCATCCAAATTAGTTATAAAATTTAACAAATTAACATAGAAAAAAATAAACTTTCCCTATTACAAGTTTTTATTTTATTTTATGTCTTTCACTTTCTTTCTCTTGTTTCTTCTTTTATCTCTTTTTTTTTTTAGCAATTAAAATCTCTAAATTTATTCAGATTTAATATATATATATATTTTAATATGTAATACTATAATAAGAAATAAAAAAATTTGATAAAAATAATATCATTAAAATGAAAATTAAAACAACAACTTGTATAAATTATATAAATGAGAAAATTAATATTAGTAAACCTATTAATAATTTAAATATTATTAAAACAAATAAAATTATAAATGATTCAAATATTATTTATATATGCTAACATTGAATCAATATAAATAGTTTAGATTCATAAAAAATGAATAGAAAAGAATTTAAAAAGAGAATATATATAAAATTATAATGAGGGTAATTTAATCTCTTATGGGTTAATTTGTTAGGTTTAATAATAGTTTATTTATTAATTATGACTCAAAAATAGAGATTCTATATTTAATTAAATAATTTATTAAAATTAATATAAAACGGGCGATAATTGATAGAATAAAATATAATTAACCTCAATTTTTTTTTAATTCACACAAGGTGAATGAATATAAGACATGTGATTTTCCTCATTACATAAAAAATAATATGTAGTACCAAATGGAGGGCACTCAAGGCCGAAAGAAACTTCCCTTTCATTTTATAACGATGGTGACATACGACTAAATACTCCAATATGTTCCCAATGTATCAAATCATATCAAACTTCTTCTTCGTCTTCTTCTTTTTCTACTATTTTTGGAAGTCAATTTCTCAAAGAAAGCTTTTTTGCACTCTTCATCCTGGAGTCTAGACTATTTTATATAAATTAAAGTTCTTGGCAACTTATTTTATACAAAAAATGAGACGAGGCCATGTGTCTAGAAATGAAAAATAAAAATAAAAAAATCATATCTTAAATTACTTAAAAGAAAATTATTATTATTATTTTGTGTAGTTTATACACTCCCAATTAATTTATGTCTCAAATTCGATTAAAAATATATTATTTAAAATGAGATTAAAAAATTCATGTAAAATTATGTTATAAGATGTTTTTGAAAATTTTTAAGGTCAGAAAACAAAATATGAAACAAATTTTCTTAATTGCCAAGTCAGGGAAGAATTTTTTACTTTACTAAAGAAAGAGTTCACATTGCCAAACTATATCAATTAAAGTGCACCTTGTCAAAAATTGATCAAGTCAACATATCTCTTTAGGACTGGACGGAAGTTTAGATTTGTCCTTGATTGTTTCAATTAAAAAAATAAAAAATCGAAGATGACATTGCATCATCTGCTGAAGTTACAGGACTAATTCCAGCCAAACTTTGAGTAAGTGTAATTATAATTTTACTATTTATAGTTTGATTAAAAACCTTTTCTTTTTTTTTTTCTTATACTTCAAGACGTAAAAATATAGAGTTTATGTTGTTACCTTCTTTAAACCTAAATATAAATTTAATTTTTATTAACTCAAAATTTAAATTTAACAGGAAATGACTTGAATAACAGACATTTTAAAATGACTTTGTTAACGTGTCTATCAAAAGCCAAAGAAAAGTTGTTGTCCAAGAGTCTGTAAAAACCCAGATTCAATGCCATTGTTTGAAAAACGTGCTTTATAGACGAGGCTGAAATTATCGTCTCCAATGACCAGGTTGGTGGCCTGGGGAATGAGTCTTGCTACTGGTGCGAGGGTGTTAAATTGGCCGTGCTTAATGGGGGCGAGGGTGGCTGTGGTTGCTTGATGTTCTTGCTAAAATTTGCTCTACCTTTCTCAGCAACCAAATAAAGATTAAAAGAAATAAAAAATTGATTTCTTTTAGTAGTTTTATTCTTTCATTTTTTGTATAACTTTTAAGTTTCTGAAAGTTGAAAAATGAAAAATGGAAATTTTTTTAAAATTTTTATTTAGTTATTTGACACAAGCACTATGTGTCAATATTATATCTGTGCATTATTACATGTGGATATTCCACATAAGACTTTGTTAGCCACATCATATTCTATCACTTTTCGTGAGTTTAAATTTAATGATAAGCGACGGTAGAGACTATATTTAAGAAACTAAAATTATTTTGAAATACATTTTTTCTTATTAGTCTAGAAATAAAAAATGATAGAAGAAATAAAATAAAAATGCATGACAAAATATAATAAAAAATACAATATAGTAATTGTGAGTATCTAACATAATTAATTTAGTATGTAAAAAAATTATTGAATACATATCAAAGTAATTCCTAACATATTAAGCAAAAATTGAATAAAAATATCAAATTATAATTACATCCAACTAACAATTGAGTATTTAGCACATGCATATTTATAATATTGAAATTGTCTAAGATAAAACTGATAGTATTGCTCAACCCATATTTAATGAAATTTTAATTTGAACAAGCATATATATGTCTAAAATTTTAAAATTATGCATCACTACTACGTTAAACTAAATTAATACAAAGTATTTTTATAAAAAGAAATAAATAAAAGACAAAGAGACCTAGTATGCTTGAAACCTTAAAAAAAAAATTTATTCTCACTAAATTATATCATTAGAAACAATACATCATATATGATTAAATAAAAATAAAAATTGAAATCCTAAAATATGAAGTGAGTAGGGACAAAGAGATCCAAGAGATAACAATAGCAAGAAAGACAAATCAAAACTAGCTACTCCATCATCAAGAACCCATCTGATCAGATCTATTAAGAAGAACAGAAAAATCTGCAAAGAAGAAGATGACTCATGGATTACGACTTTTTTTTTCTTTCTTCAATTTAGTGGCTGATATAGTTATATTATCTTTGATTCTTTCCCTTTTGTTTTTCTCTCCCTTCTTGTAATATTCATAACTTTAGATTTTTAAATCCTGAAAATTTTCTTGTTTATTTTGACTCATTTAGGGTGAAAATAGTTAAAACGATCTCATTTCGTATGAAAATGGCTTTGTTTCGACTTCATGTTTGTGTTTATGAGAGTTTCACTTTGGATAGTATAGAAACAAAAACATTTCGCATATTTCAACATGAATTTTTGAAACTTAACCATATTGTTGAGTTTTGAAAATAACCATTTCTATATTTTGATGTTTGAAGTATAAATTAAAATTGTATTATACTCAAAATAAGAAATTCTTAAACAAAACCAACAAAAATTAGTCTAGCGGTCAAAATAATATTCAAGAAGCTCTCCTTACCTATCTTTTTAATTTTTTTATCCAAAAAAATAAAAATCTTAAATAGGTAAGTTGTGTATCCAATAAGATTGAACTAGGTCAATCAAATTAGGTAGGAACATTAAAATTGCCAGCTAAGATTAATTAACGTAAAAGTGATGACAAATCAACTTCATGATCTAAGCAGCTTGGCTTCACATAACAAAAAAATAAAAGAAAAATCTTAAATAGGTAAGTTGTGTATCAAATAAGATAGAACTAGGTCAATCAAATTAGGTAGGAACATTAAAATTGCCAGCTAAGATTAATTAATGTCAAAGTGATGACAAATCAACTTCATGATCTAAGCAGCTTGGCTTCCCATAATATGCTATAGCTTGCCTATTCTTTTATTCCATAATATGCTATGACTTGCCTATTCTTTTATTAACTAGCAAGTATCCGTTTAGATATGTTATAATTTTATTTATTAAAATTATAAAATAATATACTCACAATTAAATACATAAATTTTATGAAAAAAGACAAAAATATAAATTTACTTTCGTTGCTAGTGCAGCATTTAGAAAATTTCGTCCTTCACAATTTTAGTTTATTTCGGTTTTAGATGCAATATGTATGGCCAAATTTTATTTTGTAATATAAACAAATTGGCTATCTTAATCGTACTAAAGAGTTGTAAGGACTAAGGACTTTAAAATACCATATTATACATCCTCAAAAAGAAAAATACAAATACAAAAGTTCTTCAATGCTTATATGTTAGTATTACCAATAGAAAAAATTTATGCACAAATGTAACACATACAAAATAAATTACGTTATACAGTTTAACTTATCCAAATATTCAGTATTTTCTGTTGTATCATATTTCAGTACAGGGTTAGAAAAAGTATCCTCAGATGAAAATCACTAAAAATCTTACAACAATTAAAGCCTCTACAAATATTGTTTTCTTACTAAACGAAAGTATTGATAAAGAACTGCATGTCACAAAAGAGACCACAAAATATAGTAAGATTTTTCTAACCGGTGCCTTTGGGGCACTTGTTAAGGTGATAAATATAGAAATTTTATATCATTTATTGTAGTGATTGGCTATGATTTTAGTGCTATATAATCAATAATTTACTACTTTCATAATGTTTCTCTAAAGTCTTTATGTAATGCACCTTATCAAATGCCTTAAGACACTCGTTAAAAAAACCTAATAGAGTAAGCTGAAGAAGTATAAGAAGAAAGAATGACCTCAAGGTGCTTGGGGGCTTCATTTTCTGTAGTATGCTCATGAATTTTAGTGGAACACAACATTGGGGTTCCTTTAGTTTAGCAAGGCAAGAACTATTGTTTGAGAACATGGTCTCTGTCTTGTTACATTTTTACTGTGTTTAGGTTGTCCAAAAGTTATGATTTGTGAACATAGTCTGAAAAACTAATTTGTTTATTAATTATAAAAAAATGATATTCACTCTTAATTTGTGATTGTCTAAAAATTTGGTTAGTTGATGGACAAAAAAAAAATAAAGATAAAAATAAAAAATAAGAAAAAGAAGAAAAATAGATGGGGACACGTACTAGGTCGCGCGACCGAGAAATGTTTATTGAGCCGCTTCTAGAACATTAATCTTGGGATGTCGAAGTTATGGGCAGCAACGTAATCCAAGTGTCCCGTGACCCGAGACAATAATTCGAACCAGCTCTTAATGAATCCTAACTCTTCATATGCCTTAAATATTATTTTCTCTGTCCTTTCAATCTCAGAGGTCAACCACCGAAATTGCAGTGACCAAATTGCTTGTCTTACCTATTTCAATAGGAGAAAATTGATTTATTACTGACGTGGACATATTAGCCGGACTTTTGGACAGAGGGTCCAAGTCCCAAAATTTTTGTACAAAATGGTAAATTTATTACTTAAATAGCCAAAATGGGGTAAATGCTGAAACCGCATTTTCAAAACACGGTTTCTAAGTCAGACTTGACATGCCATGTCACTCACGGACCCCACAGCACACACCTCACAGGAGTGCGCATGTAAAAAAAAAAGTTGATGAAACTGGCTTTTGAAAAGCTGGTTTCAACAAAATTTTGTCCCCCACAGGTGGGCCCGCGGGAGAAAAATTTTTGATGGGAGCAGTGTGCTCCTGGGAAAATAACTAGCTACGCAGCAATTTATGGCAAGCCTTTGTTCCATTGCCAAAGATCCCAGCATTCAAGAATTTGGTGCCACAAAAATTACACTAACGTAGATTCAAATGGGAGCAGTGTGCTCCTGGGAAAATATTTTGTCCTCCACGGTTTCTTTATTATATTTTTATAATTATATGTATTTCTATTTTGTTTTTTCTACCTTTTAAATTTGAATTTTTTTTATATTGAATATAAAATAAATTATTTAGCTAAAAAACATAATTATATTAGTATCTACTACAATTTAAAACTCATAAAATATCATATTTTCTTTTTTATAATTTACTCTCCTTTCTAGTGCTTTTATTCTCTCATTATAAAATAAATAATTAATTTCTTTCTTTTTATATATTATTAGAATAAATTTTATTAACAATGTATGAATTTTTTCAAATAAAAGAAACTATGCAAAGAAAACTACTTTTATGGATAACAATGTATGAACTTTGGATCAAAAAATGGATATTTTTCAGAATTATTACTCTCTTTTTTATTAACAAAATATTTTTAATTACGTAAAATTGATATAATGATTTTTACTAATGGATAGTAATCATTCGGTGATATAGGAACGTTTTTTCGTGTGAGATGTCCATGATTCAAAATCCATGGTCCCTATGTTTTAAATCTATAATACATCATGGCACGTGCATATTGAAATGAAATTTAGGTAATTTTACTTCATTGCAATTTATTATTTATTAAACATACCAACAAGCGTTTTATGTGTATTTTATATATTCCGAGTTAAATAAATAGATTACGTTAGTTTTTAAAATAATTAGTTAAAATTTGTAATCTTATTTTATTTTATTTTTTTTGGTTTTAAACTCTTTTGAAGTAGCAAACAAAAATTAATATGGAGGAGGAGGGCCACTAAATTAATATGATAAATTAGTTTGTTCTTCAATGTTAAAATTCAACATATTTTTTACCCAAAAAAAAAAAGTCATCATGTCAACTTTGATCCAAAAAAAAGTCAACTTGTCAAACTCATGTCACGTTAAGAAAAAACCAATTATTTATTCCCCTTACTGGAAATAACTAGCTTTAGGAAACAAAATTAGCGTGTTGTAGAATTCGGATTTTTTTTATTTTTGACGTCAATTAGCTATTCTCTTTACTATTAAATATTAATTAGCTTTCGGAAGCAAAACTTTGGGTCATCATTAACAATTCAAATTATTTATTGCATCTTTATAATTAGTCTTACACAAATTTTATCTTAACAGCGTAAATGTTGAGTCCATTTGAATCTACGTTAGTAGAACTTTTGTGACACCAAATTCTTGAATGCTGGGATCTTTGGCAATGAAACAAAGACTTGCCATAAATTGCCGTGTAGCTAGTTATTTTCCCAGGAGTACACTACTTCCATCAAAATTTTATCCCCCGCTGGCTCACTTATGGGGGACAAAATTTTGTTGAAACCGACCTTTTAAAAATCGATTTCATCAAATATTTTTTTATACGCGTATTCCCGTGAAATGTATGCTGTAGAGTTCGTGAGTGATATGACATGTCAGATTTAACCCAAAAATTATATTTTGAAAATACGATTTCAATATTTATCCTATTTTAACTATTAAAATAATAAATTTACTATTTTATATAAAAATTTTAAGAGTTAGACTCTTCTATCCAAAATCTCATATTAGCCTTAATTGTTGTTAAAAGAGATTGAGTAGCCTACCAAAAAACAAGAAAAAGAGTGATTGAGAAATATGAAGTCAGCGAGAGGAGAGAGGAGAGAGAGAGAGATCAAACTAGGTGACCGTGCTATTGAAAAGGAAAATGTTTACTTGCGGGAGCGTAGGAAGAGATGGGTCCATGATTGACAGGTTGACAGTAAATGCTTGCATTAAAATGAAGGAACTGAAGACTAGTTTCTAATGGGATATGAAAAGATAAATATGAAACGTCTAAAATTATGAAACTTTATCAAGTATTATAAAGAGGCTAAATTATATTTTTAATTTTTATATTTGAATAATAATTTATTTTTGACTTATTTTTTAAGTCAAAATATTATTTTAATAATTTTTAAAATTAAACTATCACTTCATGTCAAATTTAACTTAGTCAAAAGTAAAAAAAAACTTTAAAATGATATTTTAGAAACTTTTCTATAGAATAACACATAGATAATATATTTTAAATCAAATTTATACCTAAAAATAAAACCCAAAATTTCCTTTTGTTTCCCATTCTACTGTATCCTTCAACAAAATGATATGCCTCAATGGAGAAGTCTGCAATCGGTAATCCATAAATTCTCCATCTACTTGGTTTGAAGAACTTGTAAATTCCAAACATAATCACGGACCCATTATAAAAATGGGTCTTTCAACTTAGATTATAAACAAGCCGCCATGGGAATCAAGATAGAGGGCAAGGAATCAAATAAAGTGGATGTGGATGTGGGTGAAAAAGAACAAAAAAAAAACAAGGTCGACAAGAGCAAAGTTGCCATGGATGTAACTGAATCAAGATATAGGGTGTATTGGAAATGAGTAGAAAAGTAGAATCGATAATACATGATTGTACAAATCTAATAATATTGTTACACGTGACATGATTGAGTTATAATAGACTAATCCGAGTTATAACTGTTATAATTAATTTCTATTAAGACTATAATGGACCTTATTATTATCTATTTTTATATAATGGATATCATTATCGTTCATTATTATTGTAACAGATATCATAGTCATTATGATTAATACTTTGACATAACTCCTATATAACGAGACTCAAAATTCTACATAAAGGTTGTTCCTCCCATCTCATACTATTTATAGTTTTTCAGCTTATATTTTTTGATCATATTAATTTTGGCATCAGAAATTTTATAGATCAAAAGGATCGTCCTTTTTACAAGTCAGTCATGTGGAGGACACCTCGGCCTAGTCAAATCCAGATTTAACATTGACGCGATTCTTGAGAACTTCATATAATTTGGATTTTTGATCCATACACCACTCTCTAACCCTAATAGGTCCACACACAAAGAACGAAACACCAGAAAAACACCTCTGTCGTACATCATCGGCAATTCTTAATTTAGCTCTTTTCGGTCTCAAATAGTCGTCTCAAAACCACTTCAGCACTACCAACTTTGCCCCGGTTACCTTGTTGAAGCTATGACAGAAATAGACTTGCAACACCTACATGCACCAATCAAGCTCTATGGATTTTGTTGCCCAGATTTGATAGACTCTCTTTCAGGTACACCAAATAAATAAATAAATAAAGCTATATGCATTTTCACCCAACAGCTGACACGAAATAAGAATGATAGGTTTATTGTTTTTAATGTTTTATTAAATATTATTTTATTATATATATATTTTTTAACCAAAAAAAAAAAATACAACATCAACAACAATTAAAGGCACACTCTCCTGACTTCTCAAGTCCAAATTCAATTTTGGCCGCAAACGGTTAATAATCTCATAGTCGCCGTACTAAATGACTTAATATGTTTGCCTAATGTAAATTCACATACATGTCTTATTGCCTATCAAAATTTGTCTTAAATTTTAATGATTACCTACTTAAATTCTTATGAAAGAGAGAAAATGTAAATTAAATGTGTATTACATTATAACTGCAAATGTGGTTGAGTGTGAAATTCTTGAATTTGTGTTATGTTTACTATAACTGCAACTACAGTTAAATATCACGTACAAAATAACATGATTGCTCACATAAATTACCTCATAACTTACCTAATTATATGTTTAATGATAATGCAAGTTGTACTGGGCATACGTTAAACTGACAACAAAAAATTTAAAGTGATTTATTTACAATTTTTTACATGAGTTACATGCTTCTTGCATACACGCTTATGATTATTCTTTGCAATATAAATGTGTTAGAGCACAACCACATTCTTAAATTTTATTATTCTTGCCAGATATGCTTGATAATATAGCAGGATGGACATACATGTTTTTTGAATTTTCATGCCCAATGAATCTCTAATTATTGTCTTATACCCGGATCATAGTCCTTGTAATAATTATTGATTCTTATCAAACTCGAGTTAACTAACGACTGAGCCATATATTATTTATTTTGTTACAAAAGGGTACTTGATAAATATTTTCAAGTGATTTAGCATACAACCTATACAAGAAAATAAAGAGTATGAAGCTCAAATAAAGATAGCAAAAAGGTAAATATTACTCTCACTACATTGCAAGTTAAATGCAACTCAAGGTCAAATCATCAACTCAACTAGACAATATTCTGCGAATGGTAAAAGCAAGAGATTATTCAAGTTATATTAAAATTATTATTCCTTATCTGAACCAAGAATTTTTCACATATGCATATTTAATAAATTTCCTGTTAAGCTCGACTTTTTAGTCTCAATTATAAAATATATTGCAAGAAAACTTTTGTGCACAAAATCACTAAATCAAGATAAGCTCAACGCTTTCAACACGGAAAAGGTTATCGCCTGCCGTCATAATAGCTCAAAAGAGCTTATACACATATTTTCAGTTGAAGACAGTCCTTAAGAGGAGTGACATCCAATATGTTCCCCTCGTGACTATAAAGGTCCGAGCAAAATAGACTTTGAGGAAAGGCAATAAAAATATCATACCAATAATGCATCACATTAGTGATAGTATCAAAATTTCAAAAAATTTAACACAAAAGTTGTACCTCGCAAACGAGGAACATGACCCAAGTATTTAATCTACAACAACTAGTTCAAGTCACTAAGTTCTTCAAACTTGTTTTTTGGGGACTAGTAATAATACAAGATTATACTAATTGTATAAGATAATACAAGTGGTCGGATTAAGGTATGATAGACTGATCTGAACTGTAACTATCACAATTAATATCTCATTAATATTGTAACGGATGTCATCATGTCTAATTAATTTCTTCATAATTATTTGATTAATGTCTTCATAACTATCAGATAATGATATAACACGTGGCATAATACTATTGACCATGATATTCTATATAAATAGGTTAAAACCCCAAAGGTAAATCAAGTTGACATCTCAAATTTTATTCTTTATTATTTTTCAACATATATTCTCTAATCAAATACTGATTTTGGCATCAAAATTTTTATAAACCCAAAAGACCTCTCTTTTGCAAGTTTGTCAAGCAATAAATGAAAATTCGTGTCAATTCACCCATATCAGACGAATCGATTTGGTTTCCACACATATGGAAACAAAACACATATACAGAAATGAAAGCATATAGTTTCAATGGAAGCAAAGTAAATTTCACCGTTTTCAACAGAAATAGATTGACACACATGTGGGTACAGTTTTTGGTGTAAGTCTGTAGGTAAGAAAAGGGGAAGAAAAAGCAAAGCAAACAATTTTGAAACAAAAAACACATTAGATGATTGAAGGTAGAGGAAAACTCATCTGGGTTTGAAGAAGAGGATGAGAGAGTAGATCTCTTCCCTCCTCAGGTTGATTGATAGAAATCCCAGGTTTAGATCTCTTTCTTTTCTCTATCATTTGAGCTCTATTCTTCTCTCACTCTTGATTCTCTTGCAAGAGCTAGAATCAATCTATGACTTGGTGTAGAGTAGTAGAGCTGAAGACTTGAAGAAGGAAAGACTTACAGACGGAAAGAGTAGCAAAGAGAAGAGTCCTGCACGGTCAAGTTGATTTTTTTTCCTTTATGTCTTTGTAATTAGTATATTGGGCTGGGCTTAGCCCTTAAATATGTATAAAACTTTTAGGATTTTACATAAAACACTTTTGTATTAAACTACATTAAAAAGATAAAGTTGGGTTTCTTGTCCACCGAAAAGAGTAGACATTGATAATATACACCCATGTGAATGTATGCTATCAATGTCCATTCTTTCTGGTGGACAAGAAACCCAACTCTATCTATTTATTCAAAATTAAAAAAGAAGGACATTATAGTAATTTAATTTGTAAATTCATAAATTTTAATATTTCCAATGCAAATTTCTCTCTCCAAGACCTCCCCTTCTCCAATTTTCTTTCTGTCCTTCCCTCCATCTATCTGCCTTCCCTAAATTAGACAACATCTCTTCCTTCTCTCCATACCTCTACTGTCCCTCCCCTCACCCATCCTTTTTGTATTTTTCTCTCTCTCTTTCTCCCTCATCCTTACCAACATCAAACTTAAGTTACCCTTTACAACTTTACTGTCAATTTGCTACATTCGAAATTGACTTTTCTTAGCTAGAAAAGGCTAAAGAATCATTACTTGTTATGGGCTGGAGATGGAGATATGCAATTTAATGTTTTCTCATTAAATTCATAACCCATAAACAAAACTTATATAACTATTTGCTTTGCTTCTTAATCTTTAAACTCAATATTTGGTATTTCTTTTTTCAAGCTTTGTATTTCCTATATATGTCTTTACAGCTCCCTTCTCCAGTACTGTACACGACTCATATAGGAATCCAAAGGATATGTATGTAGATGAGCATGACGTGGGCAAGGGAGGATTGGAGAACTCAGAACTGATTTTGAATACAAATCTTATTTCAATAATTTGTCTGCAATAGTTTAATCAATTATGAAAAGAATATAAAGCACAGCTTTAGAATACCACACCGTCATTGCACCCACATGAAACCTTTGTTTTGAAAGATTGTGGTTAAGTAAACAATAAAACAAATAACTCAGCAAAGGCCATGGAACACAGAAGATGAATAATGAGGAAGGAGAGAGAAAAAAAAGAAGAGAGAAAGTGCCAGAGAGAAGTGGTTTTGTTGTGTTGGAAACGGAGATATAAGGTATAAGGACACAAATTGGGGGACCATATTTTTTGCTTATGTAAATTACATAAAACACTTTGTATTAAACTACATTAACAAAGATAGAGTTGAGTTTTTTGTCCACCTAAAAAAGTAGACATTGATAACGTACACTCGCAATCGCATTAGTATATGTTAGAATTCCATATATATAAATATATATATATATTAGACTTTTCATTTAAAAGTTAGTTTAATTTTTGAAATAGTGAAAAAATATCAATAGATATAAATTATTTATATATGTTTATTAACTTAGAATATTAGTCAATATGATTAAGTTAGAGAATAATTTTTATGTCATTAACCTATAACATCAGTAAATATGAATTGATTATATTTAAATTATTATATATTTTTTCTATTATTTAATTTATTAAATTTTCAATTAATAGTATTTATTTATAGATAGTACAAACAATGAGGTTTTTATTTTCAAGTTAGTTTAATTTTTAAAATATTGAAAAAAATAAAAAACCAATAGATATAAAATAAATATTCATTAATTTAGAACATTAGTAGATATGAACTATTTAGAAAATAATTTTTATATTCATTAACCTATAACATTAGTAAATATGACTTAATTAAAAAATGCATATTCATTTTCAATTATTTTTACTTTTCTATGTATTTATTAGTATTATATGTACCAACTTATTTATGTTAGATATTTACAATTACTATAATATGCATTTTATTATAAGTGTCCATGTGTTTCTTAAAAAATTAACGTTTTTATGCCGTTTTCATACTGTTTTCCAAATCGTTTCTTTTTCCGAGCTTGTTAAAACGGTCTCTCGAAACAAAATTTTGTTCCTTGCCATTAAGTGAAAATCAATTCGTCAAATCTGGTTTTAACCATAATCACTGATTCTAAAGATGTGATAATGACAATAATGTTAAGTAAAATATTTTACTATTACTAAAAAAAAATTGAATATTTTTTCGTGTGGGGATATAAATGAACATAGCGAAAGAAGGAAATGACAAGAGAAGAGGAAGTTTAGAAGATAAAAAGTTGGAAAACTAAACTATTATGATAATTAACATAATACATATATAGATAATACTTCAAAATATTAAATATACTTAGTATTAATAAATTACATTATGTCCTTTGAATGGTAAATTTTAGAGATATTTAATAATGCCACGTGGCATTTCCTATCATTCGTGACGTGCTACTTTTAATTGATTGGTTGTATCTCATGACATAACATTTTACAGTGTCATGTGCTACATTGAAATGGGATTTGTGACGATAAACTAAATAAACTCATTTTAATAATTATTGTAACATATTATTTTCTCAAATTTGTACTTGTAAAAAATTAAGTTTGATTTGATAATACTATTTTTTGAGAGAGCAGAAGTTAAATTTTTTATATTTGGTGAAAAAAAAATTAAGGTATTTTTGATTTGGGCTTTTAAAAGCCAGGTATACTTTTCAAAATATTTCAAATTGTGCTTTTAAAATACTTTTAAAAGTTTAAAAGACTAATATAATCTCAACTTTTAATAAAAAATCGTATTTATCTTTTTATTAATTAATACAATAAATTAATTATCTTTTTTTTTTATTATCAATATCTATTATAGTCAATTTAAAATTTAAATCTTTAAATAAATTTTATAATGAATTTACCAATGAGTCTCCATCTGAATTTTGAATTAATGAAACGCAACATTAATCCAGTTGGCGAGAAGATGGAAATGCATATACTATCTTGCCACCAATGGCAAGGCACTCTAGTCCTTGCCATTTTCTTGCCATGTTTTCTTAGTAATATGGAAGGAAGTGGCGAGGAACCATCGCCCCCACCATTCTTGGCAAGACTGTTTTTAATCGTCATTCCCACGCCTCATTTCACGATAAAAATAGTGCCAAAATGTTTTTCGTGAAAACTGACTTCACACCAAAAAAAGGCGAGGGAAGAGGTTTGCTCTTGCCTATTTTCCTAGTGAGACTGTGTTCCGATGCAAAGAAACTTGACGTGTCAATCTTCTAAGATTAGATTGTGAAGCACAAAAAAAGAGAACCACAACGAGTAGGCTCAATTCTTCCTTTGCAAGACGTCCATTATAGAATAGAAGTATGAATATGAGAAATAATTACAGAATCTTGTGTTTTTAGTTTAGGTCACTCCCCCTTTATATAAGAGTCTACGACAAATAATTCATTTGTCATTTTTTTTTTCTCCAACGGAAAAAAAAAAAAAAAAAAAACTAATTTTCATGTCATAAAATAATTGATTTATGACTCTAATTAACAGTTAGTTTCCAACGTCTAATCTACAATGACTAATTGAGAAATAAATTTTGAAACACCCCCAAAATAAATAAAACTTGTAACCATAACCCCTTTAAGTTGTTTAGTTGAAAAAAGAAAGGTATTTAATTTTTAAATGTTTTCAAATGTAGTTTGGAGAAGTCCAAACAAGTAATGATGGTTCTATTTGTTAAGACTACATGCATTGAATATAGAGATAGGAGAAGCCCTACTCCAAAAATAAAAATATCATAACCTCAAATTTCCAAAAGTGGGTTTTTTTTTTTTGGCTAACAATCCGAAAGTGGTTTAACATGTTATTAATCATATTGGGTTGATAATTATGTCAATGAATATATTGTACGTGTTGTGTGGACCGTATAACCCATTATTAATTATGTTTAGATAGGCTTCCTGTTTATTAAATAAATAGTACCATGTTACGATCAAGAATTTTGTCATAATTAATAATATTGTCCTGTTTGGGTAAGTCCAATCTAGTCAACTAAAAAAATTGTATACATATGCTATTTTCAGTATTTGTCTATTTAATTTATAAATTCATACACATCAATTCAGAAGAGTTGTGACTTTTCCAACAAATATGCGCATGTTTACAATAACTGTAATTTTTTATTTAATGAGTAATGTTATATGCACATATGTGATCATGTTTCTAATAATGAATTCCTTACAAGTGATTGATATGTATGATAATAAAATTTATCACTGTTCTCATAAATTTGTTTGTATAAAAAAAAGTGCATGTAGTATTATTCTTATTCAAATAACTATTTAAATTAATAAACAAATAATTAACTGACACCAACCACAGTCAATTTCTGAATAGCTCATAATTTCTTATAAAATAATATTTTATTTTAAAGGTAACTACTAAATAAGCCGGATACTTTTATAAATTAAATTAATAATTGATTGATAGAACCTCAGTGGATGAAATGAAGCAGTATAATCGAAATTGGCTTTGTAGAAAACGATATCATTAAATTTAAGCCTAACTATCCTTTGACAATAATGTCAAACATGAAGAAAATTAACATTTTAAGAGAATTACACTATATTATTTACAAATTAATTAGAGGTTTAGGAGCCATGTGCTTGCAGAACAACTAATTAATCCAATCATTCGTCTTCAAGACTTCAACACATGAATGTGTTGAATCCAGAAACTGCATTTTGCATCATATAAACTCTTGAAAGTACAAAACCAAAAGGTCTACCTAACATTAAATCATCATCATCATTAGCTTAGTTGATGCCGAAAGTTACTAATCTTAGCAATTAAATTTTAATTCATTGTTCACCCGACCCACTGGTATTATTACTTCTTATTTTTTTAATTATTTATATATGTAAATATTTTACATAAATATGAAATATTTTTTTTATCTAAATATTAGATTTTAACGTATTGTTAAATATGTATTATTCAGTTTTCAATTATACTTTGTAATGCTAAGAACTTTTAGTTAGTGAAAATTTTTATAAGTTAGTAATTTTTTTAATATTTAAAACCTTAATATAGATCAAATATAATTAAAATTGTCAACATGACATACGCAAATTTTATATCGGGTAAAATTTTCACTTACACGAATTTTTAAAAGTTGGATGAAATTTTAATTAATCGAATTTAGCCAAATAAAATAATATTTGGTCTCAACCCTCCCGGTTGTACACCTCTTGTTCTCCATTTTTGGAGTGTTAGTTTATGTGCTAACATAATATATTGGCCATTGTAACAGCTGATTACCACCAAACTGATTTCACGCCATCTTAAAGATGATATCATTAAATAAATTCAACACCCCGTCACAGAAAAAATAATATCCTAATCAGACCCAAAGTTGAGTGCAGGAGTTCCAGCCAATTAATAATAAAAGGAACAAGGCTCATGATGCGATTGTGTTGGATACAGCTTAGGTCATTCTTTTTTGTTTATTCTGAGTATCCTTGTTACTTTACTTTTGTTTGTACCAATCAAAGACTTGTTTTCTACTTAAAGCACAATCAATTATGAAAGCAATCCTTGCTTGTTTTCCTCATTATCCTATTTTTATAATTTACTGTATTTGAACCAAAAAAGAAAATCTTATTTTGCTCATAATCCTCAACACAAAACAATATAAACAATCACTCACTTTACGTACTTATTACACATGGGTGCTAGTATACAAAGTAAGTCTTCCCTCTCTATAATAAACAAACCTCATGTATGATGCAATGATAAGAAATAGAAAAGAAAGCGGTTACGCTTTCTTTAATCTTTCTTTTTTACCAAAAGGAAAAAAAATACAAAAAATAATGGCCTAATACTATCTCTGTTTAAAAAAACCAATGCTATCTACCTGGCACTGGAGTCTTTGTTGGATCTCTCCAGCTTTGCAAGCCAGACCTTTCCTCACAACATACAAATGACACAGTGTCTTCATCTCTCTAGCCTACACACACATACGATCATCCTCCTCCTTTTTTTACCCACAAAAGTTGGTGATGGACACAACCCACAAAAATTTGGATTTCCTTAGACACAAGAACAGGAAAAAAAAGAAAAAGGTAGACTCAAGTTTGTAAATTGTAATCCACCATGATCATTAAATAACTATACCAGGAGTCTCCCCCCTCCATTAAGGGACTTCCATCTTGAACTTCTTGTTAAAAAATGATCCATATGTTCCATGTATAAATTCAAACCACAGCAGTGGTGCTCCATCTATGCTCAGTTGTTGTGGCAGGTGTTGATCAACTCCAAAAGACAATCTGCAATTACCAAAATACAGATTAATCAACAACTACTATTTTCGATTGAGAACTAGAAGAAAACTTATGAAATAAACTGTGGAGAAGAAGGCTTAGTACCTTGCCTATTATAATTTTGAGTGGAGTTGAGCAGGACAGAATCATGATAGGACCCCATCCCCCATATTTCTTACTCTGATTTCCACATTCCTAAGATCGCGAAGGTGATGTAATATCTCTTGGAGAAGATGCAATCCTTTGTCTCCTTTCCTCAAGGAGCTGATGCAGTGCTTTAGAAACTCCCTATCAGCCTCTAGAGCTTGTAGTCTCTCATTAACATGATCCACCTCCTCTTCCATTGCAAGCTTATTCTTCTCCACGTCAGCCTTTCCAACTGGAGAGTTTTGCAAAGAAGCAAAATGAAACCCATTTTCATTTCCATTAAGCAACCCATCTTCTGTTTCCGCATCAATTGCATCAAATAGTGGAAGTAGTCTCTTGGCCTTTGCATCCATGATTTTCCTCTTACGATGATGATGCTTACCATTGATTTCATTTGAATGGCCATTTGCAATACCATTTACCTCAATGCTGTAATCTAAATTGTCATAATAGCCATTCCCATTTTCTTCATGCTTGATTGATTTCATGTGCTCGAAGTGTTCTTCGTCTTCATCTTCTTCATCACTCAACACTAACAGCTTTTCTTCCAACACCTTTAGCTGCTCTAGAATAGACAGTCTCTCTTCCTCAAAAATGACCATTGATTCCTCTATATATAAAACCGCATCTGCTGGGGTGTTCTGATCACTACGTTCTTGATGGTTTTCAAAATTATTTTCTTCCTTTGCTTCATGATTTAAGTCAACAGATAGTCCATCAGTATCCTCAGCAGTGCCAGTGCTACACGAAACGGAGGATGTTCTGCTTCTTGTGCTAACATCTCTTCTAGACATTACCATTTGCTCTTTAACCTCATAGTGGTGAACCTTCTTTCGATGCCTTTCTAGCTCTTTTTCTATCTCTTGCTTCTCTTTCTCCCGCTTTACCATCAACTCATTCAAGATCTGCAATGCCTCTTGGTCATACTCAGATTGTTCTTCCATCATTCTTTGATACTGCAAAGCTTCCATCTGCATTGCCGCTTTCTCTTCCTGAAGCCTATTTATCATTGCCATTGTCTGGTTTGCTGCTACTGCTGATGCATTTCTTTCTTCTTCTAGTTCTGCATATAATGAATTCAGTACCTTTCTTTCAGATATCAGAGCTGATTTTAACTTCTCAATGGTCACCTCACCACCTTCTAAATCGCTTATGAAACTTCCATCCAAGGACTCTTCTGTTCCTGATTCCTTCCTATCAAGCAATAGCAATTTCTTCTGTACCTGAAGGCTTTCTACAGAAGTGGGAGTATCAGGAACTCTCTCTTCCTCAATGTCATTAAGCTCCCAACATGATGAAAAAAGGTTTCCTACGGTTTGCATACTTGTTGTAACTGACATGGTTTTGAATTCTAGAAGTTCTTCATTAAAAGACAAAATAAGAAAATGAGGTAGTTAAAAAGATTAACTTCTCAATTTCTAACAAGAAGATCAATAAGAAGTTAAAACTTACCACTATCATCCTCACTGTGAAACTTGATAGAGCTAGTAGAAGGATCTTCTTGTATGCGTTGATTAAAATCCAGAAGAATATCTTGGGATTGATATTCATCCACTTGCTCCTGCTCTGGAATTTCTGTCCCTATTGAGACCTCTGCCTCATATTCATTATTCTGCATTTGTCCTGATTCTTCAGATGCTGCAGTGAGGAAAATTATTTTTAAAACTATGTAAAACCAAGATAAAACAATTTAAAGATTAAGTAGATTAAAAAAAGGTACCTATATGAACATCTAAATCTATTCCTCTTCTCTCTTCATTTGCTTGAATATCATCAATAGGATTTTGAGGTTCTTCTGCAATACTGACTTGTTGGTATTCCTGCTTCTCCAACTTTTCTTCTTCTGCTTGTAGAACTGAGGAGCTCAAATTCTCCCTTAAATCCATTGATTCAACAAAAGCTTCACTTGGCACCTCTCTTCTGTCATGGGTTGGAAGTAGTGTTGCTATATCACCTGAAGTATGCCAATTCTCCATAACCGGTTTCTGATCTTCTGACTCAATCATCATATCAAAATCCAAAATTACATCTTCATTTTCTTGATCTTCCACCTTATATCTATTTTGATTTTGGATTTCTGAGGTCGTAGAGCCAATCAATTCAACTGGAACCAAGTGACAATCATTGCGATCAATGTAAAACTCCAGGTGTTGAGGTGAAATTTCCTGCGATGTATCCTTACGACAAGCAACTTTTGTGGTCTGATCACAAGCAAATTGATAGTCCATGAGGGACTTCATACTTTCCTCATGGTTGTATTCTTGCTCGTTTTCTATAACCATATCCAATTTATAATCTTTATCATCTACAATTTCCTTGCCACCATCACATACATAGCGTGCATAACTATCATCTCCATCCTCTTCTCTTTTGCCTGAACCTCCATCAGAATCAGAAGCCATATGGTTTTCCCTGTTTTCTTCAGTACTCTGTTCATCTTCATGGTGATCAACCACAAAATTCGATCTGCTTCCTTCAGAATCAGAAGCCATATGGTTTTCCCTGTTTTCTTCAGTACTCCGTTCATCTTCATGGTGATCAACCACAAAATCCGATCTGCTTCCATCCGAATGATCAGCTTCATCAATCTCTGCATCAACACCTTCTTGTGTAATCAAATTCTGCTTCTGGGTATAATCCAAAACCCCCCAAGAAGGGTTAATAAGAATACAAGGAGGGTACAATCTGCTGTCTAGGTTTACACCACAGCAAGAACAACTTGGACTTTCTTCCCCATTCACAATTGCTGTACCATCACCCTCCTGAATAATACCTATCTGATTCATCCATGGAAAGAAACCAAAATTCTTGGACAATTTAACATGATCTGGTTGGAATGAGGATGAGCACTCCTCACACATATCTTGGGATTCAGCCAATTTTTTATGATTCAAGCAGTAACCCAGTTTGGAAATCTCAGAAGCATGAGCTTCGCAAATAAGATCTCTATAAGAATTCTTGTTCTTTCCTTGCTCAATGATATGATCAAGCCTAGAACACCATAAGCAAGGTCTTTTAAGGCCAAAGCACTCGGAAAATTTGATGATCAAATAAGAAAACAAAGAATTTAGAAGAAGAAGAATGATCAGAATCCATTCAAGGATAGCATAGACGAGAATAAGGGTGATCTTGTTGGTATTTCTATGCAACATTGTTGCAAACTTGTTGGCAGCCATAGTTGATGCCTTGTTCTTCTGGTTATGTACAATGGAAGAAATTGTATAGGATATGAGAGAATAAATTATAAGGAATTACTAGATTGAGAGATAGAAAGAGTTGATTGTTATCAACTAGAATTTTCAGACAAGATTTGAAAGTGTATTCAGAGATAAAGAGAGAGTAGAATTAATGTAGAGGAGCAAGTGGTTTTATTTAGACTGAAAAAGCCAGTTTGAATAGAATGACAACCAAAGAAGACTGGAGCCGAGGGAAAAAAAGTTTGTGATTGGGTCAAAGAAAATAAAAGAATGTTTTTTTTTTTTTTTTTCTTTCTTTTCTCTCACTAAGGATCATGTGCAACTACTTTTGAAGGAAGCAGATTTTCTGTTAAAAATGCAGTATATTTCGAAGATCAATTTTATATGAGTATAATGACTTGTACTAAAAGATCACGAGTTTTCTTTATACCCAAACAACATCTTTGTATTCCTGCCAGCCCGACTCATCTTTTCTACTTGGGAAACAATTAGATTGGCCTACCAAACCGCACACATGAGCTAATGGACCCTCTCAAAGTAAAGTGTGGGGCCCATCATGGATGCAGAAGCTTGAGTTCATTATCTGGGTCTTGGAGGTTTGTGTTTTTATATGAAACTTAAATGTCTCCAACTGAGATTAAATAAAGTTTTCTATTTTCATTCTTATTGTGTTCACAACCATTGTTTTTATGTGTCTTTATTATTATTTACGTTAAATTACAACTCTGGTCCTTATAATTTGTATCATATTTTAATTTAGGCTTTATATTTTAAAATGCAACAATCAAATTCCTTAAATTTTAAAATTAATTTAGTTAAATCTTTATCATCATCTTCCATCTAAATTAACATGGACAGAGGTGACGTGAACAAAGAAACCTAACGTGACTTTAGTGGACAGTTGCATATGGTAAGCACCCTCTTATGTGGGCATTAAAAGATGAGAAATTAAAACTCCAACCCAAAACGATCCTGTTTCTTTCTTTCTTTATCTTAAAACCCATATTCTTCATCTCAAGCCTACAAAAAACAAAAACAAACCATTGTTTGGTTCATAAGCTTCTTATTCTCTACATGTTTTGCTCATATCCACTACTTGCTGGATTTGTTTTACTAAAATAAGCTTCCTCAACAATCAATACTGGTACAACACAAGTAAGGCTCGGGTTTCTCCTAAATTATGTGCTTGTGGCAAGGAAGCAATGAGTTACACTGCTTGGGACCACAACGCTGATCAAAGGTATTGGGGATGTGCAAATTTATGGGTAAGTATGCTGCTGGAGATCAAAGTCATTTTTAAGGTTCATTAGATATCCCAACCAAAACTAAATTATGTGATTTTTAGAGTGGTTATCATCAAAACTATTTCATTTGGATTGTAATCGGCACGGGTGGAGGCATTTGATAATTCAACAAAAGAATAAATTTTTTCATTTCCAAGCTACGGTTGATTGGTAGAAGAAATTTGCAATGAAATCATGTTTTATGGTAGTGGTTGCATTGATACAATGTCTTCTGCGCAATTCTTAATTAATTTTTTTAATGTAAAATGCAATTTTATTTATGGATATCTAATGTTGCTATTTGAGTGAGGTTGGTGAGTTTTTGTATTGTATGATGCACTGATAATTATAGAATTACAACTGCATTTTGTTTATAGTATCCTGAATTTATCAATTTTTTTTTTTCACATTTCAGACTTAGGTTTTAACCTTTTTATTTTTATTTTAATCATTCTTTTCTTGTCACTTAACTCCGCTAGAGGTTACTCTATCGGTCCCAAGCCCGGATAAAGGAGGAGGATTGTAATAGGTTGACGGCTAACGTAAAACTAGTCAAACTCTATAACGATGAATCCTACTGAATATTTGTTGGGGCATAACTCTCTTAAAGACGCGTTGCATTGGATCCTGGGTTTAGTGAGAAATGAGCAAGGGTTGGGTTGTCACATCCTTAGTGGCGCACCACATCAGCGCCCGGGTGTGGTGCAAAATGAGCAAGAGATCTCGTATTGAGGGTGGGTGCAGGTAAAGAATCTAGTCCAAGATAAGATTCGCATAGCTACTTGGAACATAGGAACTCTTACTAGTAATTTGAGAGAGCTTGTAGATACTATGAGTAGAAGGAGGATTAATACTGCTTGCTAACAAGAAACTAAGTGGGTAGGAGAAAAATAGAGAGAACAAGATTCAAGATGTGGTATACTGATAAAACTAGAAATATGAATGAAGTGACGATTATTATAAATGAAAATTTGTTGAAGTCAAGAGGAAAGGTGATAGAATAATTTTAGTAAAATTGATGACAGACGAGGAGGCCTTCAATATCATTAGCACCTATGCTCCACAAATAGGACTGGAATAATCTACAATGAAGGCTTTTTGGGATAATTTAAAGGAGATAGTCTTAGCAGTACTTTCAGGAGAGAAACTGTTTATTGGTACAGATTTGAATAGTAATGTAGGAAGTACTAATGAAGGTTTTGAGAAAGTACATGGAGGATATGGTTATAAAGAGAGGAATGAGGGTGGAGAGTTTATTTTATATTTTGTGGTTGCGTATGATTTAATTTAACTAGCACATTCTTTAAGAAACAAGAGTCGCACTTAGTCACCTTTAGTAACGGGTCGAATAAGAGCCAAATATATTTTGTTCTAACTAGGAGGGTTGATAGAGCGGTTTGTAAGGATTGTAAAGTTATATCTGGCGAGTGTTTAGTGTCTCAGCAAAACTTATGATTGTGGATGTTGGTGTTAAGCGTTGGAAGCAAAAACATAGAAGTAATAAGTATAGTAGAACTAGATGGTGGAATTTGAATGGAGGGAAGATGGCTATTTTTTTTTTACAGGGTGATCCTTGGAGGGTTGAGGGTGAGTCTAATATGATTTGGGATGAGATGGCGAATCGTATAAGGAATACGACTAGAGAGGTGTTAGGAGAAAGTAAAGGACGTGAACCTCTTACTAGGGACACATGCTGGTGGAATTAAGAAGTTCAACAAGCTGTTAAAGTTAAAAAATAGTATTATAAAATATTACACGAGTATAAAAATGAAGATAATTATAAATGTTTTAAACAAGCTAGAAAAATGCTAAGAAAGCGGTTAGAGAAATTAGAGACAAGGCTTGTGAAGGACTTTACTAAAAGTTAGAGACAAAATGGAGAGAAGAATATTTATAGGATTGCCAAGCAAAGAGAAAGACGAACTAAAAACTTAAATCGTATTAAGTGCATTAAGAATGAGGTTGATAGGGTTTTAGTTAAGGAAGAAGAGATTAATGAGAGATGACGAACTTATTTCAATACTTTATTTAATAGAGAGTCAAGGGGTGATATTAGAGACGTTGATGATGCTTTTAATGATACTAACAACCGATTTGTTAGTCAGATTAAAGTACAAGAGGTTAAAGAAGTTATTTATAAGATGAAGAATGGTAAGGCAATAGGCCCAGATGATATACCAATAGAAGTTTGGAGATGCCTAAGAGATATTGGAGAAACTTGGCTTACAAATCTTTTTAACAAGATTTTAATAACTAAGAAAATGCCCGATAAATGAAGAAAGAGTACATTGATCCCTATTTATAAGAATAAAGGAGATATTCAAAGTTATATGAATTATCGAGGAATAAAATTTATAAGTCATACAATAAAGTTATGGGAGAGAGTGATTAAGCGTAGGCTTAGGAATAAGACTCTAGTTTCTAAGAATCAATTTGGTTTTATGCCAGAAAGATCTATAATGGAGGCTATTTTCTTACTTAGGAGAATAATAGAAAAATATAGAGAAAAAGAAAATGATCTTCACATAGCCTTTATTGATTTAGAAAAAATGTAAGATAAAGTACCAAGACAAGTCTTGTGGTAGGTACTCGAGAAGAAGAAAGTCTCAACTAAATACGTAAAAGTTATTAAAGATATGTATGAGGGAGTAATGATTATGGTGCATACTGTAGATAGTATGACTGGAGATTTCCCAATCAAGATAGTTGTTCACCAAGGTTCATCCTTAAACCCTTAATTATTAGCTTTAGTCATGGATGAACTTACCCATAATATTCAAGATAGGGCTCCATGATGTATACTGTTTATATCACACCTTCAAATGAAGGTATGACTGGCCGGAAGAATGGATGTCCATACTCCCATAACCCTGAATATGCAAGTAGTATGGGTCCTAATTTAAAAATGCATTATAGCCAATATTATCAAAATGTTATAGATTTAAAATAAAATCTAGTACCGACAATTAAACACCAAAATGGTTTATGAAAATATTGGCAGATGTTTCCTATACGGTGGAACATACCCATAATATAAACAACCTGTATTCAAGTTGATAGTAAATCGTGATATCAGAATATACAAAGGAGATCCGCTCCTAACAAAACAGAACAACACCATAATAATTACAGTATATACTACAACTATGCATGACATTCTAGTGTGCGATTTCTGAAATATACATTGCCACTGCAAAGTCGGCAGGTAGCCCTATATAGCAATCAACCGCGATTTCTTGAAAACTAAAGAAATAATCACAAAAGAAAGGGTGAGTCACCAAGATTCAGTGAGTAAATCATGTACCCTATGGGTACCAGTATCATATAGCACAAATATCATAAGTTACAACTCATATTCAAATCTCTTGATGTACGTACGTGATTATCATAATCATACAACCACAACTCACTTAGTTCACAGTCCCAAAATAGCAAACAGTTCATACAAGTCAATTAACAATTAAACAATCAAAGGTTCAATGAGTAACTCAGCCTCACACAATAATATCTCTCCCAGCGGGCATTTTTGCGCCCTCACAACAAATTATTCTCTGTACACAAATCCATCCTACCGAGGCGGAGCACTCCAATAGTTTTCAAAACAATTGTCAGAATCAGACAACTCATATAAACTTGCAAATTCAAATAATCTAGGTGCACCTGGATTTTTAATTTCAAAAATGAAAACTCTTTTCCAGAAAAATTTTCACGTGTTGGCCCTTATCAAACACAGTCAATGTCAACCACATATCATTCGATTAAATTACTAAAATCACTCATTTGCTTAGTTTCTATTATAATTCAATAAATTCAAGTATGCACGTAATGGCACACAATAATCTGATAACCGTAAAGCACATAATTCACTCACTAGTTCACGAATGTGACTCGTCAGTCCGTCTAATCTGTGACGGTGTCGGAATATCCTCAACATGCTCTGGAGCTGAAAAAAATAGGAATTCATATACATTACTTATAGTAATCGCCATATTAACTTATTTATTTTACTCCAAATAGGAATTCATATACATTACTTATGATATTCACTACACATAATTTGCACTCTATATCAAAAGTGCACAAATTAAGTAATTGAGACTCTATTTTTAAATTGCAAGTACTATTAACTATAATTTCTTCCAACACACTTAATTCTTTTTTAACTATATTCAAGTGATTCTTAGTTTAATTTAGTAAATTATTCTTGTTTAGTATTGTACAGTTGCTTAATCTCCCATGTTTCCAACCGATCACCTACTTCCTCTTACTGTACACTTACTCAATTCACCAATTTCTTTTCAATATACAAGTTGAATCACAACCATGGCCAAACCTTCACAACACAAGAAAGATCAAAGTTATGGCCATCAAATACAACGTGTGGCACAGTTGAAATGGCTCTTGCCTGCATTCATGGCAGCTGTTCTGCCATGGCCGAGTCTCCACCCTCCTTCCACAACCCTATTTTAGCTGGCCGCCCACCAAAAACACAACCACACTCAACTACTCCTTATGGCTAATTCACCCCACTTCCATCTAGCTTCAAATCCACCACCAACCCCCTAACTATCTTAATTTCAAGTTGATTTAAGGGTCAGTTTTAACTGGGTATTAAACCCCTTCAAACCAAGAGGTGGTTCCTTTGTTGGCAGCCAAAACAATTCCTACCAAAATCCACTTCAAAGATTCATTCAACTATTAAGTGGAATATAAGAGCTAGACTACTAACATAGAAATGGTGAGAGAATAATTTTCTACCTTTTACAACACAACCAGTCAAGCAAGAAGGGTGAAGGCTTTGCTTGACCAAATGAACAGGGGAGAAGGACCTTGAGCAGTAAGGTTGGTTGGGGAAATTGGATAAGAGAAGGAGAAAAAATAGTTAAGTATTGCAATGCACTTTTCTCCTATGACATGTGATAGAATAGAAAAAAAATATCTAGTTATATATATATAAAGCTAATCTCCTACTTCTCTTTATTACCTATATATCTATATACATAAATTTAAAATTACCATCAACCCAAAAAAATAAATTATGACTATTAATTTTATAAATATACACATTAATTAGGTTGTACCCAAATTAACCTCACATACAACTTTCTTATTTAGTGCAACTAATTCAGCCAATAATATATATATATATATAACAATTACGTACGAGCATTCTAACACCCATGTTGGGCTATCGGGTTATAACAATTTGTCAATGATATCATGTTGGTGTTTTATGTGATCCTAAAATCCCGAATAGATTGAAAGAAAAATTTTACAAGACTACAGTGAGACCAGCTATGTTGTATAGTACCGAACGTTGGGCAGTTAAGAAGCAATACTCGCATAAGATGGAAGTAGCCGAAATGAAAATGTTGAGATGGATGACCAAACGTACAAGAAAAGATAAAATAAGGAATAAGGAGATCCTTAAGAAGGTGGAAGTAGCACCTATTAAAGAGAAAATGAGGGAGAATCGCCTACATTGGTTTGGATAAATCTAACATCGGCCAATTGATACAGTAGTTAAAAAAGGTGACTTGGTACAAGTGTCAGGTGTAAGACATGGTAAAGGGAGACCGAAACTTACATGAGGGGCAGTCATCATGAAAGATATGGCTGCTCTAAAGATTATTGAAAATGTTGTCTCGGAGTGATGTAAATAGAGGAAAATAATTGATATAGCCGACCCTAACTAGTTTGGGATTTAAGGCATAGTTAAGTTGATTTGAGCTTCTTTTCTTGTCACTTAGCAAACAAGACTATAATATATATGTTATCTAATAAAACACCAATACAAGACAAGATGCTTTCTAAAATGTCATTCACTAACAAAAGACATTTTGGTTCATTATAATTCTAGTGTCAATTACAAAAGTGCACCATTTGCACCAAAACAACATCACAGGCTATCAGGAAATCAAAAAACAGAAGTACAATGACAACCAGTGCAAGTTTTCCTTTCATGTCTCATATAAGTAATGAAAATAAAAAATTGCCTAGTTTAATGGGTGAGGTGCAGGTCTGGTTGGTCCTCCAGTATGTCATTAACTTAAGTTTGGCAGTCAGGAAATGCTTCACATCTCCAACTTGACTATCAGAAGAACTCATACTCCTTTTTGAAGTTCCAGCATGCATACCAGAAGCACTCCTTCCCTTTCCTCTTGCAATTCTAGTTTGCTCACTATAAATACTCATTCCTTTTCCTCTTGCATTTTGATCTTGCCCACCAGAAGCTCTCATTCTCCTTCTTTCATCTCTGGTTTCAGTTTCACAGGTGAAAACACATAATGATATTAACTCTGTATTTCTAATTGAGAGGGCCCTGAATTTCTTCCAATATGATATTTACATAATTTTCTTCACGTGGCATGTCATTCCTATAAGTTCATTTATTATATCCATATTGCTTGCATATTCCATATCTTAGTGAAGTATTCCTTCTTTTTCAATAATTATTTTATTATTTAGCTTGCTCAACTTCATCATGTCCCTAAGTTCTTTTCTTTTTTAGCCTTCCAGGTGCCCTTACTTACTTTGGTGGCTGAATCTAGTCACCTATTGCAGTTGGCCACATACTCTCACCATTTTTGTGCTTTATGATAGGACCATAGCAATCAGCATATGCATGTCTATTGTAGTAGTGATAACTCTTGGAAATAGAGTTATTTTACATCCTTTTACTCATATTATTTTACCTTAAAAAGTTTTAGTTGGTTTTTGCTTAGTTTTAATTGAATTCTTAGTTAAGTCCCTATTGTATTACAATGTTAATTCCTAGTTGTTTTATAATTAGGACTTAAGTGTTTTATAGTAGTTCTAACTTGTATTAACTTAGTTTTTATGTTTTGAAGATCTAATATAAGAAGGAGTCCCATTAGAGGTCAAATTGGCGGCCAAACAGCTCAAAACACGCAAGACAAGGAATGCTGCCCGGAAGGCTGGGGCTTAGGCGGCAAAGCCAACCCAGGGGGCACTGCAGCACCTAAGCCACTTCCTAACAAACTTGTTTCATCAATTTTCAAGGTAGTAGTGCAAAAAAGCTACAGGTGCGACATTGGCGTCATTCCTAGATTGAATTGAAGTGAAATTAAAGGGTTTTAAGCCTATAAAAAGGGGACTAGCTTAATGACTCAAGAGAGATATGTTAGCAAAGATTTTTTAGAGTTTAGAGTTTGTCAAGGGTGCAAGGAAGTAAGAGGAGCAAGGATTGTTGGAGCTTAAAGATCGATAATCTTCATATTTTTTTCTATTTCTACTCTTTTTTTACTTTCATTGTATTCTTTAATGTTTATTATTGTTGAATCCATGTTTACACTAAGTAGCATGAAATAGTTTCTTTTCTAGAATTCAACATGAGCTTGATATTATGGTATGTATGGATTGCTTACGTTTTGGCATATGATTTATTTAGTTCATTCTATGCTTAATGCTTTAATTGATTGATCATCTTTTAGATTGAATTAGGAAACTTACTTGGATAAGTAAGTTAGGTTAGCCTTGAATGAATTAGCACTTGATTGAATTCAGCTTATATTGTTGAGTTTGATTTGTGTGTATGATATGAATATACATAAATGTCTTGTGTAGCCAAATCAAGTTCAATCTTAATAAATCTTATTTAATGAAATTTACATATGAATATATTGAATTGATTAATTGAGATATTATTATAAGCAATAAGAATATGG
This sequence comes from Quillaja saponaria, assembly GCA_029379385.1. Classification (NCBI taxonomy): domain Eukaryota; kingdom Viridiplantae; phylum Streptophyta; class Magnoliopsida; order Fabales; family Quillajaceae; genus Quillaja; species Quillaja saponaria. Next base: position 8,445,315 of record CM055618.1, read on the forward strand.
TTATAATTGATTAAGAACTCTAAGTTAGTAATTCTTTGTCATAATTAAGTAAGACAAGATAATATAATTCAAGTATGAGGGAAGTTGTATTTCTAGGTTTATCTCCAATTTATTCTTGTTTTAGTTTGCTTTTAGTTTATAATTAGTTCATATCAACCACTTTATTACTCGATGTTGAAATGTGCTCTTGCATTTGTAAAATATGTGTCAAGTAGGCACTTACATAGTTTTTTGACTATTCATCTCTAAAATACATTCAACTAATTGCATGCCTACAAGGTAAGCCAGCCAGCTTCTAGAACATGCATGACAAAAGACATACATAAAATTTAATGTGTTTGTGTTAATAGGAAAATACATTACATATTAAAATATATTACATGGACCTACATGACTATGTGTCTAAATCCATAGTAAAATTCTCCAAGAGAAAACATGACTCAAATATGCATTTCTAGCCCATTTAGGTGTCCACATATTTAAGTCCTTGATCTTCTTATCCAAACTCTTCTTCACCTTTGAAATTATCTTAAATTTATATCTTGCTAACTTGGCTTTAAGTTCATTGAACCTATTCATCAAATGTCCTCTGATTCATTCAAACATACTGATAATTGGTTTGTCTCGGGCCTCTAATATAGTTTTATTTGTTGTCTCATTAATGTTGTTCATCAACATATCATGTTTAGGTAAAATGAGAACTTATGTCTACATCAGTATTTTGTTGGTTTCTCCAACAACCAATTATATGCATCCATATTTTTCCTCTTCAACTCAAGCATATGAATATCCTATAATCGATAATAAGGAGCTTTAGCAGCTACATGGATTAAATCTCTCAAGTCAGTAGATCCACAAATTTTGGCCTTGGAATTAGAATATGGATGCTTGAGGCAAAATTTTTTATTCAGCTCCTTGGAAGAACAGCTTCTCAAGTGTATGCATCAATCCTTAAATGTTTTAAAAATTAGAATAAAATGCATACAAACAAACATAACTGAATAATGAAACACTTTTGAAATTGTGAGAACTTTACCGTTTGTTGATAATAAATAAATACCCATCAATTAGATCTGATATTACCAATATCATTTAAGAGATTTTTTAAAAACTAGGTCCAGTTATCCTTTGTCTCTTGTTCCAAACTGCAAAAGCTAAAATGTGAAATAATGGTCATTTGGATCAATTGGTACAACAACCAGTAATTGTCCACCATATTCAATCTTAAGATGACATTTATCAATACCAATAAATGGCCTACAACATATCAAAAATCATTTTTAGATGCCTCAAAGCATACATGCATTCACTCCAACAAAGGCTTCATACACATTCTCTACAACTTCATTACAAGTTGTTTTAAGACTAGTCATCTTTAATTTAGTATAATACCCCCATAACTTTGCATGCTGGTTTCTGTGGATCCCTTTAATCAACTGTGTTGCTTTGCACATTCTCTTATATACCACAATTCTTGATATACCCACATTTTACTTTACCATCATATAACTAATGGCATCTATCAACTTCATTATGTAATTAGTTTTACTTTATCATTTATAACTGAGATAACCTTTTTAGAGTTTGCAAAATGATTGGAAAATGATCAATTGAATGTGTGACTTTCTACAATGGTTTTCAATCTAAAAGCATCATTCCGTCCTACTTTGCAGCAAAGTAGCAACCTACCACATACCTTGTTGCAATCAACAATGCATCTTATAGCACCATTCTTTTTGGAAAAAAGTTCTTCTTCCATTGAGTAAAGATCACTTAATCACAAAATTCTTGAATTTAGTCAAGCTAGTAAACTTAGACCCAACCTACATGGTTCTCACACACGTATTCTGTTATGAATCTTTCATTTATTAGTCTTTGTATTCCATCATCATTAGAATCAGGAGCGGATTTCAGCTCCTCACTACAATTCTAATTCATTCAATCAAGAAGAAGAAGGATATGAAGTAGAATGAGTATGTGAAATCTGATTGGATGAACTCTTCTTCTTCCTAGTAGTCCTTTTAACTTTTTTTTAGTGTTAAGACATCATTAGGTATGCTTAGGTCATCTACATATATATCCACATTGCCATCAAAATTCATCACTATCATATAAATTGCACCTTCTAACTATCATCATAATCAGAATACTCATCATCACTATTTTTATCCATTTCTACATCATTTGAGTTCATGCTCCTCAACCAAATCGACATCAACTAATTCATCACCACTTTCCACATTATCAGAATTGTCATAGTTTATACTAATTCAATTAATGTTCCACATAGTTTCTTGCTTTGTCTTTATTTTTTTATTAATCTATTTAAGTTGGTGATCTATGTAGAAGCAAGTTGCTCTAAGGACAATAAAAAGTAAATGTTAATTTGATATTATTTTAGTTAGGAATTTAATGAGCTGCATGACTTAGAATTAAGATAGAGTTCTTACCTTTACAAAACTAGGATGCTATAGCATTCTAATTAGCTTAAAGGATATAGAACCCTATCAACTCTACTAGAGGTTACTCTGTCAGCCCCAAGCCCAAATAAAGGAGGAAGGTTGTGAGAGATTGAATGCCATCATAAAACTAGTCAAATCTTATGAAAATGATTCATACTGAATATTCGTTGGGGTGTAACACTCTTAGTGACATGCTGCATCAGACCCCGGGTGTAGTAAGAAATAACCAAGGGTTTGGTCGTCATATTCTTAGTGGTGTGCCACGCCAGTGTATAAGTGTGGTGCAAAATAAGCAAGGGTTCTCACATAGAGGGCAAGTGCGGGTAAAAGAACTAGTCCAGGATAAAATTCGCATAACTACTTGGAACATAAGGACTTTTACTAGTAAATTGAGAAAGCTTATAGATATTATGAATAGAAAGAAGATTGATATTGCTAACTTGTAAGAAACTAAATAGGTATAAGAAAAGGCTAGAAAGATAGAGAGAACATGATTCAATATGTGGTATAATGGTAAGTATAGAAATAGGAATGTGGTAGTGATTATTATAAATGAAAATTTAAAGGACGAGATTGTAAAAGTCAACTAGAAAGGTGATAGGATAATTTTAGTGAAATTGATGAAAGACGAGGAGGCCTTCAATATCATTGGTGCCCATGCTCCACAAATAGGATGGAAGAAGCTACGAATAAGACATTTTTGGATGATTTAGATGAGATAGTCTAAGGAGTACCTTTAGGAGAGAAATTGTTTATTGGTGGAGATTTGAACAATCATATTGGAAGTACTAACGAGGGTTTTGAGAGAGTTCATGGTGGTTATGTTTATAGAGATAGGAATAAGGGTAGAGACTCTATTTTAGACTTTGTTGTTACGTACAACTTGATTTTAGTGAATACGTTCTTTAAGAAATGAGAGTTGCACTTAATCATCTTTAGTAGTAGACCTAATGAAAGCCAAATAGATTTTGTTCTAACCAGGAAGGTTGATAGAGCGGTTTATAAGGACTATAAAGTTATACCCGACTAGTGTTTAGTGTCTCAGCATAAACTTATGGTTGTGGATGTTAATGTTAAACATTGAAAGCAAAAGCATAGAAGTAATAGGTGTAATAGGACTAGATGGTGGAATTTGAATGGAGGAAAGATGACTACTTTTAAAGAAAAAATGTTACAGGGTGACTAATGGATGGTGGAGAATGAGCCTCATATGTTCTAGGATAAGATGGTGAGTCATATCAAGAATATGGCTAGATAGGTGTTAAGAGAAAGTAGAGGATGTAGACCTCAAACTAAGGAGATATAGTGGTGGAATGAAGAAGTTCAACAAGCTATTAAAGTTAAAAAAGAGTATTATAAAATATTACACTTAGTGTAATATAATTATAAATGTTTTAGACAAGCTAGAAAAAGGTGCTAAGAAAGCGGTTAGGGAAGCTAGAGGCAATGCTTGTGAAGGACTTTACCAAAAGTTAGAGACAAAAGATAGAGAGAATGATATTTATAGGATTGCCAAACAAAGGGAACGACAAACTAAAGGCTTAAATCATATTAAGTGCATTAAGGATGAGGCTAATGGAGTTTTAGTTAAGCAAGATGAGATTAATGAGATATAGAAAACTTACTTTAATACTTTATTTAATGGAGATTTAAGGGGTGATATTAGGAAACTAGATGACGCATTCAATGATATGAACCACCGATTTGTTCCTTAGATTGGAGCACACGAGGTTAAAGAAGCTATTTATAAAATGAAGAATGGTAAGGCAATGGGCCCCAATGATATACTAATAGAAGTTTGGAGATGCCTATGAGATATTGACGTAACTTTACTTACAAATCTTTTTAATGAGATTCTATTAACCAAGAAAATACCTGATGAATGGAGAAAGAGTATGTTGATCGTTGTTTATAAGAATAAAGGAGACATTCAAAGTTGGACGAATTATTGAGAAGACATTAGAACCTAAAGGCCTTAGGTTGAATCAGACAAAAATTGAGTATATAGAATGCAATTTCAATGAAACTAGAGGAGGCTTGAATGAAATCAATCCCTACAAAGGATATGTTTAAGTATTAAGTTCATTTATACAAAAAATAAAATAAAATTTGGAGCAATTAAGCATAATGTAAACTGTAGGATCAAGACAGGGTGGGTGAAATGGCGAAGTAATTTGGAAGTTTTATATGATCCTAAAATTCCGAATAGATTGAAAGAAAAATTTTACAAGATGGCAGTGAAGCTGGTTATGCTGTATGATACCGAATGTTGAGCAGTTAAATAGCAACACTTGCATAAGATGGAAGTAGCTGAAATGAGAATGTTGAGATAGATGACCAGACATTCTAGAAATGATAGAATAAGAAATAAGAAGATTTGTAAGAAGATGGAAGTAGTACCTATGGAGGAGAAAATGAAGGAGAATTGCCTATGTTGGTTTGGACATATCCAACGTCAACCAATTGATGCGGTAGTTAAGAAATGTGACTTAGTATAGGTGTCAGGTGTTAGATGTGGTAGGAGAGACAGAAACTTACATGAGGGTAGTAATCGAAAAAGATATGACTGCTCTAGGCATTACTGAAAATGATGTCTTAGATCGATGCGAATAGAGGAAAAAGATTCATATAGCCGACCACAACTAGTTTGGAATTTAAGGCTTAGTTAAGTTGAGTTGAGTTAAGATATATAAATACTAACCACTAAAAACTAAGACTAGTAGTCATCTCAATCTTAGCATTTATGTACCGAACCTCATATTCTTGGACAAAATGGGCTCCATGATGTAGGTTTTGTTTGAACCTCCTAGATTTTGTAACACAATACTACAAAACAAAATAAACACAAGACACTAAGAGCACCACAAAACCCCCAGCCATGTGACAAGGTCCCATAACTCCCTAAATGCAAAAATCCAAACATTGCTAAGAAAAAACATAAAATGTCCAAAAATATAAAACATATTAAATTAAAAGAAGACAAAGATGTGAAAGAATGAAATAGGGCCGTTTTGGGTTGAGGTTTTACTTCTTACCATTTAACAGGAACATAAGAGGGTATTGGCCACATAAGAGGGTGCTTACCACATATGTCTTCCTATTAAAGCCAAATTAGTTTTGTTTGTAAATGTTAGCTACGTCCATGTTAATTTAGATGGAAGGTCATGGTAAAGATGTAATTGAATTAATTTAGAAATTTAAGAGACCCGATTGTTGAGTTTTGAAATATAGGGACTAAATTAAAACCTTATTCAAATTATAAAGATTAAAAATATAACTTAGACTTATTATATTATGTCTTAATATTGAATGAAAGAATGCAAATTTTAGAGTAGACAATTGTTAAGAAGATCTCCCAGTTATGATATAGAACGAGTAATTAGTCTCACAACAAAGACATGGGAAAACCCAAAAAGAGAAAAAAAAAAGTGTTAAATGAAAATCAAGTACACTTATGTAAGAAAATTAGCTTTTAATATTACTGATCAAGGGCCTACATCGTTTCCAAGAAAAAAAATTTACACATCTAGCTTTTCAAGGGCAATAAATGTTTTTGGAATCCTAAATTTAGTGATCAAGGACATTTTTAGTAATGTGAAAGTCTCACCTAAAATTTTATTGTAATTTATATATATATTAAAAAGAATTTTCTAGGATGTATCACCACCAAAATATCCTTTCCAAGAGTGCTTTCCTGATAAGCTAAACAGGGATTTCAAGAAAAAGAAAAATGGATAGCAAATAAATTTTATTGAAGAATAAACGAGTCATTTCAATATTATATGTTTGTTTTAACAAATATTGTATTCTAGATATGTTTAGTAATGTATGTGTAATTTGATCTTATTATAATTAACTAACTCAACCCTACAGTAAATTAATTAATTTTATTAATAACCTACCAATCTTTCTCTTACAGTCTGCCTTGTTTTAAATTCTTTATTATTTTTCTCTCTCCTTTTTTCTCTCTTCTCACCCATCTCCATCCCACATCTCCTCCACTCATCCCATCATATCAGAGTATTTCACAGCCATTAACCACAAATCACCATGATTTTTATTATTATTAGTTCGCTTGCATTCTCAATGTGGCTTACAAATCATAATCAAAAAATTAATTGAAAAAATATTTAGAGATCATAATTGACCTTATTATATATTTTTATTATTTTTATGTGATGATAATTTAATTAATATTTTCACAACAAAATTTAATTATGATATTTTAGTGGTAATATTTTAATAACTAATTATGATATTTCAATTGTGATATTTCAATAAAATATTCCAATAGGGTGGTGGTGGTCAATGATAATAATGTAGTTGATTGAGGTGGTGGGATGGGTGGAGAGAGAAACCAATAGTGTTGGTAAAGAGAAAGAGTCAAAGAGAAAGAGTCAAAAAGAAAGAGAAGGGACAGAGAGAAAAAATAATAATAATTTGGTATGAGAGAGATTATAGGTGAGTGGTTAACAAAACTAAGTAATGTATTGTAGAATTGAGTTAGTTACTTGTGTTAGTTAATTTTAATATTAGGTTAACTCACATTAATTGTATTGTTACATGATTTATTTAAATACATGATAGTGATTTATTAAGTTACTGCAAAAATGACATGGTAAAGTTTAAGTTTTTTGGTATTTTAACCCAAAAAAAACTAAAAATCTTATGCTCAAAACAATCTAGTCAAATATATAAACAGAAGTTCTAAAAAACCTAAAAGTTCGTTATGCAATTATCGATGAATTTTATTGTGGTAAAAGGTTGTAACTTTGCATATATATCTTTGATTCTTTTCTTTCTTCTATCTCATGTTTTCTTGTCTTTTAATTCCTCAACTGCAAAAATAAGGAAGCACAATCCTGCAAGATATCTACTTTGACAGAAAAGGTAGGGGAGGGAGCCCTACGAGGCTACCTAACTAGTCTTTTGCCACTTGGGACTCATCACCGACTTAATTCCATCATCACATCATCCTCTAGTTTCCAAAATATAAATAATGTAAGAATTTATTGACAGGTGCCCTAAAAAAATTAGAAGTGTTTCTAAATAAAAATTTATAATATTTATTATGATAGTTGATCATGATTTCAGTATTATTTATTGTATAAATTACTACTTATAAAAAATTTTAATTTTTAATAATTATATTTATTATAATTTAACAAGTATAATGGATACTTATTAAAAAAATTTATAATCTAATATAATTCAAAATTATTTTTTTTTCATAAGTAACCACATTCATATGTATTATTTTCTTCCTTCATTTTCAGCAATGAAATCCACTTTACCAAAAAAGAAAATGTATACTATTCTCAGATAGTGCTATCTGTACTTTTCCATCTTGTTAAGAGGAATTTAACGTAGTTATTTAGTTCTTTTTTCTAATGTTTCACAATAAGGTTTTATTTTGTGTTTTGTCATGTTTTTGGATAAGTTAAAATTTTGAAATGAAATGTTGTAAAAAATTAGATAAATAATTATCAAGAGTTATAATTGACGGTAGTTATTTATTCAAAAATCAAAATTCAAATGCTAAAACAAAATATATATGAATTGTTTTATAAATATAACTACATTCTTTGTATTATCAATATGATAACTCTCACATTTTTTACATCACAATACATATAAATAGATGTATCTCCTCTTTTATGACCGTACGTAGAAAAATCTCACGTAGTTGTAATATCCTTGCCCATGGTATTGCTTGTAAAGCAGCCAAGGTCCTTGGCAGGACCTTTTGGTTCTCTAAATATTTGTAATCTCTCGTTGGACTGCCTTTTGGTTGAGTCCTTTTCTCAATGAAATTTCCTTATTAAAAAAAAAAAAGAAGGTGAAACCTTAACATTGTATTAGAGTATTATACTAAGCCCACCAGCAGGTAGGTCTTCTCAGCAATGTCACTCCGGCTCAATTATTGTCACAACCCTAAAAATGTCAAAAATTCCTCATATAGGAAATTTCTCATATGTGTACCAATGTGATTACTCGCACATTGGTTACATTGGTTAACATGGTATTAGAGAAAAGTTGTAGGCCTGCCAGCAAGATTCTCAACAACACAATTCATAGAAGTGTTCATAGGTTGTTCTCCTATTGAGTTATTTGTCCAATTTCTTACAACAATTCATTTTAAATTTTTAACTTATCCAAAATTATGACACAACACAAGATAACATTATTTTGACAATACATTAACACTTATGCCCCGTCAAGTTTTACCTTTACTTTAAATGTTTCATCTTTTGGCCCAACTAGTGGTATTTTAGCATCTTCCAATGCTATGTTAATCGACTTAGGCTGCCATTAGAAAATTAGTTAAGTATGCCAGCTCCAAGGAAACCTAGCAAAATCAGATAATAAATACTTTTTAATTTGCAATTGAGGTATAACAATTAATAGAAGCAGGATCTAGACTGGGGCCATATAAGATCTAGACTTTCATTCAAAAGTGCAAGAAGGAAACAATTAAAAGAAGTGAAAATTCTTTAGAATTCAAATTGCTAGACCATCTTTTCTTTTAAGGAACATCAAAGCTAAACCCGGTTTGAAAAGTTAATTCAGGTATACTTTTCCTTTAATCACTCTTTTAAACAATTTTTTTTTATTTGCCAAAAGGAAATCCTCTAATATATACCTATACAAGGCAAATGAATTATACTGTGAAATTGGCAAGGAATTGCTGTTGATATGAAGAGGTTCACTTCAATGCTCAAAACACATAATTACAACATTCTTAAAACAATTAACCAGTTTAAATCATTATCATGTTATATGTCTCGAGCCAAGTTTGACACCGCATGATGGTTTTTAACTAAAATTAAAGAAAAAAAATTCCTGAGAAGATAAATAGATTCAAATTTTGGCTAGTTAGAGAACAAATAAGGTAATTGTTGTTCTTTCTGTCATATAAATAATATTGCTTAAAAACATATGCAATATATATATTAGTAAATTTATTAAATTGGTGAGACGTTCGAGTTTTCAAGTTGAATTTTTTAAAGTATGAACTTGACTAGTTTATTAAATCAGTCTTAAAATTGAATTTAAATTTAACTTGTTTAAATACAAATCAAGTTCAAGTTGAACCTTTAACGAATAACTTATGAATTTTCACAAGTCATTTGTTTATTTGTACCCCTAAGTTATTATAAGCTAACAAGATGCTGCACGCACACTAGATTACTTATAACCTATTCCAAGAACTGTTTCCTTTTTAATCGACTCTCTTTGAAATGATCTAACTTCCTCTAGTAGCTTCTAGCAATGGTTGCCATAGTCTCACTGTAGTTTCCATTATCTCCAGAGGCTTCTGCAGTAGTTATTATCATCTTTGATATTTATGAAGATGATTGTTATTGTTTTTGACAGGTTTTGAAGATGAATGTCTTCAGTATGAGCCACATAGCTTCTAATTGATTTATTATAGACAAATTTTCAAATTTGGCAGCTAAGAACATACATGAATTTGTCAATTTATTCAATAAGATGGGGTACCTGCGGGCATAATCTAAACGGCTCGCGTGGATGTAAAGATATCATCCAGAAAAACTATAATTGTTAAATATGAAATAAATTAATGTCAATTTATTTGGCCTAGTAGTGTACAATAACCATAAAATGGACCCTATTTGCAATTTCGAATGATAACTATTGCACTTTTTTATATCTAATGATTCTCTTTGTATGTTATTTGAATTTGATTTCAACACCTCATGGGTTGGTCTAGTATACAAAAGTGTGTATTTTATTATTTAATTTTATGAGTTTAAAAATTTTTTTGTGAGTATTGCTGTATTTATAAATTTTCTAATATTGACATTATCTTTTGACTAGACCAGAGTAATAAATTAGTCGAAAGGACAAAAACTAACATGGACACAATCTGACCAAGAAACTAAAGTAAGAAAAAAAAAAAAATTTGATTTGGAGCCCTAATAAAGGGATACCTTCTATAAAGTGATTAGTTGTGGGAGAGATAAATTGATTAATATTGAATGTAACTTAAAATAAAACAAAACAAAGTGCTAAACAAATAATGTTATTTAAATAAAGATAAATAAGTTTCTCTTTGCAATTTTTTATTACAGAATCCTAAATTCAAAGAAACAAAATGTAGAACAAAAGATGAAAAAGAAAAAGGTTCCAATCTTGCAAAAACCTAAGAAAATGAGAATTAAAAATGTAAATTCATGATGTGATTGTAATGATTATGACTTGAAAGCTCTGGAATAGGTGGGGCAACCATTGCTCAATTCAATCTTTCTTTCCTGCCCCCTCTTTCAAGTTTCAACCTTTCCTTTATCTTCAGCTTTTAAAAAATATTCTCCCCCAATCCCCCCTCCAACCCTCCATATTAATTATTGGTAGCAATGTGGATTGCACCATAGAATATAGATAGGCATTTGTGTTCATGTGTTCTAGTATTTGAATGGCAACAAGCAGGCCTGCCCTATGATTAGATTTGAGTGACTACATTCTTTTCACTCTCTTGTAATTTGTATTAGGATTACACAAACACATTTTCTCATACAATAATAAATTTATACAAAATAAATAATATCACATTTATATCACATTTATCAAAATTGAAATCGCAACCCTTGAGGTTACAATAGAGTAAAATTGAGAAAGGAAAAGAAACTGTGCAATGTATCACGTCATACATTAATCTTACCTGTAGGTAGTAATTATCAATGGCTAACATTAGAGTTTTCAACTTTCACACGCAGAAGATATTAAGAAATGATAATTACGAGCCCCAGCAATCAAACCTAAAATAAAACATTTGCAAACAATCCTTTCGACTTCATGCAAACAACCCTTTGTGAGGCATAATAATGGAGAAGGAAGGGATTATCCATCTGTCTACTTTTCCTTTCTTTTTAATCCCAGTTTTAGTTTTTTCCTCCATTTCTGGAGAACACATTGGTCTCTGCCATTAAGAAAATTCAATGACAACAATTATCTATATAATGTAACATGGGGCATTTCTGACGCATCAAACACATCAAAGATTTAACATATCAAAAAATTACTCAGTACTCTGTTTCATATCAACTAATTATCATATACATCACTATTGTATCACTCAATTTTACAAGCCAATCACGTGCATGCCAAAAGCCATTTATCATTCTATCTATCAAGAAATGCATGTCATGTAACTTTACTCTGTATGCACCAAAATCATCTTCTAGATTACATTTTTACATCACCTAGACATTGTTCTTATAGCAAGCCAGTGCTTCCAAAGGGATTGTTATTTTGTGGGTGAGAAACAGGATTCATAGGAAATGCTCCATATCCTGCCTCGCCAAAGGGATTCATTGGGTTCATCAACATATGTTGTGCCTGCGGCTGTGACTGTGGATATGGCTGAGATTGGAAAGGTTGGTATTGACCAAAGGGATTGGTCTGCTGTTGAGCCATTGCTGCCATTTGAACAGACGGAGGAGGAGGTATGTTGCTTGATAAAGCAAATGGATCCTGCACCTCAAATGGATTTGGAGCTGGTGCTCCATACACAGGCTGCCGCGCAGCTCTATATGCCGCTTCATCATATAAACTGTTAAGAGTGAGAGAGTCGAACCCACCAGCCTGACATTTCAATGACCAAATTATAGTAAGACAGTTGAAGCATACACATGTAGGCCATTCTTCTGATTTTACTAAATTTCTTATCACAATTCATACAGAAACATTTGCTAATGCTCCTAAAGTGCGCAAGAAATGCTGTTATCCCTGTTGTCCCTCCCCCCATCACACACACCCACACCTACACCCACACCTCAAGGTATAAATGGCAGAAGGCATCACAGAAATATTATCATTTTACATGATGTCTGGCTCCAGAACCAAATTATACTGATATTATTGCAAACAAATGGTTCCTTACAGGAGCTATTGAAATTTATGTTCATAAAAGGAGTAATGTTCTTATGTAAAGACTTGAGACCAACTTACACAATTAACTTTACATGTATGTCCTTTAGTATATTTACAAAATGCCAGATATAATGCCCCGACTATGGTCTAAGTTCCAAAGTGGAGATGCCAAATACCATTTGAATAACCATGTCAGAATTTAGATCTGGGAAAAGCAATCCAAACCCAAGCCTATCATTCCTATAAGCACTACATATATAAATAAGTAGCGGCAGAGGAGCCGCATCCATAGGGAACTGCCAATTCTTCATCTTACACATGCATCGTGGGAATCAGCATTTCCTGAGTTTAATGGTTTGTAGCCTATTTACATATTTCGATGTGTACAAGCAGCTTGGCCAATATGAACTCAACTAATCAGTGAGAACTGAAAACAACTAAATCTTCAAACATCTCGACTATTGAAAAGGATAGGCATAGCAAGATACCAATCTTCATATTCAGCCAGAAATGTTCCTGAAATTAACTTCTAATATTTTTCTTTTAAAAAATAAAAATTTATCTTCAGATAACTCCAATTTGTTGTTGCATTCTCCCCCCTCCCTTCTCAAAACAATCCCCAGACATTTTATTTTCAACATACTTAATGATATTTATGCACACAAGTTACGATCTCTGCCAGTACATCAAAAAGGAAAAGTAACAATGAGAAAAAACAAAGGAGCACATGTAGGGCATACCAATTGTCTCTCATTGACTGTAGAAATGTTGTTACTTGGAGTGGTGACCAGGGCGAGCTCCCATCCATTAGGATCATAATCTTTTGCTTGAACAGTACCAGAATCGAATGTTGACGGACCTACATATGAAGAACAAGCAACATTTCCTAGGTTATCAAAAGAACCTGCCATTACAATATAATGTAATGTGAGAAGAGAAGAAACCCAAAAGGCAATTTCGTATGACCAGTTTCAGTTGGAACTATGGCTAAAGCCAAAGCATTTCTTTCCTCAATTGTTGACGCATTAGGTGTACTGTCATCCAACCCCTGCACCCAAGTAAACAATAAGGCTTATCCTTGAAAAAACATAACCCGAGATAATGAAACCCAACCATGATTTACCAGCAAATCTCCAGTTCCAAGGCCGTTCTGAGGTGGAGGAGGAGGACGGGGAGCAACCTCAGCAGTGGAACGTGCAATATTATCCACATTTTCTGCAGGCTCAGGTTCCTCACCAGATACTTTGACATCTTCACTTGAAAGATCTTCTTCAGGTTTATATGTCAATTGAAGCTGTTCATAATAAACACCTAGTAGTGTTAGAAGAACATAAAACAGAAATCAAAATTTCCAACCAAAAACATAGGTGGAAAAATGTAAACGTAAAACACCATGCAGACACAGATGACATATAAGCTAGTGACAATCAGAAATCAACATTTTCCAAGTTGTACACGAAGTTTTAGTAACCTATACAATGTGCACAAGCTGCTTGTCAACAAATAATAAAATATATACTGACCAGTGGCTCACTTGGAACTGTAACCACTCGTGGAGCCTCCCTGATGTACTCTTCCATGGTTGTAAGAAATGATTGTGGAGGCTGAAAATGGCAAATGAAACATAAAATAGATTTAAATTTAAGATAACAAACATTTAAATTAGTACATTTTCAGAAGCATACCTCTCTTAAAACAGGAAACTGGAAATTCCGAGCAAGTTCCAATCCTTTGCAAATTTCATAGAAATCAGAGAGGCTTGCAGCCTGTAGCAACCTAGATTTTTAGTAAATTAACATAGAACTATGCTGCTGAGACTTAGATCCTACTGCATACAACAGTCAATCTGAATTTTCAACTTCCAAAGCAGTTACAAAGTAAAAAGAATCATCATCACCTGCTGACCAGCACGTTTATAGACATCAAGGGCTTTAATAGCTTCATGTCTCGGCATCTCAAAAAACTGCCATCAAGTTATGATTTATCACAATTATATAAAAAGCATATATAGCAAATTAAAACTTCATAATCATCACATAAATAAACCATTAACCAGTTTACCTTATCTACAAGATTGATGATTCCATCATTAATAGCACAATAAATCTTAAAGCTCTCCTTCAATACCTAGAATGTGGGTGAGAACAAGTTTAATAATAAATCCAGGCAATGAAAATGCTATTCAATAAAATGGAAGATTATATACCTAGATAACAACAAAATTTTCAAAATATGCATAGCAGCACGCATCACTGGAATATTTCCCAGCCAGGACATAGTTTATCATATTCTGTATTCAATAGTTTGGAAAACTATCTATGAGTGGCTCAGATCAGATCTAGATTAGAACTACTCCATGAATGATTACATAATGATGAAACCAATTTTCACCAGAACTGCCATCCTTTTCTAAAGAAATGTATTAAGGCGACAGGGATGATTCTCCCTACTTATTTATGGTCTGAGACTCTCTCTACTTGTTATATACGTCTTTTCTTTTCTTTTCTATGATATAATATATAAATATATATGTGTATATGTGTGTGTGTGTCAACTACATCTTGAAAGGTGGCCAACTGCATCTTGAAATGCTGAGAATCCAAGAAATTGATAAAAGTAGTCAACAAACTAAAGCTTGCTTAGAAATCAACAAAACTCCACGTTATAGTTATTTATCCTATGGTTTCATCCCAGCAAAGCCTGGGTTTAGTCTAAAATTTTTGCTTGAATCATTTTATTCCACATATATAGATAGAAATTGGAGAAAATTTAAAAGTCAAGGTTCAGGATCTTGCTAAAATCAACAATAGAATAAAGTTTCAGTTAACATCTTGAATCGTCCACGTGTTTCTTAGTATTCCTAAATAGAAATATTGCACCTACTATGAAAAACTATCTTTCAACTTCAAGAGAATAGTTATTTATTTCTTTTTCTTCGTTTGGTACAGTCTTCCACTCATACTTGGTTCGTTATGAACATGCAATCTGCCCTCAATTATTTATTATTCTCGTGAAGGAGGTAAAGATTGCCATGCCATGTGACCCTAAGGATCGTAGGTGAAAAGTATATAATTTATTATTCAAAGTATCTCAAAATTTTACTTATAGGATCTAAATGTACAATTTCATACAAACAGAGGATCTACAAACAAACAAAGACTCCAAACATACCAGAGCTAGTGCATATTGTATGACATAATTGCCGACAGCTGCTCCTTCTGGCTGTAAAAATGCAATGTAAATCAATTTGCTATTGGTTGGCTCAAAATCTAGTAAAATAACTACTTGCATACAAATATAACTGAATTGATAATGTAAACGCATGTATATGTAAATGAAGCAACATAAAATCCATATTTTAGGTGAGAATTACCCGACAACCAATTAGACGATAGAGCAGCTGTTGCAAAGCAGGCAACTGCTCCAACAATTCCTCACTGTCCAAGTCCCTGGTCCTGCTGTATCCCTGCTCAGGAAACATATTAAAATAGAAAGTTCTAATAAAACTGTAGTCTGTATAATCTGAACACACATACTACAATAAAGCTGCTACAAACTAGTTCATTACATCTTTAATCTTCAAAATGTATAAGAAGAAAATTTATGAATCTTGATAGATGAATAAAAATATTTTCCGCAGTCCAAACTCCAGAATCAGTTCAGCTTGTTACAAAACTGAAAAAACTTTAGATTACCACATAAATAAAAACGAGTGATGGAACAAAACTCAATCATTTTACAGTAGGGCAAGGACCTAAAGTTCTAAATATCTTCCTGATTTCATTTTGCCAGGTAAAACATTTTAAATCACCAGTCTACATAATCAATATTCATGTTTCAAGCTTCAGATTAGGTCAGCGTTTTTCATCTAAATACTACATAATTTACCTAGATTTCAATCTGTCCTTGCACTTATACAACTTCTGTTTTGGGTCACATAACAACCAATTATCTTCAACAAAATCCATTTGGTTATAATTTCATTTGTCTGCTCTTCTTTCTTTCTTATCACTGTAGCAATCTGTCCATCCTACTTTCTACTAACTAACTAGGGATTGGCTTGTATAGGACAAAATTATGTAATCCAAGAATAGAAGGGTACAAATATTATGTGATAATATTGCCAGGTAGTCATCCAAATTCCAATCATACAATGGTAGCATGCTTCTTCAACATATCACAACAGCACATGCTACTAGAAAAGTCTCCTTGCTCAAAGGCTCCCTTTCATGTGAAATTCTAGATTAAAAAGGGTAGTAGGTACCATTCACTATCTCACAAGATATTACAAGGAATGCATTTTATGTTTTCTTTTAGAAAACAAAAGAAAAATATACTTTACCTATTAGTGAAAGAAAAAAAAAATGGTACCCTTTATGCATAAGAAGTGTAACAAGCCAACAACAGTCCATTCACTTAATCGATAATGCACTGACATTTCTGGAAAAAAGTACCACTTAAATAAAGCCAAATAGGCAAGATCACAAAGTATCCAATAGTATACAACTATACATCATTATACAACGAAAAAAAAAAAAAAAAAAACGAATTTACGTACAAAAATTAAAGAAGAAGAATACAATGAAAAAGAAAAATTAGCATTTATATACAAAAATGAAAGAAAAAGAAGAGTAAGTTTAATGAAAAGTGTCAAGAGATTGGTAACAAATACAGAAGATAGAATCAATAATGGAACACTAATGTTCGAAAAGAAATTCCATATAATAAATTTGATTTGAAGCCCAAAGATTATGTGGTTCACATAACATAGAGAAGCTAATCAAAACAAGTTATCTTTCCATCACCATTTTGGGGTTCCTGACATCATAAACTATCATGAATTCATTCACTAACAAACCTTGACATTTGACAATCACAACCACTAATCCTTGTATTTAGTAAAAGTATAATACAGCTGCTAGTTACAAATACAGTTTAGTTGTAGAGCTCAAGCCACTTACTTATTTTCTTTTTTCCAGGGAAATAATAAAAATCCCCTAGAAGTTTCCAATTCTAATTACTGAAGGGTATACTCATAGATGCAGAAAAATACCTTCTCCTGCCCATTGGCAGGCCTGGGCAGACGCTCCGCTTCAATATCATACTTCAGAGTCCTAAAACTTTCCAGTCTTTCTTCCAAAAACAATGCATAGGTACGTACCCATGCAGAGCAGTCCCAAGCTGCAAGTAAAACAAAATCATGACCACCCAAATGGAATTCTCAATCCCATAATTAAGTAAAGAAGTGATGTGGTCATTTAAGAACACTGGTTAGAATATAAAAGCTAGAAACAGAAATAAAAAGATAGTGGCAGGGGAAAAAGGACATTAAGGTGCCAAAAATAACCAATTGGGCTTGAATCATCCTTGAAATTAGAAAGTTGCAGAATGCGTCCTTTCTGTGAAAAAATTAGAAGCTCTTCTCTAACAGTAGGATCACCCTCCCTTAGTGTCCTATGAATGACTATCAATGTCTTTAATGCTACCTGTGAAAAGGAGCAAGAGGAAAATAAATAAGGGTAGCATAAGCATATTAACCGTTTCAAAATTAAAAGCAACATGCTGATAGAAAGTAAGCCAGATATAACCTAGCAAAAAACTACAGACAGGAAAAGACTAAACAATTGAAGTGCATAATGAAGACAGTGCATGGCAGCAGAAGTGCAACTGCAACCTTAACAGGAATTAGAAACCCAAGGGCAAACTATGCTGATTATAGGTACTACTACATACTCATCTGAAAGCCATTAAAAGGTCAAAACAGCTTTCCCAATAAATATAAATGGAAGCAATACTTCTCATCTGATGGATGAATTCCTTGGGTGTACACGTTATCCCATTTACAGGAGTGTTTTTTCAAGGAAAGCTAAGCAAGATAATTACCATTCAACCATATTTGAAAGGGAAAGGTGGTAAGTTTAGGATGAAATGGACCTTAGAAGATATCCGTTACACAATGCAACCAAATCAAGGAAAAAAAACTCTTTTTTCTTTTATAAGGAATCCTCACATCCGTTTTTCTCCATATTTCTAAAGGTAAGTGAATGAACATTTATGAACTTTTCACTATCTAAAAAGTTGTAGGAGATTTCTCCTTGAGCATTTTCCGCTTCTAGAGCTCAGAGCCCAAAGCCCGCACAGCAATGACACTTCCAGCAGCAATTCCATTTTGGAGGCCGTAAAAACATCCCACTCCAAGTTGTAAAACAGATGGAATTTGGTGACCTATTAATAATTGGTTTCCCAGCCCCCTTTACACATTATACTGTTCCTAACAATCCTGTTAAATACTTTTTGTGATTGTTCTACCCATTGTGGAGGGATAAAAGAACCAATAGCATAGATTTTTATCATATCCTAACACCAGTGAGCCTAAGCTACATATCCACCTAATATCCAGTGTGACAAAAGAAGAAACTTAAGCATTAAACTTCACAACAACAGTAACACTAGCACCTATTTGTTTTATTTCCACTGGTTGTTTCGTTGTATTGGACTAGAATGCTAAGGCCCGGTGATCTGTACATCAAATGTCTTAAAAAGGTATCGCAGATTTTATGTTAACTGGGTAAATACGTGGCTTACTAGCTTGCAATGCAACATTTGATTGATTCAAGCAATAACAATGACATGTTGCAAATATGAAAGTCTACAACTTGTATGAGGCACACACTCCATTTTATTGCACCAACGACAGATACTGTTATCAGCTGATCTGGTAAAATTCTGTTTTGATACTGACTCAGGCCAGTGGGCAGCACAAGTACTCCATAAAAAGGAACATTAAAGCAAGAAATAGGTGCCATACTCAAAATATCTCATAACTGGTAAGGATAAAAATTTAGATTCCTAAAAGTGACGTCGAATGTATGTAAAATCTAGCAGGAATCTCTATATAATGAAACAAATGGAATGCTCTTTCAAAGACTTCAAACTAGATAGCTTCACATTCACATTTTTGTAAAACAAGTTGATATCTTGCTATGGAAAAAAAAAGCATGTGGACGCTAATACCCCATTCCTAAAGGCAGATATTAATGGATAATTTGCCCAAGACATCAATGAAAACTCTACACAGTTCAACATTCATGTAATAATTTTACGTTAACATTTCTATTAACTAACATACAGTTTATGGTTGTACCTAATAGATAGCCTCTTCACATTTCATATCCCATTACAGAAATGGGAATCTAAAAGCACAAAAGCATTATTAATGAATGACTGAAGATCCTACACATATACATAATCATATAAATATCAAACAATAGAAAGATCCTAAAAGTGAATGTCATTACCGTCCAATTACGTGTCTTGGCCAATCGCCGAGCGAGAGCATGAATGCAATAAGCAACATCAGCTCGGGGTCGAATTGTAGATGTGGCAATTAAGATTTCTACAAAAAAAATATATATATTAAAAAAAAAAAACAATATTCACATAATATTCTATAAAAAATAAATAAATAAATAAACAAGAACCCAAAATATCAAAATTGGATCCATGAAATATAAATCTCTCACTTCTGAGGTGCCTCTCTTTAGGGGGACACTCAACATGGTTTGTAGCTTTGACTATGGCGACGTCCAAATCCTATATTTAACAACCAATTAGAGCAACCCACATGATAGTTTATTGATAGGAATTAAAAAGAAAAGAAAAAAGAATTCAAATCCATGAAAGATTGCTACTTTCAAACATTATCTATTACCCATTAGAAATCGGAGGAATATAATACAACAACTAGAGAAATTATACCGCATAGTCGCTGTTGACATGGGCAAGGCCGACTTTGGTGGTATCTTTGAGAGCCCCATAAGCTTTTCTCCAACTCTGAAGCGTGCCCATTTGTACTCTTCCACCGCAGATCTCTCTTTCTCTCTCTCCAACTGTACAAGAAGATATTACGTGGTATTCAACCCTTGATTCTCACTCACCCTCTGAAATCTCTCAGTATGATGGGTTTGTTGAATTCAGGAGGGGGAGAGAAGGAGAGGACTCGAAACAAATGACAGCCTGCTAAAGGAAGTTATGGTATCGTTGGTATTCGTCTGGGCAATATTTTTTCTTTTCTTTTCATTTGGGAATGGAATTCCAACCCTCTGGGCTCTGGTCTTTTTGGCGGCTCCTACTCCAATGTGTCATCATCATTTTTTTATTTTTATTTTTTTGGTCTAATCATCATTACTATTTTAAGTGTTAATATTGTATAATAATGTCTTTTAAAAAAATTTACCTTCGTGTCTAAATCATCACATTTTAATTGCTTTTGATTATTAAATTCGAGATTAAAAAAAATATGAATCCTAAGATCCATTTTAAAATGGAGGCGAAATAAATTCATCTTAATGGAAATGAATTTTTTTTTGGCTGAAAATTTTAATGGAAATGAATTGTAATTATGGGTTGTCCTCTCACACTAAAAAGACACAGTATTATAGGGTGATTAAATTATGCTACAAAAATAGTAAAAATAAGATTACTATTATTTATCAAAGCTTTTTACAAGATTTAATATTTTCAAAAAAATTCTTGTTATTGATCATGAAATAAATAAAAAAGAAAAATTAGTCTTTCCCCTTAAAAATCATATAAGATGGGGAATAAAATATATATTTAATTGGTTTTTCGTTAAGGCCTCCTAATTTAACAATTAATCATTTTAAAGAATTACATTAAGATGAAGAAAATAATCATATATTAATAATGGTGAAATTCAAACATGTAACTAAGACATCTAGCAACTCCGACTTAATTCAAGTTCAACTAACATGTGGTTAGCTCGTATAGTTATAATCACTTATCAACAAATGTAGCTTAGATGACATAGTGATTGGATAAGAGATATTGAGGTTGTTCTTTTCCATCCTGAGTCTTGCAGCAGGAACATTGTAGTCATGAGAGTTTTATATATAATTTTCATATTTCAGAGGTCAATATATTAAGTTTTAACAAAAGGATATGTAATTTATTAATAATAAACGGAATAATCGTCAAACTTAGCAATTTCCAAGTGCAGTCAAACTAATATAGTAAACTTAAACTAAATGAACTAATAAAGTATAGGTCAATAATTTTATCCCCCAAAAAAAAAAGTATGGGTCAATACTATCATTCAGTAACTACGCTGTAAAGGGCTCACTCGATGCACAAAGTGCTTCCCGGCTATTGGGGGGTAGAGGGAGGGTGGGCGCACATGTACGCAGCCTTTCCCTTACATTTTTGCAAAAAGGCTGTTTCCACGTCTCTAACCCGTGACCTACAGGTCACCAAAAGAACAACTTTACCTACGCTGCATAAGTCAATAATTATACCCAAAAAAAAAAAAGGCATGGGTCTATAATATCATTCAGAATCTACATTTAGAAACCCTTGTAAAATTTGTAATTGCAGTATTCAAAACAGGTTTACTTTTGAATTACCACAAAGTGGTCAACAAATAGAATCCAAAAGAATGGTTTGGCAACTTGCTACCTAATTGATAGGACTGAAATTCAACTCTGCAAACAACTTTCTGCTTTTAATGTAAACTTTTTTCAGTTTCTTTTCCACAAAGCATTTCCATTTCCATTTAAATGATGATGAAGTAAACTTTTAGGATGCTTATCTCTTAATATCCAACTCAGTAGTTCATCTTCATTCATCATCCAACCCCTGCATCAGTGAGATATGCATTGTTTTTTAGTAAAGTTTGTGCATCTAGCGTTTCTCAAACAACGTGGGAAATCTCTTTATGTAATTTGATCTACTACATATAATAACTGCTATGTGAGATGGCCTGTAGTAAACAACTTTTGGAAGCTCCAAAAGGCCGTTAGAAACCACTCTGCACACGGATGGCATGGGCGATATCTTGCTAAATTAGAATATACAAATAATTAAATGCTTGAGCATGAAAGTTGCTTAGTTCTATACAGAAAGGTATACTCCAACATCCCAACTAACATTAATCCATGCATCGGCATCCTTCTTCATACTCTTTCCGTAATTCCTCAAATAGTTTGATCGAAGTATTAAGTTGAAAAGACATTTAAGTTACTACTTTAAGTGAAACCACGTCAGAATTTTGTAACCAAATAATCAGAGGTGGAATGTATAATACTAGTGTTGGTCTTCCATTGTAGTGTACAGACAACAGGGGCCGGGGTTTCTTTATCAAACCAACTACAAGATATATATGAAAGAACATTCATCACCAAGATACTGTACCCGAAAAACTGTATAAGAACATGTCATGGAACAAAGCTAAACTTTTTGTTTTGTTAAAATCTGTTAAGAAAAGTAAAATCAAACATACAATCCCCTGAGATTTACAACATGGAGTTCGAAAAAGTTGGACATAAACATTCATCATTATAAAACATCTGTACAGTGTTCAAGCAATATGTTGCCCTCTGGAACATATAAAATTCTACAATATGCCATGCACATTAAGTGATATCATCCTATATGCTGGGATGATTATATCTAGGTGACCACTATCAACGGGCAAATAGCAATATTATTTGGAGTATGAAATTGAACTGACATGTTTACATGATCAGGTCGTCAAGCAATTTGGTGCTGAATGGTAACTTGACGACCCCAGATGCTACTAGGAGTGACAAAGACCAAATCGGTAGTACCCATTGAAGCACAAACATCAGAATCCTTTTGCCTGCAATAACAGGCAAAAAATAGATGTCTAAGACGTGCAATTTCAGATTCTTATAGAAGATGAGAGGAAGACAAACAGTAAATAGAGTTTATATTTGATTTTAAAGGACAAATGCAGATGCAAAGACAAAGGTAATTTGTATGTATTTATTACTTTACAAGCTTAGCTGCAAACAACGGATTATCAGAGAAGTCAGTTTTCGTTTTGTTACTGTCCAAATTAAATAAGGAAATGAATTTCATCTCCAGCAAACTGTCATTGATTAAGGAGCATTGTGTATTCATAAGTTTATAATAATTTTCACCGCATGTTCACAATCTTTCCTGATACACAGCCTTAACTTAAATTTACATATATGAAATGCATTTGAAAAAGAAACTTAACAGGATGAAGAAGAATAAAAGTAAATTATAGAGAACTGAATACAAATATGTAGAGGACATGGCAGAAAATGGATAAAAAGCAAATTCAATTTTCTTCTACAATCCATTCAAGAACAAAGGAAAACTAAAATGAACAAATGAAATGAATTAAGTACACTGACACTTATTTAAATTGAATAATTGGCATACACTAATGAAACTGCTTTTCAGTTTCTTCTTCATATTTTACCCTGAAAATGAAAAGTAACAACAACTCTTTTGTTTTACATGTCTTGTAAACTAACATAATAAGTTAACAAAATGGTCAGAAATTCTATTATCAGATTCAAAATCACAGAAGATTTACTATTCTTGGGAATTAATGGTCATGAGGTACAAATGTTGCAGTGACTGAACACTGTAAGTTGTTGTGTCTATCTTTTCTCTGCTTTTGGCAGTTGGAGTGTGTACTAAATTGTCCTAGCTAAGATGCATCTTTTTTTTGTAATTAGGATACTGGAATCTATTTTTGTGAGATGAAATCAGCCATCTTATTAAGCTAACACCAGTGGAATTAAATGAGTGGATTTTAAACCTAATTGTTGAGCACACTGCCTCAAACAACTGTTGCATTGTCAAGACTTGTTAAACAAGTATGTCAACCATGACTCACCACTTCCCAAAATGGAGATAATAAGAAAAGTACGCATCATACAAACTAAAATACAAAGGTCCTATATCTGAAGAGATATAAAAAGGGAAATCATTAAACGATTTTTAGTAAAAAGTGTTCAGACAAGCATGAAGATAGTAACATAAACCATGACTGATGTAAAATTCATGTTCCTTGCAGTTGATAATCTTATATGCATCAGACACAGTCCTCTTTCTCAAATGTGTGAAAGTTTTGCACAACAGGTCCAAAAACTTGAGTAGACTCAATTGATAAATAGACAAACTTCTTAGTTTATAGAATTTGAAAAGATAAAAATGTCAAATAAAGGAAGCTCTTTTAATTCATGGTCTACCTCAATTTAAAAACTCAAATGATCCCATTAATTAAATCTTGAAAGCCTATTTTATCTTGAACAATGATAAAACAAAACTACTATATGGTTTTACAGAAACATCTCTTAGTTCCCGGAACCTCAAAAGTTGGAAATAGAACTTAACAGAAACAATTTGATGAAAAAGTGATTACCCGAGGAGCGAAACTTGTTCTCAGTATTGGTGGTTACCCACTCTCCTGTCTCCCTAAGTTTCTTCTCGACCGGTCCTTCAAATGGGTTGCTAGGACTCAGCAAGGACATGTCAAATACACTCTTCCTTTGATCCGAATCCCTGTTTATAGCAAAAGAAAAATCACAATGGCATTACTAAAGCAATTAACCAGAAACACATCAAAATTATATGGTAAATTTTCAAAATAGTAGAATGAGAGAGGAGAGGAAAGGAAGAAACGAAACATGCCCTGGTTCGCCGTCTCGGAAACTTCCAGCACCGATAATGCGCTCAATTTGGATGACTGTGGGTTGTTGTGGTCTAGGCCGCAGCTTCTTTCTGGGTAGAATAGTGGTTTTCATTCTGCGAGTTGGAAGCTTGGGAGAGTTGCTATTGGTGGGTGGAGAGTCATCGGGCAAAGGGGCTTGAGCAATGGTTTTGCTTATGGAAAGTTTGGATAAGCAAAACATGGCGGGCTTTGTCTGGTGTTATAGCTGAGTTCCCTTTACAATTCTTATAGTACCAATTGCAAGATAAACTACCAAGGAATAGGAAATATCTACAAATTTTTCACTCATTTACCTTATATAGAGAAATGTTACATTTTAAGCTCAAAATGAAAATAGTGATTTGAGAGCGTTTCAATATAGATTGTGTAACAATTTTTACTAACTACCTTTCTGCATAGTCTGGATTTAATCTTTTATACAGTAATAAAACGTGACACAAATAAATTTACTTTGATATAATTTAAACCCTCTTTCTTGATTTTGATTTCAATGGTTATTGTAATGGAACGTCTATCTCACTTCAATTAAATAGTTTTTTCTTTTCCACAACAACCAAAAAAAAAAAAAAAAACCCTCTTTGCAATTTCACATGTTAGATTAGACAGAGGGAAA
This sequence comes from Quillaja saponaria, assembly GCA_029379385.1. Taxonomy (NCBI): domain Eukaryota; kingdom Viridiplantae; phylum Streptophyta; class Magnoliopsida; order Fabales; family Quillajaceae; genus Quillaja; species Quillaja saponaria. The sequence continues at coordinate 8,470,813 of CM055618.1, forward strand.
AAAAAAAAAAAAAAAACTAATTGAGTTTATATGATTTGTTGTTATCGCTCGCACAGTCACTCAGTCGCACACTAGCTAGCACTAGTTACAAGCATTACATTGTGAGTGGTCGTGGATGAGTTTCATTTCCACGTGGCATCACCTTAACGTTTATATCCCATTTAATTTCCTCTTTCTTTTATTTTCAGAGAAATTCCATGCAGCCATCTATGCCATGAAATTGAATCACAAATAGATAAGGAACTCAACAACACAGAGCTGCAAAAATGAGCTGCTCATTCAGCTTCCAAATCTCCAAAGCTCTACCTCCTCTCTGCCCTACTAAATGCAGAACTCCTTCCCTCTACATTGCTTCCAAGCAAAAACCATCTCACAGCCATTATCCTGCCCACAATGTAATTTTACCTTCCTCTTCTCGCTTCTAGCATATGTGTGTGTGTGTATTAGTCTTATATATTATCTTAAAAATTGATTATTTTTCTCTGTGGCATACCATGAATCCAATTTCAGGCCCTTACAAGCAATACCCAGAAGCCAATTGACTCCTGTCTAAAGAAATCAAATTTGGCAATTCAAATAGGAGCACTTTTGGCACTTGTAAGACTCTAATCCTTGTGTATTTTTTAGTTCTATAACTATTCAAAATTGAGATTATATACAGCTTGATGTGAAAAATCATTCTGACAGGCTGAGCAACCAGCATTTGCGGTTACAGGAGTAAATAATGAGCCAGATCTCACATGGACTTTGATACAATTAGGGATTGTTCTCTTTTGGTACTTCATCATCATGCCAGTGAGTTTTTCTTTTTCCCTTCATTTGGGAGATTGTTCTTATTTTTAATTTTTTTGCCTGCCCCTTTTTCCTTTTAACTATTATCCAAGTGGTTATATTTTGGTGCGTTGCAGCCAATAATCCTGAACTGGCTAAGGATAAGATGGTACAGAAGAAAACTATTAGAGATGTACTTGCAATTCATGTGTGTCTTCCTTTTCTTCCCAGGGTCAGTGGTTCTCACTCTCATATTTTTGCTTTACCCATGTTGTGGTGTCTAAGAAATTGAATTTCCTTTGTGTTACTAAATGTTTTCTAGTAGTAGTTCAGAAAGTACTTTTTTATTGGGAAATAATGGGTAAATTGTTTTCCTCTGTTATATTGCAGAGTATTGATCTGGGCACCATTTCTGAACTTCAGGAAATTCCCAAGGGACCCATCAATGAAGTATCCTTGGTCTAAACCACAAGACCCTACACAAATAAAAAATTCTTACTTGAAGTATCCATTTGCCAAACCTGAAGATTATTCATGAATTTGCAGAATTATAAATCACAATATTGGGATTCCTCGTTTGCTTGCTATGTATATCATACAAATATATAAAGGTGGAATTTTCTGAATCAGTTCTAGTTCTGCTGTAAATTTTGTTTCTCCATACTGTATTTCATGTATATGACTGAATCAGCCTATCTACCGTTTTAGCCAAATGCACAGTACTAATTTCAGAGCCAGTCATTAACAATGTAGCTTTTAGGGCTATGACTATTGGTTTTTCAGACAGAACATATACTGCTTGAAGTAGAAATAGAAATCTAGCAATTTGGTAAATAGAGAACCCGTGTTGTGCGTATTTCTGCAAATTTGTAAATTTACTTTACGCTTTGTTTTGGATAGATAGAATTCACCCTATAGATATAGATTTGGGACTAATCATTTCAAATAATACGTTTAGTTGCTTTTAATGTGGAAGTATTTGAATTTAGACCAAATTCCTAGATGAAATACAGCCCCCAATTGAATGGTTTTGAAATTCTTATCAGGAGATATTATGTCAAATCCACAGCAATAGACCACAATGAACATTAGATCATAATTCAACCTGATTCAACATTGATGCGGTTAAAATTTTTCTAACAGAATCATTTGAAAGTAGTAGTAGAATGATAGTTACCTCCAAACTAAAATGAATGAGTCAAGAAAACAATTGAAAGTACATAACGATGCTAGGACTGTCAGATTGTACAAAATTTCTTCCCTATAAACACAATTGGAATATATTTGTTTAAGCTATTAGCACCTTCCTCAAATCCTGAAAACCTCTCGTGAGATTGATGCATGAGCAGACACCCGTGCAATTTATATTCTTCACTCACAACTGCAAAGCAGCTTTAGCCATGGCCAAAGCACCCTCATAACTTTGATTTCCACCAATAAACCCACTCATATGGACAAAAACACAACCAGAAATTCCTGCCACCCCTGACAATTCATTGTCCCTTAGACCTCGCCATTGAGATGGGAGAGGCTTCCGACTCTCAAATCTATCAGGTGATATTGAAACTGCCTGCACTCGCCACTGTTTGCTCCTGTCATCCTGCATATTGCATTGAGATACTATACATTGGAATCAAGATAATTCATAATTTGCTGACAATAAGAACTTGGATAATGAGGACCACACAAATTCACAAAAAACTACAACAATAAGAACTTGGATAATGAGGACAGTACAAATTCACAAGAACTTAAAATTGTTTAAAGATCTAGGGACATGTATGTCCAAGCATGGGAGACATAAATGCTAATTAGAGACCAAAACAAGCAAGGGATGCGGACACAATGGTTTTCCAGTCATTCCACAACACTAACAATCAGAGCAGGCAACAGGATGGTGTAGCTGGTCCCATTTTAACAGATTTATACTCCAAAAGTTATAAATTAATCAGAATACAATCTCTCCACACAACAGTTTCAAATTAGTCCATGAATCCAAAAGTAATTTTGATAACTGCCAAGAAAAACCTAAAACATAATTGGCCAACATGTTGTGATTTCAGCACAATTTGATTGACCAACAAGCCACAAGAATAAATGTAATGAGCAAGAGAAAATAACAGCACTAGATTTATGTGGAAAACCCTCTAGAGTTGAGGGAAAATCCACATGGCAAACTCCGACAAAATCTTCCACTATAATAATAGTAGTGACAAAAATAAATTCGCTCTAGTTAGTACTAGAATTATACAAAATATATCATCAAAGTGTATAACCAAGTGTAGAGATTTACCAAAAATAGTGGCTCACGATTATCGTTCACTCAAAAACTGGACTAAGTATTTCCTCACTATTTTATCTCTCACACGCATCCTCTCACTTTGATATTTCTCTCGGCAGCTCTTTGCTTGCCTTCTGTTCTAGTGTTGCTTCTCTAATCACTACACTTGAAACTCCATTTATAGGTCCAATCTTAGTTAATACATATAGGTGGGAAACAAAGAGTGTTAAAACTCTCTTTTGACAAAATCATTGTGAATGGCTTAAACGCCACCGAAAGAGAAGGCAAAGTGACTGCCAAACCCAAAAGTCCAATATAGGGCTAGACTCCGACAACAATCTCCCCCCTCCAACCTTATTTCAAGAAGAAAGTATCAAATAACCTCTTCATCTAAAGTCAATTCCGGTCAGCCTACTGAAAATCTCAAACTTTTCCCTTGTAACAACTTCTGTCATCATATCAGCAATGTTGTCATTAGAGTTAATTTTCTGCACTAGTATCAACTTCCTCTTGATTACATCTTGTCACCAACATGTGTTTTGTCTGTGCATGATATATAATATTTTTGCTCAAGTCCATAGCACTTTGACTATCACACTGTACTACATATTCTTCCCGGTTCAACCCCAAATCAAATATTTTCATCCAAAACATTTCTTTTTTTGCTTCATTAGCTGCAATATATTAAGTCTCGATAGTAGATAACACACTTCTGCAACTTAGACTACCATGAAACAGCTCCCATGCAAAGTAAATACATATTCTGATGTAGATTTTCTACCACCAAGATCACCTGCCATATCTGCATTTGCAAACCCTTCAAGAACTAATTGTTAATCCCAAGGCACAAATACTTGTCAGAGGTACCTCTCAAGTATTTAAAGATCCACTTCACTGCTTCCCAGTGTTTCATACTAGGATTCGAAAGAAATCAGCTCACTACAACAACTGCATGAGCAATATCTAGCAATATACACACCATAGCATGCATCAAAGATCCAACTGCTGAGGAATAAGGAATCAATGCCATTGAATCCATTTTATTCTTTGATTTTGGAAAAGATCTTTTACTTAGATTGAAGCTACTAGAAAGAGGTGTATTAACCGAGTTAGCATTTTTCATGTTGAAACATTCAAGCACCCGTTCAACATTTTTCCTGTGATAACCATAGCTTCCCAGCTTTCCTGTCACGAATGATTTTCATTCTCAGTATCTATTTTGCTAGACCTGAATCCTTCATATTCAAAGGACTTAGGCAACAACTCTTTTAGCTTGCGAATCATCTTCGCATCTTGTCCCAATATCAGCATTTCATCCACATATAACAATAGAATAAAGTAGTTATCTCCACACAAAAAAATATAAATTCTTCTAACATATATACAATGATTAACATCTATCTGTCTGTATTTCTGACTCACCATAAACGAATCAAATTTCTTATACCACTGCCTTGGAGCTTGTTTCAAATCATGCAGACTCTTTAACCTGCAAACCATGTGTTCTTTCCCTTTCACTTCAAACCCTTCTGGCTAATTCATATAAATCTCTTCCTGTAAGTCACCATGTGCTCTAATCCCAATTGTTGTGCAAGTCCAATCCCTATATTAGACTTTTGGGTCTAGCAGCTATTTTGCCATTTTGCTTTTGGTATCATTTAAGTCATTTACAATGGTTATGTCAAAAAAGAGTTTTAACTCTCTTTAGCTCTCAACTATATCTAATACTAATGTAGGTGAACTTGAACCTATAAATAGATGTTCAAGATGAAGTGACTAGAAAAGTAACAAGATACTCAGAAGGCAAGCAAATATTTGTCTAATAGGAGTTCCGAGAGTGCACTGTTTGTTATCAAAGTGAGATAACAAGAACAAGAACAAGAGAAAAATTGTGAGGAAATACTCATTCTGAATTGTGTGTGAGTGATAATTGTGAGTCACTATTTTTGAGTAAATCTCTACACTAGGTTATACACTTTGTTAGTGTTTGTATACCTTTAGTAGACACTAGAGAAAATTTGTTTTGTATACCTCCAGTAGTAATTAGAGAGAACTTGTATTGTATCCTTACTAGGATTGGGATTCGAATCAAATAACTTCGAATATGATATTATTCGAATTCGAATTCCAGTACTCAAATTCAAATTTGAATACTTATCTAAACTTAATAAGAAATTCGAATTCGAATTGAATTTCGAACATTCAAATTTGAATATTTTGGATATTTTGGTAATAAAAAAAATTATAATATTTTGGATATTTTGGTAATAAAAAAAATCATAAAAAGTAATTTTTTTACATAATTTTTTAATAAAACATTTATTATTCCAAATATAGAATATTAATTCGAATACTAATTTGAATTCAAATTATTCGTCGAATATCGAATCAAATTATGTACTATTTGAATTCAAATCCGAATCCGAGATTTGAGTGCCACCCCCAATCCCTCCTATCATTACAGTTGAAGATTTATCGAAATTTGTCTCATAGTTGTTCCCTCAATTGGATTTTTCACGTAAATCAAGGTGTTCTCATTTTCTCTTGCTCATTACATTTATTCTTGTGGCTTGTTGATTAAATTGAATTATTCCACTGAAATACCAACACAACAAAACTTTGGGGCTTGAACATTGCTTTGAGAAGAAAAGATACATAAACTAATCACAATGCTAACCACCCTACTGGAAACCAAAGTATTCAATCTTGTAATGTACTGGCCAGTATGGCCGAGATGTCTGGTACATATATGCAATCCAGTACAAAATACATTACATACCAAATACAACTCTATGGTGTTGGAATTTTTCTTGGATTTACTTGCAGAGACGGGCTAATACTGAGTGGTGGTACAAGTCAGAATTTCCGAGACTTGTATGAACCAGGATGGAAAGTGATAAAATGACTAAAAATTATATGTACACAGTTGAGGTTGTCCATTTGAATTCATAATGGGATTCAGCATGCATCCAGCAAAGATAATTTGTAAGATAACGTAATATATATATAGATCCCAACTAGTTTGGGTTTTAAGGCTTATTTGAGTTGAATTAAATATAGCATATATGTATAATGTATTCTGCCAAGAAGTCAAGAGCCATTAGAAAAAAAATCTATACATATAATACTCTATAATTTTTTTAATGAAATATAAGATAGAAGGCCAAAATGGTTCACAAATATTAACTGAAACTGATTTGTGCATGCCAAGAGGAAAATAATGATGTTATTCACACTAACATATGAACTGTTTCCACAAACACAAAAAATGATTATATGAAATGCTAAATCAGTTTAAAAACTAAAATAAAGATAAAGAACACCTACCTGGTAGAGAACAAATTTGATAAGAGGCTCAATTTTCATCTCCACCTCAAGCTCAAATAGATGAAGCTTCCACTGAAGGACACAAATTAAGTAATGATCTTTCAAAAACAAAGTATATTCATGATAACATGCATAGTGCATCATAATTCTCCGTGGGTTTGGGTGTAGTAAGGTGTAGTAACAAGGAGTCAACTTTTTACAAGAAACTAGCCAGATAATAAAATCTACAACACATGACCAGTGAACCATGAGAAATAGCATCAGGATGTTTCCTAATTTTTTTTCCATTGTATTTCTTCCATTCTAGAAAGTAGTAAAGTTTTAAGCTGCCAAGGGAAACATTCAATGAGGGAAAACCACATGAGTTGGTGTTATCAGCAGATCAATAAAGGCAGCCATAGTATTATACACTTCTGTTGCTATAAATATTTAATAGCCGTACTTATCACTAGTTGATATGCTATAAAGAAGAGACAAATTGTAAGAATTCTTAAAAGGTTGAGTAGAATGATAAACAGAGCTAGGGATATCAATCAGAGATTTTTGGTACAAAGTGTAAACAATTCAACTAATAGAATCAGGCGTAGATATGATTTGTATGAATCAGCTCTATATTGTATGCAGACTGCAGAGAAGGAGAGAAGCATTTACAACTCACAGGACAAAATTTTGTCAAAACCATGATTTCTCCACTAGAATCGATATTCTGTCTAGCTGCAATAGTCTCCATCACAATTGATCGTGCTGGTAACCATGATTTTGCGTGAAACCGAACACTCTGGTCAGTAAAAAGGGTTGTTAAAAATATGAAAGAAAATAATAATACAGATAAGAATTACTATGGCCAACCTTCAAAAAAATCCATTTTGAATTGCATATCCTTCAATCTAGGTTACAATACAAAAATGCATATCCATCAATTACAAAGGGGAAAGAATGGAAAAAGGGAGGAAAGACTCACATCTAAAAACTCACTACCAGCAAGAGCCATTGCTCGTTGAAATGCCTCATTCTCCTTCTCAGATGACTGATCAGGTTCTGTCCAATCCAAATTTAACCTTCCAACTCTGGAAGACAAGTGTGAATTATTCACGTATTTTGGAGGCTGGTCAGTGTCGTACTGATTGATTCCATTGTCAATAGCATCAATTGCCTGGTACAAGCAAACAAGAATATAACAAGTATCATTGACAAGCAAAAAAGAAATCTTTTAATGGTGGGGGAATGAGCCTTTATTAATTAGAATATTTCATTGTCTATTACTAATTCTAAACAATCTAAAAGTTATTTTTCAATATTTCTGTAGTATCAATTCCTGATATATAGTTTGAGAAACAGAGGCTGCTTGTACTGAAACTTTGGTAGAGAATGAAACTTGGAAATGTTAAGGGTGTCCTCCCAATTTGCAAAAATTAAAATTAAAAGCATGGAAGCTTTAACTTTCTGTCACAAATCCCTCCTTTATCTGAATATGTTTTCCATATTCCTCACATTTGGGTAAATGTCTAAATTCTTCCATTGACGTAGGGCGTCGTAGCCCAGCCCAACTTGAAAAGGCCATTGCTTTTTATCAGAGTGGTTTAGTCAAGTTTCGTTCCCAAAATCTCTCAAAAAGTATCAGGAGACTTTTCAGTTTCTGCCACAATTATCAGCATTTAAGTAGAGCCATAATTAGCTGCCTACAAACATTTAACCTCGAATAAGGGGCATGTTTTATTATTTCAGTTTTTATCTTCATTAAGTTTAGCAGCCAAGCTTATTATTGTCGTTAATTTCTTTTACGTCTAGCCGCCTAAGTTATTACTGTTGTTAATTGCTTTTAAGTCTCCACCTAGGTTTTATTATGGTAATCGTCATATAAGTCTTTGTCTCTAATTCTCTCCTATTTAAATCCACGAGTCTTCTCATACATTATGATGTTGTTAACTTCCAACAGAAGAGCCTGAAACTCATCTTCCAGTTTTGTCCTTGTGTTTGTTCATCTTCATCTTCCCCTACATCTTATCAAAGATTCAAACAAAAGAGCCTGTCTTACTCTCACATGTTATTATAACACCACGTATATCCTTACATGATTGGTGCATTTACTTTCTAGCACTGAACTCCCCTCAACCACCAAGTCCCAGAGAAGTCACCCTCACATAATTCAATCAGTGAATCGAGCAGAGATACAAAGACATACTATAATATCGCTGAGTATTCTCCTGCAACTTCACATAATCACCTCTACAATAAAGTCAAGTAGTTAATTGTTTCAAAAGCTGTGCTGACTGATGGTTTAGAAAGAGGCAGGAGATACGTTTAAAATTAAAAATAAGATAAAAAGGTAGAGAGTAATCTTAGAATTATACATCACAATGAAAAATAGCCGTGCAATGAATGAGGTGAAATCCTGATTTGTTCATTGTGCCAATTTTTTTTGCCATGAAGATCTCTTCATTCCCCCAGTAACAAAATTTTATTTAATAAATAAATAATTATAATATCACAAGTAATGAGAAATTAAACTAAAGCGGAAACTTAAAATGCAAGGGAAGGTAGAAAAAACAGATACATAAAGAATTTAGTACCTCCATGAAACTTTTATAAACAGCCAAAAATAAGCGATGTATGTCAGGGTGTCCTTCCTCAACTTGAAGCTCCTTGGCGATAATTTCCCTCCCAAAATGCTACGAAAGAATAATAAAAGTAGAAGAAAAGATAACACCAAAAACACACATAGTAAACACAGACTCTCAATCAAGACAAGAACTATATTGCCAGAAAAAAAATTGGTCCATCTGTCCCAAACCAAATAATTCTTTAAGCGGGGTATGATGGCACCAAAACAAATTGTTCTTAACAGAGAATTACCTTATAAACAAGACCAGCACTACTTAGTTTGGTGGAAAAACCATGGCCAAATACCTCACCAAATCCTTTTTGGTGATGATCATACCGATCTCGACTAGGATCATATACTCCTCCAGCGTCAAGAACAGCATCAAGACCCTCTAACACCTGCAGATTCCCAACAGATTTATATAGCAGCTTCTTTGTCAAATAATAGATATAAACAGAAATATTTTCATTCTATTGGTTGCTAAAAGTATCAAGAAAATTCTAATCAAAACTAATTAGTTAGAAGGTGGTAAGTTACACAATTAGCTCTCTATACTTATACAAAAAAAAAAATACTTGAATGTGATTACTTATATATTTTTCATTCCCAGTTGAAGAACAATAGATATTTGATAATTGAACCTAAAGTACATGTTTTTCCCCAGGAATTGGAGAAGTTATAAAAATATCCATCTTTCTTTCTTACTATACTTCAGCATTGAAAAAAAAACCATTTAGATGCCCAGTGGTGCTTACCAAATAAAAAACCATAAATTCTGAAAGAAACCACCTACTGTATACTAATTTTCTTCTTGTTTTCTTTTGCCTTTTTCTCAGCTACCAAATAGAAAATTCAATTGAAAATAAGGGATTTATTAATGAACCTGGGTATCACGAGTGCGAACAATTTCAGCGTTGGAAAACTTATCAGTGAGGCGAATCATGAAACAACCAAGGGCCTCGTCGCAATGGAAGCTTCCGTTATGAGTGCCCACACGCTTAAGAGGTATGTTAATGGGAGAACCAGTGGAGAACAAAGCAGAAACCCTATCGGCATTAGCGTCAGCCATTAGAGGATGAACAAGGTAGTGTCTCTGTAACTGGAAGTTGAACAGTAGCTTCACTCTTGATAGTGCAAACATGCGGCGCCCGAATTCTAAGTCGGAGAGGCGAGATTCGAGACCGCTTGTTTGGTTATACACTCGGATCCTCCGACGTTTCCAATAAGGGTTTATTCAGGAGTTTGGAGGGAGAGAAGAGTAAATTAAAGAAGAAGAGATGAGAGGGGAGCATCCGAACAAATAGTAAAAATGATATTTATTTTTGTTTTATTTGAGAATTTATAAATATATATTACGTTATTATTGGTTAGAAAAAATACATCTAACAGAAGTGGATAATTAATTATATTCAGAGAGTCAGAGATGATAAAAGAAAATTTTAGTAAATTACAAGATTAATTGAGAAATGTTTATTATGATTCTAGATTTTGAATTAGAAAAAAAAAAAAAAAATTAACTCCTACATATTCAGTGGAGTAAAAAGATGACATCACTTCCATTAATGCAAATGAAGACTAGATAACATAAAATTTGCTCGGTTTGAGAATTACCTTATAAACAAGGTATTTTCTTCACGGAGAATTACCTTGAGTTGCAGGTTGTTAAAGAATAAGGAGATTTACCATTGAGCAAAGATAATTTCATAATGAATAAACTAAAATCAAGAAAATTCATAACCCAATCAACTTTAAAATTGTTGAGATTGATTAATATGTTATCCAAACCTTTATATATATATGAGATATCAATCATTGATATAACGATCAAGTTGGAATTAAAAACTATTGTTCATAAATCATGGAGTAAAAAAAATTTTTTTAAAAAATCAGTAAACAAATAGGTTTGCTTTCCATTGGCTTCACTTTGGGTTATGGATCTACCAAAATATTTCCTTAATCACTTCCTGTGGAGCTTCATGAGATGAAAAAGGTAAATAGTTCCTTCCTAACCACATGATTATCTGAGATGGTCAGTGGCTTTATAATTCGATCTTTGAATGATCCAATAAACTATTCTTGTAATATAGTTAATACATCAATCAATTTTCAACCATTACATTAATAGGTACAAATTTAGTCAAAATTAAATGAAAATGCCAATAATACATGAACCAACATTCAACTACCATGTTAAATAGCTACATATAACATATTCAATCAATTATGACTTGAAAATTTTAAATTTTGGAGAAACTTACTATTATTTTAACAATATATGCAACAAGGGAAATATACTCGAAATCAGTTATAAGTACTATTCATTACAACAGTAATATCTTAACTGCTTTTTATATATTGTATAGATGAAGTAAGCATAGAGGAAAATATAATATCTATTTCTTGTTTGGAATTTAAAGAGAAATGAGAGAATGTGATATATTATAACAGAAATTTATGAGACTTGGTTTCTTTTTATGTACATGGCGTGTGTACATTACCAAGTTTTATAGTGTTTTAAAGGTTATTTTTGCTCCTATTTTGTGTATTTCACTTAGAAATTCCCAAATTAGGTATTCATATATTTGAATTTTCACTCCTTTAAAGATGAATTTACACCTCAAACAATCCAACCCAACTAAGTTATCAACATCAAATCATGACAATTAGTCTGCCCATCAAACGATATAAGACCAATTCATAGTTACAAATGCCAACAACCTAATCGACAAAGGATCTAGATCTAATAGTGTAGCAAGAAAATAGCATCCAAATGTGATCTCGATATATATTATTTTCTTTGTTGGTAGAGTGATTTCAATATAAACCAAATGTTTCAAGAAGCATTAGAAATCGCGTAAGCTTAATTTAAGCTTGTATGACTTAAACGTTATCTCGAGATATTCAATAGTATTATTTTCTGATATATCACAAATTGACAAAACAGTCATATTTAAGACAAATATCATTTTTTAAAATTTTAATACAATGACATGTCATATATATGAATCATACAATGACACATATAATATAAATCATATCACAATGAAATAATGATTATTCTCATTAACATAATATACCATCCAAAAAGATGTAAATAAAACATTAGTCCCAAAACAACATACATAATATGCTAGTTAGTCTGAATTAAATAAGACAAACCCACACTAATCAAGTACATCAAAGAAGTGCACAATACTTATGCTGTCAACATAACTTTTAAGAACCTCAGTCCTAAGTCTCTTACTTAAAAGATCTACCAATATTTTCTTTGTATTAACATGTTCAAATGCAATATCTCATTTTTTTTAAAGAATTCTTTGGTCACTAGATATTTGATATCTATCAATTTCGATGCACTAAAAGTTTTAGTCTTTTTTGAAAATGGCAGAGTTAAACTATTGTCACAATAAATCTTAAGAGGTGTAGAGATCAAATCAACCACAATAAGATAAGTTATCATATTTTTCAACCATATACCTTATGTACATTCCTATAACAAGCAATGAACCTAACTTGCATAGTGAAAGAAGTAGTGATTGTTTGTTTCGAACTTTCTAAAATACAACTCCTTCAGCTAACATGAAAATTATAGGTGAAATTTGAACCGAATTATTCATAATCAAATTCGGATTAAAAAATTCGAATTCGATTCAAATGCTATTTGAATAGAATTCGAATTCTGTTTGAAATTTGAATTTGAATTCGAATCGAAATAATGTATTATTCAATTTGAAAATCAAGAAATAATTCGAAATAGTATTTGAATATTTTGAATTAATATATGAAATAAAATAATTTTTGGTAAAATTTTAAATTTAAATAAAAAAATATTTTTATTTTTACCAAATTACCCTTAAAATTGAAAATTTTGAAAATATATTCGAATTCGAGTAAAATTCAAATTCTCATTGCAATTCAAAATTTTATTTGAATTTGGATTTCAGTATAAATTCAATTTACTATTCGAATTCGAATTTGAGTACAAGAATTCGAATCCAAACTCGAATAGTGCTCTATTTGAAGCTGTTCAATTCAAATTCTAGCCCTAATGAAAATATATCATGGGTGACTATGCTTCTGACTGTGCTACTATAAGGAATATGGACTCTCTCTGAAACTCATTTTCGGAACGCTGATCTAAACTAAACTTGTCACCCTTGATAACTGGTATATCCACATGCTTATATTTTTGCATATTGAATCTATATAGCACTCAACCAATGTAGGCTCGCTGAGAAAAACCCAACAAATTACGAGATTTGTCATAATGAATCTTAATACCAAGAACAAAATATGCCTCCCCAAGATTCTTGTTTGTGTAATTCTTTGCTGAAATGTAAGATTACTACAAGTGAAGATTGAATTGAACATAAGAATTGCTTACAAGCATTATTAATATATATGTAATATTGTTTGTACTTTCGAAAACAACACAAGTATTTTTTGAAAGGAAGTTTCTACCTACTCATAACCACCTACAAAGTTTTTCCCTAACCCATGTTTTCAATTGTTTATATGTGTTACCAAATTGCACTCTGACAAAAGATTGGATTGGGTTTGCTTGTAGGATTTTGAATGACTAGATGGTCGAAGAAGCAGCCTACCTTACCTTTCTAGTATGATAGCGCTATGGAAGACTGCCTCAAATAGGAGGTGGAGATGGGGAGTTAGACTGTTTGGATCCCCACCCTGACTGTAAGCATCAATGACTCTACATGCTGCCTTATCATTGTGATTTTTTTAGGAAAGAACGATGTTGAATAGAATGTAAGAATAATTGTATAACCTTCTTTTATGTACTTAAGGCTCGTATGATGCATCGTATAGGATTATATAATATTGGATTATAATATGTATTAGTCTGTATAGTTATTCTGATATTATATTATCATCTTATCTTTTCTTTCTCGCTATACAGTTTTATACTATTAATCATCGTATAAGAGAATATCAACAATATAAGTTTATACTATTGTGTTATTACTAAATGATATATAAGAGCTAACTAGATAGTTTATACTATGTTGTTATTCTCATGTATTGCACCAAATAAGCTCTTGAAGTATTGTAAATAAATGCACAGCAGTCCAAACAAAATGTACGTACCTAGAATTGAATGAAAGTACCTTTTGAACCAAAAGAGAATATTAATGAATTTTTCGTGAATATCTCTAATAATTTCTAAGTTGTTGTTTGTCCGTAGAGGTAATGTGTCCAATAAGAAAATCAACTAGATGGTAACTAGGAAGCTAAAATCTACAATTGAACATAGTTAATCGGCCTAAATAAACAGAATTTAAAGTTTAAAGTGGTATAAACTAGAATGGTGTTGCCCAACAGAAAATTAAATTAGGCAAAGGAATAAGGTTAAAATGGTTCGGTAGATTTTAACAAAAAATTGTTGTCTCTAAAACTCCAATCATTAGTTACGTCCAAGGAAAGATGTTACTGGGTAAATAAAAAAGTCATTCTTATATTTGTATATGTATGATAATTTTGGAGAATAAATACAAATTTTTTAAACTACCGTTGAGAAGAATTATAACAATACAGAAAGTTTACATCTTTCTAAACTAATTTCTTTTGTTTTCATATACTATCAAAACAAGATGAAAATGACAAACTTTAAAGCAAGCCAATTATATATATATTACCTTTGATCTTCTGAAAGTGGATAAAAACCACTAAAAATAGTTTCCCTTGCCTTTGACGAGCCACTCCATCCAGTTATTTAACAAACGTAAAATAAATTCATAAATTGGGAATAACTATCACTAGTAATAATACCGAAAGAGAGAGAAAGATATGATCAATTCACAAACCTGAACAACAAGCGTGCATTAGATTACCCAACAAATTTCTTGTGTGAATTAAGAATTGCAAGTGGTGAATGAAATTAATTAGACCTACGAATCAAGAAAATCATTCAAATTACTATCTCAAACCTGACTTTGAAGAAAATCCCAAAATTAGACCCCTAACAGACTTTTCAACACAGCCCTATCCATTCCAATACAATTCTAAACAATTAATACATGTGACAGTTATCTAAATATGTACTAGAAAGTATTGGGTGAAAACATGTATTTGAGGCGAGTTGTAATAATGGCAGAGCTAGACAATTATTTTTGAAGAGGCAGCTAAAATTTTATAAGTATTCTATTATAATAATAGTAAAAAATAAGTAAACTCAATAACTTAAAAGACATAATAAAAATAATATATATTTAACCTATTAATTTTTAGTCTTTGTAATTAAATTTTAACTCATTAGTCTTGTATTAAAAAAAATAAAAATATTATTTGAATTTCATTTTTGGAGGGACCACTAAATTAAACAAGGAATAAATAGAAAGACTAAGAATTCATTTGAAATTATAATATTAATTTATTTTTTTTAATTTTAGGGGTGCCATAAAAGCATGAGCTAAATCCTTAGGATAAAAAAGCCCTTAGTTTGTCAAAAAAAAAAAACCTCAAAAATATTTCCATGAAAAGAATTTAGCCAGTTTTTTTTTTTAAATAAATGAGGGTGAGTTGTATTCCTAACCTGTTTATCCATAAAAAAGA
Source organism: Quillaja saponaria (assembly GCA_029379385.1). Classification (NCBI taxonomy): domain Eukaryota; kingdom Viridiplantae; phylum Streptophyta; class Magnoliopsida; order Fabales; family Quillajaceae; genus Quillaja; species Quillaja saponaria. The sequence goes on from CM055618.1 coordinate 8,486,364, forward strand.
AAAAATTATAACTCGAACCAAAGGAAAGAAAGTCAGTGTAACTTGGAAAATATAGAGGAGAGAATTTGTAATTAGTCCTAACTCAGGGGAGTTGAATGTATTTTACTAAGACAGAAACTACTCCCCTGATAAGGACTAGATTACTACGGTCGAAGTGAGTGTCAAGAACAGCTGACCTCAAACCTCATTCGCATTGAGCAAGAAATGGCGCTACGTGTTTTCCGGCGATTCTAATATAATAATTTTTTTTTGATTCACCCTCTGGACTTTTCCATTCTGGTAATCCTCTTGCTATATGCTGTCTATTTCTTGATTTCATAGTTCTGTGATTGCGTAATTAACAAGTGTTTGAGTGCGAGTTTGTACTTTTGAATTCATAGTTTCTGCTGACAGTGGATTTATTTTTATTTTTGAAGGTTTATACTTGCATTTGATTTTGTATATTTTGATCTCAAGGTGGTAATCAATGTTTCACAATGACTTCTAATTATTCTTTGTTCCACATCTTTCTGATTATGTTTTTCTTTCTTCTTCTTGATGCGTCTTTGCTCATAAGAAGCTTTGTTCTGTACATTTTTTTGTTAATCGCAAAGAAAATAAATAAAATAAGCTAGGGTTGAGCTACTTATGACATTCAATAGTTTGGGCACTCCAAACCCTTTCAGTTTGGCTGATTACTTGTTTTAATTTGTACATTAAATACTTACCACATAGTTTGTTTCCGAATTAGAACAACAAAGAAATCTGAAATCTTCCAGGTGCAATTCTGCAGCCAAAGTGGGTGGTTACATATTTTAGTAACACTTACAAGATGAATTATTGGATATTAATGAAGTAATTCTGAAGACAAATGCAGTCTGCTATGTTTTATACTTTGTCAAGGGTAAAAAATTAATAACTTGTTTGAATTTTTGCGTTCCTGGATGAATTTTTTTCTTTTTAATGACCTCAACACTGAATAGAGTTTTGAATGTTACAGTAGCAAGATGCCCCGGAGGCCAAAAAGGCACCACAAAATATTGAAAGTTCAGCCCTTGACATTCTCTTCTTTTGCTCGTTCAGTTGCTCGAGTTGCCTCTGTTAACAGGGCCAAGCGTCAATTACAAGGTTTTCAAAATTTGAGAGACAAATTTCCCCCAGCTGTGCTGGTAATAGCATATAGCTAAATGTTTCATCTTCATCACAGATATTCTATGTTTTTAATTGCTTTCTGTTGTAAGTTTTAACCATTCTTGGTAGTTTACTTATTGGTATTTGTCCCACTAGGTAATGGGTCTGCAAAGCGTACCTCGAAAGAGAACACACAACAGACTGAGTCAATGGATGAAGAGTTTGAAGTAAGATTTGTATTCTTGTCATTATTTGTTCAGTGCTGATTTTATAATTAAATTTATGGTAATTTGCTCTATATTATGAAGGGAGTGGTGCAAGCAGATTTTACCTTTTTCGATCTGAAACCTGATGACTTTCATGCAGTGAAGACCTTGCTACAGACCTATCTTGATAATAAGCAATGGGATTTGAGTGGATTTGTAGACTTGATATTGGGACAGACTACGGTGGGGACTGTTGTAAAACTAGAGGGTGATGAGGATGAAGGCATTTTCTCTCTCGTGACAGCTCTTAATATCGGTTGACATAGGGTAAAGCTATATACATCTATAATCTTATTAACATGTTCGTACTGATGTTTTTTATTTGCCTCAACTTTTGTGTTTTTCTTTCTAGAAATGCAGTTCTATGTGACATTGTCCTGCTTATTTAGTCACTTGCACCCCATTGATGCTTATTTGCAGTGGGCCTATGCTGTTCATTAGGTCGTACGAAAATGGGCATGAATGGTACTGTCATCAGAACCCAATTAAAGGCAACCTGTCCTTAACAACTTTTCTCTTTACTTCTTTTTATTCGAGTTTCTTTTTATTATTATTTTTTACTTTAGAAAAAATTTCACGTGTTTAGACAATTGTTTTATTATCATCATGAAATTTCCCCCCTGCTCAATTATATATGCCCTTGGCACATGAGGGGTTGGACAAAGAAACTTTACCTCCCTGACAGGGTTGAAATGTATCTCTTTTTAGTATTTAGCAAATGAAGTTAGAGTCTTAACAATATCATATCTTATGTTTCATCCTTAAGTATTTGGGTGCTTAGAAGCCATTTTGCACTAATTGGTTGGTGATGATTTATCATTTCAACAATGGTAGAAACATGATGTTTGCCCCTGTCCAGGATCATAAATGTATTAAGGAAATCAAGGACTTCCTCCTTAAAGCATGCCAAGAAAAGGGAGTAGTAGATCACTTGAGATCACTTTTGGGAGAGAATGCACATGCTGTGGGTCTTTTGGTGTCTCAGCGTGTAGTGAACCTTCCTCCCCAGCTTTTACCACCACTTTACGAGGCCCTATTTGATGAAGTCTCACGGTCTACAGAAGATGAGGTTAGATGATAGTAGTAATAGATGGCTGACCTTGATAATATCTGTGTAGCTGCACAATAAAAGTTTTCTCTGTGAAGACTTAAATTATCTTGTTTTCACTTTTGAAGCCAACAAAGGAGCTCCGAAGGTCTTTCCAGTTTAAGTATTATATAGTAGTTAGTAAAATTTACAAGGTATGCTCTCGTAGGATCTACCTCCTCGTTGTGCTTGTGTTACTGATTTCTCCCAAGTTGTTTTTAACTCCAGCAATTTCTTCTCCCCTCCCTCTCTAATCTCTTGTATCTTTTATGGATGGAAAATTATAGCACAAAAATGCTGACCAGAAAGAGAGACTAAGCTGTGACAACAATGAAGTGATAATATATATAAAACCTGAGGATGAAATTTTTCACAAGGTACCAAACTCTTAGATTGTTCAATTTCTTTTTTGTACTTTGTTCTCACTGATATATTTATTTTCTTCTAAATTTCTTCCAGCTTAGCTCGTGGTCCTTCAATTTTTCACTGCAGACTCAGCAGCTTGCAACTCATGAGGCAAGACTTGTTGTCAACCTACCATATATATAACTTTCTGAATTGGTGGACGAATCATCTTTAGTTTTTATATATAATAACAAATTATATAATCTATATCCTCTTATGGTTATGGCCCACCACATCCACTGATCACATTTTTGACAGGACTTTTTGATTTTAAAATGTTTGTTATTTAAAGAACTGAAGAAGTGAGATTTCACAGGGCAATATTTGCTCATTTTTCTTTTAAAAATATTTTAAGTATTAGTATTTTTTTCTTGAATTTGTTTATATTTTACATTGTTGTTTTGGTTGCATCCATGTTAAGGCTTCATGATTGTCGTTGATCCATGAGCCCTTCATTTGTTTTTTCCCTTTTTATTTGTGCACCATATTTTTAGCTTCACTTTTGTAGCCTTAGTGAAATTCAACAAGTATTGTCCATAAAGTTATATCATTGTTCACAAAGCTATGCATTTATCAATTAAAGTTTTTCTTTTTGTCTTCTTTGTCGATGACGTTATTGAGCAAGAGTATAGAAGAACTGAGTAGAGGCATAGTATCCTGGTAGCCAATATTGTGAATTTTTTAATACCTTCACACCTGCATAGTAAAAAAAAACTATTTTAAGTATGGATAGATTACTACTTTGGATTTTCATGTAAGATATAATTATACCTTTATGCCCTAGAGTGACCTGTGTTTTGTCTTCTTTTTTCCTGCGCAATTGATGGTAGCCCTTTCTACAGGGGTTTGGGGAATCGGAAGTTACAACTTAAAACTTGGCATTCCATAGGCAACAAAGTGTTTATTATGTAAAGGTCTGAGTTGACATGATCTTAGGTTGCTGTTTAATCCCTAATCCATACAATATAAACAAGTACTAAAGTTCTCCATCTCAATGTCATTAATGGTGCTCTATATCAGTGTCTTTATGAATGTTTTTGCTTGCTTTTGGTTCTAAGTGATACATCATCTGCAACTTTCTTACTTTGGGACAGGGTTCCTTCTCATTTGATTGTATTTTTTGCTTTCTGTTGATACTGCAGAAGTGGATGCATAGTCCTGTTTTATTTGGCATAATATATTAATATGTTGGCTTACCCTGCCTTTACTTCTTGCACTTATGGCTATACGTCTCTCTTCTCTTCTTTCCATCTTGCAACTTCAAAATTACAAGTTGACGGGATTAGTCATGGCGATTGAAGCAGACAAAATTTCTACATTCTGTCAAGAGTTGCAATCTTTAATTAATGAATCCTGACAACAACCCAAAGGTACATATGTTTTGTTGATACATCCTTGCTTTAATTTTGAATCTTTCAAGTTTGCTAACCTGTCTCAGATTTTGATCGTAGATGGTTGAGGTGCAAAATTTAAGTTCTTTTTATTTTCTTTTTTGCATTTACAAGCAGAAAATATTGTTAGAAGACTTGTACCAATTCCAGATCCCAGCAAGTATCAATCAGACACATAAATCTGTCATTGCTGATGTTTAATGTATAGGCAAGCATTCCTCCAGATTTAGGAGATAATTTTCGTTTTCCAGTTTTTTGGTTTTCTGTAGTGTGCTGTACTGAAATTGATTGGTCATTACTGAGTGGTGGTGTATATATATTTCATAGTGCACCAAACCAGATTAGAAACCAAAAGAAAGAAAAGAACTTGGAAGATTTGCTTAATAAATCCTATAAATTTCCTAAAATGAGAGAATTACTAAAAAAAACCAAATTATTATTTGTAGCTTATCTATATATACATATCTATTGAAATTTGTGTACTATAGTCCAACCTTTTAGTTAATTTGAAGTCAAAATTTGAGGGCATGCAATCATAAACTATTAGACAAACCCGAGGTTCATAATCACGTGTAGGGAATATGGAAAGGTAGGGGTAGTTTCTTTTCTCCCTTCATAGCAACTACCGTAAGGGCAAAAATGGCCTGAAATAGGTCTAAGCACAGCCATTCATTCACGACCTTATATAACTATGGTTGAGACCTTTGTCCTGCAGGGAAATTGAAGAACATAGTGCACATGGTAGATGCCTTAGGACTTACTGTCTGCTGGCCCCAGATAGATATGATCCATTCTCATAGTTATCGTAGATAAGGATATTCAATTCATTGATCAGAACCAAAGTGAATCATATCTATGAAAGCTGCTAAGCATGTGTGTCTAGAAAGTGGGAACATGCATGTGGTGGTCCAACATCGACATGTAACTTCAAAATCTTGCAAGAGATTATGGTATTCTGTACGTATATGTGTACATATTCACAAATTCTTTAACCTATTACACATTTAATACACTAAGGATATGCTTTGATCAAGATAGAGTCATATAATATGAGAAAAAGTATTGTGTTTATCTCTTTCTGAATAGAAAATAAAGAGATAAATAATAACAAAATGAAAGAATTTGGCGAAAGTAATTGTTTTTTATCCTCTGATTCCATTTACAATTACAACAAAAAAGAAAAGAAAATCTTGAAAGAAAAAATAAAGGAAAGTTAGGGGTGGGACCAAAAATTATTCCTACAACCAAAATTAATTAAGGGAGATAATCAATGTACATATTGGGCACTAAGGTTGTAAGTACCAACTTTTTTTTATCTTGGGTTATTGAATAATTAGTTACTGAAAAGACAGGGTGAATAATGAGGGGATGTGCCATTATGTGAAAATAGGTATGATTGGCAATGCTTGCATAAACTTTATACTTTCCGGGAAAGCTCGAGCGAGTTGCTTTACCGGGAAACTAACTGATAAGTTTAGAAACTTCCCAAATACTAATTTATTATTATAAAATAAATTATAATTTAATATCATATTAAATTTTTTATTTCACTTTATTTTATTAAATAAAAATTTCTGTAATATTCCGTAATTATTTTTCTAATTCATTTGGAATATGATTATATTTAATTAACATCTTAATTATTTTTTTAATAATTTACCAAAAACAATAAAATAAATAAGTGCTTGATTAATGTTCAACTCTATACTATTAAATATATTTTTCCCTTCTTTTTTTTCCATAGTAAAGTTATTTTTCATTTTGAAAGTACTTTCCTACTATTTGAGTTATGTTATTTTGTTAGATTTGGATCCTCTCATTTTTCTTCAAGAACATGAGGAGTCATTTTCAGAGAGATACAGACAAGGGTAAAATCATATTTTCATATTTTCACACCCACCCTAAAAAGTGTATCATGTGTTTCTCTTTCTGAAGACCCTCTTGTTCTTTAAAAAAAAGAAAAGGAGAGGGTCTAGATCCTATTTTGTTGAAGCATTTTGAAAAAAATAATAAAAAAACATAATATATAGTTATGCCAATTATTCTTATTAGGATTATAAAACAAGAAAATAACATAATACTTATATATTTAATATTTGAGAGAACTTATTTTCTTTAAACAAAAAGGGGAGACTATTGAATTTAAAATGATGTTTTGGAATCATTTTCAGTTTAAGAAAAAAAATATTTCTAACTATTGATTCCAATGAAATGAAATTTGTTTGTGATAACAAATTTAACAAAATACGCCTTGATAACAGTAATATTGTTTGAAATAATTAATTTAAGTTGCTGTGATATAAAATTCTCTTACTGGTTTCTAAGTATTAAAATGGTGATGAAATTAAAATGGAGGCAAATGGAGGATGGAGGAAGGGGATGGAAGATGGAAAAAGGAAGATTTTTTTTATTTTTTTTTTCCTTTTTGTGGATGGTACTGAATTTAATTTAAAAAAATTTAGTTATTGGATTGTGATTATTTTTATTTTTGTTTCATGTTAAGTTTTTAATAATAATAAACTTAAATAGTAATTAAATTAAATCAACTGCGGAGTTTAAATCTAATCAACTACAAAATTTAATTGACCTTGTAGTTGATGTTTTTAAAAATTTTATACTTCATTAATTATTAGAACTGTATTTAACTAATTTAAAGTATAATTAATTAAAATAACCAAGTGAAAAGGAAGTATTAATCAAAATCTTGATAAATACACTCGTTCTAATTATTTTCTTTGTTATTATATATTAAAATTATTCATGGTTACGCACTTGAAATTTTATAAAATACAATTTGTGACTCTTTGTTTTTCTTTTATAACAAAATGTAAAAAATAAAAATATATGAGTTCTAATATTAAAACATACTAAGAAAATAATTTTAAAATTTATTTTATAAGATTAAAATAATATTATATTAAGTGTTTATTATATACGTAAGATTCTTATTACCGAAAATTTATATAAAATTTAAGAGTCATATAAATATGACTATTTGAATATTTTTATTTTTTATTTTTAAAAGAGGAATAAGATAATAAACTCCATAAGATAATCAATACATGGATAATCTAGATAACAAGAAATGCAAGTGCACTAGACCAACAAGTCACGGATTACATAAATATTCCTTGCTTGCAATACGCACGAATTATAAACTAGTTACATTATGTAGTCCATGTAGCCATTAGACCTCCTTCAAACCAACACAAAATCTTCCTACTTATCATATTCACGAATCACTAGTCTTATTTCAACCTAACTTCTTCTTCGTTTAATCTTTTGAACTTTAATGATATTGGAAATGACCGACCGACCAACGATGGTGGTGTGAAAACCACCCCACCACATTATATATGAGACGTACATCGTCCCCTTGTGGATATTTGGAAGAACAGCACCTTGAATATGTTATGGTCGTACTAATTTTACTTTTCCTCTTTCTCTTTAAATCCAATTGATTTGACACCATTTTGATCCCAAACAACCACCACATATATATAAAAATATATATAATTGATTACTACTTATAATCATTGGCATGCTAGAAAAGAAAAAAGGAAGGCATAAGGCCATATGTATATATATATATGGTCTTCATTAAATGCCACTCTTGGCGTAGACGGATGGCCATCCTTGTGTATATAGATTTCCATATATAAATAAAGTTGGGCCAAAAACTGCGAATTCTTCAGATGGGATTAAGATATATTCATGTATATTAATTAAGTGAATAGTCATATTCTAGTGCTCCTGCCCATTGTTCTTGTTGGCCATTGTAATTGGATTATCTGACTCCTCGTTGAGTTCTGGAGTATAAAATATAATCCACTTGGACCACTTCAAATGTGGAGATCAATCAATGTGGTTTACAAGATGGAAATGGCTTATTGTTGTTGTTTAGTTGATCCGATAGTTTAACTTCTTGTAAAAGCATGAGCTGTTTTTTTAAAAAAAGTTTCAAGCCTAAAAAGAAGATGAATTTTGCTATTATTGGGAATAATCACAAAACTCTCTCTTACCAGATAGCTTTTGCTAATTCAAAAAGCTGAAGCAAAGGGCCAACTAAATATATAGTATTATAGAATTGATTATGATTGATTGAGACTAATTCTAATATTATAATCAAATCATCAATCAAACCTAAATAATTAAGATTATTATACTATTATAATTGTAATTAATAGAAATAAGGTTTAATTATGAGTACCGACAAAATTATAAGAAAATTTTATGCCTTAATTCTATTATTAATCAATTATAATTATCTTTGTAATGCTTATAAATGAAAGACTCTACCATTGTAAATTATGAGTGAAGAAGTAAGTTTCATATTCATCCATGGAAGAAATCTTTATACTTTTCTCCTGTGGAGTCGACTGATGACCAAATCACATAATTTTTGTATCTCTTTTTATATTGTCTCGTTTGTTTCCAAGTTTCAACATATAGTAGGGAAGGGAAGATGGATGTTATATATTTCATATAGAAATAACTCATTAATGAACCTGAGATTAAGCTGGGTTTTTCAAAACTTAAAAAAAAATTTCTAAGTATTAGATAATTTTATATTCTACAAGAAATATTTGTTGAGATGTTTATCACATCAGGGATCACACATTTTAAATCTGGTCGGCCGGGCTGAAATTTACAAATGTCCATTGGATTAGTTGTGTTTGATTCGACCTGATTTTGTTTTTTTTTTTTTGTTTTTTTTTCATTTAGATCGGATGAATTGACTATGGCAATTTAATCAAAACTTTTTATTTGTACAAGTTTATACAAGAAAACAAATAAGACATGGTAGAATATCAATAAATTAGGAGAGAATATTAAGAAAGTTGACCAAGAGATAAAATTTTAAGGAATTATTTACATGATTTCATATCACAAATTTTCTTAATTTAAAGAATTCAATGTCATAACAGGTGAGCCGGTCTGATTTATTGACATTCCTAAATACCTGACTTATAATATGTATGCTGTAAATATGTCTATATTTTTTTATTTTTTTTGTTAAGCGATCATATATTGTTAGATTAGTTCACAAGACCATAATATTTTAATTAATTGATATAATCTTTAGTGCCGGCCAAGTGTTTTCATGCAACACTGATTAAATACAAATTAATTTCTTAATTATATAGGCAGTCCATCATCAACCTAATGGAAACAACTTTTCTTTTCTTTTTTCTATAAAAATATATATATTAAACGACTTGATTATATATATATAGTATGAAGTATGATATAGATATTGCAGGATGATTTGGACTTCATTTAAAGAAACATTAATTGGTTTATCTTTCTTTACTTTTTATTTTTTTTATATTAAATATAAGATGGAAGAATGTTCGTTAGTTAAGCTAGAATCGGGAAAAGCTATGCATTATAAGTATTGGTGAATTGAAATGGTATTATTATTATTATTATTAATAAATAAACAAGTACAGTTGGATTAACAATAATTAATGTAAACTAATTTTGTTTTAATTGGTTTACGTGTTTCTCTTAGGCGGAGAAAACTTGGAGTTTTGTTTACAAAAAAATTCGTATATTTGGTGGGTGGACTTGGTGTAATTTTGACACTTTCTTCATGCAGATTCTATATTTCTAAATTCTATACGTATTTCTAGGTTTGACACTTTCACTAACCGGCTAATGCCTTTACCACAATTTTTAGTCATTTTCGTTTTTTTTTTTCCTCAACTAAACACCAAAAATATGAAAACCTAATGCTTGCGTTAAATATTTATGAAAATAAAGCTTTTAATTAAATAAGTAGAACTTAAGAAAATTACATTTTCTATTTTCCAGTTTTTGATAGATATCTGTATTACTTTTTCTGTTTTTACAGTATATGATCATCTTCTTTTAAATTTTGAGAGAAATAAGTATAATTTACTTATTTTTATATGTTGTGGATGTTTTTCATATTGGTGTACATATTGAGCAACGAATGAATTAAGAAACTAAAACAAAAAATTAATCAATTAATTAAAATTAAAATTTCAGCATATAACTATCATCTTAGGCTATTTTCAATAGTAATTATCATCGTTTCCAATATCCTACAAGATAGATTGGTGTTAATCCTCTAATTGACATTGCCTATTGTGGTGGTTATTGCCTCGTATGATAGTGATGGGACCAGGTGGAGACCCATAGGCGCCATGACCCTTGGATGATTTTGACATTTTTTTATTTTAGCCTTTAAAATTTTATATTTTTATCATTTTGACACCTAAAAGATTTTGGATAAATTGTATTTGACAATTAAAGGTTTACTTTAATCATTCTGATCCTCCAAAAACCATTCAAATCCTCCAAAATCTGATATATTTTATAATTGTGACTCAATTTGGAGAATATTTATAAGTTTATATTTCTATTATTTTTATCCCAACAAGTATTTGTACAAATTGTATTGTAACTCTCAAGATTTATACTTTATTCATTTTAACCATTACAAAATTTAATAATTTTTATAATTATGACCCTTATGAAATATAAATTTATAGTAATTTTTTAGGTTGAAGTTGCTTGAAAACTAAGTAAATTAAAAATAGAAAGATAAACTCATGTTGACCTATAGTTAATATGAGTATTTATTTGATGAGTCTTATTAGACTTCTTCCAAATGTAGTATTATATTCTTTATTTTTGCTTTATATTTGCTCTTTTTTATAAAATATTTATTATTTTGCAAGTTTGAATGTTATATCATATTCTTTATTTTTTATGTTTGTTGGTTCTTATGATCTATATATTTTATATTTTTAATAATTAAACTTATATATCTACTCAAATTGCATCAATTCTTAATACCTAAAATAAATTCAAGTATTTATTTATTTCTTAAGTTTGATAGTTTATTAGTGACAATATTTTAGTTTAATTGATTAATATTTAAGTGATAGAATTATGAGATCCAATTCTCATATTATTGATGTGATAGATATTTTTAGGCAACAATCGTGATTTCCGGCACGTGGGAGCAATATGGATGTCAGGTGGTTGGGATTTTGCCGCCGAATGTAGAGGAGATGAACCAGCGGTCTAACACTGTACGGCTGCAAATTGGTGGTTACCAAAAATAATATAATATATCATTTAATTTAAAATGAAGGATTAAATTTATTTTATTTTCATGAATTTATAAATTATTAAATTAAGTAACATAATTTTTTAAATTTGAGTCATTATTAATAAACAGTCTCTAATTATTTAAATTAATCATTAAATTTAATTACTTAATTCAAAATCGACTAAATTATTATAATTATAAATTTTTAAATTTAATATTTGTATTTTTTATTAAATTGAACACTTTATATTAATTTTATTTTAATATGATATATTATATATTGATAATATATTTAATCAATATATACTAAATTAGATTGATATAATTAATTCAAAAATATTAATAATTTATAGCAATGATATTTAAGTTTTAATTGATTTATTAAATTTAATAAATAATTTGAATGATTAGAAATTTTTTATCAATTATAACTTAAAAATAAGATTATATTCTAAATTTGATAATGTATGAGACTATTACAAAATGAGTAGTAATAGAGGTAAAATTAATTGGTCTTAAATGAAAATTAGTTTGTAGTATAAATTTATTGAACTTCTATGTTTTTTAATTTCTTAATTTAATAGAAAATTAGACATTTTATTATGAAATATCCACAAAATTAAGAAGATAAAAATGAATTGTTTAATTTTTAAATTCAATTACAATGTCTAAATCTAAACATGCCCTCATATTTTGAAGGATATATGTGTAAGAACTCTTCACGCTCATTAATGCAGTTAGACTCATAAGTTGCGTGGAAAATAAAACACGTGTCAACTAAGGGACACTAAGTGGCGCCTGAATCTTTGGGGCTTAATAAAGTAGCTGAATAGGTCAGCAGCTCATAGAAGAGAGAGAAACCACCGGCCTCTGAGGTGGGTATGGGTCCCACGTCAAGTGAAGAAATCTTGCCTCGCTCCCAAATCACAGTACGGTGGGCCCGTATACAGCTTGGACTGACAGTACTATAGCCTGAAGGGATGGTGGTGGGGTCAATGCCACGGGTGCGGGTGTGGGTGTGGGTGTGGGTGTGGGTGTGGGTGTGGGTGATGAGGTCAGGTTCAGTTTGGGACTTTCGACTTGTTTTGTATTTCTGCGCGCTGTAACAAGAGAAAACTGGTCCAATACAAACACATCACATCTTTATAAATATTCCTTATTTCAAAAGGAATTAATTTTTAATAAATAAAAAAGAGTTCATACAAAGAATTAAGTATTGTTTGATATTTGTAAATTAGTAACTCACTTCTTCTTCTTCTTCTTTTTTTTTTTTTTTTAAATCATTTGAGGGACTTTATAAAAAAAAAACTAGTGAGTACATAAATGAAATTATTCGTTTGTATTTTTACAAATTTTTTATACTTTATATTTTACAGACGCTATTTAATATAAAATAAAATTTTATGAATTTATAATAAAAAATATTTAGTTTCCTACAAGAGTCATATATTTTTAACATTAATAACAAGTAATGTTAAAAATAAATATACAAAATTTTTTTTGCTAAATTGGTTGATAGTTTTTATAATATATATATTAGATATTTAATTAGTAAAATAACTAGGAAAATATTTAACAAATAAAAAAATAAATTAAGAGAAAAATTAATAGTAATGCTTTAAAAAAAATATCGTGTCATTTATTTTGGATAACTATATTCACTGAATTTATATTGAGTGTTTTGAATGATATATATAAACAAAAAATTATGATATATTCTAAAAATGACATCTATATTGATATTCTGAAATAATACTTAACTCTGTACAAAATCAATGTTGAAAATCAATCTTCATCAGCTATGAAATGAGAATTAATCAATGCACGTAAGCACTGTACCAAAAAAAAAAAAAAAAGTGTGAATAAGGAATTAAAGCTCTAAATTTATCAAATCATCAAACACATTTGTTCGCCTCATGAACAAATAAGATTAATTATGATCTCATGTGTGTACAGATCACTTCGGTCCAAATAATTATAAATTTTGAAACCGAATCAAAATTTTTTAATAATAATATTTTATAACCGAACCGAAAATTAATATTACTCAAAAGTATCCAAATTGAAAAAATATGACTAAAATTAATTTAAAAATTATATTTTATTTTTTGTTTTTGAACCTCATATTTTTTTAATTCATTTTTTATTATAAAAAAAATACAAAAAAAATAATATATCAACACATTCAATATAAATAAAATTATAAATTAACATAACAATACATTAAAAATAACAAAAAAAAAATTTTTAAATTATATATTTTGATTTTCAGATAATTACGGGTACCCATGAACACTTTACCTCATTACTCCTAACTGAATTGAAAATAATGAGTATTAAATTTAATTATCTGAATCGAACTGAATAAGAAAAATACCTAAATTTAACTGAATCAAATTATCAATTCAGTTCAGATATTCAATTATTTCGGATTCCTTTCAGAGTTCTAGCTCCTATAAGTGATTCATCACCAATAACCATTTAAATTGACGTTGTAATAATTTAGAGAAATTATCTCCTTAAGTAGAGGGAATTATCAAATCTCTTAATTCCTTTCTCAATGTTAGGAGAAGGTTGTACTTAAAGGGCTCAAATGGTGTCGTTTGGTAAAGCGGCTTACGGCGCCTTGTGGTGTGCCCTGGGCTGTTTGGTCGCGGGGATGCGCCGTAGCCAGTTTAGGCTGCGAGTCTTGCTGGTCCAGCATTAGCCTAATTTTACCAAAATATCTTCATAATTTATACTAAATCCTCAATTGTACTCGTACCTTTTCTTTTTCAAAAAATTTGACAGTGGTTAACCGTCAAGTAAATAATTTTAATTGTCAATAATTTTTAATTAAATATATTATTTACACAATAAAATTATATATTTGATCTCAATTAAAATAAAAAATAATTTATTTTTAATTAAATATAAACAAGTTTAATAAAAAAAAATAAACAAAACATTTCAAATATTTGATAATTTTTATATAAAATAATTTTTCTGGTCATAAACTAGAAATTTTGAATTATTGAAATAGAAAATATTTTAAAGCATAATAACTTCTATTTTTTTACTATAATTTCATAAAATGATCTCTGCCTGCCTTAGCTACTCTACCAAACACACCCAATATGTGCAAGAGTGTTAGTGCCATATTCAATTTTCAAAGAAAAACTTGTCAGCCAAATTCTCAAGTCATCCCTCAAAATTTCACCACCCCAATATAGGTTCCAGGGGTTTCCAAAAAATATGGAGAAGCGTGTGATAAGTTCTTCTTTGAGATGACTATAAACGGTAAAAAGCTGCTACTAACACCGTCAAGATTTTAGTCAGCCTTCTACAATTCTCTTGGCTGAATTTTGTGGAACGGAGTACTAGCGGTAGCGGGTCTTAGAGGGTGTCTGACGTTGACGGCTGGGGCCTATTTGGTCAAATGGTCTCCTTCATGTGGGGCAGGGGGCTGACATTTGATTAATGATCAAGAAGACGTTGATCCACGCTCCATTTACATGCTCATCCGGTTCTATATACTAAACCAACTTACCTGGAACCCGTTTTGACTATCCCTCTAACCAAATTGGGTATTTACAGTCATCATCCTTTATCCTAATAATAATATAACTGAATAATAATTCACTTGTTAGAGTCAATATTGGATAAGAATTCTCATACTGATATTCATGCATCTTTTTTTTTTTTTTACAACTATTTTCTTACATATTTAAATTCTTTATTTTGTATAAAACTTTCAATTACTAAATTTAATTATTTAAATGACGTCTTTTGAACTTTAAGTGTTGAAGTCTATATTTTTTTTTTCTTTTTTCCATATACGGGAAGAGGGTGGTACTTAAATCACTAGTCATGTAACTATCCCTCTCCATAGTTACATAATTCCCTTTATTAAATTCTAAGCTACAACTAGTCCTACCCCATAGGTTAACTGGGTAAGCAGCAACAGTAATAATACTACGCATAAGTATCATTATTGAATGCCATTATGAATTATCAGTATCTATTTGTACTTTTCATGTAATAACATGGCATTACTTTTTAGTATACCTAGTAATTCAAACAGCTTACTGAAATTAGATTATAAATTGGAAAACAACCACAAAAGTAAAAATTTAATGAATCATGCTCCTCGTATAAACTGTATGAAATTGACTGACCCCCTTCATTTTTATTTTTATGTATTTTTTATGATGTTACATAAAAATGTATATTTTGGATCTTATCTGTTTCAGTTGCAGTTGTTGTTATTGTTTCTTGTGTGTCATTGGAGCTCGCGCTTCATCACGAGCACTGTTTTTTAATTAATTTATTTTTATTACTAATTAATTTTAATTTTCTCTGATGAACTTGCAGTACTACACACACAAAAAATAATGATGAGAAGGTTAAAAAAATAAAAAATAAAAAAACCCAATCTCCAATGGCCAGATTCTCTACCCATTCATAGCCTCCCACTCTTACCCTTGGGTGTTCTGAGAACCACCACTCATCAAACAGAGAATTCTCTCACAGACCACTTCAAACCCATCTACAAGAATTCCCAAACATACCTGGTGAACATGAAAAGAGAGCATCAACATCTTCTTCCTAACATAGTAGACCCTTCTATGGCTGCCAACTCTACTCGTGGCGGCGGTGGAGGAAGCAGTGGGTATTCTATGGCGGCTACCACCACAGGAAAATCAAAGCTTTGGGAAGAGGAGGCACAACTAAATGGTGGCATGGATGAACTTCTTGCTGTGCTTGGTTACAAGGTAAGGTCATCTGATATGGCTGATGTAGCCCAGAAACTTGAACAGCTTGAGGAAGTGATGGGCAATGTGCAAGATGATATTTCACATCTTGCATCTGATACAGTCCATTACAATCCTTCTGATCTATCAACTTGGATTGAAAGCATGCTTTCTGAGCTCAACCCTTCACCCAATTTTGATCCGATGGCGGCGGCGGCGGCAGCAACTCCTCCACCTCAATCGCTTGATGATTCGTTCTGGACGCCGACGGAATCTTCCACCATCACCTCCATCGATTTTAGCGACAGTAGCCGACAACACCAACGGCAGCATAAGAACAGCATGGTTTTTGAAGATGATTCTTCTTCCGAGTACGATCTCAAAGCTATTCCTGGTAAGGCCATCTATGATCAAACCCAACATACTGAATCTTCTACCAGTAGAGAGGCCAAGCGTTTGAAACCCTCATCTGGGTCCAACACAGACTTGTTATCCCCTTCATCTATTGGGGCTTTTGGTGTTCCCACTGAGTCAACTCGTCCAGTGGTACTTGTTGACTCACAAGAAAATGGAATTAGACTCGTCCATGCTCTGATGGCTTGCGCAGAAGCTGTTCAACAAAACAATTTCAATCTAGCAGAGGCTTTAGTGAAGCAGATCGGATTTTTAGCAGTTTCTCAAGTCGGGGCCATGAGAAAGGTAGCCACCTACTTCGCCGAAGCTCTTGCTCGCCGGATTTATAGGCTTTACCCAGAAAACCCACTTGACCATTCTTTCAGAGATATCCTTCAGATGCACTTCTATGAGACTTGCCCATATCTCAAATTCGCTCATTTCACTGCAAACCAAGCCATTCTCGAAGCATTCGAAGGTAAAAAACGCGTCCATGTCATTGATTTCAGTATGAATCAAGGTATGCAATGGCCGGCTCTTATGCAAGCACTTGCTCTCCGACCGGGTGGTCCACCAGCTTTTCGGTTAACTGGGATCGGACCGCCGGCGTCGGACAATTCGGATCACCTTCAAGAAGTGGGTTGGAAATTAGCTCAATTAGCAGAAACAATTCACGTTGAGTTCGAGTACAGAGGGTTTGTTGCAAACAGTTTGGCGGATCTCGATGCTTCAATGCTTGAACTCAGACCGAGTGAGGTTGAGTCTGTTGCTGTTAACTCGGTATTCGAATTACACAAATTGTTGGCTCGACCCGGAGCGATTGAAAAGGTGCTCTCGGTGGTGAAGCAAATGAAGCCGGAGATTGTTACTTTGGTTGAGCAAGAAGCCAACCACAATGGTCCGGTTTTCTTAGACCGGTTCACCGAGTCACTGCATTATTACTCAACCCTGTTTGACTCGTTAGAAGGATCGGTTAATACTCAGGATAAGGTAATGTCAGAGGTATATCTGGGTAAGCAAATCTGCAACTTAGTAGCTTGTGAAGGAGTAGACAGAGTGGAACGGCATGAAACCCTGGTTCAATGGCGATCCCGACTGAGTTCGACCGGGTTCTCACCGGTTCATCTCGGGTCTAACGCGTTTAAGCAAGCCAGTATGTTATTAGCCCTGTTTGCTGGTGGGGATGGTTACAGAGTGGAAGAGAACAATGGCTGTCTGATGCTTGGTTGGCATACACGCCCACTCATTACAACCTCGGCTTGGCAACTCGCCAATAAAACCGGTAGTTACTCACTGAGTTAACTCAGCGAGTCAAGACAGTGAATTTTTAGTTATGATATCTCAATCCCACCAGAAGCAAAAGTGGAAAGAGAAGGAGACATGTGGATGTGGACATGGGGTATGCTGAGCTGTGTGTACTGCTAGTGCTGAGAGTCTGAGACCCACCATCAAAACTGTCTTACCCCCAACTTCTTTGTGTTTTTCTTTTCCCTCATTCACATTTTTGCTTTAGGTCATTTTTCTTTTGGGTTGGGTTGGAATCTTTTGTAATTTCATGGGTGAATCAAAAGGATGATATGTATTATATTTATATAGCTTTGCTGATAATAAACTTGGTAGTCTTTTATTATTTTGTTTCCTCTTGGTTTTTATTTTGAATAAATATGATTTTTTATTTTGAAGAATGATAGTGAGAGAGAAATTAATGAAGGGTCAGTTTGTAAAGTGGAGCTTAGGTTCCAATTGACTTTAAAGTAACGAAAAATGAGAATGTACTTTTACTTTTAGCATAATGTGAATGTGAGATACATTGAAGACATCATTTATGTCAAAGTATGGAATAATGTACATTTCCACGACAACTATTACCATTTAAAAAAAAAATCTCTGTTAAGACAAAAAAGCACAATCATCAGAAAGGAAAAAAGGTCACTCTTTCTCTTTTCAGTTTTGGAACTAAGAAAAGGATCACTTATTGAAGTTCTCTAGTGTGATATACTCACTCAAAATGGTTTACTCTCATTTAATGTCATTAGGGTTGTAACAAATATGCAAGTTCTAATAAATAATAAAAAAAGATTAAGTTGATTAATGCAACTAGAAAGTTTATTTATTCCGAGGGAAAATATTATTTTGTGGTATAGTATGTATTGGTCAATTCAAAAACAAAAATGTATCAAATATGCATTAAAATATTATAAAAATAATGTATAATTTAGATTCATATGAAAACATGTAGAAATATTATGTAGTACTAATTTATAAGTAATTTAAAATTTATATCTTGATTCATTGTGCATGTTAAAAGTTTGATTTGTATCTTCACATAATATATATTTTCATTTTACATTGTTGTCTCCATCATTTATTAAATTTACACAATGTAACAAACACATTAACTAAATTAAGTGATAAAGTTTAAATATAATACTTACACTTAACTTTTTTTTTTTATTGACTAACTTGCATATAATAATTTTTTTCTTTAACCTATAATTTTTTGTATATACTTATCAAATCTAACTGTATAATTTATAAATAAAATTTAGTTTATATTCACTCACTGTAAAAAGAAAATCTAATTTTATTAGATATAATTTTTAAATTAAAAATATGTACTATTAGCAAATATTAAAAAAAAAAATCCAAATAAAATTTATTTCTTTTACAAATAACATATCACTCAAAATATTTTTTTGATTTTTGACATTATTTTGCATTGTTATTTGTTTCTTTCTTTATTGACATCTATAGAAATCTTGCTTTTCTCCTAAATATTGGATTGTATCAATAAATATTCTTAGATACAATCGATAGTAAATCAGGATTTTGTATACTTAACTCAAAATACAAATACATAGTTTTGCTCGTATCGTTAAAATAGATACAATACTTAATTCATTGAATATTCTATTATTTTTTATTTTATAATTTTTACTTAAGATAAAGAGATTTAAAAAATCATTCATGAGAAATTAAACTTTATAATTGAAAATGTAACTAATTTGAATTAAAAATGTAGCTAATTTTATTCGATTCGCTACTAATTTAGAGAAAACATAATCAATTGGCCTTAAACAATTTTGAATTTTGTAACTAATTTGGCAATGAATATTGAATTTAATTACTTGTATATCCTCCCTAATTCTAGGGATTGTCAATTGCTTACAGATCATTGATCAAAGTAAGATTCCCCAATTTCAAACTACATTACTCTACTAATTGTTTGTTAAATAGATTATAATTTTGTTTTGTACAATGGTTGTACCAACTAAATAAAATATTATGATTTTGATTTGGTAAAAAAAAAAAATTGATTATTTGTATATTATATGTTTATATATATATTTGTAAAAGAGACACAGTACTGCATTATCTTGCATCATTCAAAATTTTATTAGATTTCTATTTAATTTGGAGCTAAAACAATAATATAATAAGTTAGATGCTTTATTCAGGATTCAGATGCAAACTTTGTGGCAATGTTGTTGTTAGCAATAACAGTATTCATTCTGGCCCTTTGGACCAACACATAGTTAGTTGGTGAGTACTGCAGAATAATACATAAGCCATTTGGTATATTTAGGGAATTAATCAAAGATGCCTTCAAGATATTTGGACATTATAATATAAATACTAGCCGCATGTACATATATATGTGTGTGAGAGTAACGCAAGTAATTCTTAAAAAATTATTTTTTAATAATTTAAGTTAATAAAAATATTTAATTTGTTTATACTATTATAAGGTTGGAGATAATAAAGATTTTTCTTATTTTATAATTGTATAGATGCTTGGGGTAAAAGATGTTGGATTTGACCACTCTTGGATTTTATAATTGTATAGATGCGGTAAAAGTTTTTTTAGATATAGGGTGATAGTAATATGAACATAATATTTTTGATTAGAATGTGTAAGATACCTTACTTATCTTTTTATTTCATTTAACAAAAAATGCTGGATTAAATATTCAAAATTATTATGATTGATAGGATAATTCTTTAGATTTAATTTATAAGTACATATTTAATTCTCAATCGATCTTATAATTTTTTCACATATTTTTTTAATAGTTATAAATTGATATATCATTGTAATTTCAAGAGAGATCTCAATAATTCTTATCAAATAACGTTATATTAAAATCGGACATCTGCATCAACATTAGAATTAATACCCTATCACCTCATATACAAAATTAAATATGCCAACATACATCATAGTCTAGTTTAACATTTTGGATGTAGCTGGCGAACAATTATTCTTTTTGGAAAATAATTGTTAACTTTATAATTCTATTCTATTCTTTTTCGATTGGTCTTTTTAAATATTAATAAACTTCAGCTGGCTAGAAATTGCAAGAAAAAAATTCTAAAAAAAATATCAGAACATAATTTTGAAAAAATTGATGAAAGTAAAAGTTTACATTGACCATGGTAGAAAATAGAATCGTAAAATAACACCTTACGTAGAAGAGTTCCCGTATCAATTACTTTCATCATTCTTGTTAGACCATATGTAACATTCATAACTATTGTACTAACTTGATTATTTCATTATATCAAAATATCATGATATTATGTCTAGATCAGATATATCATGATAAATTCTTTATAAAAAATATTTTTATAAACTAATTTTTACCATCTATAAGCAAAAAAAATATGTTAAACCAAACAGATGGGTTATATTTTTATAAATTCATTGAATGTTCTTTAACTAGTGGCAAAACACTTCCAATTGTCCCTTGCATTGCCTTAGACGACAATATTAACTTATGGAAAAACATTAATTTAACGTACCTTACGGAAAGTAAAGGTGCAAATCTTAAAGGGACAGACTAGTATAAGAAACAAATAATTAAAATGAACCAAAAGAGATATCAACACAAAAGGATATTTTTATGAATTTTATTAAGGTGTCTTAAAATATACAATAAATATAATTTTATATTTAATTATTTAAAAATCATGACTAATTAAATTTTTTATTTATAATATTTTATTAAGTGCCGCATTGGTTATATAAACCCCTCATATTATATGCAAAACCAATAGATAGATGAGTAAATGAAAGTTCCTCCACGCCCTTTATTAGTCTCTTTGTAATGGACCATTTAATTATACGAGTCTCTTTGTAATGGACCATTTAATTATACGGCTTCCCTAGTCTAAATGGGTATTATAGCATTAGTATTAATCAGTTATAATATTTAATTTATAATAATTGTAGACATCCATGCAATTCTTTAATTAATATATACCAACTTGCCCAATTGAATGATCCGAAAGGTACTTTCAAATCACATCAAATTTCTATTTCAATGCCCCCACATGCCACCTATTGCTTTTGTATCCTTTTATCTCACAATAAGATTGATGAAAGTTACTTTCAATTGTACATAAAAAATTGAATTTTTATTCCACTCAATTCCTTATCTACATCATTCTTTTCCTTTCAATTCTTCCCTCTTTCTTTTTTTTTTAATTTTTTTAATTTTTCTCTAATCTTCAATTTTGTGGGAACTAGTAAGACATAAAGAAGGCAAAGTCAAACCAAAATTGTTGCTACATTTTTAATTTTTTAATTTTTTTTTGGTTATGAGAAATTGGCGGCTGAGGAGTGAGGAAGTTTCTGCATGTGGTGGAAGCAAGCTATTCCACAGGAAAATGATTCACTGGTTGTTTTTGTGTGCGTGTAGAATTCTGAAATGAAAAAATAAAAATAAAAGTCAGTGGAGTGTTGATGTTGTTCCAAAGAGTTGAATCATATCACCCATGTTTCTGAAACAGTTATGGTACCAACATATATGTCGGCAACCTGAATATGAACCCTCTAGTTGTATATATCTATCTATCTATATATATATATTATATAAAGTGGTTTAAATGTAATTTTTTTTATTTTTTTTTATTTTCTATATGCTTACTAAATTTTCTTAATACAAAAATACTTAGTACCTAAAAGCTCTTGAGGGTCTATTTGAGAGTTTGGAGAGGGAGAAAAGGAGACAAGATTAAAAAAAATTATACTTATTTTTTGGTTTAATTTGGGACTTAAAAAAAAAAAGGAAGATGAGAGTAAAAGATAAGGTAGATTTTTTGTTTGGAAATTAAGGAGAGGGAAGAGAAGAGGATAAGAGAGTATATATTATTACTTAATTGTATTATTATGTCCTTAACATATTAATTTTTAAATATTAGTATATATTTAATAAAAAAAAATTGGTATATTAGTCTTAACAGGAAAAAAAAAATTATAATGTACTTTATTCTTTTCCTCAAAATCTTCCCAATTTAAAAGAATTAAAAAAAAAAAAAATGAGATTTGAAAGAATTTGAAAGATTACATGTATCATTCCATTCACTCTCTTTACTTAAAAATAAAAAAAAATAAAAATTTCCAAGCAAATGAAAAATGTAGTACCCTCTCCTCACATTTTCTCTCAATCCAAATAGAGGATAAATCTCTGTTTTGTTTTCCTTACTCTCTCTTTCTCTAACTCACTGTCTGCCCCATTAAACATTTACACACAGCTCTCGGTCACATTACCAAAGTCCTCAAGGTGAATCTTTGACTCCATAAAAATTTCTTCTGGGCTTTTAATAAAAATTATGTATGAATCATTCTTGTTTTCTTTATTTGTATAAGAATGAGATTTAGGAGTTGGGTACTTACCATATTGGGTGATTCTGTTTTGGTGCGACTACCATGACCAAGTTTTCGCCTTTCAAGCTGAGCGCTTCCTCACCAACCTCATTGAAAAAGAGGTTCACTTCTTCAATTCTTATTCTTATACGTATATAAATGGTTTTGCAAAAAAAAAAAAAAAATTAATTTTTTCGGTTTCTTTGTTTTTGTCTCTATTGTTTGTTAATATTGTTAGTTATATGTCTTGATTTTACTCCTAGGATTGCATTGTAAGATTGGGATAATACAGGATTATGGGTTCTTGCTTTATTGACATATGCACTTAGTAACCCATTTCCACTTTGTAAGATTGAGGGATGCATGGTAAATTTTATAAAGGTTTCTGCCTTTTTTCATGTTTTTTGAAGTTGGGTAGGTTTCTCTGATTCCTCATTTGTAATAATAATAATAATAATAAAAAAAAGGTAGATATTGCTGAACACTATGAAAAGAAGTTATGGAATTTGGAAAACCTCCCTCCTATTGTTCTGGCACACCCTTCACGGAGGCATAACTGGCCGGAGAACTAGAGAACCAACCTCCGTAACCCTGATTTCAAAACAAAGTGACGAGCATGACTCTTAACCCATCCAAAAGATAAAAATGACTGTTATAAAACAAACATTTATTGTAAACCTTTTATTTACTGAAATAGTTAACGATTTACTAAAAGATATTAGCATGGATCCACATCCATAAGGAACATACCTCAAATACAAACCTATATGCTTGATCTCACACAACCATAATACCAATACAACAAGGAGCTCTGCTCCGACCACATCCTAACCAAAACAAATAACTAGACTCCTATATCATACCGGAATTTGACACCTCACAATTTTAGTGTGATTGCAAGCTTTCATCCTTAACTGCAAGTCTGGGATCCTGAAAACACTGAGCCATATTCATTTGGCAAGTCATAAGCTAGGTGATGCCATATACCGAACTTCTGTCACTATAAAAAAAATATTCACAAGAAATGGGTCAGTCCTAGGGACTCCGTGAGTGAAAAATCGTACCCAAATGGGTACTAGCATCACACAACACAAATATGTAACACATAAATTAACATCATGTAATATTTTTCATAAAACATCTCACGTTACCCATATACGTCGTACATTTCACAATTTCACAATTTATATAACATACGGGATCGTAATTTATATCAGAGCAACACTATCACGCAAAGCAATCAAAGGGCCAACACACCAATATCACCCCTTGCCGGGCATTTACGAGCCCGCACACCAAATTAATTTCCCGTACACAATCCACCCCACCGGGGCTGAGCACTCAATTTTAAAAATATATATCAGAATCAGGATTTCTCACAATTTTTAAATTAAAGTATCCTAGGTGCACCTGGACTTTTAATTTCAGAGATAAAAATCATTTTCCAGAAAATGTTCATGAGTTGGCCCTTATCAACCACAATCAATGTCAAGCACAGCCATCAATTTCAAACAAACATAATTCAAATACATTACTGAAGTACTCTACTAGCTTATTTTCCACATATCATGCGTATTCAAATAAACATATAATCACACATATTAATCTAGCCCCTAAAGGCAGCAATTAACCACTCACCTGTTACCAATTCTATTCGTCATTCATACTTGCGTCTATGCGTCTCATCAGGTTCACATTAGAATCCGAAACTGAAATTCATAATTCCAAATACTACTTAGTTTATAAACATTATTGTTATACTCTTTTACTTACTAAACTTATATATCAATTTATATAAGTTTATTTATGAAAGTTTTCTTTTAAACTATTACATGTCAATTAATATGGATTAGACTTTAGGTGATAAGGTTAACAATGAATAGGCCTTTTAAATATCTTGATAAAGCATATGATAGGAGAAACCATTATAAAAGAATAGAAAGCATTTAGTGAGTTAAAAATGTTAAAGCTGTCTAAACTTGAAGTTTGGACCAATGTCCACTTTAACGGTCATATTTTTCTCCAAGAAACTCCAAATCTAGTTTCGTAAAATTTATAAAATACTAGACAAATGTAGATTTCTAATGGTATATCATTTGTAATTTTTATATTTGTATATCAATACAGTTTATTGTTTGAAGTTGCAACAAATTCTACAACACACAAGATTTTTGAAAGTTTTGACCTTACCTTAGTTAATTGAACATAACTTTCTTTAGGAAACACGAAATCCAATTCCGTTTGTTGGGTTTATTAACAGAAAAATATATCTATCTTTATTATTTAGAAAATTTTCTTAGAATCTGTCGTTAACCTACTCAATTTCTTACATGAACCAAAAACCGAGCAGTACGAATCCTGCCTGACCTAGCCGAAGTCTAACAGCTATAACTAACAACATACTTGGAATAAGGCTACGAAATTTTGCAAAAAATGTGTCAAGACTATAAGCTACATTTCATCTTTTGAACTCTTAATTTAATTCAGTTCCGAAGACACTCGAAATACAATATTTCTCTCATCCACGAATCTGCCCTTGCACCACCTCCAAAATCACTTAACTCTCATTTTCCACCACTTTCAAGCATCAATTCATACTCTTCACTCAATACTAATTCACTAACATTACTCCTAGTCCAATTAAATTTAAGATTGTATTAGTGATTTAAAATTAATCAAGAACTTAACTTATGAATTTCTAATATCAATCCAATTAAGTTTTACTTATTCTATTACAACTTGTTTTATTTAGGCATTTTATCAAACATCTTGAATGCATGATTTCCCACACAAACACAACCACAACCACTCACCATACAAGTTCTTTAACCTTTGTTTATAACTTTAACTCTAACTCCTCTAAACCCAAAACTAATTCACCATTCATCAAAGATTCCTTATATATATATATATATATCAACTAAGCTGACAAAACTTCTAAAAGCAACATTCAGCTACCCTACGTAAAGCCATAATCAAGTTACTAAGTTAAGATTTCATACCCTTACTGCCTTGTTTCCTTATAATCCCAAAATCACCCTCCGTGTCAGCTCTTATAGTTGGCCATGAGGGAGGAAAAAACTGACTTGTTGCTGCCTAACGACATCCAAAAACAGAGTTGGTTTCTGCATCAAGAAAGGAGGAAACATGCCTTCCAAGCAAGAAGGAAGGAAAAGAGGAAAATAGAAAGCTATTGTCCAACAATTCCAGACCAACACAGCCAAGATTACGCCCAAAAGGAAGGAGACAAGCATAGCCAAAACAACACTTAAACAGAGTTTACATCCTCTTGGCAATTTACTGGTTGGATGGTTCACTCTTAACACACACACTCATGGGGCTTAAAGGAAAGGGAAGAAATTGAACGGCCAAGCAAAGAAAGAGCTGAAGCTCTCGGCCAGAAAGGAGGAGGATGGGGAAAATTCTGGAACAAGACAACAAGAAAGAAGCCTCAGCTGAAATTGGGGAAGTTCCAAGTTTCTCTAGAATGACCGAAACAGGGGAGGAAAAATAACAGGCAGTGAACAACAAAAAGGGGAAGAAAAAAATCGGCCAACATATAAGGAAAAGGAGAAAAGAAACAATAATAAATAATAAAAAAACATAGTCAAAGTCACATATAAATAATTAGTTTATATTTATTCTTTAATTTATATATATGCATGTATTTGTATCAATATTTGTTGTATTCCCACATGTGTTTTACCTCTAATTTTTCTTATAAAATTTCACACTCTAATATCAAGCTCCAACTCAAATTAATTTTGTCTTACTGTACATAGAATTTATTTATCTACTTACTCCATTCTATATCCATGTTAAAAAAATTGTTTTACGTTACCTAAATCTTGACATTATTGCATCAAATATTCTTAACATCGTAATACTAGGTTATAACATGTTCACAATTTCATTGTTCAATTTGCTCTGTTTTACTGGCATTATAGCAGTTTTAAGCAAGGCTGGTTTTAGAGTTTTTGAGAAAATGTTTTTGCAAGATTTACTACGTAGGGTTCCAGAATTTGGTTATTATCAATTTGACACTTCACCAAAGGTTTTTCTTAGACAAGGACAAAGAAAAAATGCTAAGTTTTGTTGCAGTTAAATTCATATCATTGGCAAATGGATCTCATGTCTGATAAAAGTTCTTAATTTGGTTATTTTCTTTCATGTTATATATTTAAATATTGTATCTTTGTGTATATGTTAATTATATTTTACTTTTCGTGGTGGATACTTTATTTGATTGCAGTAGATTGCTATAGAAGGTGGGTGAGACTGAAGTCTACAGAATTAGTACAAAATCTCAGTATGAGTTATCTATATCTATAGAAGTATTAAGCTTAACATCTTGCATTTTTCTTTATCTAAGTCATGAATTATTATGATGAGTATTGTTTCATTTTTTCGATATTTATTTTTTTCATATTAAGTTTACATTGGCATAATTATATACTTCCTTATTGGTTGTTGGAAGTTTTTGAAAATATATATGAAGTTTCTAACCTGATTTTTATATAAAAATATAAAATATATTCTTAATTTTTTTCTCCTTTTTGTGGCTAGAAATTTTGAACGATTTATTTTATGAGTATCCTTCCAAGTATGTAAAGTTATTTTTGATAGGCGATTATGACATATTGTCCTTCCAATGAAATTATGGTAAAAGCAGATCCTATCATTAGAATAATGAATTTAATTAACTGTATACCTCCACTTTTACAACTTATGTTGATACATCAAAGAGAACCAAGTCAATTGATACTTTTTGCATTTATATAAATTAAAAGATTATAAAAATTAGAAGCCAAAATCAGCTTGATCTGAAATAAGATTATAGAGTGGATGACACCCATGACCCATCAATTGCTCTGCTCATCAAAGGAGAAATTTAATTTGTTGATTTCTTGAGTTGTAAGATCAGTATCAGAGAAACAAAAAATAGGAGGAAAATTGAAATAAGTTCAAGGTTAACATGAAGTAGAATTAATATTTGCACGGATTAAAAAAAATCTTACGTATATATAGAATAAACAAGGGATTACTTGAAGATTTTCATATTATTCTGATTTTTTTTCTACTATCTTTGATTGTTTTGTTGGGTTTCTTTGGTATTGTCTCTATTGTTAGTTATAAGAGAGTTTATTCTTAAGTTTGCACTGTAAGATTGGGATATGACTGCTTGAGATATATAATGACATGCACTTAGTAACACATTTTCATTTTGTTAGATTGAGGTGCTTAAAGATATGTAGTGGTTAATTTTATATAAGGTTTCTGTCTTTCTTTCTCAATTTGTCCAGATGAATATATAGTTGATTCCAATTTTCATCTTAAAAATATTAAATTAGATTATCAGAGATTTAACACTAAGAAGACTACTCTCAATCACTAGAATCTTATGGTTCGTGATTGCTTCTATTGCTAATGCTTTTTACTCTAACCAAAAATCATTCTCTTACATAAATGAGATGAACTGCTTATTCTTGTTAACTAATGTTCTCAAATTTAATAAATGTTGTATTATACAAATCCGTCTACAATATCAAAGCAAAATTTATCTTAAAGTTTACACTATATTAAATCTTCCACCTTAAGTTGTTTTATGTTATGGTTATTAAAAATATTGTTACTTTACTTGATATTGCATGAGTTAACTGGTTTTTGTTGTATTCTTATGCTTGCAGATAAAATTGGTTTGTGATAACAATGTGGAAAATAATGAGTATACATGGTTTGTAGCACCATAATCCATGCACATTTCACTTCCTAGGAGAAGAAGGTTTACATTTTTCTACCATCTGAATCAAATGTGTTATACTGCTCCCGGTTATATCTTTATTCAGTTCCATTCGATGGTTGGAGTTCAGTTGTTTCAACAATATTGAAAATGAAGGTAAAAGATTTACATAGAGTACAGCATTAGGCTTTACTGTTTGAAATAAAAATAAAGGTTTTGAATATTTCTTGAATGTTTATCTATGGGTACTGACATAATATTATAGTCTATATTTAAGTTTATTGTTTAGGCTACAGGCCAAAATTGATATTTTGATTTGATATACTACAAATGCAAAGGAATTAGACATGAATATTAATACCATAACGGATTTAGTGATATTGAGTTTTTTCTTCATATGTGAAAAAGTAAGCAAACAACTTATATGAACATTATCATAAATGTTTATACATCTAAAACTTAATAATTCAAAATATGTATGAAGAGAATGAAAGCGTATTTTCCTCTGTCGCATATTATATAAATTTTTTATATTTCTACATTATATATTAAATTTTGAATAATTTTTAACAGGCAGGTTACCATTGAGTTTACAAATAGTTTTACATAATTTATTTTTAAAAAAAAAATTAAAAAAAGAGTTAACTAATATTTTCTTCTATATTAAAAACAAAAACGTGTAAACATGATTCACACTTCACATATAGAGATTATTTCCATTAGATAATTAGTTACAATCGAAGATGTTTCTATTATAGATTGATTAGTTTTTCTCTATTTTTCTTCTTTCCTATCATCATGATTAAAATAATGTATGATGCTAAATATTTTGGACAGCTAAAATATAAATTTATTTTATTTTAAAAATATAATAGCACTAAAAAAATTAAGATATCAAAAACACGGCTCACGTGCAATGCATGTGTCATGATTTATCTAGCAATAATTTAGTGTCAGATTAATTTATTTGTATTTTAATTAATTTTATCTCTTTGATTTAGTCAAAAATAATTATTTAAATAAAAATTAAGAAATTTATGAAAATTCTACACATCACAATCTACTGCAAAGAAATTTGAATATATAAGATAATAAAAAATATATATATTTTCTGAGCTACTAAACCAACAACTTACGATCATCTAGTTATATTCGTACTATGTAGCCATGGTGTGCCCTTTAATTTGAGGGTAAAGAAACTCTCTACTCGATGTAATATTTTCACGTTTTCTTTTATGTTTAGTCTTTATTAATTTTTGTGTTTTCAGTTTAGAGATGTATTAATTGAATCTCAGCTATGTGTAACTAAAATAATGCGTTCGTCTTAGAGCCCGCTATGGTCACATTTGCCTGTAAATACTTAATTTTGCACCTTGAGGTTTGGAGTTTTACAGGTTTACAAAACTTTGAAAGTTTTTCAAAAAGTATTCAATTTGTTTTAAATGATCAAATCAATTGTTTCGAAAATTTTTCTAATCCATAAAGGGGTTTGAAAGTGGTTCTTGAGCTTCTAAGACCCGAAACATGAAAACTTTAAAAACACCCACCCTAAGGCATCAATAGTGTCGAGTGCCACAAACAATCAAGGTTTAACCTCCAAATGGGATAGTGTGGATTGCTTTGAGAGTTTCAAAGTACTTAAAAGTCTAATTAGAGTTTAAATATGTCATTTGAGCGTTTCAAATGTTGAATTGAGCCAAATTAAATTAATTCAGCCTAAATGTCAAAAAGAGCTTAAGAGAGCCTGACGGTCAAGAAGCGTTGCCCATTATAGTGCCATGCGACACTGGTTGGTGCTACGAGTTGGGAGCTTTTCCAATTTTTGTGTTTCCAAACTCGAGAAGGTCCAGAATTGGTTCAAAAAACTTTTGAAACATTTTAATTTTTTTATTTTTTTTTAAAACACTTGATTTGTTGTTTGAAAAAAATTGAAAACTTTAAGCAAACTTTTGGAACTTTTTTTTTTGGTTGAAGGCCTTTGAAACTTCAAACCTCGAAGTAAAAAATTGAGTGTTTGAAAGCAAATGTGACCATAACGACCCCATAATTGCTAGATCCACCATAATTCTTATCCACTAGAGTGATTTACACGAGAACATTAACTAATCTTTTTGTTTATTCCTCTGTCGACCTTGACGTAGGCCTACAATATGCGTCTTCGACACTCGGATTAGGATCCTCAACTTCAAATCTAATTGAGACCACGGTATGAATGTAATTTAGTTACAGTAAGCCCTTTATATATAGTAGTCCATAATATAAAATTTATGATAATTGATAAAATTTTGAGGAATCTTGTTTGTTCCAAGGCTTATAACACCTAGTAATTAATAATTTTGAGATATCTTCTTTGGAATATTAATTATTAGAATGTTATAACTTGTTACAAACATATAAAATATATATTAGTAATATAGAAGTTTTATTACTTGAATATATAGTTTTACATACAATATATTAATTGAGTCTAAAAAGTAAATTTCTTATTTAAAACACTTTGCATAAAAGACAACAAAAAAGTGAAAAATTTGGAGAAAAACTTTAGAACCTAAAATTGAAAAAGTGTTTCATTAATAACTCTCAAAGTTGCCTAGAATGAGAAAAAAAATAAAAAAGAAATGTAAGAGACGTAACATCTATTGAGCCTTGCTACATAGTCTACTCTTTTTTTCTTTTTCTTTTTTTTTCTTTATCCTAAGAGGAAATTCATTGACAAACAAAAGAGAATACAAAAGAGCATCAATAGGAGGCATACAATGAGTAACATATCCTACACTTTTAGTCACATAAGCCCAATAAGCCAAGTTATGGGCAGCTAAATTAATATCTCTATGAATATTCCTAGCTACCCAAGCATTAGCCACAGACAAAGAAAGAGCAAAATCATGAACTATAGGCGCAATGTGCCAAGCTGGACAAGAATTTGTAGAGTTGATCTCCAATATGACTTCAGAGCAATCACCTTGCAATATAACACCATTAGGTTTATGAATGTCTCAAAGAGCCGGTCCCTGAGGCGTACCGGGTGCTGGAATGCCGGGATGCCTTGCTATGTCCCCAATAATTACTAGGATTTTTTAAAATTTTTTTTGTGTAACTTGGGGACGGTTGGAAATTCAGAGTATGGCTTAGGGACAGCTGGATGGCTAAAATTTAGCCAGTGCGTAAGCAACGGTAGTGTTTTGGCATGAATCTCTAATTTGGACTGAAGATGATAGATTGAAAGATTGCAATTGCATCGAGCCCACACTCATACTCCTACTGAAGCTTGCTCGTTGCTCGGCTGCTATTGGAGATCTTCAGGCTGCTGTTGAAGATCGGCTCTTCAAGCTATTGAAGGTTCTTGATCATGATTGGCTTTCCTCTTGCCTTCAGTTTCTTCTACTTCTACCTCTATTTCTTTTTTAGTTTTCATTTTTTTCTACCTCCTTGCCTTCACGCATGGGATCGTTTCTGTTGCTGCTTTTATTTAACTTGTATTGCTGTTTATTCTGCTTTTTTTTTTTTTTTTTCTTTTTTTTCCTTGTTGGTGGTTTTAATGTGCTTATTGTGAGCAGCAATGCCTTATTAAATCTTAAGAGAAATATTTCTTTTTAAATTTTAGTAAGGCATCGTTCCATCTTCAATTAGTAACCCTACATAAATATTCCTTTTTTGCTTCTTCTTCTTCTTTATTTATTTTCTACTATTTGTCTTTATAATATATATATATATTTAAATTTATATATTATATTTATAATTATTTAATTTAACATACTGGTATCATAATTTTTTTTAAAATAACGAATTCCTTTATTGGTATCATACCGAAATATTGGTACTCATGCTTCATAGGCAGCTAACTTGCATGTCTCGGCTTCTGCCAAAGTGGGGTCTGCTGAATTAATTTGGGCATAGACAGCAAGAAACGGAGAGCCCGTACTTTCACGCGCAAGAGCTGCAATCCAAGAAGAAGCCCATCTAACAGCAGCATCAAAATGTAGGTCGATCCAATCTTTAGGTGGCGGTGCCCACGGTACCTGATTGTGATCGTCGGGGAGCTTTGAACATCTCAGAGTTAGATTCACAGAACTTACATAGACTAGTCATTTATTGAACTTTCCTTTGCTTTGGATTCGAAGCAACAATAGAACAATTAGAGTCCACTACTCAAGGTAAAATTCTCAAAGTCCTTCTTATACTTGAGTCACACTTTTCTTTACTGTTTGCTATAATTTTCAGTTTCAAAAATTTACAACGTCTACTGGTTCGTGGTTTATATTCTTATGAGGGTTTGTTTTTAGGCCTCGTTTGTGCAAAGATATATTAAAAGTTTTTTTTAAAAAAAAAAAAACAAAAAAACAAAAAACCACAAGCTGCTGTGTTATGAATTTTTTTTTAAAAAAAAGTACGACATAGAGAAATAGACAAATACTCATAAATAATAATTTTTATTTCCAGCCTTAATATTAATTATTAGATGGATTACTGTAATTTAAAATAAATTCTTTACTAAAACAAAGAAAGTTGCCTTGATAAATTTCAAATATCATTATCCTTGTAGAGAACAAGAAGGCCATCATGTCAAAGCCGCAGTGCTTTGCTTCTCCTTGGAGGAGTTTTCGATGGGCTGAATCACTTCTGTTGTGAAGCCCAATTTGCTACCAGTCTTGGAGGAGTTTGAGGGTTGACTAACCACGGACGTAAGATTTCAAGCACAATAGATTTCTCTGGATATACCATTGTCGGAGGAGTTTGCTAACTTTACAGTTGTCCTTTCCCATTTAAAAAGAAAAGAAAATACAGATTAGACAATCACCCAACACACACTACCTAAAAGCCAACAGCGACATGAAAAAATGCATCATGTTTACTGCTTTACGTTTGATTCCCATTTCATACTAGACTGTCGGCTAGAAGATATTTCCTATTTTCTCACGAGGTGGCTTCGTGGTTACTACATACATAGCACGTGGGCATGACCGTGGCCATCAAGACTTTAGTAACTTGACTTGTCATTGACTCCTGTTCACCACCTTCGTTTTGCTTTTGCATTATTGTCCCTTCAATTATTGCTTCCCTTCTCATTGTTTGTTGATTTTCATTCTGCCAAATGACTTTGTTTCTGAAGAGAGCTGAACCAACTTACTGAAGAAGACCAGAGTAAGCCCTTCAAGATACTACTTACTAATTACTTGTTCTTAGTTCTCTTCTTCTTGTTTGGTTTTTAGGTGTTGTATAATTATTTATGATATAGGTTATAGTTATACAGGGTGTTGAGAATTAAGTAACCTTCCAAGTTTATGAATGCTTTCTGAAAAACAAAGAAAAAACACTCTGCAATTTCACATGTAATCATTTTTGAAACTTTCTTCAACTGGTGCATTCCTGAAGATTTTTTAGTGATAAAATAAAAATTAAATAAAAAGAATTATTTCTTACCAAATTTTTTTTAAAAAAAAAGAGAGAGTTGCTTTGATAACTTTGAAATATCATTATCCTTGTAGAGAAATAACAAATGCATCCTCCTTTGAGGAGTTTTGAATGGGCTGAATGTATTTCTTTTTAGCCCATTTTGTTACATCCTGACTCTCAGAGATGAGCAAACTTACTGATCAAGGATACAAGAGCAAGCCCCTTTTTAAGTTATTAAGTAATTGTTCTTATTTGTCTTATTTTTGTTTCATTTTCTTTGCTAATTGCTTCACTTGAATTTTTTTGTCTTTGTCTCAATCTTGTTTACTTTTCTTTCTGTAGTACATAAAACAGAACTGAAGCTCTAAAAATGATCTGATTCTTGCATTTCAGTCATCACTCATTATGTTTTCTTTTGCCACTCTCTACTAATTTATTTGATTAGGACAAAATTAGTAAACATTTACAATAAATCCGCTAAAAGCCAGAAGAAAAGACTGGCATAGATATATATATATATATATAAAATTTATATATATTAATTTAAGCCCTTCTTGCACTTTCTTGAAAAATACAGGAAAAACAAATTATTCTGGCTGTTTTATTTCCAAGTGAACAAGATCTCTGTTTGTCTGAGGTAAGTCTTAATTTGTTTGCTCACAAGTTGTCTTTTTTTATCTGATTCCTCTTAATTTGTGCGCCTGGGTTACAAGTTTCGTTTCTGATATAGCTTATTTTATGAATTGGTGAGTTCTTTATTTCTCCTTATTTCTTTTTCATCATTGAAATTTGTTTTTGATTTTGTATTCTTTAATTTGTGATTATCTTTGTTTTTTTTTTCTTTTCTTTTTGTTTCGACATGGCTTACTTTTCTGGACTACCCACATGACTGATTGTAGGAAGAAATACAAATAATATTACTTAATTCACTTGATTTTTATTTTTTTCTGGTGCTGTGTTTGATTTTAATATGTTATATCCCGGTCCTTGATGATTTCATATTAATAATTATTCTTGTCTCACTTTAAAATTGGATTTGGATCAACTGTATATATCATTTTTAAATAAAAGTTGTCATCACTCCTCGGTTTTCGGTGAAGTGTTCTGAATAACCTTAAAAGATTTTTAATGGAACATGAGGAATTTGGTTGAAGCGTCTGGACAAGTGGGGAGAGGTTTGTGGTTCTGTTTTTTGCACATGTATTGGATTTGTGTTCGTATCCAGTTCTCATTTGTTTTCCTTTTGCTTCAATCTGCCTCACTTGGAATATTAATCCACCTGCGTTTGGTTTGCTTGGCTTAATGTGTGATTTCTAATTTGACTAATTCATTTTTATTACCATTGCTTGCTTTTGAAATTCGTTTTTATTTCTTGCACCAAAGAAAAAAAAAGTTTTATTTCCACTTCCAGCTGAATCAGAATGGAGGTTGTTCTTGCAATTGCTGGAAAAGTTGGGGAATACACGGTGGCACCAATTGGACGGCAACTAGGATATCTTTTCTGTTACGGAAGCAACCTTAATGAGTTACGCAAGAAAGCAGAGAAGCTTGAGGAAGCCAAAGAGAGCGTGCAACATTCAGTTGATGCTGCCAGAAATAACGGAAGAGAAATCGAAAGAGGTGTCCTCAACTGGCTGGTGAGAGTGGATGAGATCTCTGCACAAGTGAAGAATTTTCAAGGAGATGCAAGACATGCAAGGGCTGGATGTACCAATTTGTACTGTCCTAATTTATGGTCACGACATCAGCTCAGCAGACGCGCCAAAAAGATGGCCGCAAATGTTGTTGAAATCCAGGGAGAAAAGAACTTTGATAAGATTTCTTACCTCCCAGCTCCAAAATGGATAGACACAGCACCAACTCCTGCAGATTACGAGGCCTATGAATCAAGAGCAAAAATTTTGAATGAGATAATGGAGGCACTCAAAGATCCTGACCTCGACATGATTGGACTGTATGGGTTAGGGGGAGTGGGTAAGACAACTCTACTCGAAGACATTGTCAGGAAAGCTGAAAAAGATAACTTATTTGATGTGGTGGTCATGACAACTGTGACACAGACACAGGAGGTGTATAAGATTCAAAAGGAAATTGCTGAGATGTTGGGTATGAAATTGGGAGAAGACAGTGAGATCATAAGAGCATCTCGATTACATGACAGGCTTAAACAAGAGAAGAATGTACTTGTGATGCTGGATGATCTTTGGGAGAGGGTTGATCTGAGCAAAATAGGAATCCCATTTGGTAGCGAGCACAGGGGGAGCAAAATAGGAATCCCATTTGGTAGCGAGCACAAGGGATGCAAATTATTGCTGACTTCAAGAGATCAAGAGGTATTAACCAATAAAATGGATGCCAAAAAGTCTTTTCTTCTAGGAGTCTTGCCTGAAGAAGAAGCTTGGGTATTGTTTAAGCAGATGGCTGGTCTTGAGAATTTGAAGGAAAACTCTGAATTTCTATCTACAACAACTGAGGTTGCTAAAATGTGTGCTGGATTGCCCATAGCACTTGTGACAGTTGGAAGGGCTTTAAGAAACAAGAGTTTATCTGAGTGGAGAGATGCACTGCTGCAACTGAAGACTCCTACCTGTAGAGACATTAGTGGAATGGAAGAAGTAGTGGACTCATCGATAAAGTTAAGTTATGATTATTTAAAAAGTGAGGAACTGAAGAATACTTTCTTGCTTTGCGCTATGCATATGGGTTACAACCTTCACTTTACTGACCTGTTGAAATATTCTGTGGGGTTGGGATTATTCAGCGGCATATATACAATAAAAGCAGCTCGAGACAGATTAAACACCTTGATCGGTAAGCTAAAAGCCAAATGTCTGCTGCTTGGCAGTGATTCTAATGATCGGTTGACCATGCATGATGTTGTTCGTGATGTTGCCATATCAATGGCATCCCGTCTCCAACATGCATTTGTTAAGAGATATGAAAAACTATATGCGTGGCCAGAAGAGGAGCGTTTGAGAATCTGCACAACAATTTCTTTAAGAGAAAGTGATATTGGAAGGCTTCCGGAGGGTATAGATTGTCCAAGCCTTAAATTGTTTTATTTAGGCAACAAGGAATCTAATTCTTCTCCAATACCAGATTCTTTTTTTCAAGGAATGCGTGGTCTTAAGGTAGTGAATTTAACTGAAATGAGTTTCTCTCACCTACCTTCCTCAATTACTCTCTTGAAAAATTTACAGACGTTATGTTTAGATTTTTGCGTGGTGGAAGATATAGACGTGATTGGTGAGCTGAAGAACTTAAAAGTTC
Organism: Quillaja saponaria; assembly: GCA_029379385.1. Lineage (NCBI taxonomy): Eukaryota > Viridiplantae > Streptophyta > Magnoliopsida > Fabales > Quillajaceae > Quillaja > Quillaja saponaria. Next base: position 8,523,889 of record CM055618.1, read on the forward strand.
TTAGTCTTATATCATCCGACATTAAACAATTGCCTTATGCATTAGGGCATCTGACTCAACTTCAGATGTTGGATTTGCACAATTGTTCAAAACTTGAATTAATTCCCTCCAACATCATATCAAACTTCAAAAGGTTAGAAGTGTTGAATATGAAAAACAGTTTTTCTGGGTGGGAGGGTGAGGAAGCCAATTCGAAAGGTATTAACACCAGTCTTATGGAGCTAAATAATTTACATGACTTGAACACTTTGATCATATGGATTCGAGATCCTTCAGTTATGTCAGGGGACTTCCTGTTCAACAAGTTGGAACGATACAAGATTTTGATTGGAGACGTGTGGAATTGGTCTGGTAAGCACAAAACCTCAAGATGCTTAAAACTCAAGCTCAACATAAATTTTCATTTAGTGCAAGGAGTAAAAAGGTTGTTGGGAAGAGTTGAAGATTTGCACCTCGATGAATTGAGCAGTGTTGAGAATGTTCTTTATGAGTTGGATGGGGAAGGATTTCCATCTCTTAAGCATCTTTTAATCCAAAACAACGTTGAGATTGAATGCATTGTTAAGTCAACGAATCCCGAGTTTATTCATGCATTTCCCATCTTGGAGTCTTTGGTTATCCATAATCTTATCAAGTTGGAAAAAATATGCATTGGTCAGCTTTCAGTGAGATCCTTCGGCAAACTACAAGAAATCAAACTTAAAAGTTGCCATAAGTTAAAGAATGTTTTTGCATTCTCTATGGTTAAAAGCCTTTCCAGATCACTTCTTAAAATTGAAGTTTCTGAATGCAACGTAATGCAAGAAATTGTTATTTTGGGAAGAGAAGAAAATTGCAATGATAATATTGATTCTCAGAATCTCGGGTTTCATCAATTACAATCTTTGACATTGCAAAATTTGCCATCACTTATTAGTTTTTATTCTGACGAAAAGACACCCCATATGAAAAATGAGACGGATTGGCACATGACTCTTTTTTCTGAGAAGGTATGATGTTACTCTATATCTAAGTTTTTTAATAATACGATATTATTATGTGGTATTTTTTCAATATATACATGAATATACACATTGTTGGGTTGGATCACATGTTATGGATGTATGTTTGCTAGTTGTGCACAATTTGGTAACTTCTAGAAGAATGTAAGATTAGTACTCATAGGAATTTAGTAACTTCTTGTAGAATGTGAATATATGGTAAATAATTTAATTGAATATCAAAACTATATGATTCATATAATTGAAGTTATATTATCTTTGGGTCCGACTATATGGTAAATAATTTTAATTGAATATCATAACTATACGATTCATATAATTTAAGTTATATGATCTTTTGGTCCCTTGTGGTTTCAAACTTGCGTAAAGTTCATTTTTGTTAACCAACAAACCACAAGTAGAAACCTCGAATTTTGGTACCATCTTCGGTTTGCAGCAAATTTGTGTCACCATGGAGTGTATTATGAATAATAATTAATCAGATGTTGATAATAATTGCTTTCAAAGTAGTTGTGGTAGGCTAACATATATACCTTTTGGGAAAGCGTAGGATTTATAAGATATGCTCATCATCATTTACAAACAAATTATTTACTAGATGCAAAAATTGTACTTATTTTTGAGAAGCCTTTGATTCAGAAACTATAAGCTTTAGTGCTTGGGAAAAATTGTACCATGGAGTGCAGGATGAAACCGGCTTTTCAAAAGCCGGTTTCATCCAAAAATTTGTCCCACGTGGGGGACAAATTTTGCAGGCTACCCCGCAGCACTGCAGGGTAGCCTGCATTGATACTAACCCAGGCCCGCCCTTCCCCCTCTCAATAATTCCCGCACCACCCCCCCCCCCCCCCCCCCAAAAATAATTTCTCTCCCTCTCCCACACCCCCTCCCCCCAATAATTTCTCTCCCTCTCCCATTAATATATTAATTATATTAATTAAATTAATTAAATTAAAATATACAAATACCATAATTAATTTTTTTACTTCACGTAACAATTCAATTAAAACATATAAATCTTAAAAAAAATTTCATTACCTTCCTAAAAATTTATGAGTTTTCGTAAAAATTTATGAATTCTTAAATTTTTTCTTAAAATATATGATAATAATCATATTAATTAATAAACATATTAATTAATAAATTAGCTTATTTTATTTTACATAATAATTATATTAAAACATACAAACCTTCAAATATTTTTTTTCATGACCTTTGTAAAAGTTTAATGAGTTTTTAAATTTTTATTTTAAATATATGATAATTTTTAATTTTAATTTTTTATTATATGATATTTTTGAAATTTAAAATATATATTAATTTTTTAATTTATATTAAAATATTTTATAAATTTAAGATATATGATAATTTTAAAATTTTAGAATTTAAGATTTTATCATACATTTTAATTTTATCATAAATATTTTTAAAATTCGTGATATCTTTTAAATATAAAGTATATGTTAATTTATATATTTATAGTTTAAAATGTTCCACGAAATTTTAAAGTGTATAATAATTATATGAAATTAAAAATATATGAAAATTTTTAAATTTATAGTGTATGATAGTTTTTAAATTTATAAATTTTGTATTTTTACAATTTAAGATTTTTGTTAATTTTTTAATTCTATAATGTATGATAAATTTTTTTACTATAGTTTATGATATTTTAAAATGTTAAAATTCATGATATTGTAAATTATTAAGTTTTACTAAATTTTTTTAATTTAAAGTATATAAATTTTAAACTTATTTGAAATGATTTAGAAAGAATAAAAAACATTAAATTATTTTAAAAATTAATGGAACACACTTATATTAACTCATTCTAATTATTACATGCTTTATTATAAATTTTAATTTACAAGTATAACTAAATTAAAACATAAACCAGGAAGACTTTTCCTATTACAAGTAACAAACACAAAAATTAAAAATTAAAATAAAAACTTATATAAGTATTTCGGGAAATACTGATCTACAAAAAATGACCCCCTGTACCACATGGGCGTGGTCTTCTCCTCCTTGCCGGGTTTCGCCTAGCTGGTACATCAGCCATGTTACCAAGATCGTCTGAGGGAGGTATGTCATCAGCACCGCTAAATCCTTCCTCAGCTTGCACACCTAAACCCATACCCGGGTCATATGATGCAGGTGTATTACCATACTGAAAGTATGGCACCTGCGGTATGGGAGAGTTAAAAACCTCGCTTGATTGCAGTGCAAAGTCCGGCATAAGCTGATGATACATAGATGAACTACTGGGCATATAAGGAGGTGGAGGAGGTGGAGACATATGTGCCGGAGATGGAATATACACATCTGATGGTCGGACATCAGCATCAACACGTTCATAAGAAACCGACGGTCCAGGGACATCAGTTCTATTGCGTCTGCGACGTTGTGATGACAATGATGATGATGACGTCGAATGAGTAGAATGGGAAGGAGCTGGATCAGCATGGATAAGACCAACTCGTGTAAGATATCTCCTACTGATACGTCTATACCACTCATTGTACTCGGTTGTATGAGCAGCATGACCATGTGCAACTCACAGAACATCACCTATCTGCACCAGATTGTATCTCATGCCCCAAATGGCTATGTGGTTAGCATGTAGCCAACGGTAGTCAGTGACGCCCTGTCCCCGAAGATCAAATTTGTGCAAGGTTTGATCGGCCTCAATGTCAGTAGGGTTTTCTGGTATAGGTTGCTGATATCCAAATTGATGCATTACCCTATCAACTTTCTGATACTCAACAATATGAAAACATATTAAGGGTACTTTAGCACCCCAAATATGCTGGTCTCGATAACAATAGTCTGGTATCAGGTGTCTCACCCCATCATCAATGTAGGGTAATGATATGAATTGCAATCCAAAAACTGTGTCAATGTTTTAATAAATAAAACCTTGAAACATGTCATTGTTAAATGATACATAGATATAAGATACACTTGTAATTATCTGGTCTGCTGACATCCTGTTCAGCATCTCTCTATACCAAGACACCACATTATGGCCGATTTGAGTTACTTTGAACTTTACTCTCCACCTGGAAGTAATTAAAAATGTTAATTACAAGTCATTTACGTACCACACATCCTAGTAGCCAAATGCATAAAACTAATAATTTTACAAACCTCACGCCTAAAGGATAAAGATTATCCCACAGAATGTCTGCCTCCCTCCTCGGTGCGAGAAATGGTAGTCGCTCCCATGCCCATACCTGGAGTAATATCAAAGGTCCAGCAATTTCAGAAGCATCAAGGTGAGTGGCATGACACATCTCCCTGTACAACCATGCCAGGGAGGCACTCCCCCAGCTGTACTGTCCTGCGACATATAGGTTTTCCAACAGAGATAAAAAACAAATGTGCACATGTGTACTCGTCTTACTGGTGAACAACAATCCACCCATCAGCTGTAATATATAAGCTCGTGTATATCTCTGCGCTGTAATGTCATCACCATCGGCTGGAAAATTCTGAAATGTCAATCCTAACCAGCTCATTTTCAATGTGTTACCCTTAACAGCTGTAGCAGGGGGCACAACTCCTAATAATCGCTCGCACTCAGTTGCGACGTCAGCACCAACTAGGCCAGAGACAGGCTCACTGTCAACAGGTAAACCGAACAGAATACTAACATCCTGTAGTGTGATGGTGGCCTCACCGTGCGGCAGATGAAATGTGTGAGTCTCTGGCCTCCATCGCTCTACTAAAGCTGTCACAAGGTGCCAATCAAGCGAAATAAACCCCACCCTGATCACACCGCCAAAACCTGCCATGGTCATGTACTCCAATACTCAAGGATTAATATTATTAATATTTTTAAGAAGTTCTCGGCAGAACACCGCCTCCCTCCGACGGCATCTGAGGACATAGGCCTCGCTCTAAATTTTTAAAAACATATTAGTAAGAACATTTTCGCTAATAAAATTAAATTGAAAAATGAGTTTTAGTAATTCGATTTGTTAATTACAAACCTCGTGATCCGCGAAAACTCTAACGGATCGATGGCTATCGTGTAATCTAAGGACTGAAACATCTACTAGGGCAACGGGATCCATGAATCTGCATAACAAAAGACAAATCAAATATAATGTTAATATGCATACACGACAATAATGTTTATTAATGTCAAAATAATTTTACATGACATGTGGGGGACATAATACCTAATATCTACATAATAAAAAAGTAGAAACAAATACATAAATAGGAAAACTCTTACATTAAAGTAAAGAGTGTGATAATGGAACTTGTCTTTTAAGATCTTGTAATGTTAGGACAATTTTTACGATTGTGTCCTTCCTGCCTACATAAACCACACCTAAGTTGCCTCGAAGACTCTGTAATGTCCATCTCATTATGAATTCGATGTGTTTTCGGCCTACCCTTCTTTCGCAATTTGGACATGTCGGGAACCACATGGGGGAACTGAAATTCTGGCCAATAGTCATCGTGCATCACTGGGTTGAATTGTGGAGTGTATACAAGCTCCTGATTTCTCAGTTTATACCACTCCCCAATAAAGTCGTTATAGTTCAGATGCATGCTTGCACAAGCTGCTATAACATGCGAGCATGGGAGAATGTATTGTTGGGGTTTGTTGCATGTGCACGTTCTTTCATTTAAACGCACAGTATGCTGGTTGCCGCCTTTTCGGGCTTGCCATCCACGAAATTGGGTCTTAATTTCAATTATCCCCAAACCGGTATGAAACTGTCTCAACTCGTGTTCACCTGCTCTCTCTGCCCAATTTTGGATTTTTTCTATAGTGTCGGTTGTGTATTGATTGCCAGCACAAAGTTCAGCATTAATGTACGCCCGATGTTCCACGAAATATTTGACACACCGGTAAAATGTCAACCGCACCAGTGCAGTGATTGGGACTTGTCGCGCTCCCTTCAAGACATTGTTCATGCATTCCCCCAAGTTTGTGGTCATGAAGTCAAAGCGGTGACCTCCATCATGTGCCAATGCCCACTGCTCCAAAGGAATTCTACCAATCCATGCAGCATACTCAGAGTCAAACTGAACAAACTTTTTGAAATATTTATCAAATTTGCGTTTTTGAGTTTGACTCGCAGTGTGAATGAGGAGATTCTTTGCTTTCATATTCTTGTGGGTCTTATGAAAGTTGCTTGCAATATGCCTAATACAAAAACGGTGATAACTATAAGGCTCAGTCCAGCCATTCCGAGGATTTGAAGCAGCAGCAATTATCCCGGCATGACGATCAGATATTAAGCAAATACCCACCCGTTGCGTTACATGCATGCGAATCAAACTTAAAAACCATCCCCAACTATCTGTGTTCTCCTCCTCAACAACTGCAAATGCAACTTGAACTAAACTATTGTTACCATCAACACCAGTTGCAACCAACAATTTGCCCGTGTACTTTCCACATAGGAATGTGCCGTCAATCTGAAGAACTGGTCTACAATGATGGAAGGCCTCAATAGATGGCCCAAAAGCCCAAAATACTCGTTGGAAAATAACTTGTCCAGGATTATTAGTTGGGTTCACTTTCCATTCAAACCGCGTGCCGGGATTGGTGACACGAAGTGCATTTAAATATCTAGGAAGCTCATTGTAGGATTCCTCCCAATTACCAAACACAAGATTTATTGCTTTCTTCTTCGCTTTGAATATTTTGCTCAAACTTGGACTATAATGGAAGTGATCTTTTATCATTGTAAGCAACACAGCTCCTGGTGTAGTTGGGTCTTCATTGATAGTATTTTTGATATATTCAGCAATGATCCCCTTGTCCAGATTATAATGATCTTGAGTCATTCCGCTGTAAACACAGCTGTGAGCGGCATCCAATTTCGTAATCTGAAAATTTTCAAATCTTTTACTAAAATGTCCTCACAACCTCCACTTGCATCCCTGTTCGTGGAGCTTGCACCTGATATCCCATGTGTCCTTTTTGGACTCAACGACTATGAAAGCCACGTAGTTCATAATGTGCCAGTATTTAATAGTATTTTTTAACTCGGCCTTCGTGCTGAACAACATGCCATTGTAAAATTCATTATGCAACTCCCATTGTGCATTTGGAACAATAACAGGATTTACGGCACGTGCCCCGGCAATGTTCACGTCCGTGTAAAAGGGATTCGGGACATATTCGGCAAATAAATCTTCTTCAGGAGCCTCGATAATATCATAATCATCCACTTCAATGTTAAATTGAGGATCAACGTTCAAATCAGGAATATCTTCTCCAGGCGCTTCTGAGTAAGTAATCGGTGAATGCGGCCTAAGAGATGCTGATGCCTCTCCTGCAACATGAGAACTGAGCTGATCGTATTGGCGCCTACTGGTGGGAGATTCCATGAATATGTTTTCAAAATTCGGGTCAACTGTGTCGTGACTCTGAACACGAGACAGAGACTCATCATGAAGTGCGTGCCTATGTAAATAAATCTCTAAAATAAATCCAGGGCCTTGCGCACTGGCATGCTGTAACATACTGTACAAGTCCTTATCATCAGCTACTGCAACTGGACTATAGTTGGTTGAATTATTAATAGTACTTGGACATCGACAAATTATAGTCAGGTACTCTCTTCTTCTATCAACCTTTAAGGACTTGCATAAACGAGCATGAAACTCTGCATACTTGATACGCTTGGGTACACGAATGCACTTAACGAGACCTGAATCGTATTCAAGCCCGTTCGAACCAGTACGCATCTCACCATTAATGTAACACATAATTCCAATTTCTTTCATTATCAAACTTGCACCTTCAAAATGCTTTAAAATATTATAAAATTTCCTCATTATATTGTTAATGAATTCACAGTATTTCATAGATTAATTATAGACTAATAATAATAATAAATGATTCAAATTATAATACCCATATTACTAATCAATTCAAATATCACAATTAATTCAAAATAAAACTATCCAAATTACTAATTAATTCATATTTATGATAAATTTATTACTTATAATGTATATTTTTAAATAATTATATTATTATATTATTATATTATGGTTTCATCTTTAAGTTAATTACATTAAAACATACAAATACAAAAAAATCTATTTATCATAAATATATTACTATAAATTTCACACCGGTAAAATTTTTTATTTATAAATTAGTCTCAAATTATAAAATAAAATTACTATTTCTTACAAAATAATAAAATCACTTTTTATCATAGGTATATTACTTACCATAATTATTATGAATTAAATAATTTTTAATTTCGTAATAAATATATTAATTAATTTAAAACTAACAAAATTACTAAAAATACTAAAACATTAAAATATACATTAAAATATTTTGGTTTCATATTTAACTTAATTATAAAAATTCTTTTTGCCTATTATGAATTAATTTAATAAAAAAAAAGTATGACATATTAAAACATAAAAATACTAATAATGTATATTTTAAATAAATAAAATTAATATTATATTTACCTAATATCTACTTTAAATAATAATAAAATTAATATTATGAAATAATTATATTTTTTTAATAAATACATTAATTAATTAACAATCATAAATATAATAAATTGACTAAAAATTACAAATTAATTTAAAAACCATCCAAATTACTAGTTAATTTAAATTTCATAAAATTATTAATTACTGCAAAAATCATTTAATTACCATTTTAAACTTATAAATATTATTTACTAATTTAAACCTAAAAAGTTAATAAGTTATCATACCATAAATATACTAATTATTGCAATTATCATAAGAATTTCAATTACAACAATTTTTAATTATAACATATAATAAAAATAAATATTTCAACAATTATAATATAAAACTACTGCAAATATAGGTACATCCATGTAACAATGATAAATATAACTTACTATAAAATAAATTCTTCTTTATGACTTACCAGGTAAGAAGCAAATGAGCAAAAAGTATCAACACCGGCAACGTGATTTCAACAATTATCCTAAAAAAACATAAATAAACTAAGAATAATAAAATATATAAATCGATTTTAACATTAAATGCTTAATATATTTTGTATATTTTAAAAAATTAAATTGTATACATAATTTAAATAATTATTGATTAAATATTACTCATTACAATTTGTACAAATATTAAACTGTAAATAAAATTTTTAATAAGAAAATAATTTAACTATAGACTTATAAGAAAAAATTAATTTTATTAATTAAAATTATATAACTTACCGTGATTTTGTTCTGATAAAGAGTGATAGAGATCAAACAATGAAGAATATGAAAATATTGATGGAGGAGATGGATGAACACGATTATATGGAGGATGAAGAAATGAAAACTGAGGGATGAAGAAATGAAAACTGAGAGGATGAAGTTTGTATACGAAAATGAAAAATAAGGGAGGAAGTCTTTCTCTATATAGAGGGGGAGGTCTGAAATTTTTTTGCGGGCTTGCAGGGGAGGAGAGGGGAGGAGAGACGCGTGGCAGACGCAGGATAGACTGAAGACCGGCTTTTCAAAAACCGGTTTCATACTGCATGGCTAGCTTTGCAACCCAGACAAATTTTAAACGGAAGTACCAACTGTTTTTGTCCGGGTAAATTTTTCCTAATAAATTAAAATTTTTTAATACTTTCAATAGTTGTTTATTTTTAGTAAAATCCATTTCAAATAAATTTTAAAAATTCCATATGTAATTTAAAAAATACAATAAAATTTAAAATTTACAAGAATTTTAAAAATATAAACCTAGAATAAAAAAGGGAATACACTAGAAAAGGAAAATATACCAAAAAGAGGAAAGGCGAAAAGACAAGGGAAAAAAGCGAAAAACGGTGGATTATAAATTACAAAGGATCAGAAAGGCAGAAGCAGATAAGGAGATACACGTTAAATTTTGAACATGTAAAAAAAAAGAGACCTAAATAGAAATATAAAAGAAACAAGTACTTTAGATTAACATATCATGAACAAGATTATATAAAACTTAAAAATTTTCAAAAATCTTAAAATTTAAATTTTTAAATTTATCATATATTTAAATTTAAAAAATATTATAATATACATTAAAAAATTATTATATATTTTAAAAATAAAAATTTTTATATAATAAATATTTAAATTATAAAATTATGATATATTTAACAAAAACTCACTTTTAAATTATCATATATTTTAAGAAAAAAATTAAGAGCTCATAAATTTTTAAAAAAACTCATAAATTTTTAAGAAGGTAATGAATTTTTTTTTTAAGATTTATATGTTTTAATTGAATTGTTATGTGAAGTAGAATAAGTTAATTATTGTATTTGAATATTTTTATTTAATTAATATATGTATTAATATATTAATGAGAGAGGGAGAAGAATTATTTGGGGGGGATGCGGGAGAGGGGCCTGGGAAATAGGAATGCAGGCTACCCTGCAGGGTAGCCTGCAAAATTTTTCAAAAGTCGGTTTCATCCTGCACTCGCGCGCCACGCGCGAGTGCGTGACCTGGGCGATGGTCCGACCTGGCAAGCCAGGTCGGACCCAGAAACACGGTTTCATAACTTACCCCCTTTTAACTATTATGATAAAAAATTTATCATTCTGTTTAAAAATTTTTAGACTTAGACCCTTCTGTCCAAAAATTCGAGGAGTTTGCTAACTTTACAGTTGTCCTTTCCCATTTAAAAAAAAAGAAAATACAGATTAGACAATCACCCAACACACACTACCTAAAAGCCAACAGCGACATGAAAAAATGCATCATGTTTACTGCTTTACATTTGATTCCCATTTCATACTAGACTGTCGGCTAGAAGATATTTCCTATTTTCTCACGAGGTGGCTTCGTGGTTACTAATACATAGCACGTGGGCATGACCATAGCCATCAAGACTTTAGTAACTTGACTTGTCATTGACTCCTGTTCACCACCTTCGTTTTGCTTTTGCATTATTGTCCCTTCAATTATTGCTTCCCTTCTCATTGTTTGTTGATTTTCATTCTGCCAAATGACTTTGTTTCTGAAGAGAGCTGAACCAACTTACTGAAGAAGACCAGAGTAAGCCCTTCAAGATACTACTTACTAATTACTTGTTCTTAGTTCTCTTCTTCTTGTTTGGTTTCTAGGTGTTGTATAATTATTTATGATATAGGTTATAGTTATACAGGGTGTTGAGAATTAAGTAACCTTCCAAGTTTATGAATGCTTTCTGAAAAACAAAGAAAAAACACTCTGCAATTTCACATGCAATCATTTTTGAAACTTTCTTCAACTGGTGCATTCCTGAAGATTTTTTAGTGATAAAATAAAAATTAAATAAAAAGAATTATTTCTTACCAAATTTTTTTTTTAAAAAAAAAGAGAGAGTTGCTTTGATAACTTTGAAATATCATTATCCTTGTAGAGAAATAACAAATGCATCCTCCTTTGAGGAGTTTTGAATGGGCTGAATGTACTTCTTTTTAGCCCATTTTGTTACATCCTGACTCTCAGAGATGAGCAAACTTACTGATCAAGGATACAAGAGCAAGCCCCTTTTTAAGTTATTAAGTAATTGTTCTTATTTGTCTTATTTTTGTTTCATTTTCTTTGCTAATTGCTTCACTTGAATTTTTTTGTCTTTGTCTCAATCTTGTTTACTTTTCTTTCTGTAGTACATAAAACAGAACTGAAGCTCTAAAAATGATCTGATTCTTGCATTTCAGTCATCACTCATTATGTTTTCTTTTGCCACTCTCTACTAATTTATTTAATTAGGACAAATTAGTAAACATTTACAATAAATCCGCTAAAAGCCAGAAGAAAAGACTGGCATAGATATATATATATATATAATTTATATATATTAATTTAAGCCCTTCTTGCACTTTCTTGAAAAATACAGGAAAAACAAATTATTCTGGCTGTTTTATTTCCAAGTGAACAAGATCTCTGTTTGTCTGATGTAAGTCTTAATTTGTTTGCTCACAAGTTGTCTTTTTTGATCTGATTCCTCTTAATTTGTGCGCCTGGGTTACAAGTTTCGTTTCTGATATAGCTTATTTTATGAATTGGTGAGTTCTTTATTTCTCCTTATTTCTTTTTCATCATTGAAATTTGTTTTTGATTTTGTATTCTTTAATTTGCGATTATCTTTGTTTTTTTTTTCTTTTCTTTTTGTTTCTACATGGCTTACTTTTCTGGACTACCCACATAACTGATTGTAGGAAGAAATACAAATAATATTACTTAATTCACTTGATTTTTATTTTTTTCTGGTGCTGTGTTTGATTTTATTATGTTATATCCCGGTCCTTGATGATTTCATATTAATAATTATTCTTGTCTCAATTTAAAATTGGATTTGGATCAACTGTATATATCATTTTTAAATAAAAGTTGCCATCAGTCCTCGGTTTTCAGTGAAGTGTTCTGAATAACCTTAAAAGATTTTTAATGGAACATGAGGAATTTGGTTGAAGCGTCTGGACAAGTGGGGAGAGGTTTGTGGTTCTGTTTTTTGCACATGTATTGGATTTGTGTTCAGCATCCAGTTCTCATTTGTTTTCCTTTTGCTTCAATCTGCCTCACTTGGAATATTAATCCACCTGCGTTTGGTTTGCTTGGCTTAATGTGTGATTTCTAATTTGACTAATTCATTTTTATTACCATTGCTTGCTTTTGAAATTCATTTTTATTTCTTGCACCAAAGAAAAAAAAGGTTTTATTTCCACTTCCAGCTGAATCAGAATGGAGGTTGTTCTTGCAATTGCTGGAAAAGTTGGGGAATACATGGTGGCACCAATTGGACGGCAACTAGGATATCTTTTCTGTTACGGAAGCAACCTTGATGAGTTACGCAAGAAAGCAGAGAAGCTTGAGGAAGCCAAAGAGAACGTGCAACATTCAGTCGATGCTGCGAGAAATAACGGAGAAGAAATCGAAAGAGGTGTCCTCAACTGGCTGGGGAGAGTGGATGAGATCTCTGTACAAGTGAAGAATTTTCAAGGAGATGCAAGACATGCAAGGGCTGGATGTACCAATTTGTACTGTCCTAATTTATGGTCACGACATCAGCTCAGCAGACGCGCCAAAAAGATGGCCGCAAATATTGTTGAAATCCAGGGAGAAAAGAACTTGATCGAAAAGATTTCTTACCTCCCAGCTCCAAAATGGATAGACACAGCACCAACTCCTGCAGGTTACGACGCCTATGAATCAAGAGCAAAAATTTTGAATGAGATAATGGAGGCACTCAAAGATCCTAACCATGACATGATTGGACTGTATGGGTTAGGAGGAGTGGGTAAGACAACTCTACTCGAAGACATTGTCAGGAAAGCTGAAAAAGATAACTTATTTGATGTGGAGGTCATGACAACTGTGACACAGACACAGGAGGTGTATAAGATTCAAAAGGAAATTGCTGAGATGTTGGGTATGAAATTGGGAGAAGACAGTGAGATCATAAGAGCATCTCGATTACATGACAGGCTTAAACAAGAGAAGAATGTACTTGTGATGCTGGATGATCTGTGGGAGAGGGTTGATCTGAGCAAAATAGGAATCCCATTTGGTAGCGAGCACAAGGGATGCAAATTATTGCTGATTTCAAGAGATCAAGAGGTATTAACCAATAAAATGGGTGCCAAAAAGTTTTTTCTTCTAGGAGTCTTGCCTGAAGAAGAAGCTTGGGTATTGTTTAAGCAGATGGCTGGTCTTGAGAATTTGAAGGAAAACTCTGAATTTCTATCTACAACAACTGAGGTTGCTAAAATGTGTGCTGGATTGCCCATAGCACTTGTGACAGTTGGAAGGGCTTTAAGAAACAAGAGTTTATCTGAGTGGAGAGATGCACTGCTGCAACTGAAGACTCCTACCTGTAGAGACATTAGTGGAATGGAAGAAGTAGTGGACTCATCGATAAAGTTAAGTTATGATTATTTAAAAAGTGAGGAACTGAAGAATACTTTCTTGCTTTGCGCTATGCATATGGGTTACAGCCTTCACTTTACTGATCTGTTGAAATATTCTGTGGGGTTGGGATTATTCAGCGGCATATATACAATAAAAGCAGCTCGAGACAGATTAAACACCTTGATCGGTAAGCTAAAAGCCAAATGTCTGCTGCTTGGCAGTGATTCTAATGATCGGTTGACCATGCATGATGTTGTTCGTGATGTTGCCATCTCAATGGCATCCCGTCTCCAACATGCATTTGTTAAGAGATATGAAAAACTATATGCGTGGCCAGAAGAGGAGCGTTTGAGAATCTGCACAACAATTTCTTTAAGAGAAAGTGATATTGGAAGGCTTCCGGAGGGTATAGATTGTCCAAGCCTTAAATTGTTTTATTTAGGCAACAAGGAATCTAATTCTTCTCCAATACCAGATTCTTTTTTTCAAGGAATGCGTGGTCTTAAGGTAGTGGATTTAACTGAAATGAGTTTCTCTCACCTACCTTCCTCAATTACTCTCTTGAAAAATTTACAGACGTTATGTTTAGATTTTTGCATGGTGGAAGATATAGACGTGATTGGTGAGCTGAAGAACTTAAAAGTTCTTAGTCTTATATCATCCGACATTAAACAATTGCCTTATGCATTAGGGCATCTGACTCAACTTCAGTTGTTGGATTTGCACAACTGTTCAAAACTTGAATTAATTCCCTCCAACATCATATCAAACTTCAAAAAGTTAGAAGTGTTGAATATGAAAAACAGTTTTTCTGGGTGGGAGGGTGAGGAAGCCAATTCGAAAGGTATTAACGCCAGTCTTATGGAGCTAAATAATTTACATGACTTAAATACTTTGATCATATGGATTCGAGATCCTTCAGTTATGTCGGGGGACTTCCTGTTCAACAAGTTGGAGCGATACAAGATTTTGATTGGAGACGTGTGGAATTGGTCTGGTAAGCACAAAACCTCAAGATGCTTAAAACTCAAGCTCAACATAAATTTTCATATAGTGCAAGGAGTAAAAAGGTTGTTGGAAAGAGTTGAACATTTGCACCTCGATGAATTGAGCAGTGTTGAGAATGTTCTTTACGAGTTGAATGGGGAAGGATTTCCATCTCTTAAGCATCTTTTAATCCAAAACAATGTTGAGATTGAATACATTGTTAACTCAAAGAATTTTGAGTTTATTCATGCATTTCCCATCTTGGAGTCTTTGGTTATCCATAATCTTATCAAGTTGGAAAAAATATGCATTGGTCAGCTTTCAGTGGGATCCTTCGGAAAACTACAAGAAATCAAACTTAAAAGTTGCCATAAGTTAAAGAATGTTTTTGCATTCTCCATGGTTAAAAGCCTTTCCAGCTCACTTCTTAAAATTGAAGTTTCTGAATGCAACGTAATGCAAGAAATTGTTATTTTGGGAAGAGAAGAAAATTGCAATGATAATATTGATTCTCAGAATCTCGAGTTTCATCAATTACAATCTTTGACATTGCAAAATTTGCCATCACTTATTAGTTTTCATTCTGACGAAAAGACACCCCATATGAAAAATGAGACTGATTGGCACATGACTCTTTTTCTGAGAAGGTATGATGTTACTCTATATCTAAGTTTTTCAATAATACGATATTATTATGTGATATTTTTTCAATATATACATGAATATACACAATGCTGGGTTGGATCACATGTTATGGATGTATGTTTGCTAGTTGTGCACAATTTGGTAACTTCTAGAAGAATGTAAGATTAGTACTCATAGGAATTTAGTAACTTCTTGTAGAATGTGAATATATGGTAAATAATTTTAATTGAATATCATAACTATACGATTCATATAATTTAAGTTATATGATCTTTTGGTCCCTTGTGGTTTCAAACTTGCGTAAATTTCATTTTTGTTAACCAACAAACCACAAGTAGAAACCTCGAATTTTGGTACCATCTTCGGTTTGCAGCAAATTTGTGTCACCATGGAGTGTATTATGAATAATAATTAATCAGATGTTGATAATAATTGCTTTCAAAATAGTTGTGGTAGGCTAACATATATAGCTTTTGGGAAAGAGTAGGATTTATAAGATATGCTCATCATCATTTACAAACAAATTATTTACTAGATGCAAAAATTGTACTTATTTTTGAGAAGCCTTTGTTTGATCAGAAACTATAAGCTTTAGTGCTTGGGAAACCTTAGTCTGACTCGATATGAAAATAGGTCGTCTTATGGTACTGAATTATAATGTTTTTGCTGCTTATATATGACTAATATACTCTGTAATTCTAGTAAACAAATCCTAATTAGATTACAAACATCGATTTGGTGTATCTTGATATAAAGCTAAATTTTGAAAGACTAACATTGCATTCTAAATGAATTAGAAAACACTTAACTAAATTTGTTATACTTAAGTATCGAGTTAAAGTATTTAGTGTTCTGGAAGTTGAACATTGATTTATTAGTTATAGTTATATACCTAATTGAGAATGCAATAGATAGCTAATGAATAAAGTTTACTTTCTCATCATGTTTTAAGTGCATCATGTATCACCAATCCTGAATGAATAATTGAATCCAGGTTCATGAATTTGTATATCTTTGTACAAAACCATAGACATCCAATATGATTAACAATGTACTACAAGTCACACTCATACTTGAATTTGTATATATAAGATTCTCTATATTAATGAGTTCAAGGAAACAATAATAGTTTTCTTTATTCATTTTACAGGTAGCACTTCCCAAATTAGAGGCCTTGAAGTTATTGTCGATCAATTCTCATAAGATCTGGCATGACCAACCTTCTGTGGCAAGTTCTTGGGTTCAAAGTCTGACCAGCTTTGTTGTTGAGGATTGTAGAAATCTAAAACACCTATTTTCCTACAGTGTGGCTGAAACTCTAGTCAAACTCAAACACCTTGAGATTAGTAATTGCGACATGACAGAGGAAATAATACAAATTGAAAGAAGGATAAGCAATTCTATTATTCCTCACCCTCATGAAGTATATTCTTTAACTTGTTATTGACATTATTATTTTCTTAATTTCTAATTATGCTGAAATAAACTAAAGTATTGCATGTGGCAGGCTTTATTCCCTAACTTGGAGACTTTGGTAATCTCCCACATGGATAACTTGAAGACAATATGGAGTGTTGTTCATGTTTCTCCAAATTCTTTTGGCAAACTGAAATCTCTCAATATCAAATATTGTGAGAAACTCCTGAGCATTGTTCCTTCTTACATGCTGAGAAAACTTCAGAATTTGGAGACAATAAAGGTTGGTAATTGCGGTTCTTTGAATGAGATATTTAGAATCGATGGCGGTGATGAAGCTTATGGATTGGTGGATACACGGTTGAAAATTTTGAGTTTGGATGGGTTATCAAAATTGAAGCATATATGGAATGGAGACCCAAGAGGAATTTTCAGCTTCCAAATGCTACAAATATTAGAAGTTCTTCACTGTCAAAATTTGGAAAATATCTTTCCTGCCTCTGTTGCCAAATGTCTACAGCATCTTGAAAAGATTGATATAACATCTTGTGCATTACTAGAGACAATTGTTGCAACGGAGGAAGCATTTGATAAGTTTGTATTTCCGAGACTATCATTCATAAGTCTCTATGCTTTGTCCGAACTTAAGAGCTTCTACCCAGGGCCAGGGTTACATACTATTGAATGCCCAGAGTTGAAACACTTAGATGTGGGGCAATGCGACAAATTGGAGTTACTAGGAACCAAATCCTCAAATTCAAGAGAAACATATCAAGTTGACAGACAAGATGTAGAGATCAAACAACCACTCTTCATCAATGAAAAGGTATGAGATTAATGGTTGATAATTATATTGAAGTTATGGAAAAATATTTAATATTTAGAGATTAAGAGAGGCAGTTAGGTCTTTTTAATCACTTACCATTAAAGTAAACTATCAATTTCGTTGGTTTGAGTTACCTGGAAAATAATACATTCTCCTCTAATTTCAATTGTTTGATTAATTTCTTATGCAGGTGATTCCTAACTTGGAATTTTTGGCATTAGATAGCAAGGACGCTATGCAGATATTGAATGCACAATCATTTTTCCACAAGCTAGAAATTTTTGGGCTTCGATCTTTTCACAATGAACAAGCCGTTAATTTTCCATATGGGTTACTTCAAAGAATCCCCGCTCTAGAATACCTACATGTGTTAGATTGTTCATTCAAAGAAATATTTTCATGTGGCAGACAAATGCAATCCAAGAACAAACCACAGGGACTGCAATAGTGCATCTCAAAAGTTTATCATTGGGGGGACTGCCCTATTTGGAGAACATATGCAAAGAAGGCTCCCAACTAGATCCACTTCTTGAAATGCTTGAGAGGTTACTTGTTTGGAAATGCTCCAGTTTGATCAAATTAGTACCCTCCACGGTGTCTTTCAAACATTTGACATTTATAGAAGTCAAAAATTGCGACAACTTGGTGAATTTACTAGCACCCTCAACTGCAAAAAGCTTGGTTCAACTCAGAACGTTAAGAATAGTTGAATGCAAAATGATAGAAGAAATCATTGCAAATGACAAAGAAGAAGAAGAAGAAGAAGAAGAAGAAGAAGAAGAAGATGAGATTGAATTCATGCAATTACAAGTTTTGGAGCTTTTATTTTTACTTAAGCTCACAAGTTTTTGTTCAGGACATTGGGTGTTCAAATTTCCACTATTGACAAAAGTGACTGTGAAAGGATGCCCTAGAATGGAGGCATTTTCTAAGGGAGTTTCGAGAACACCGAAGCTACACAAGGTACAAGTTGAAGGAACTGAGAAGGAATGGTATTGGGAAAGAAACCTGAATGCAACCACAGACAAATTGTTTCACGGCAAGGTTTTAATATTTATCATTCATCGCAGACTTTAGATGCAAGTATTCTGTTAACTTACCTTTTTTGATTAATTTGACTAGAAACGTAAGTAGAGCTACCTTGTCTTGGTTTCTAAAGAATCTGAAAAATATTTGGGGCAGCGGAATCTATCTAATTTCAATAAATGAAACGTGTGTGGAACATGTAGTGGATATGTATGCCTTAAGACATTGAATATATTAATTTTGTGGAGGCCTTAGATTCTTTAATTACAATTCAATAACTCAACTATATATTTTAATTTTTTGGAGGCCTAGGTATTTTAGAACTTCCTAATATTCATTGCATACAATAAACTTGGACTTCAATGTTGTCAATAATAAATTATTATTAGTTTTGGGTCTACCAGCCAAGTGTATCCTCATTTGTAATGGCATTAGAAATGGAATACCACTCCCTCCTTTTATATATTTTTGTGCATGTGAATGATCACCAACTTCTAAAAAAACAGTACTAGAATTAATGGTTCCATTGGAATGTTAACCATCAGTAATAAGACATAGGACACATGCATGTAACTTACGATTGAGGCCTAACAACTCAAAATTATTATTAGCGTATAGAAATTTTTGATACGCAATCTATGATGATGTGAAACACTCGAAAATGAACATAAGTGATGGTGATGGACTCACATGTGATCAAACATTGGTATTGTTCATGTTATGAGGTGGAAGATGACTATTGCGGTGTGGAAAACAAAAATTTTTCATTAATGAGGGTCTAGTCCGATTGAGAAAATCATTGAATTTGTTTTCATTTTTTTTTTGTTTTGCTACAGGAAAATCATTGAAAATTTGTGAAAAAGAAAAATATAACTAATAAAGAGAAGCAAGATTTAATTTTGATGTTGCTACTTCCAATTTGCGATGAAGATCAAGAAATGAATTGGTGATGAGCATAGTTGTACCAGAAAGGAAGAAAATATGCAACTTTCTTGAAATCAAAATAGATGAAAAAGTAAGTGACCTAATTGAATAGGGAAATGTTGTAGTGAAATGAAAATCAAACACCATTGGCATGATCTAGAAGAAATATGAAGATTGCCTACAAGAGTAAAAGAATGCAACCCAAATTAAGAATAGCTCATTTGAAGAAAATTAAAATTTCAAATTAAGGGGAGTGTTTGATTAGTGATGTGAAATTATTAGATGTATACATGCATGAATTGTACTTCTTATTTTATTTAATTAATTATTTTAAAAAAATTGATAAGTAATAATTTTATTGATAAAAAATAAAAATGTACACAAGTTGGGTACATAGAACCCTCTAAGATAATAACAACAACAATTATATTTGTTATGGCCATTGGCATTAAGGGGTATGAGCCCAAATGATTATATATTATGTTATAATTCTATGTCTAAGCAATATAGGATTTATTGCTTGACAAGGGGTCTAGAACCCAAGCTCTTAATAAGGTCTATTTACGTACCTAGCTCTGATACCATGTTAGAGCTACATTCTTAAAACCAATCAATTGGTATTAAGGAATGTGAACCCATATAAATATGTTATAACTCCACTTCTAAGCAATGTGAGAGATTACTATATTGACACCCCCTTCACATGAAACGTGGAATTCTGACACTATTCGAGTTGTAGCGATTTAGGCCAGAGTGTTAGAGCGCTGGGCCGAGTGTAAACCAAACTCTAAAGCCAATTGTGACACATGGGCCTATAACCCAGCTTTTAATGAGACTATTGTCCATACCTATCTATGATAATATGTTAGAGTCACACCCTTAAAATCAATCAATTGACATTAAAGGGTGCGAGCCCATATTATTATATATTTATCAATTGCCGCATTGACAGTATTCAAGCCATCTAAAAAGTTTGAAATGGATCCTAAAGAGGATGAGGGTAGGTGAATAAAAGTACATTGGAACCACGTATTAACAAAAATCAGTCAATGAGATAACATTGTGATTTATTTTTATTATTTGAATTCTTTTTCTTTTTGTGTTTTAATAGTGGACTGAAGAGATTAAATTATAATAAATTTTATGAGTAATTCTTTGTTTTCTTCTATTGGTATTTTTGAATATATAATAAAAAATTAAATGTAGAAGTATAAATAAAGGATAATTAGTTACTTAAATAATTAACCCTAGTAGTTTTTATTTATTTATTATTATTTGAATTAAAATGAAATTCATGTCTATGTTATTAACTCATGATTTAATTTAATAAATAACTTGCTTGTCAAAATAGTTATTGATCACATAAAAATAAAATAAAAAACATATATATTAGTTGATTTGGTATGTATAAAAGTATTTGCTCATAACTAACGTGTTTAATTACAAACAAAGATGACGAGTCAAAATTTTAGTTGAATGATTTGTTGATGTGTCATCGTATTATTCTCATAAGTTTTAGGTAATCATAAATTTTGTGTTATTGATAGTTACGAGTAATGAATGGTGTTACTGGTGAATGAGTTAAACAAGAGTTATGAATTACTGGATTGTTAGTAGTATAATTTGAATAGGTTATGAGTCTTGTGATCTTGGATCTACGTCACCACTTGTAATTGGTTTTAGAAAAATGAAAACCTAGCTAAGTGCTAATGTGAACTTAAGTGCCGAAATAGAAAAGTTGTTTAAGAAGGTATTGATACTATTTTATTGGTCAAATTAGTATGTAGTAATTTTTTTTGTATACTATAAGTTGGACTTTAATCACAAGCTATTGATTATTGTTTTGTAGAACATGTAGCATCTTGTCCATGATGACTGAATGTAGACTGAAAGTTATTCATTGAATTTCATAGGTTGCACTTCAAAGCATAGAGAAGCTGGAACTATCTCAGTTCCCGGAGCTGCAAAAAATTTGGCACGGCCAATTTCCAAACAGTTCTTTCTTCAAATTACGAGAACTCATAGTGGAAAAGTGTGATTTTATGTCAAAGGTGATTTCTTTGAAATTATTACGACTCTTGAATAATTTGGAAGAGCTAAAAGTTGGAAGTTGTGATCTGGTAGAAGCAGTATTTGATTTAGAGGGCACCGATGATATTGAAGAATATCACGGCCAAGACAGAGCAGCTATTCATTTGAAGAAATTGACAGTAAGTCATCTATCAAGATTGACAGATGTGTGGAACAAGGACTCCATAGGTTTCTTTAGCTTCATGAACTTGCAGGAAATACATGTTTTGAACTGTGGGAGTCTGAAATATCTATTTCCAGCATCTGTAGCTAAAGGTCTTGAAGAACTTGATGAACTTGACATAGATTCATGTGCTCAAATGGAGGAACTTGTTACCAAGGAAGAAGGAACACCTGGAAATTCAATAACCATTAACTTTGTGTTTCCTAAAGTAACTTCAGTGTCTCTCCAGAATTTACCAAAACTCAAGTATTTCTACCCAGGACCACATACTGTAGAATGGCCAAAGTTGAAAAAGATATATACAATATTTTGTGGTAAGCTGGAGATATTCCCGGCTGATTCCATAAACTTTCAGGAAACAGATCCAGAGGATGATCAACCAGTTGCAATAATTCAACAACCCATTTTCTCGATTGAAAAGGTATTGTAGAAATAAAGAAAATAAAATGTTTTTAAGTGCACTGTAAATCAATTTTCTACTTTCCTTAATTTGTTCCATTTCTCGATCAGGTACTCCCCAACATAGAGGAATTGTCATTGGATGGCAAGGATGCCATGAGGATATGTTACGGCCAATATGTTGTAGATGCTCTGTTCCCTAACCTAACATTTCTCCGGCTACAGTCGTTTGATGATGAACAAGCAGCTAATAATTTCCCATATTGGTTAATTCAGAAAATCCCCAACCTGGATGGACTAGTTGTGAAGTATAGTTCATTTCAAGAGATATTTCCTTGTCAAAGAGATGAGGCCGGGGAGACGCAAACTATGGCTGTTGTGCAGCTTAGAAGATTAGAATTGCGGGCATTGCCTAAATTAGAGGAGATATGCAAAGATGGCTTCCAACTTGATCCAGTTCTTGAGATTCTAGAAATATTACGAGTATGGGAGTGCTCTGCTTTGTTAGATTTAGTGCCTTCAACGGTGTCTTTCAATCATTTGGAAAAATTGGATGTCTGGAAATGCAATGGAATGATACATTTACTAACATCCACAACTGCAAAAAGTCTTGTTCAGCTCACAGAAATGAAGATAAGGGAGTGCGAAATCATAGAAGAAATGGTATTTGACAAGGGAGACCAAGGAGAAGTGGAGATTGTTTTGGATCGTTTGAAAGTTTTGGAACTTGAATGTCTACCAAGCCTCATAAATTTCTGTGGCTCAATGAATTTAGGCTTCAGTTTCCCATCCCTTGAAAAAGTGATTGTGAGACAATGCCCCAAGATGCAGGTATTCTCATGTGGAGTCTCAACCACCCCGAAGCTGCAAAGAGTAAAGGTTGAAAAAAATGGATATGAATGGTATTGGGAGGGTAACCTGAATGCCACCATAGAGAAGATGTCTAATCACATGGTATGTATTGAATCACAATATTCCTCCGTTGCCCTCTCTTCATTTTTCTTTAGCTTCTTCAATTTCTTCCAACGCAGGTTGGCGATGGTAATTAAGAAAAGCGGAGGCACTGGGATTCATGGTCTTCAACGGTAAAAATTACATACGTGATAGTATATCAAATATTAAATGAAGAGTTTATTATGTCTCTATTTTGATATTCTAGAAATAAATGAATGAATTGATTTGGTTTTTCGTTGTAGGGCAGTTGAGGAGACATCTGTTGTACATTGAGCTTTTTCGGATTTGGTTCTTTCTTGAAGTTTGTATAATCTTGCAATTAGGTAATATATATATATATATTTTTAACATCAGTTCATTGAGAACTTATTGGTGCTTGGAATCATTTAAGATTATTATTTTTATTATATTTTTTTTTTGTGTTTGATTTATATCTTATTTTTTACAATAATATAGTTAATCTTTCAAACCAATCTAATATTTTGGATATCATATATCTACAAAGAGATTAGAAAATAAGATAACAGATCTATTTTGTTAAGTTGTATATAAAAATGTCTTTAATTAGAGTTATTTAAATATTATTGTATAAAAAGTTGAAATAGTGTTTGAATAAGTTAATATATAAGTGTTGTGGGATATAAGAAAATTGTTTTTTTTTAAAAAAAAAAAAAAAAAAATACATATTGAGTGTTAAAATTACTAAAAGGACTATTTTGATTAATGCTATGATCATATTTGTATAAATAAAATAATTATTTAAAATTTTCTTGTATTCTATTTGAAAAAAAAAAAAATCTAACTTTTGCTTTTAGTAGTTTTAGAAAAAACTCAAAAATATTTATTTTTTCATAAAATTTAAAAAACAAAACCTCTGTTACTAAAAAACTTTATATTTAAAAGTTAAATCAAACAATTTTACAAGACAATGTTCCAAAAGGAAGTGCTGAAGGTAAGAAATAAATTCAAATTTTCAAGCATAAGATTTTAAGAAAACTACATCTGCAACCATGTAATAAGAAAAAATATATATACATATATATATATTCTCAACTAGTTATATAGTTATATGAAATTTACTAACTATTTTCCAACAACCAATTGCCCTTAAAGATATAAATTAATACTAAACCAAAGGACAGAAAGATAAAGATATGGGCAACTGCAAAACGAAAATTGGAAAAACAAAACTCAAGTACAATTGGCAACAAATTTTCTAAAATTAAGTAAACAAACAACTTTAACTAAATTCAAATTTGTACTCTGAGGGTTGACTTTCCCATATTTGTAATGAATCAAAATGGAAGTATCTTACATGAAATACATAAATAAATAATAATATAAGAACTGGGTCAAACAACACATTTTGATAAAACAAAACTCACCTCCAATTCCAATAACCCATGCTGATCTAAATGAATATCATGTACAAGTGGCACCAGATAATGTTGAATGAAATATATAAACTTGTACTAATATTGTTGAATGAAATACATGATCTTATCTACTACTTATTAAGAAAATCCAACCATTATATTTTCATATTTTTTGTCGAATATCCTAAAATAAACCAAGAAATGTGAGCAGATAAACTATTACTTTCATCTCTAAAATTCTTAATCGTCTCTAATATAATTGTCTTACGATCCTCATTCCCTCTCAACTTCACTTCTATTTTTTTTTTTTCACATACATCAAGTAGTGTCCCTCAATTAATGATTACGGAGCGAGAACATAATAATTACTTAATCACATCGTACAGGTAAATTATTGCAACAAATAGAAACACGTACCAAATGTCTGATAATCTGAATTTGTTTTTAACATTCCCATTATTTCCAGAACAAAAAGATTACAAAAATTGTTTCCTTTCCTCCCCAAGTTTTACCATGTTTTCTAGTTCCTACTTCTGTAAATGATACATTCCAAACCCCACACAATTATATACAGGTCGTAGTTACAAAGATATTAATCTTGATTCGAGTATCTTGAGAATTGTGATAGTCTAAGAAAAATACAGGACCAAACTTTCAACTTTCAAGCAGACTGTAGTAAAGTAATATAATAAGGATAACCCTGGCATGTTCCTGAAGCTTGGCGCCCTTCCTCATGATTTCCCCGACCATTAGATGGTGAAAGATTCCAATTTAAAACATAATTTGACAGATCATATGTCCCAGGAGAGAATACACAAACCTGAAGAGGAATTTCAACGGAGGACTTAGGCTCAAGTTGGACATTGGTGGAGCTTGGTCCAGACCAAATAAACGGGCAGACACTTTCTAATGAGAGAGGTTTCCCAAGTTGTGTCCCAGGGACGTTCGATGCAACTTTGATGTCGTTGACTAGTGAAACATCATGCCACCCTGCTTGGTTACCTGGAGTCGCTGACTGAATGGCATTTACACCAGTCAGGCGGCCAACATTACCGGCAGAATCGAAGGTTTTCATACGTACAAAAGTAGTGGCACCAGAAGAGTTGTAAATGGTCATTTTCAGTTTTACTTCACAGAATGAAGAGAAATTATGGTGTAAGGTTCCAGGCCCTTCCACTAGCCATGAAATTGGGGCTGCGCTAGCAACACTATATGCGGACAGTGGGAGGAAGAGAGATCGATAAATCCAGAAATATGCAAGTGAATAAGAAAAATACAAGAATCGAGTGAATCTAACATAGCAACAATTTTTAAAGTTTAGAATGTAACTTGCCTGCAGTGACAAGAATGATGAGAAATAAGATGAGGTGCATTACAAAACCCAGGATCGGCGTTAATCTTCAGCATCCGAGAGATCAATATAAAGTCGATCACGTTCAAGTCTCCCTGATGCAGAAATAAGCTCATGGCAATAATATTAAATGAATAACCAAACATAACAAAGGAGTTGATTTTAAGGGGGGAAATATATGGAATATAGAACAGGAGTTTGTGTAGATAAGAGATTACTGTATTACCCCTAACAAGCTATTATTTGATTGGTATTGAAACTGTTTTTCTACTGTGGGGAACCCCTTAGAAGTGTAGCATAGATATTTCTTATAAGATGATTTATAATAGTATGGTCCAATTTTCACAACTTATTTCTAACTAGAAACTAGATTTGGGTTTGGGGGGTGGGGAAGAGAGCATTAATCTTGAACCAAGGATAAAAAATCGTTTCATTTTGGCCGAAATGAGCAAAACATTTCGGTTTCTACACCGACCTAAGTGAAACACACCATTAGAAATGAAACATGTAGTTTCTGTGAAAATGATGCCATTTCACTGTTTCGAATCGAAACCTTTCGATATCAACTTTAATTTTACTAACGAAGGCTGATTTGGTCAACTTTTATGAAATCTAATAGACAATAGCATACCAGGCTGTGCAGATCTGATCTGCTCTTCTGCCTCTTTGTGCCCTAGTGTTTTGGTAGAGAAGATGACTCTAAACGTTGCATTTCATTTAAGTGAAATTTGTTTTTTTTTTTTTTTTTTTTTTTTTTTTTACCTTTTGCTATCTGTCTTGGCCTAATACTTCTTTATTTTAAAAGGCCTTTCATTACTAACAAAAACAAAACAAAAAACAAAAAAAGAATAAATTGCCCTATTAGCAAAAAATAATAATAAATTAATTTATCAATCAAATTTAATGTAGCAAAAAGGTAAAAATGAGTCTTATCTTAGTAATAAAAGAGAATATTTTCTCACACAAGTAAATTGTTTTTCTTTTTTTTTTCCATTCTCACTTTCTTTCTCTTTGTTATTAATTTTCAATATACATTGTTAAAACACACTAAATAACATAAATTTCGTGTGTTTTATGTAATTTTTTTTAACACAAATTATATATATTATGTAGTTTTTATATATTATACAAATGCTTCCTAAGCTTGAGTATTATGAATAAAACTGGGTTTAGCTTTGACTTGTTAGTTTTAGATGTTATTGTAATTTGATTATGTTCTTCATTTTGTATGTCTAGGGTAAGACTTCTACTTTTGTAAGTATTTATTAGTATTTTATGTACTAAATTAATCATGCTAGATATTTATAAAATATAATTATTGTAATATATGTTTTATTATATGTTTTTATGTGTTTCTAAATAATTTATCGTTTCACAAATCGTTTCTGTATCTAAATTTAACAAAACAGTAACTCAAAACAAATTTTAATAATTGCCTTGAACACTGGTTATATATGTCAAAACCAGCTCAAACAAGCCAAGAAAAAACTCAACCCCATGTTGGTGAACCTAGTATTTTATTTTTATTTATTTATTTATATGTTTGCTTGAAATTTTCTATAAATCCTCTCACGCCTTGTTCTTTACAAGTAGAGTAGTATAAAAGAAAGCTCTTACACATTCCAGATCCATTATTCGAGTACTGTAAATGATGCCCAGCACAAGCATATAGATTATTCTGAAAGAACTATTGTAATGATACTACTAAAGATAATAAAGAGCGACAAAAAGGATGACATACTACCAGACATTGTACAGCAGATAATTACATACCTGCTGAGAAGATTCTTGCTGCAATCTTTCACAGTGGTGAAAGTCAACCAAGGGTGATCTGGTTATATCATAAACCGAATCCCCACTACCCTGAGGAACCAATCTTACATCACTTGCAAGGGGCGTAGAGATAGAAGATATCGTATCCTCTGAATTTGATAATTTCCTACAGCTCTAATATCAAAAGAATAAGTGAGCAAAACTAGAAAGTTCAATTAAAAAAAAAAAAGATGTACTTGAACTAATGCCAGCTTGCAGGCATAACGTCTGTGTAAGAAAGATGCAGTAGACTGATCTTTAAACAACACAACATACAAGGTCTAATATATAAAGATACTAATCATCCAACATGTTTGTAGCAAAGCAGTTTACCTCGTTACTTTGTTTTCTATTTCTATATACACATCTTCTGGTTCCAACAGTAGGCAATAGGAATAACATCAATCTATTTCAGTAAGAATACATATTCACATTGCTTGAGGAGCTTACAAAAGTATGTTTGACTATCAGTTCCTAGTCTAAAGTAGAGTCAATATTTAATATAATCTGCTGATATCTTTTCATCTCAGTTGCTACTCAAATTGTATACCACAACTTGCAAATTAAAATAGTAGTTACATATCTTAAGGACATTTCTTTAAAGCCACAGTTAGAGAGAGGTAACAATTAGGCGGGAACATAAAATGTATTCGCAAAATAATCATCAGAAATGAAGAGAAGCTTTTAATATTCTTCTTGGTAAGTTTAATAGAATAGAACAATAATAGATTACAGGAATGTTCTTGTAGACTAATCCATGGATTTTTTTTTCTTTTTCTATTACACTTATGATGATAAAAGCTATTATATACGTAAAGACTTGAAAGTAAATAAATTATTTTAACTTTTTTGTACACAAAATGTACAATTACAAGTTACAACTCGTTATCCTTCTTGAACACCCATATTCCAGAAACCAATTGTTGGGATTTCCACCTTATCAGTTGACTGCTTGCATACTTTCAGTAATATGCAATTATAGTACTAGTTCTCATTTTACCAAAGAATACTTCAATGGGATTAATGCATAAATTTTCCACATTAAAATTTGACTTCTCCAACCAAGTTTTTTTCATTTGGCATCTGATCGTTTAACTCCTTATCTACTTTTTCTAAACCTTCCCCACAGAAATGAAAACCTATACATACAGTTAAGTGGATTTATTTAAATAACTTAAGTAATTTCATTACATTAAAAAAATTGTGTAAGTTACTAATCAAAAATAAAAATAAAATGTGCAAGTTTATTACATATCAATCTGACCCGTCCTAAAATAAACCGTCTTTACAGAAGTAGAACTAGAAAGCATCCTAAAAAGCTCAATCAAAAGGTAAAGTTTTCTGTACAAACCTTCAGCATGAAGAAACACGATAGTCCTTGACCAGCCTTTAGAGAATGTAAAGGAAAAATACTATCTGGAGGCTGAAGCAATGAGATTTCCCATTGATTCCCAACAGATGACAACTGATGAAGCTGGAAACTTTCCGTGCTTGTCCTGTTAACCACATCCATGCGTACAAGGAACTGTTGCAATCTCAATGGAGATGGGCTGATTTGAAAAGACACATCTAACGATGGCAATACCTGGAAGTGCCAAATTCCAGAAATCGGGAATTAGTAAGGTTTATAAATGGTAACTATGAAGATATAAGCTGATTTGGGAGCCTAAAATCACCAGTTAAAAATGGCACCCAGAGAACAAAATATAATAATAATAATAATAACAATGTTTTTCTTTGACTTAATCTTCATAAACATTCTGCTGAAAAAAGGGATGACGCCTAATTTCTGTAAACATAACATGTTAGATTAACAATTACAAGCTGCTGGAGAATCTTATTACCGTTTCTATAATTTTCAGAGCTAGGAGTATCTTACTAATTTCCCTCCATTCTGGTCCTGCAGTCAGCCATTTGCACCGGTTCAATCTTTTATAAAGCATTATCTTCATGGACTTTGCTTATGTCGGTAAGTTGATGTTACGTGTCATGTTTGTAAGTTGATGTTACGTGTCATGTTCGTAAGTTGAACCAAAAGCTTTGACAGACTTGGTCGCAAGTCATGAATAATCAATAACAATGTCACAGTTTCATTAAAAGTGATTGATTCTGTATTTCCCCAAGTTCTCTGTATCCCCAATTGAATCCCAGCTGCTATGCCTAGATCTTTTTCTTCTTCTATAGTTAAAACCTCAGCAATAACCTCATTTCCAGATATTCACCTTCATAAACCCTTGACTTTCATGACCTAGAAAACTATATCATTCATCCAAGACTAAGCATCAAAACACATTTTTCTAAAGAAAAGACCTAAAGTACATTTGCAGATACAGTTCACAGGGCCAGAGAACATCTAATTCTTATTCATTTGGCCTTCCATGACCTAAAATTATCCCCAACCTATCATAACCCTAAACTGACCTTCAACCCTTTAATTTCCAGCCCCATTTCACTTCTTAAGACACTAACACTAACCGCCAAGATAACATTTTCCTTTTCTGCCACCAAATTTCCTGCAACCAAACAGAACTAAATATCGAATCTAAGGATCTTTTCTCATTAGTCCACAGCACATGAAGTAGAAAGCAAAGCAAGCCAAGCTAAAACATTTCATCAAATCGAAGAACAAACCTGTAAATTGTAATGCAAGCGAAGAGTGCGGTATCTAATGACACTTGATATATCCCCCATCTCATAGTATATGCTTATGTACAGGGAAATGTATCCAGGAACTGCAGCCCTAAGCCAAAGTGGCCATAAGAAGGGCATCTTCCCTTGAATTAAAGTATCCTGTAGCACAGAAAATTGTAAGCCATAAGACCAAGGAGTGATCCTTGGCCAGTAAGAAATTCAGCTTAAAATGCCAACATCCAGCTAACAGGGAATACATGTAACACTGACCTCTGGAAAGAGGAACACATCATGAGACATGTCACTATTAGCAAGTGCACCACTTTGTCCTGAATCTCTTTCCTTCTCTAAGCAAGCAGGAAACTGTGTGGTCAAATTCTCCCGATTTCCAATGTTCAGGAATCTCGAATGACTTACCTTCATCTTCAGATTCTGCCAAAAATAAAGTCAATAAGCATAACATGTTTAAGAAATACACGCATGCAAGGGTGTATGGATGCCAGACCAAGCCAAGCCTAAAACATAAGCAACTAGGCTATATCTGTTGTTGAATTCCATCCATGTGTCCGCACTCTGCAGCAACCTTTTAGCTTGTATAACAGTGGACACAGTAAATGAATCCCAAGATGCCCCGATATTTACACTGAAATCAACTAATTATAATTCCTGACATCAAAGGCTAACTACTGTCCACAAATGCTGTGACTACAGGAACAATATAAGAAGTTCAATAATAATTACTATTAATTAGATTAGTTCAATTCCGTAAATGGTACCTTGACAGGATACTCCGATTGATTCCTCAACTCCAAAACAAGTTGTTGCAAAGTCCCTGCATACACCTTCTCAGGCAGGGGCTGGATGGAGCCGTGAAGCCTCGGTATACTCTAGATTTGGGGAAAATAGGTTATTCCATGTAGTCGAGATTATGAGACTTCAAGCTAAAGGTGAAGGGGTTTTTTCAATGTTTTTTTTTTTTGGGGGGGGGGGGGGGGGGGGGTGGGTATTGAAGAGGAGCATACACCTTAATCACCATAAACTTCAAATTATCATTAGGAGAAAGTTTTGCTTTCCTGCTTCCCTTGACAACATTCTTTTTCACATAAATAGACTGAAAGTTGTGAAAACCAACTACAGAACCTGACAATTTCCACCGAACACCAACAATTTGCAGAGTACCTTCCACTCTGGGTGTAACCGTTAGCTGCACCTGAATATAGAACTAAATAATTTCAAAAAAATTTAGCTGATAACAACTACCAGATTTTAAAAATAATAATAATAATTTTTGAAAAAATTGAATATTTAAGTAAATCGCATCATTTACATACTTCCATTTTTTCCTCTTTCATCCTTTTTCTGGTCTGAAGTCAGGTCATCATGTTCAGTAAACATAGTATCACACATGTACATGGTTTGCCTCATGAGATGATGATGCAAAATTGAATATGGAGTTGAAGACATTAGGAAAAGAAGGGTATTGAGTTAATTTTGTGTTCTTGGTCTTCATTAGCCTATTTGGTTTGGTTCTTTCTAGTAAAGGTGTTATTCCTGTAGAATTTCATTAGGCAGTTTTAGTTTAATTTAGTCATTTATTTTAATTTAGTGTTGGATTCTTTACTCTAGGCTTTAGTAAACTTGGCCCTAAGTCAATAAAAGGCATAAAGCATTGTAATAGGTCATTAGCGACATCAAATGAGTTAAGAATTTCAGCCGCCACGAAACTCTTTGGGTTGAGTTAATAAGAATTCTAGCCGCCATGGAGTGATTTGTGTAGTGTGATGCAATACCTGTTAAGGGGAGAAAAGAAAGGAAGAAGAAATCACACCTAAGAAAGGTAATCGAATCAGACTATGCTTTTCCAAACTAATGATGAATTTATGATCAGAAAAAAATAGGAGAATCTCTAGTATGCAAAGTCTCTTTGAACCCATTTTTGTTTTTAGTAGGAAAAAGTTTTGATGCCAATAGTAAAGAAAAACTTACATTAATATTTAGAGATTTAAAAATGTTTTTAATTTTCTTTTATTCTTCTTTTAAATGGTAACAAGTGGCAAAATAATGTGATAGCCCTCCCACCCCAATCTTCCCCTTCCTCCCACTCACCCCAATCTTCCCCCCTTATGTTTCAAACCCAAGACTTCTTTTATTCAAAACAGAAAGCGCGGGAACAAGAGATATGATATCTGGAAGCTTTAACAGAAAGCAATTAGTAAAGGGCATAAAACTGGGAACCACTTTGCTATAAAAGCCAGCAACAATTATAATTTCATATTCCAAGTACTAAAATCTCTGACATTTTGGTGTGTGTATTCATTATTGTGCCAAGAGGAATTTAAATGAAAGTGACACCTACATTGTTAAAGATACTCAATTATTTTATCACTTTTAGTGAGACGTTATTCCTTGTTTCCAAAATATTTCTGTTTCCATACTGTTTATAAACACCATATCCGAGCAGAGGTCAAACAGTAGCTCAGGATGTTAATTGTTACTTTATGGATTTACATTCCAAACAAATATCTGGCATTTCAGATAACTAAATCATATTGATAGAAAACACAATGCTTTGATGATAAGTGACATGATTGTAGAAAGAGCCAATTGCTAAGTAATACAGTACTAGACACTAATTACAGAAATTTCAGAAACACAAGTTATTGAGAAGCACTAATCAGTAGGGTCTTCGTTTACCTTTTCACGGTTAAAAATAAAGATGCAATCTCATTAGTAAAATTGCAATAAAGAGTTCTTGTGTTCTGTTCCATAAAACACTAACCGTGATTGTTTCACCAGCTCCTAATGAGCAATCAACCTCAGACAGTATAAACAAAGAGTCGTCAGAGCTTATATCCCTGCTGTAATCAATGAAAAATAAATCTTAGCTTTTGCAAAAACAACAGAAAAGAGGTTTCTACAACATGATAATTGATAGTTCCTTTGAAATGCTACCGTAATTTTGATAAGATACACAAGAAAATTAAATCTTAGGAAGATTAACATGCGTACATATTGGTTGTCAACTTTTCACAGTTATCATCATTATCATTCTCCTCGCTTGACTTATTTCCATCTGCACCATCGGACAAACTGTATCTTTTGAGGACAGCATAGTATATATATAGTTCCATGATATAAATGTACACAAAAAGTGCAAAAAATAGGGATCAATGAAGGCATAAGCTTACCAGGTGTCCCTTCATCAGTTTTTTGCCAAAGCTGGCATATCAAGGAAACACCCGATATGGAAATCGCAATTTGAAGAGGGTTTTTGAATTCGATACCCACCTTCACTGCTTCTGTAGGAACAATATGTTAGATAGAATTCATATAGTACACCTCCTGTGCCTTCTCTTTTTGTTCAAATTAAAAGTTATTTACTAACAAGCAAACACTCACTAGAAAAAGGCGAATTAAAATGGCGTTCAGACACCTTAGCCAAAGAATGAATAAAAAGAAAAATAACACTTACCCACGTTTTCCCCACCTTGTGGTTTGTATCATTATCTTTTCGATAGAAGTAAAGAAGTTCATAAAACTGTACATTCATCTATTATTCTATCAGTTCTCACCTCTATCAGCAAAACAAAAAATATAACAACTTCTAGCAGTTTCTGCAGTTCAAAGGTTATTTTCATGTTTATCGGAAGTACTATAGGAACATACTAGCGGAAGCCCAAAATGAAAAGGCTTCATCCCTAACTGCTACCTGATGTAATTTAACTGAATAGAACTCCATGCTTCATATCATTATCTTTTCCACATAAATCAATGAAGTTTCATAAGTTAATCCTACGTCATATTATTCTACGGTTTTTCACTTTTATCAGAAAAAAATAATAATAACAAGTCTAGCAGTTTGCACTGTTTAAAGCTTAGTTTTATCTGGTCATCAGGAGTACTACTGGAGTTACCAAAAAAGAGTACGATTGGAAAATACTGCCACAAGCCCAAGGAGGATTCTTCCATAGGTGCAACCTAATGTAAAATAAACACAACAGAACTACATCTTAGGGAAATTGGAAGGAAAAAAATTATGATGATTTGTAAACAGAACTTTAAGTCACTTGGTTTAGGTAATGGGGCAATGCCTATGATGCCCACGGCTGAGACGCACTACAATAGTGTATAACCTCTTTTCAAAATAAAATACATGTATATATATATATCAAAGAATATGCATATCCCTTTTGAGTGGAAAATGAAATCGAAGAAATACTTTGCACATAGGTCAGTCAAAATCGGAAAGAGACCAGAAACTTGTGGCTGCAAGAGGAACAACAAAAGAAGATAAAGACACTCCAAATAGCGTTATATCTGCATTAAAAGATTAGATGACTGTACCATGCATTGATCAGAATCCATATAAAATACTCAGCCTATTGAAAATCTAAGCAAATTTTTTTCTGACAAGAGGAACTTAACTTGGAAATCTTCACCACTTGCAATAAAATATAGAGGCTATATGGTAGATAAGCAAATGTACAACCACTTTTTATATATGGGAAATGAACACTGAACCAAATAAACTCTCTTTCCAGGGCACAGTTACTATAGATTGAGATATTATTATATTTACATGAACATTGTCGATACCGCTTGCCCAGACATAGAATCAGCCATCAGAAATAAGTTAAACCAATAAATGTGCTTTACTTGTGTTCTTTCTTATGCTTCTTACTTGCCATTGCACCTTTCTTCTCTTATTGAGTCACATGTACCAGGCTAGAAAAAATTGGTAGTACAGGTTACTTGTCCTCGAATGTTTAAGAAAAGATTGGAGAAGATTAACTAAAAGGAACTTCATACCTCCTGCAACACAAACATTTGATTCTCTGTATTTTTTTGGGATAAGCTTCGATTGCAACTCCAACCAGTTAGTTCTTGCAGTAGAGAATGATGGAATCATTTCCTCCTCCAAAGAACGCCACAAGCTTTCTCTAGTGCTGGCCTGGAAAGATGATAGAACTTACAGCAAAGTTTTTATTTTATTTTTTTAAAAATGCTAAATTTGCTGCTATATGGAACATAAAAGTTGCATCTAACAAGCAAAAACGAGTTCAAACATGAAACAACTTGTGCATATAGGAATACTAATGAAAATGAAAAAAAGAAAAGAAAAACTAATAGAATATAGAGCAGACATCTGAATAGGTGGTATGAGACATGCCAACACAGAACAACTATATATCACATGTATCATATAGCATCAAGTCTTAATTTGGAAAATTCTGAGCCTGGTATGTGGCACCATCAAACAAGGTCACAAAGATATAGCAATATGAAAAAGAGCTTCTTCTTCTTTCTTTCTTTCTTTTTTTTTTTTTTTTTTTTTTTTTTTTTTTTTTCAGAGTAAAAGCATGTAATGTATGTTTTGTCCTTCCTCCAGCAAAACAGGAAAACAAAAGAAAACAAATTTTAGAAACAAAGAGATAACTCAACTTACAGCTGAAGGTGATGCATAAGTTCGATTATCTTCAAAAATTATTTTAAGAGAAGAGATGTTGATCACAGGCAACTGAAGCTTCATTACCTCAAATGTCTTCCCTGTTTTCTATGACATACAAGAAAAATAAAGATGATGTTAACTTAGTGAAATAATGTTTCAAATTCCATTAGTGTCCAATTCGACATTCCAGATGCATTGAAAGCCACAAAGTGCTATAACTAAGACAACAAAATATTATACGCTAAAATATACAATTTGCAAGTAGTCGATAATTTATATAACAGTCAAGGTTTTTTTCAGTTTTTTTGATTAGTTCGTTATTATTCTACCCTAGGAAGTACTTCCCAGTTCCCATTCCAGGAAAGGGCCATGCTTAAGATATTAAAGCAAAAGCACTTTCTGATGCAAACAGGTCCGATTCAATTATGCCACACATATTAGCTAATAATATCTATATATCATTCAGCAGATGTACAACAAATTATGTAAATGCATTCTATCGTAATGAAGTTTTCAAAAAAGAATCATCATCAACAACAACAACAATAATCCTCAATCCCAGTTAATTAGGTTAGCTACAAGAATCCTATCAAATTATTTAGTACTTAGCAGTTGGTACTTCCCCTTATGCAAAATCTTCATCATTCGTTATGAACTAACCATGTCATACTTAATTTTCCTTATGAAAGCTTCATTTGGAACAGTATTTCAAAAAGCATTGCGAATCAAACTTTACCTATCTAAAAGCAACAATTTGGCCACTTATCTACATTCCAATTCTTTAGCAAAAATTTTGAAAAGAGCATTTGAGAAAATGAACCTTTTTTCCAATCAACCCAAACATCTTCATGAGAGAAAATGTTTATCAAAATATGTTACAAAAGATAGGAACCTAAGAAAATTAGAGTTCCAATATTTCTTTCTGATGAATAAGCGTAAATTAAAGAAGCGGCTGCAAAGACCACAAACTATGTATACCAGGAACATGTGGAAAAAGAAAACCTCAACCAAACAAAACGGAAATAAAAAGAATCAGGTTATAAAACATGAATTCCTTATGGAACAGAAAATAAACTAGAAAACAGTGTTCACCTGAACAATTTGAAGAAAATCCCTCAGGAAAAACTCCTGTGTTGTCTTGGACTGGTGACTGCAGGCCAAGACTTCCAACATATGTTTGACAGCCACGTCATACATCTCAAGAGAAGCATACCACCTAAAACAGATGATATTATACAACAGTTTCTGATCAAAATCCATGCAGACTACATCTGAACCAAGTAGAACTTACTGTCCTATATGGAAATGAACATGATCTTTGATATGATTCCATGTAGTTCCCTTCAAAACAGAAATGGCACTTCTGTATGTGCGGATTGCATGCTTGATCTGAAGGAAATAAGGCAAGAGCAGTTTTAAGGCAAGAGCAACATTTTACATGCAAAAGATAACATAAATACATAATACATCATTGAAAGAGGTACCTGGTCACACTTTTTATAGTGATCACCAGCGAGAACAAGATGAAATCCATATTTCCGCAACATAGAAGGTTTGGTCAACAAGTAACAATAAGATGCTTGTTCAAGCATTACAGCTGAAGGCAGAGGATCCTAAGTAAAAGGAATTGTCAGAAGCAAAAAATTGTATTCTTAATCCATTTTAAGTAAGAAGAATTGTCAGAAGCAAAAAATAGTATTCTTAATCCATTCTTGCTTCAAAGAAATAGTGCACTACCTCACCACAAACACGAAAGTAAACAGTGGCTGCCTCCTTATACTGATCTCGTGTCTTCAACATTTCTATCCACCAAAGACCACATCTTGTTGCATTTTGCTGACCAGATGATCCAAGTTTCTGCACACGTATCAAACTTATAAAAACAAACAATAGAAGGTCAAAGGAATATAATAAGCATACCATTCAGGATATGCTTTATTACATTGATCTTTTCGATTTTCTAATTAAAATGTCATAGCCCTTCAATTCAACAAGTTAAGAAAATAAAGAGTAACTAACATACTGAGTAAGTGTTAAAAGCATTTTCCAAGCAATACTCTGCTTCTTTTCTTGATTGATCCAACAAGAAATAAGTAAGCCCTATCATTTCCTGCAAAGGTCGGCAAATCAATAAAGGTGCATCAAAAGATCACCACATAAGCAGAAATCAAACAAGATGTCAGAAAATGCAATGGCAACAACAGAAATCAGCTGACTATGCTATAAAAGCATGACTTAAACATGAATACTGCCCTCACTATCTCAGAATCTGACCACCAATATTTATATTTAAAAAAAAAAAGAAGTCCAGATATGGCTTTGTTCACATTATATCATTCAATAGAATTCTCAACTGGAGCTTTAACAACTGACTAGGAATAAATAATCAAAAAGTAGATAAACAACTCAAAATCTACAAATGTTTTAACTGCTAGTTTCTATACCTTACATCATGTGAAGCTAATCCATGATTTTATTTTATTTTTTGTAATCTAATCCATAATTTATATGCAGTATATATGTATTTCTCTACTCATCAATTAAATGTATCTTAAACAAAGAAAAGTTACTCTTATATTTTCTTTGGGGGGATGTGGTTCCACAAGTGTCAATAAGAAATCAAAGGAATATTAGTACTATACATCTAACATAATCCAATACGGCGCTATGTCCTGCTGGATAATAAAAAGCTGCATTAGCAACTGACATTCTTTACTAGGCCTCTGTAGATCATTGCCCCACTCTAGTACTACAACGACAAGCAAAAATGATGACTATCAATTTGATGGAGATATTGAAGAAGCAATTATTTTCATGTTAATTGTAATTGGGAATTTTAATTTAATTGTACAATATTTAACATTAGGATTACGTTTAGTCATTTTGGAATAACAATTGCTTAGTAGTATGGGGTCAATTAGAAACTATTGTTAAGTTAGGGGTTTTATTATAATCTACGAAGCACAAATACGAATACGAGGATACGGCATTTTTTTGAAAATCTAGGATACGATATGTCAATTTATATATATTTTAAAAAAATAATAATAAGAGCACAAATGTTATTAATTAAAAGAGAGCATTCATTACAAATTGTAATCACAGTTTGAAAATGAAAAATAAAAAATAAATAACAAACACAATTATGGTTTTAAAAAAAGACAATTAGACAAGATATATATTTTTTTATAGCTTAAGGGAAAGGGAAAATAGACCAAATTCACACTTTTAAGCTTTAGGGTACTAAACACATGGCTTACATGACATTAAAAAAAAACGCTCCAATTCCAACAAAATGCTTTATCTAATCTACTAGACCATTAAAAAAATAAAAATAGATACAATTTAGAGACAGACCTCTCCCGGCCCTCTTTTTCTTTATAAAAAAGAGGAGTAATTTAAAAAATTAAAATAAATAAATAAATCAGTCATCATTTCTTCACCACAGGCTGCGACTTGCTTAAGAAAAAACCAAGTAGCAGTGGCCTAAGTAATCAGGAGACAGAGAGGGCTGAGGAGTTTGAAAATTATCACATAGGCAGATCAGGATCTGCAATTAGGACCTCTGAAATTGAACAAGATTTGCTGACTTGGGGCTTACTTTTGCACAAAAATTGGTTGGGAAAAACAAAACAAAGGTAAATCCCCAAATCTCATTATTGAAAATGTAATTGTTTCTCTCAAGCTAAATCACCCACAAAAAACAAAGAGGAGCTGCCCGCCATGCTGGTCTATTACATCTTCTTCCTCCACTCTTGTACCAACTAAACAAGAGATCCATAACTGTACCAAGCATCACCCAAACTTTCTCAAAAAGCTCAAACACCAACTCCCACAAGATTCTAGTAACCAGACAGTGAATAAACAAGTAATCCACAGTTTCAACATTGTTTTTTCACAAACAACACCAACTTACTATGTAAACACTCATTTTCATTAAATTGTCTGTTGTTAATATTCGATTTAGGTAGGTTGTCCAAACAAAAAATGTGGCCCTCAACGGCACCCTAGCATATCAAACAGATTTCCAAGGAAAAGAGACTATGCTGCCAGAATTCAGCTAAGTATAAAAGCTTTTAACAGAGAAAGAATCAAAACAGCTTGATGCCCACCACATAACATCCTCCCTTTTCCCATTTATGTTAACCTTCTAAGCAGATTGAGAAAGGCATCTAATGGGTCAACTTCCGAGTCTACAACGAACAGTTGATTTGTACATCCTAACATAAACAACCGCCACTATTATCCATGCAAGAGGAGACTGTGGCAATTTTGCTCTTGCCAATATATAAAGATCCGGGAACATGTTCATCAAAGGGGATTCTGAACATCACAAGTCCTTCCAGTAGAAAACATGCTCTCCATTACCCACCTTAATCGAATAAACTATTTAGACAAATCCCAACCCTTTCTAATTGCAACCCACACCAAGACACCATAAATCCTTTCACCAGTAAAGAAGACCGTCCACCAGGAAACATGCCATATTTCTCAACAATCATCTTCCTCCAAAACCCTTTGGAGGGAAAGTTGCCACAACCATTTCCCATCAACACACAGTAAAAGAAACTTATGCTCACCATCTTTTCCGAGCCAAAGAAATCTCTATATAACTTTTCGAGTCTGCTTGAAACAGAAGTCGGAATTTGGAAGAGGGATAGGAAATAAGTAGGAAGGCTAGACAACATACTTTTGATCAGAGTAACTTTGCCCCCTTTTGACAAGTACAACCTTTTTCCATCCAGCCACGAATTTTTTCAGTTCTTTCAATGATGGAATCCTAAACCTGCACAACTTTAAAAGATGACCCAAGTGGTAATCCCAAGTAAGACATAGAAAGGTAAGAGACCTTATGGCCTAAAACGTCTGCCAGCTCCAAAACATTACCAACTTCCCCACCGAAGCAATCTCATTCTTGGATAGATTAATTTTCAACCCAAATACAGCTAGAAAACCAAAAAAGATAAATCTTAGTAACTTCAATTGTTCGCCACAAAACCATTCAACCAATCGAAACATTGTGAGATCAATCTACTAAAAGCTTCTATAACAATAATGAAGAGAAAATGAGACAAATGATCTCCTTGTCGCAAACCGCAGGAGCTCCCAAAGAAACCCACCGGAGACCCATTGATAGTCACTAAGAAACGATCAGTTGAAATGCACATATGAATCCAATCCTTCCACTTTCTCCCGAAAACCATTCTCTCCAAGAGATAAAAAATAAAGAATAAAAAAAAGTATAACATGGTCATAAGCTTTCTCCACATCAAGTTTGCAAACTAGACTCGGAATTGAAGATCGAAGTCGAGAATCAACACACTCATTAGCTAGCAAAACTGAGTCTAGGATTTTCCATCCACCTACAATGGAATTTTGTGAGTTGATCTTTTCTAGTATCATCCTAAGTAGTTGTGCAAGGACTTTTGCCAGCAACTTGTACACACTTCCCACCAAACTAAGAGGGCGGCATTCTTTGTCACGGCATTGTTCTTTCGAATCAAGACAAGAAACAAAGCATTAAGGCTCCTTTCAAGGATAGTATTTTCATGGTAGAAATGGAAAGTTTTCACAATATCATCTTTCACTACACCCCAACACCCTTGATACAAAGATATGGTCAAACATTCTAGACTTGGAGCCTTATTCCCATTGCAAGGGTATAAAGCTGCCAACACCTCCTTTTCAACAAACCTCCCTCAAGGCAAAAATTGTCCTCTATTATGAGTAAGATTATGAATAAGTAAGCATAATTGGCCTTATCACATATTATGTACATGTAACCTATTGTCTATAAAGATAGGATGTCCGACGTAATTAGGTTATGACTTCATAAACCTTTTCTCTTTTTTCCTCTGCTGCCTACTCTCTCTTTAGTCACATGTCATTGGCCACTGATTCGATATTACAGCAGCACATGTTCTCTTTTTCCTTCTCACTTTTCTTTTTTCCTTTTTCCTTTCTTTCTCGGTTTCAGATGGAATAAACCATCCATCCCAGAACCTAGATTTCGTGATTGATTTAATAGGGTGCAAATGCACCATTTGAGGCAGGAGCACTACAGGTGGCTTGAATGAGCAGTTGAGAAGTGCGGTGCACCATCAATGCTGCCAATTGGTATTACCAGGTGCTGGTGCCCTATCGTTGTTGTCCGAGGAAGAATTTCAATTTTGATTTCATTTTGCTTGCTCATCAAGTGTTTGATATATTTCCTCACAACAACACAATGTGTATTTGGGTTGAAATAGTCACCTCGAGTGTGGTTTGGGAGATTCAATGAGGTGATGCTTGAGTTTGGGTTGAAAAGGAGTGCTGGTGATCATTCAATCTTTTAGAGGCAGTCTACAACTGAATGTATTTTGCTGGTTGTGTACCTGGATGCTACTGTAATTACTAAGAGTGATACTGTGGGGATAGATTCTCTTAAATT
Source organism: Quillaja saponaria (assembly GCA_029379385.1). Taxonomy (NCBI): domain Eukaryota; kingdom Viridiplantae; phylum Streptophyta; class Magnoliopsida; order Fabales; family Quillajaceae; genus Quillaja; species Quillaja saponaria. The sequence continues at coordinate 8,566,239 of CM055618.1, forward strand.
TTTCTTGCAGGCCAAGTTCCTAAGCAAAGACTTGGGTTCATTAAAATATTTCTTGGGAATAGAAGTTGCTTGATGCAAGAAAGACATCTTTTTGTCTCAATGAAAATATATACTTGATTTACTCACAAATACAGGGATGATGAAAGCTAAACCCATTCATACACTATAATTCCGAATTTACAACTTCATGCAAATGGTGGAGAATTACTTGAAGACCCGGAAAAGTATCGATTGTTAGCTGCAAAACTAAACTACTTGACAGTCACAAGACCTGATATTGCGTTTATGTTGTGTTATAAGTCATTTTATGTGAATGCTATAATGTAGATCTTGAAATATTTGAAGGGGGCTCCAAGGCATGAACTATTATATATGGATCATAAAAACTGCAAAATAAAGGGTTTCTCAGATGTAGTTCAGTTAGGTTCTCCATATGATAGAAGATCTACTACTGGCTATTGTGTTCTGCTCAAGTAAAATTTAGTAGTTTGGAAAAGTAAGAATTAGACCATTGTAGCTCGATCAAGTACAGAGCTAATGTGGGTTCATCAGATTATGGAGGAGATTGGTTGTGGTATTCTTGGAGCTATGCAACTATGGTGTGATAACTAGGTTGCTATTCATATTGCTCAAACCTAGAGTTCCATTAAAGGTTATGAATAAGTAAGGGTATTTTGGTCTTATAACAATTTTGAAAAAGATATGTGATTTCTATAACCATCTCCTCAATTTTTTTCAAAATGCCTTCCACTAACTGAAAGGTTACTAACATAGTTGCATCTACTCCTAGAATTTGCCAAACGATGAAAAGGTTTGTATTTTTATCACCTTTTAGCCATTAGGCTCTAGATTTTTGTATACAACTAACCTCCTCTTTAAGGATTAGGTTTTCCAAAACCCCACCAAACATCACGTGTCTTTGAATCTCAACCTCAATCAACTTTCATTCCTACATCAAGGAATCTAGAACACACAACTCAAATCCAAACCATAATTTTATTTGGAAGCCTAAGGTTTCTCTAAAGTAGGCTTTTGTTTGGTCAGGGGTTGTTAATAGAGTCAATACTAATAAGTTGTTGCAAATGAGGAAACATTTAGATGAATAATTCTTGGATCTTTATGTGATGTGTTTACGAAGTGATGAGACTAATGAGAATCTATTTCTTCATTGTCCTTTTGCTTGGAATCTTTGGTGTAAACTATTTGACATTTTTAACATTGCTTGGGCATGTTTGGGTTCTTCACGTATGATTCACTACAAAAGTTTTAATAGGGAAATGTAATTGTCTATAGTGATGTGCTTGCTTTCTTTGCAGTGATTTAGAAAATATGGTTGGAACAAAATGCAAGAATTTTTTTCGTGTGCATAAACTCTCATGGCATATCCTATGGTATAACATTGTTTTCTTAGCTTCTCTTTGGTGTTTAGCTTTGGGATCTTTTCAGGATGTTTCTATAAGAGACATTCAATGTGATTTGCAAGCCTTCTTGTTTTAAGATTATAATTTTTTTCTTTAATATTTTATTTTTGTTTAAGAGGACTTCTTGTCCTCCCTTTTATTTCTTTCTATCTCAATAAAATTTCTTTTCCTATGCAAAAAAAAAATCGTCTTACTACCACCAAATTCTCCACAACCAAACTGCCCCAAAGATCCCATCTCTGATTCCCCTCAATGGACATACATCACAATTTTGAATAGAAGGCCCATGAGGAGTCTCTTCTAACACGTTGCGCTGAAAGAGCTTTGGGAACCACAAAATGGCTATAAGGATTAAGCCTCAGAAACAACCTAGCATATAACAAAGAAAGAGATTATGCTAAAATAAATAACAGCTTCTCAGATCATTCATTTGTCCAAGTTCAATAACATCAAGGACCAGTCATATATTTAAAAGAAAAATTAAATAAACAACATAACGTAATATCATTAAATTAGTTTTTGACCGACAATAGGTAAGTCAGAGAAACTCCCGTTAGAACTTAATCAACCACAAGAAAGACTATGCTTTTTATTTAACCACAGTGACAATCTTGCAGCACAAAGAAAAAAAGAAAAAAGAAAGGAAAAAAAAAACCATGTACTTCAGATTAAAAATACAAAGCTACCTGGACACCAGCATAGCGCTTCCAAGCTTTATCCAGTTTGTAATCTGTAGAGATTAGGCGATAATTCGATAATGCAAGTTCATAATCTCGTAACATAAAGGCACAGTCACCCAAAACTCGGATTTGAGATTCAATGGAGCTGAAGGTATACCTTCAACAATGAAGAGGAAAAAACAAATTATAAGAATGCAAGGAATAAAATGAGAATAGGAATCTAAATAAAATGTGTATAGCATACATAGAACCAGTTGGCGAATCTACGACATCTTCCTTCCCTTTTCTCCACCATAAGTTTTTAATTTGGTTTCTAAAACCTTTCCTTGTTGCAGAAACCTAAACAAAAGAACGTGTCATAAAGAAGAGACAAGGACGAGCAAAGAACAAGGTAAGCATAAATAATAGTAAGAAGTACACTTCTCCTTATACCTGAACTTAGAAGTTCTAAAGAAATAGTACCTGTTGATTAAGCACACGAATCTTCTGCTCCATATATGGAATGATGTGTTTAGATGATAAATCTTGCATGAGATCTTTGATCTGCACCCAGACTACACAAATTAGATGGTAGACACAACAACTCTAATTGAATCAAGAGATCTTAAAGAACCAAGTTAAATAATATTTTAAACAATTGGTGGTGACAAGAAAGTACCTCACTAATATCATCAACATTAAGAAAGCAACCAAGATGCTGACTGGGTGAAGCATCAGATTTCTGTCATAGTACATGAGAAAGGAAAAAAAAAAAAGCCTAAATCTCACTAACCATCTCTGATGTTGATAGGAAATTTTTGATTTATATAACTTTTGCAAGAGAACAAGAGGAAAAGAAGGAAAATAAAAGGTGGAACAAGAGGAAGATACAAATTCTAAAACTAACTTACATATGGAGCCCAAGGGTTCTCTTGATGTTTTAGCTGCACATTTTGTGAAGAGTTGATGCAAAGTAACTGACAGTCACTTGAACCAAACGTACTCCTCATTTCTGCCAATAATTTAGTTGCTCTGACAAAAAAGAATAGAAACTCATAAAAATGTAATCTCATTACAACTTAATCTTCAATGAGGAGTGAGGACTATAGATTGTGAAGGAAACATGTAACTCATGGCTAAAATCAAAGTGAATATTAGGTAAGAGGACAGAAACTACAATTGACATTTCTTATAATCTAAAGATGGAGAATATCATTTTTCATTCTGATAATAATGCTTAAAATCTACAGGCAATGCAAACAGTGAAGCAGTAGCTCTCTCAACTAACAAACTAAAAAAACAAAACAAAACAAAATTTTAAACTTTGAAGCAGATAAACAAAATAAAAATGTTAGTATTATTAATAATGGGATCTAGTTCAAGTCAAAATGTCAAATTAGAAAAACTCAGATTTTTCTCAGTTGCAAAATTACCGACAATTCCCCTATGATACCACTTCCTTCAATAAGAACTAATTCAACATGGTCAAAATTTAGATTAATTATGTTTAAGAAAGTAAAGGTTACTAAATATCTTCTCTCAATGCAAAAACTTTATAGAGATGGGACAACCTTGTAATTAGCAAATTCAAATAAATCTATTTAAGGGGGAGTATCTTTTTTCATTTTGAAAAGTAAATGTTACTAATTTCTAGAGGAAATATGGATGAAAATTGTTTATGGAATTGTTCTTTCTTTGGTGATTTAGGAAGTGTGGTTGGAACGTAGTGCACAAATTTTTCGAAACCATGGCATTTTCTCTGGGATAAAACTATTTTGCATCTTCTTTTTGGTGCTCTACTTCAAGATTGTTTTTGGGTATTGCTTTAGTTGACATGCAGAAAAATTGGCGAGCTCTATTGTATTAGGCTTGTCTTTTTCTAGCTTTAGGTATGTTTAGGAGGACATCGTGTCCTCCTCCATGTACTTCTTTCTTACTTCAAAATATTTTTTTTTCAAAATTACTAAAAACCAAAGTATACACAACCATGTGCATGAGAAGCAAGGAAACGCAAGGAGATCAGGCCAAAAAATTCAACATCTATAAATTCCAGCAATGATCCCAAAGAAACAAAAAGAGGATCAATGGGAAAGAATAGAAAATAAGCTTAAAAAACTAGTCGATCCATGCTCCAAAAAAATGATCCTCATCCGTACTAGGAAATCCATTTCTTAGGTATTTCCCATTCTTTTTTCCTTTACTCAAATATAAGGATGGAGATGTGTCTTGAATCCGGTTTCGTGAGGATATTTGGTAAGGGGATACTCTTTTGTAGTTGCTTTCCCCATGTTATATAGTGTTTCTAATCTTCGTGATGCTCCCGTTACCGTACTTCAGAAGTTCAATGATTTAGTGGAGCTTTCACTTCTCTAGAAATCCAAATGATAAGAAGGCCATGGATCTACTTTTGTTCTTAATATTCTTGATTCGGTTCACGTTACTAAGGGATCTAACAGTAAGCTTTGGACACTAGATAGTGCAGCGTGTTTTCTAGCTAGTTTTTCCTTTCTTTTCTAGCTCATGACCCCACTCCATTTGCTTCCTTCTTGATCTCTTTTGGAATGCTAAAGCTCCCTCTAAGGCTGAAGCTTTTGTGTGGTCAATTATGTTATTTAATAGTTTAGGAGCTTTCAGTATGAGAAGAAAGGGAAGATTATTTGGAGAAGTGCTATGTTTACTATGGCTTGGTGTATAAGGCTAGAGAGGCATACAAGGATCAATATTTTGACATTGAAGCTGCTTCATGGTAAAATTATTTTATTCGCTTCTTTAAGGGCTTCTCCTTTAGGGGCCTTTCCAGAGTTTCTTTAGCTGATATCAAAAGGGATTGGATGCTTGTTTTGTATTTATTTTCTTTTTCTTTCTTTATTTCACTTCTTAAAAGACGACTTCTCTTCCTCCTTCTTGTACTTTGTACTTCCACTTTAATACAATTTCTTCTTTTATCTAAAAATAAATAACTAAATTACTTCCTGCTGAAGCCAAATAATCATTGGTGTCAACATCACGAGTTAACTCCTAAGATTGCACAATCTTACAATCTCACATACCCCAAATGATTAAAAACGTGTCAAAAATCGTAGTTTAGCAAGATCAAAGTAAGATCGGTAGGATTGGATGTAAAATCGTAAGATCGGAAGGATCGGACCGATCTTTCCGATCTTACGATCCTATGGATCTTGAAAAAACTCATTATGGGCTGCTTTTTGGGGTTGGATTGGCTTTTTTCATCACTGGGCTTATATAGACCATCCTAGGAACTCAATCCAAGACCATTACCACACACTCTCAACCGCTCTTTCTATGAAAACTAGCATCCATATCTCACCTCCATCTTCCTCTCACTTTATTTTTTGGTTATCTTAGAATATGCATCACATTTTTTATAAATATTATTTATATTTATCATCACACAACCAAGTTTATGATAGCTAATTACCTATCCTAGGAAGAAAAAAAAACTAATTACTAGGCTAATCTATGCTTGGTAGTTTACAATCTATAGTAATTTATTGTTCATAAATTTTTTGGTGATGTGGTAAATATGTGGGTATTTATTATTTATTTTGCTCTTATGTTTGACATTATAACTTATTACAAGTATATTTATATTTTTAAGAAGTATTTTACAAATTTTGTAAGATATTTCAATCTTACGATCCGATCTTGTAGGCCCCTTACGATTTTAGTTAAGATCTCGATCTTGACAACCTTGCAAATAATGCACACAAGTGCTAGAACTCTGCTCTAATTAATCATGCTATAAGCATGAACAAATCTCCTACCCAATCAAGCCAAGAGATCGGTAACAGAATGGCATGATCCAAGAGATACTAAAAAGAGACTATCAACTCATAGTTCCCTAGCCACAAGGAAATATAGAAGACGATGATTCACTGTCTCTGTCACATTTGGCCCTACAACACAATCAAGATATATCTCTAAAAATTATCTTCTTTGCAACTATGATTCAGAGAAATTGTTCAAACAGCCAAAAGAAAGGCGGAATAAGCAAACTTGGAAGAAATTTTAGCCTACAACCATTTTTCCAACAGAAATCCCCCTTACCTAACAAGCTACTGCAAGTGACAGGTCTTAATAGAGTTTAATACTTACTAAACTTCTAGCTTAGAATATTATATCCCTCTCCACACCACACACTGCTCCTAGAAAGATATTAAATAAGATGTCTTGGAGTCAACGCCTTACCCTTGCAAGGACTGTTTATACAGATCAGTCTAGTGAGTAGTCCAACATGAGGAATTCAAATAATTGGAAACAATAAAATCATCTATGGTGGTGAGTGAATGATTAAGAAACAATACTTCAAACAAATCCAAAAGCAAAACAACTTCCCTAAGATACAAAAGCATCCATTCACCATTTTAAAGCTAACATGCTTCACAAGAGCTCAGGCCACTCCTAATCGCTTTCCACAATCCACAAGATAAGAACCAGTATACCTGTCTAGAGGCCCATCTTGATTATCATGCACCAATAAATAATGCTTCAAAATCTTTGGATCCATTGCACCATCATTAAGAAGGGAAGGCAACTTGTTAGTGTTGAAGAGGTCAACGAATCTGTTAATAGGTTGTTCATCCTTTGAAGACGCAACCAGAAGACCTGCAAGGTATTTTTACAGGAAAACCAATATAATCAAAAAGGTAATTGGAAATTGGGGGGTGGGAGAGGATAAAAAGACCCCAAAAAAATTTGGAGGGCATATGGATCCAGAGCAGATAAATAACCAAAACTGTTAAGAGAAATGAAAGAAAAACAAGAAGAGGTCTAACTAATTTCAAAACGTTACATGCCACAGGATGGTCAAAAGCTTCATGGTCTGAAAAGGACACCATATGGACTAGCTGTTTATTGAAACACTGAAACCAGGATGATGGATTTCCAGATTCAGAACCTACAAAAGAGAGCCATTTACTACACATTGGTCACTCCAAGTCTTAGACAAAACAAGAGGTTCAAAATACCTGAGATCAACATTTCACATGAGTAAAATAAAGTAATGAAAAATTAATTAAAAAAGATACTAGGAAAAATATGAAATACCTGAGTTCAACATTTTACATGAGTAAAATAAAGTCATGAAATTTTTTTATTTTTTTTTATTTTTTTTTAAAATGCTAGGAGAAATATGAACAATAATTCAGAGATTGTAGCTTCCTCAAAAAAATAAAAGTAAATCAGTTACAACATTGCTGATGAAAGATTATGTAGAGTATATTACTTACTGACTAGTGCATTACTAATTTGGGGTGCATCCGAACACAATTCTGAAAGGTCTTTCTCCCCAGCCTCTGTAACAATTTCCTTCAATTTCTTTTTACCTACCTAGTAAACAAAATAACAGATGTAAAGATAAAATGAACCATAACCAGAAACAAATCAGGTACTTAAATCATGACATATGTGCAGCCATATGTATGTAGAAATAGCTAATGTTCATTACTATGTATTTCAACCTCAAGCATAAGGAGAAAATCGATTTTTCATACTTTTCTCAAGTGGCAAGTTACTAGGCAAAAACTATAACTTCAATAGATATATTTATAGAAAAATAAAAAACATGTAGCAGGTTGAAATTTAGTGTTTCAAGTTTTGTGCCTGATGGAGTATTCATATGAGCCCAAAATTCCTCATATTACAACTTAATTGATGCATCAAATATATAATCTTAAACAGATAAAGAGCATGTACAAGTTCAAAATTCCAGATAGTTTCATTTTGTGTATGTGATGAAAGATGCCCACAATCTCAAATCCTCACATTGTTTCTTGAACATATATATAATATTTGGAATGCAGTTGAGTCCAACATTCTCACAATTCTCTTTTGAACTGTTGTTGTCTAGTAAAATTAGGGGATATTAACCTATTCTGTCTACTGGTATAAGATACATGTAACAAAATCATATATATGTACCATTTTAGTTTTCTTAGCATAGAAATGACCCATTGAACAATTACCTCCAAATTTGGTTGCTTGACATCAGAAGCATAATATAACCGTAATTTAAACTTCTGAAGCCTGTAGGGTTGGTCACTGGCTGTCCGTACAGGCACTGCAATAATCCAACCACACTATATAAAAACCATTGTTCTAGCCATTTACAACATCTGCCAGTAGAGAGGTCAAGGAATTACCATCGATGTTGTTGAAGGAGCTGAAGGGATTAAGCATCTGAAGGAAGGAGAGGCCGTTCTTTAGGCAGTCCTCTTCGACGAGAGGAGTAGAAAGAACCATTACAACCGGAGAGATCTCTTCCAATAGCATTCTGCCAAGAGAAGTGTTTGCCGGATCCACCGTCATCTTCTTACTCCCCGGAGTCTGAAGTTTGCCGATACGATACGAAGGTTCACTCTCGGTATTCAAATGTTGCGGTCGAGCTTCTTCTCGGTGCGAATCGAGGAAAAAGACACACTTCGCAGTCGTAGATCTGATTTGGTCGTCCACTAGTACTCTGGTTCCGCGAGTGCCTGAGAAAGGAGGAGTAAGAAACGCTGCGTTTAGTAAATTTCTCCGTCTACTTACTTCTTCCTGTTTTGAAAGGTAAGCCCAGCTGAATAATCTCAGCCCAAAACTCTTGTCTAAACTAACGAGTAACATCCTAGAACACCTTAATAAATTTAGCTTTTTATATGTGCATTCCATACACGTTATTTTTCTTTCTAACTTATAATTTTTTAAATTTTGTCCAACATAGTTTAGATTTCACACATAAATGTAAAAATATAAAATAATAATAATAATAATAATATATCTCATTTTTATGCATAAATTGATTTAACATAACAATCATGATTAAAAAAAATTTAAATTATTTAATTATGTTTCTTTCATATAAATTTTATTATGGAATTTTTTATTTTTTTTTATTTTTGCATTCTCCATTAAAATTTGAAAAAATTATTTCAAAGTAAAAGAAAATTAGTATATAGAAAGAAAAAAAAATGTGTGAGGAATATATGAAAAATTAAATATATAAAAATAAAAATAAAAAGAGAGAGAAATTTTCTAAAAATTTATCAATAGATAAAGGAAAAAAAAAATGATAAGTCAAGAATGGATATATACAAGAGAAATGAAATAATTAAAAAAAAAACTTTTTTTTTCCCTAATTGTGAGATTTTTCATACAAAATTAACTTAATGCATAAAAAAATAAGATATTATATTACCAATTTATTTCGTTAAAAGAAATATCTAAAGAATTTAAATTACAAGGGGTTAAATGTAAAAAATTACGTATGAGCATTATTATGTTAGTTTGGATGGTAAAATTAATTTTTTTTAATTTTTTTTTCAAACTTTAGAAAGATTTATTTAATATTCAACTACGTATACGGAAAATTACAATTAGTCAAACCATAAAAGGTGTAACGGTGTAACAGTCCCCGGTTGAGGAGATGGTGTTGCCAAAGTAGTAATTTCAGTACGTTGTGAAACCTGAGAGTCATCTTGTCTCCGGCCACCATCCTTCCTAGCTTATGATTATGAAGTGTCCATATAAGATAGACTTTTTCTAGAATGCAGTTGTATGTCCCAATTAAAATCGTGACTAATAACGAATCTCTCTAGATATTAGTCGTTATAGTCCCACTGGGCATGCCAGAAATTTGTTTGCGATATGTTTTTTCGCAACTCTTAATTCTCACATTCAAGCAATTTGGCTAAGAAATGAATTCTATTTCTTAGATAATGGGTTCCTAAGATATTGAAGAAAGCTACAAGTGATTTGGTACGATTAGAATGAAATTAATGGGCATGAATTTGTAAAGCAAAGCAATAAATAAGTGCAATAAAGCATGTAAAGAAATACTGTAAATAAAGTAATAAAGGCTGAATATAAAATAGGATTTGAATTGAAATTGGATTGTTGTTGTTTGACGTTGGAGTGTTGTTGTTTTTACAATTGATGACTCTAGTCCTATTTATACAAGAAAAACTAGTCATTAACCCACTAATCCTATCTGTCACGTTCTCCTTTAACTTTCTAATCAAACATCCACTAATGTAGAAGCACATATAACAACAGAAGTAGGTTACATCCTTTGTCAACAGACATGCCCGGAATTTTAGCAACTGATTATGCCTCAGTTGGCCTAAATAACAATTTTCTTGTGCTCCATATCTCCATTATCTCTTAGAAGCAGGGTTTGACATTGAATGGGGTTTGAATGCACCAACTTACCTTTGATTTGGTCCAATTAGGCAGAACCAATAACCCTACTCAACTGACTGACCCAATTTTTCTTCAATGAGTCCATAAGCCCAATAAATATCTAAGCCAGTTAAGATACTAATTTTGAACCAATTTGGATAAGTCCTATTCTTATCCTATCCTTTGAATCATTCTTAGCAACTATTTCTTCTCTTTTAACACCGTTAACCAAAAATTCAAATTCAAATCCAAGCTATTATCTTCTCTTATCTCTTAATAATAAAACTAGATAAGGCTTGATTTCATTAACTAGGTGGCCCACTAAACAGGTCTTAACCCAATTAGCATTATTTGAGATAAGTCCAAGTAGCCGACCCAGTCCATTAATCGATTGAAGCTTAGCTAACCAGCCCAAATGAGCTCGGCTCACATCTTGCAAATTTTTAAGTGTTAACAACTATAAATTTCTTCTTTTAAATTCTAATCAGAGGATGCATATTAATCATGCTAGCAAGTGCCATTAGTTTAGATTTTATTCGAAGAACACAAAAATAAGAATACCTATTCCATTAATATGAATATATATATATTCATGAAGTGGTTAACTGCTATTGTAATTTTTTTAAAATTTGTCGGATTTCTTTTTATTTATAATGTCATTTTTGAGTAATATTAAGAAAATTATTTCTCTTGCTTGGTTGTTTTGAGTTCATTGTTGTCAATTTCTAGATCTTTTGTTGATATTTAATAGGAGTACACCAACTTGCACTTTTCAAGGTTTAATCAAATAAACTATTTATTAATGTATAAGACCCATTCAAATTGATATACCAAAATTTCCTAATAAAACATGCTCTGGAAATGCACAGTAGCAGGTACTAACCAAGGCACAAGTACTTCCATAGTAATATCATAATTTCTAATAATTAATAAAATTTTGAAGAATCTTATTTGCTCCAAGGCTTATATATATGTAATAACCTCTAATAGCTAGTAATTCATAATTTTTTGAGATATTTTCTTTGAAATATTAATTATTAGAAAGTTCAAACTTGTTACAAGCTTATAAAATATATATTAGCAATAATGAAGTTTTATTATTTGAATAATATAGTTTTACAAACAATATATAAATAGAGTCTAAAAAGTTACTTCTTATTTAAGACACTAAGCATAAAAGACTACAAAAAAGTGGAACATTTGGAGATAAACTTTAGAGCCTAAAATTGAAAAGGTATTTCATTAATAACTCTCAAAGTGGCCTAAAATGAGGGGAAAAAAAAAGGGAGAGATGTAACTTATGTTAAACTCTGCCACGTAGACTAGACATTTATTGAACTTTCCGTTGCTTTGGATTTGAAGCAATAATAGAACAATAAGAGTCTAGTACTAAAGGTAAAGTTCTCATAATCCTTCTTATACTTTAGTCACATTTTTCTCTACTGTTTGCTATAATTTTCAGTTTTCAAAATCTACGACATCTACTGGTTCATGGTTTATATTCTTATAAGGGTATGTTTTTGGGCCTCATTTGTGCAAAGAGATATTAAAAGTTTTGTTTAGACATCTACTGGTTCATGGTTTATATCCCTCTTATACTTTAGTCACATTTTTCTCTACTATTATGAAATTTATGTTACTTCTAAAAAGTTCGACATAGTGAAATTGACAAATAATTATAGATAATAATTTTTATTTCTAGTCTTAGTGGTGGAGCTGGACATACTATCAAGCTTCCGGACAAGTGGGGAGGGGTTTGTGGGTTCTGTTTTTTGCCCATGTATTGGATTTGTGTCCAGTATCCAGTTCTCATTTGTTTTCCTTATGCTTCATCTGCCTCGCCTGGAATATTAGTCCACCCGCATTTGATTTGTTTGGTTTAATGTATGATTATAATTTGACTACTACGTTTTTATTTACCATTGTTTGCTTTTAAAACTTGGTTTATGCACCCAAAAAAAAAAAGATTTTATTTCCATTTCCAACTAAATAAGAATAGAGGTTGTGTTATAATTTTATACAGGATCTCATACATGAATTTAGAACACATTAATAATAAGGTTGCGTACCTGATTGAGCCATAACAGCGGATATTTGGAATCTCAGCCAAGCACGCCTTAATAATTGTTTCACATAGCCAGGTCTTCCTCTCCGTACTCTATGTATTTTCTGATGGTAGCTTTCAATAGGGCAAAATGCATATATATATAGAGGAGAGGGGACCTAGCTATTTCATGTCAGATAAAACCCTAAGAGTCCTCCCATTAAAGACTCTTAAAGTCACTTAGCCCACACTTACTGCCAATCCACATCTAATCAGATAAGAAGTGTGCTTAAGCCCTATCCCAAATGATCACATAAACTATATGGGCTTTTACTAACATGTCTCAAATAGACCAAACCTTAAGCCTGTTTTATTATTAAAACAAAACCATACAATTAATGGCAGCCCATACATGAAATTTCTAACATTCTCCCACTTGGGCAATCATTAATTGTAGTTTTAAAAATTTTGAAAAACATATTTTTAGAAAACGACTCTCAGGCAAGATGTAACTTTTATGTGGCCACAATTTTAAAAGAAAAATTTAGGTCCTGAGATGCACTTCAAACAATCCAGCCCAACTAAGTTATTAACACCGAATCATGAGAATCATTGTGCCACTTAAACGACACAAGACCAATCCATGGTTACAAATGCCAACAACCTAATCTGCAATGGATCTAGATGTGGTAGTGTGGTAAGAAAAATAACATCTAAATGTGATCAATATATGTTATTTTCATTGTCGGTCCTATAGTGATTTCATTAAAACTGGATGTTTTCCAAAGCACTAGAAATTACTTAAGCTTAATTTTAAGTTTTTATGTCTCAACAACCATCTTGAGATATCCAATCAGTGTCATTTGAGACATATCTCCAAATTGACAAAACCGTCACACTTAAGACAGACACAAAGTCTTAAGATTTTGATACAATGACATGTCATAAATAACCATATGTGCACATGCAATATTAATCATATCATAATGAAAACAACTTTTATCTTCATTAATAAAACGTACCATCCAACAAAGATGTAAACAAACATAAAATAGCATATATAACATGCTAGCTAGTTTGAACAAAACAACGCAAACTCCCACTAACCAAAAACATCAAAGAACTCCACAATACTCATGTTATGAACATGACTTTTAAAAATCACAGTCTTAAGTTTTTTGGTTAAAGGATCTGCCAACAGTTTACTGTATCAGTATGTTCAAAAACAATGAATCATTTTTTTTTATTTTATAAAATCTCTAGTCGTCGCCTCTCGATTCACTAGAAATCTTATTGTTCTTTAAGAAGAACATGGTATAACTATTTTTATAATAGATATTAAGAATTTTAAAATCGAGACAACCACACAAAGATAAATTATCATGTTATTCAACCACATACTATGCTTGTATAGTGAAAGAAGCTTTTGCTTGGAACAATTTCAGATACATCTCCCAAAATCAACATGAAAATATATCTTGAAGTAGATTTAAGATCATCTTTGCAATAGCAAAGTCAGAATCAGAGTAACCAATTAATTTAAGGTGATCAATCATTATATGCATTAGCATAAAACTTTGGTTCTCTGTAAATACTTCATAACCTATGTACTGATCTTGGATTTGACTGTGCCAAAAATTCCCATTGCAAAAGCAATGTCAGAGCTAGTACAAATCAAAACATACAAGCTTCCAATTGCACTAGCATGAAACACATTTCTCATGGATTTTCTCTGAAACTTATTAACGAGATACTAATTTAAACTAAACTTGTCATTGTTAACAACAGGCACATCTCTAGTCTTGCATTTATATATATTGAACTTATACAACACTATATCAATATAGGTTTACTAGAGAAAACCTAACAAGGGTGAGATCTAATCCGGTGTCTCTCAACACCAAGAACAAAAGATGTTTCCCTAATATCCTTCATGCCAAAGGCTTAGACAATATCAACTTTGTCTCACAAAATAAGTTAGTATCATTATTGATAACAAGCAAGATATCATTGACCATTATCAGGATATGATAAACTTGCTCCCACTGACTTTAAGATATATTCAATAAATCAGTGTTACTAAATCAATATGATATACTAGCTCCCACTGACCTTAGTGTATATTCATTTATCAACCTTATTCTTAACATAACTAAAAGAGCTGACTACCTCATCAAAATTTCAATAACCGTTATTTAAATGCTTATTGGAGACTATTTGATTGATTTGTTAAATATACAAATAATATTATTACCTCTATTCTATGTAAACATGCTTTATAAGGTTTCCATTCAAGATAGATGTTTTCACATCCATCTGAAATAACTCAACGTTGATAAATGAGTCACTAAGGTCATGATCACCTAAAAGAATTTTATTTATTTATTATATTATTATTTTAGTTGAGACAGTAGAGAAAGTCTTGCTAAAATGACACATTCTTTTGAGTGAAAAACCTTCAATTACAAGCTTTACTTTGAAACACTCAATTTCTTTATTTGAATTATTCTTAATCTTACAAATTCACTTGAACCCAATGAGTATAGAAAACCACGGAAGTTCAACCAACTCCCATACACCAAATGTTAAGGAGACAGGTGCTTTTGCAACTATATTCAAATGTTAAGGAGCTACACCAAAAACAAAGACGACAATTTTAACTAGAATAGGTGATGCATTTTCAATTATTCTTAACTTCCCCCGTCACCTATTCTCACCACATGTTACGTGATGTAGTTAGTGACAAGATATATATGTGAAATATGACAAATTTGTTTTTCTTTCTTTACTATTAGTTGAAAACCTTTTCAACTCAACAAATCAAATTCTAAGAATTTAGCAGTGTGAGATACTACTATCTTGGTTTCACGCGTGGATAGAACATATCTCCCTTAAAATGATTTAGATAACTAGTAAAGCAACAGTGAGTATAAAATATAACGATTTTCTTTTCATTTGTGTTATATAATTTTATTTCAGTTTGACAACCTTAGACACGAAAAAGGTTCAATTTAGATTTTCTCCCAGCCTACAAGGTAAAAAGGTGTTTTAAACTTTGATTTACTGGTAATCCAATTATTTAGGGACTTTACCCTAAAAGTATTCAGAGAAGTTTGACATATTCATCATATTTCTACTCATGTCCTTAAAGATACGAGTATGCCTTTCGGCCACAACACTTGTTCAAAGCTACCAAGCATGGTATAATGGGTTAAAAACCCACACTCTAGTATGTACCTAGCAAACAATCTCATGTCTATCAACATCATGTTTGCCATAATACTACCACCACGATCAGATCTTAAAGTTTTAATAACTTTTCCCAATTGTATTTCAACTTCAATTTTGAAAATTTTAAAATTTTCAAAATAATCAGAATTTTACTTAATCAAGTATAAAAATCAAAACTGGAAAAGTTATCAATGAAAGTAATAAAAAAAAAATATATTTTTCGTGCCAATTGGTGGAATAAAATTCACTAAAATTAGTGTGAAAAATCTCTAAGAGACTTGAAATATAATTTTTCCCATTTTTCATTATTTTGGTTAATTTACTTCTGACGCACTTAACCCAAAACCTTAAGTTTCCAAAATAAGTAAATGGAATAATATCTTTTATGAGATTTTTATCTCTTTCCCTTAAATTTGACCTAGATGTTTATGCTAAAATATCTAGGATTTTTCTTTAATTAGAAATATTTTAGAAATAAATTTTCTTGAAATGAGAAGTATTACTTTTGGAGGAGTTAAACACATTCACCAAAAATTTTGAACTTTAAAATTATCCAAATCAAAAATAATATGACCATTTTGTCCAGTAAGGAAATTAAAATCAAATTCCACCTATATGTTTAAAATGACTTTCGAGTCATAAAAAAGACTACTCTAATGAATCTATTTTGACGTCATTCAAGACTCAAGGTTTTATCTTTAATACGCTTAGGTTCTTTTTAAACACATTTCTTGGTTATATAATCAAGACATGAATTTAAGGCAATATGCCTTCACATAACCTTTCGAACTTCACTAGAAGCACATTAGGTCCATTTTCATGACAAACTTAGAACTGCCCACATTAGATTTCTGACCGTTATCATGCCTTTCAGCATCCTGATTTTCTTATGGTAAATATGTTTTAACCTACCCTAAAGGTACTTGCTACATCTAAATTTGAACTGAGAAACTTAAAAGCCACCCTCAATTTCAGACAAACCACTAATGAGGTGTTAAGAGATAGACATTTTGAGGCGGATAAGGCTTAACCTATTAGATTTCTCCCATTTTCCAAAAACTTATTTCTAAGCATCAATGCTAACAACAAATGTGATGATTCAAAATAAAAGAATGCAACATGCCAAAGAATTAGAGTAATTAATAACAAAAATAAAACTTATTCTTCATGATTCCAAGGTGTATCATTGCAAACTCCCCTTTAGGCAGAGAATGCAACATGCCATTAGGATCTCACTTCAACCCATGAAACCAAAACATGAAAGCATCCCAGGTTTCATAAAGTCCATCCCATTTGGGCAGATAAACCTTCTAAGCCAAGAATGCAATATATCAATCAAAATGAGTACTAAATGATCAAGAATAAGAATTTATTTTACATGAATCCAAAGTGCATCATTACAAACTCCCCTTTAGGCAGAGAATGTAACATGCTATTAGGATCTCATGATCAACCCATGAAACTTAAATTAGAGTATCCTAGCTTTCGAAAAGTCTATCCTTTTTGGGCAGATAAACCTTCTAGGCCGGTATACCCCAAACCATATGTTTCATGTAATTTTCAAAATTAAAGTATATAATAATCCCCTTTGGGCAGGAAATTATATACAATAATTAAATAAATATCTGTACTATAGCTTTCGAAAATCTCACAAATCTATACAGATAAACCACTTTGGTGGCAACCACCTATATAAACCTATAAGATTTTTCAACCTGGGAAAATTTAATTACTCCAATTTATCACTCTTAACTAAAATACTATTCAAAAATATCTCAAATGATCACTTAATGCAAATTGCAAACTTTAAACAAAATTGAATCAAAACAAAAATTTCTACTAACACATGTTTTAAAAACATGAGAGTACGATAATATTTATCTCTAATTAGGGAGAGTACCTACTGTTTTTAGTTTTAAAACATATAGAAATGTAAATCCAACAAACCTCAACATTTAAATATGTGCAATTATATTAGTTTTAAGCATAACATAATAGTATATACTAATAATATAATTTATGCATATAATTTTTCAAATATAACCATACCATAAAATTGGAAAATTCAAATAAAAAATATCATAAAAAATTTGGTAAGAAAAGACTACCAGAAGACCGAGGGTGAACTTCACTCTCCATTTACGCGAGTGGGATTCGCTTAAAACTGGTTGAACCTTCTTCAACCTCTAGCCGGGTCAACTTAACCCGTTCTGTATATATTTGGATCTTTTTGACCCATTTTCAGAAAAGTGAGATTTTCACCACAATTTTTAAGGTTTTTCTCAAAATTGGGTTTTGTTTTAAATTAGTATTCTAACAAAAACCCTCTAAAAATTTAATGTTATATATCAAGAAAAATTGTCAATCAATTAAATTGAAAAATTATGAACCCTAACTTGAACCCAAAAATATTTTCATTCGAATTTCTAAAAATTATGTGATTTCACACATCCAATTAGTTTCTAATGAGTATAGAAACATGCTAGAGGTAAAACCCATGATCATAATAAATCAAAACAACATGAAATCATAACTTTTCTAATCCAAAAATTAAAATTTGTTTTTATGTCAAACCGAATCTTAAAATCCAAATTTCTCAACTTATAGTTGATGAAATCATACAAATAATATATCAAATTAAAGATATTTTGAAAAGGAACAAAACTCCTAATGTTAGGAATTCAATTTCATACATTTAAGATTTCAATTTTTGAGTATAAGAATCTGACTTAAATGAACCCTATTATTTTAGATCAATTAAATTAATTTCAAGGTTCTAAATCCATGTAAACCTGGCTCTGATACCACATGTTATAATTTAATACAGGATCTCATACATGAATTTAGAACACATTAATAATAAGGTTGTGTACCTGATTGAGCCATAGCAGAGGATATCTGGAATCTCAGCCAAGCACGCCTTAATAATTGTTTCACATAGCCAGGTCTTCCTCTCCGTACTCTATGTATTTTCTGATGGCAGCTTTCAATGGGGCAAGATGCATATATATAGAGAGGAGAGGGGATCTAGCTATTTCATGTCAGATAAAACCCTAAGAGTCCTCCCATTAAAGACTCTTAAAGTCACTTAGCCCACACTTACTGCCAATCCACATCTAATCAGATAAGAAGTGTGCTTAAGCCCTATCTCAAATGATCACATAAACTATATGGGCTTTTACTAGCATGTCTCAAATGGACCAAACCTTAAGCCTATTTTATTATTAAAACAAAACCATAAAATTAATGGCAGCCCACACATAGAATTTCTAACAGGTTGTTCTTGCAATTGCGGGAAAAGTTGGGGAAGGTACGGTGTTACCAATTAGACGGCAATTGGGCTATCTGTTGTGCTAGGGAAGCAATCTTAATGAGTTAAGCAAGAAAGCTAAGATGCTTGAGGAAGCCAAATAGAGCATGCAACATTCAATTGATGCCGCCAGAAATAACAGAGGAGAAATCGAAAGAAGTGTCTTTAACTGGATGGGGAGAGTGGATGAGATCTCTGTACAAGTGAGGGATTTTCATGGAGATGCAAGACATGGAAGGGCTGGATGTACCAATTTGTACTGTCCTAATCTATGGTCACGCCATCAGCTTAGCATACTAGCCAGAAAGATGGTCTCAAATATTGTTGAGATCCAGGGAGAAAAGAAATGGATTGATAAGATTTCTTACCTCCCAGCTCCAAAATGGATAGGCGAATCAAGAGCAAAGATTTTGAATGAGATAATTGAGGCACTCAAAGATCCTGACATCAACATGATTGGAGTGTATGGGTTAGGAGGAGTGGGTAAAGCAACTCTAGTCAAAGACGTTGCGAGGAAAGCTCAACAAGACAAGTTATTTAACTCGATGCCTATGACCATTGTGATCACAAAAACAGGAGGTCGATAAGATTCAAAAGGAAATTGCTGAGATGTTGGGAACGAAATTGGAAGAAGAAAATGAGTTCGTAAAAGCATCTCGATTACATGACCGGCTTAAACAAGAGAAGAATGTACTTGTGATACTGCATGATCTTTGGGTGGGGGTTGATCTTAGCAAAATTGGAGCCCTTTTGGTAGCGAGGACAAGGGATGCAAAATATTGCTGACTTCAAGAAACCAAGAGGTATTGTGCAATCAAATGGATACTAAAAAGGATTTCTTTCTGGGCGTCTTGCCTAAGGAAGAAGCTTGGAAATTATTTAAAAAGATGGCAGGACTTGAGGATTTAATGGAAAATTCTGAATTTCTATCTATAGCAGATGAGGTTGCTGAAAAGTGCGCTGGATTTCCCGTTGCAATTGTGACAGTTGGAAAGGCATTAAGAAAGAAGAGGTTATTTGAGTGGAGAGATGCATTGCTGCAAATGAAGAGGCCTACCTTTAGAAACATCAGCCCAATGCAGGGAGTTGTGGATTCCTCAATAAAGTTAAGTTTTGACAATTTAGAAAGTGAGGAACTGAAAAATAGTTTTTTGCTTTGCGCTATGATGGATTACAGCTTTGCCTTTATAGACCTATTGAAATATTCTATGTGGTTGGGATTATTCAGAGGCATATATACAATAGAAGAAGCTCGAGATAGATTGAACACCCTGATCGGTAAGCTAAAAGCCACATGTCTGTTGCTTGACTGTGATTCTAGTGATTTCTTCATGCTTGACAGTGAGTCTAGTGATTTCTTCCCCATGCATGATGTTGTTCGTGATGTTGCCATATCAATAGCATCCAATCTCCAACGTGCATTTGTTGTGATATGAAAAGCTAAACGATAGCCAGAAAAGGAGCAATTCAGAATCTGCACATCAATTTCTGTGAGACAAAGTGATATTGGTGGGCTTCCATTGGATATGGATTGTCCAAGTCTTAAATTTTTTTTCTTTTAGACAACAAGGAATCTAATTCTTTTTCAATACCAGATTCTTTTTCCAAGGAATGCGTGCTCTCAAGGTAGTGGATTCAACTAGAACGTGTTTCTCGCACGCACCCTCTTCAATTGCTCTCTTGATCAATCTTCAGACTTTATGTTCAGATTTTTGAGTGTTTGAAGACATAGCTGTGGTTGGTGAGCTGAAGAACTAAAAGTTCTTCGTCTTATATCATCCGACATTAAAAATTTGACTCATCCAATAGGGCAGCTAACTCAACTTCAGTTGTTGGATTTGAAAAGTTGTTCAAAACGTGAAGTAATTACCCCGGGCATCATATCAAACTTCAAAATGTTAGTAGTGTTGAATATGGAAAGTAGTTTTGTTGATTTGAGGGAGCCAATACTAAAGGCATCAATGCCAGTCTTACAGAGCTAAACAATTTGCCTGACTTGTACACTTTGGACATATGGATCCGAGATCCTTCCATTATGCCAAGGGACTTGTTTAAAAGGTTAGAACGATACAATATTTTGATTGGAGATGTATGGAATTGGTCTGGTGTGTACAAAATCTCAAGAACCTTGAAACTCAAGCTCAACATAAGTTTTCATTTAGTGCAAGAAGTAAAAAGGTTGTTGGAAAGAGTTGAAGATTTGCACCTCGATGAATTGAGCAATGTTAAGAATCTTCTTTACGAGTTGAATGAGGAAGGATTTCCATCTCTTCAGCATCTTCTAATCCAAAACAACGTAGAGATTGAATACATTGTTAAGTCAATGAATCCCGAGTTGTTTCATTATTGTGATGCATTTCCCATCTTGGAGTCGTTGGTTATCCATAATCTTATCAAGTTGGAAAATATATGTATTGGTCAGCTTTCAGTCGAATCCTTCAGCAAACTACAAGTAATTGAAGTTAAAAGTTGCCATAAGTTAAATAATGTTTTTTCATTTTCCATTGTTAAAAGCCCTTCCAGATCACTTCTTAAAATTGAAGTTTCCGAATGCAACATTATGCAAGAAATTGTTATTTTGGGAAGAGAAGAAAATTGCAATGATAACATTGATTCTCGGAACTTCGAGTTTCCTCAATTACAATATTGGACATTACAAAGGTTTTCATTCTGACGGGAAGACAATCCATATGAAAAATGAGATTAATGCGTGCATGCTGCTTTTTTCCAAGAAGGTATGATATTACTTTGTGCCTGAGTTTTTCAATATCTAGTAGAATATCAATATACATATTTGGGTTGGATTAAATGTTAGGGATGGATGTATGACTTGCTAGTTCTGTATATCTAGTAGAATATAAGATTAGTCATAAATAGAATATATATTATATAAGATAAAAAAATTTAATTGAATATCAAAACTATATGATTCATATAATTTAAGTTATACGATCTTTTTGTCCCTCGTGGTTTCAAACTTTATATATATGCTACCATCTTTGGTTTGTTGCAAAATTTGGTCACCACGATGTGTATTATGTATATTTATTAATTAGGTGAAAAAAAAATTATAATAATTATTTTCAAAGTAATTGTAGTAAGCTAACATATATAGCTTTTGGGAAAACATATACGACTTATAAGATATGCTCATCATCATTTAGAAATAAATTATTTACTTGATCCAAAAATTTTGCTTCTTATTTTTGAGAAGCCTTTGTTTAATTCAAAAATTATAAGCCTTAGTGTTTGAAAAACCATACTCTGATTCGATATGAAAATTAGGTCGTCTTTATGGTACTGGAAATTAATTATAATGTTTTTGCTGCTTATATATGATTGATATACTCTGTTTCTAGTAAACAAATATCCTAATTAGATCACAAAAATTCGATTTCGTGTATCTTGGTATAAAGCTAAATTTTGAAAGACTAACGTTGCATACTAAATGAACTAGAAACACTCAACTAAATTTGTCACACTTAAGTATCGAGCTAGTCAATAAAGTTTATTTTCACAGCATGTTTAAAGTGCATAATATACATATATATGTATATACACACTCTTGTTCCCTATAATTTGACTTAGAATTTACTTCCATCCCTATTTTCCAAATTGTTACAATTGAGTCTCTTTAATTATAAAATATTACAATTGAGTCTCTATAATTTCAAAATCACATTAGATGGGTCTCTACTATTATCTTTCATACAAATTGACTTAAATGGATGTTGACGTGGTTAATGTTTTATAATTTGGACAATCCACATGACATAATTCACGAATAAAATGTCACCACATAACTTGAATAGAAATTATATAAAAATCTTAAAGTTTATTTAAAAAAAATAAAATTAGAAACTTGTATTAAATATAAAAAAAGAAACAAAAAAATGGAAAAAAACAAATTGTCCATGATGTCAGAACTTTTCACCTCCAGGGTGATGGGTTTTGTCATACAAGGAAGATATTCTACCGGACTAGTAGAAGTTGATCTTGCCAGAAAGTAACTGGAGGAATGCCGGAATTTTGCTTCGTTTCATGATGTTCTTGTGAACATGGATTTCAAGCTTGTAAATTATATAATGACAAGAAATGTGTGACAAAATTATATTTGCATTAATATTTATCAATGATTTAGGTACAATCTCTATTTTGATTATTTTTTGCAATAAAGAATAAATATTCTCTTATTCAAAAATATCCAAATTTTTTGGCAATCTAAGGCCTTCAAAAACTTGATCTTAGAATCACTAATTGTTTAGATGACTTGAAATTATGAATTGCATAGAGTTTGATCGCGAAGCTTGAATTCTTGAACGAGGGCGCTTGGAACTTGAACTCGAACAATGTGTAGTTAATGGTGAATTTGGTTTGAATCTCTAGGCTTTGTGCTTGTTTAGAGATTTAAGATAACTTACTAATTTTTTAAAATTCCAATTTATGGTTTTTAATTAGTTAGTCATCTCCTTTTTTTTTCCTTCAAAATCTATCTTGATTTATATTAATGATATCTATTTTTGTCATTTATACGTTCACATCAGTATCTATGATTTGTTTTACCAAATACTTAGTTCATTAGTTACAATTTAGTATTTACATCATTTTATATAATTTTTTTTTATCAAACATGATTGTTATGATTTTTTTACAGCTGTTTCTCCACAACATGAAAGCCATAATAATTTTTTTTGAAAGACACAACATTTCCAAACCTATTTTATTAATTGATGTTATTGAAGTTGTTTTATCCCCCATCAATATTTTAATTACCAAACACTACTTGACAATTATAGTTTGTAATATTGACAGGCCAAAGAGTAATAAATATACCAATACAACATTGGTGTTTATTTTCTATTTATTGGCCAAAACAACTTTGGTGTTTATAATCACGTCTTTAAAAAGGCAGTACATCCAATACAATAGTGCACATATATTGAGCTAAAGTTTGCAATTGGCTGAATTATTTATCTTCGTTCATGGTATCCAGATAGATTTGGTACTTCAATAAAAGCTAGATGACAGTCAAAAGCTAGATTGCTTCAATAAAAAGCAAAGCTATGAATTGATTTTGGTCTCTAAGTTTTCGGATTCTCTAATCTATAGCTTTTTCTCTTCTATTCTTTTCTTTACTTTGATGTCTAACTTTAAATTTTTATTCCTTAACTTTATTCCAGTAGATTGATTGTTGATATAGGCGTGGAATATGAAGAAATCAATATTGGGTTTAATTAGTAAACAAATAAAATAAAGACGCGAAAAGCCAGAAGAAAAGCATGAATACCTTTATTTTGTTGCAAGCCTTTAAATGAGCGCTTATATAGCCACTAGCCAGTACTCCAAAAACCTTTGATTTGAGTCATCGAAACAAAAGAAAATTCCTCTTGGTTGTACTTTACATTGATTTCCTTTGTGCTGTTATTTGTGGATCGAAGAGACTGGCATATATACATTAACAAGATCTCTGTTTGACTGAGGTAAGTCTTAATTTATTTGCTGGTAATTTGTCATTTTTTTTATCTGATTCCTCTTAATTTGTTAGACTGAGGTACTAGTTCGTTTCTGTATAGCTTATTGTATGAATTGATGAGTTCTTTATTTTTCCTTGTTTCTTTTTCATCATTGAAATTTATTTTTGATCTTTTATCCTTTAATTTGCAATTATCTTTGTTTATTTTTTATTCTTCTTTTTTAGACATGACTTACTTTTCTCTACTCCCCAAATAATTGATAATTGGTAGTAGGAACAAATACAAATAATCTAACTAAATTCATTTGGTTTCTAGTTTTTCTAGTGCTCTGTTTGATTTTATTATGTAATATCCTTAGCTCTTCATGAATTCATATTACTAATTATTCTTGTCTCACTTTAAATTTGGATTTGGATCCATTGTACCACAGCTAGATAATAGTGTTTAGTTGTATTATTTTTTAATCAACTCTGTTAAGCTTGTTCTGGCAACTGCAGAAAAAGTTTAGTGTATATATCATTTTTAAATAAAAGTTGTCATCCGTCCTCAATTTTCAGTGAAGCGTTTTGAATAACCTTATATGATTTTTAGTGGAACATAAGGAATTTGGTGTTGGAAAATATTTACAACAATTCAGCTTTTATGCCTGAGTCGAATGTTAAACATTTTATACTTAAGATAGTATTTGCACTCATACATTGCAAACGAGATTGCAACAAATCTGTCTCGCAAGATAAAACAAACACCTTTTACATTCTAGTTGCAGGTTATAATATAGACAAAAAATACATAAAACTGAAAGAAAGAGTAGAAAATAATACATAATCTCATTTTCTCAAAACCTTTTTTTTTTTAAACATGGAAACTTGTTTTGTATTTATACATCCCAAATGGTATAATGTTTCACCTTTTCATAAAGGATACAATTTTAACAGTCACAACTTTAGGAAAAGTCTTAATATAAATCGAAAGACATAATTTTCTGTTTTAAAACCAAAATACACAATTTTTAGTTTTTAAACCAAAAGCTATAATCTTTTTATTTAAACCATAAAAAACAACTTTTTGTTTTAAAAAAAATATGTATAACCCAAACTCATTTTCCAATGTGTGCTACAATTTTTCAATTGTTAATTTCTCACATTGATCATCCTCCTTTACCATTAATTCAACGGTTTTCTCATTTTTTAAAATTTTCAATTTTCAACAATTTGTAAAGTATTAAATTTTCACTTTGTAGTGACAATTCTCAGTTTATCCACTGATTGGTTGTATAAGGTGTCCTTAGACTTGAACCTTTTATAGTAAGTATAAAATGTCAGAATCAAAAGTGTTTGTAGACTTGAACTTTATAATCTATAATGACATCATATTGCGTACTTATCCATACAATTTTCAAATTATATTTTCTACTTCTCACACATTAATGGCCATGTGCTACATATTAGAAATTTATAATTTCTTTTGAGACAATCTTTCTAATCTCGCAGAAGCAGCCACACTTCCTATATTTACATAGATGAATCTATAAATTAATGCATTGTATGATCTGCATTTTTCTCTTAGGACATAAATCCTACCATCTGTCTATTCTCTATACTAAAATGCACTTACTGTGAGATGGTATGAAGTTTTAAAATTATAAAATTTCATCTTTTAAAGTGCATGGACGGGTTATAATTACATGTTTGTTCTTCTTTTAACTAGAAGATTAAATTTATTTAACGTTCTAGTTGGTATTTCATGTAAGTTGCCTCTCAATTTGAAATGCTTTACAAAGCCCATTTCATGGAAGTCTTTCATATCACATCCCTATCTAGACAATTTGCAAATGGTATGTCAAATATTTTTCTTGACTTTTGATAAAATTTTCTTTAATTTACTTTGGGATCATACCGTTGTTATTGATGTTTATAAAATCAATATCAATTCACCCTTGAAAAAACCAACAACTTGGTGAATTTTTTATTCACTTTGGTTTTAAAACATTGCCAATGATGTTTTCTAACATCAATATCAAAATCCTTAAACTTGATCTTGAAACTTTAGTAATCATATGCTTCTTAGGTGAACCAACATTTAAATACTATTTTTCAAAAAACTTTGTATTTACCTTCAATGTTTAAAACTATGATAATTGTAACACATAGAATGACCGTTACAATATTAACATCAACATCACATTTCCGAGTGTGATTTTAAATCCTCTCATAACATTGATGTCATGTCTATTTTCTTATACAAACTCGCTCAATAATATTGATTTTAAAACAATATTTTCATGGCACCATTTTCTAGTAAAATTCTTTTCAACCACACTTTTTGAACTATTTCAAAAATCCTTGAAGTATATAAATTAATAAATTCATATTCATACTCTAATATACCGAGTATCAATCTAATAAACCTACAATCTTGAATTTAACAAATATCCACATAATTTTCAACCAAGAAAAATTCTCCAAACTAGTATTGCCACTAGTCATATCCAAAGGTAAAATAATCAATAAATAACTATTTTTCTCTAACATCTAGAATTCTTCTATTAAAAATTACGTGCTTGATGTATCATAAAGTTAGAAATTCATCACCATTCCCCCATTAGTCCATACATCAGATTTGATAATACAAATTCAAAATAAAATTTAGTCATACAATTATACAAGGTCATATATATATAAATATTAAGCCATCCACATCGAGAGTATAGCTCAATTGGCATGGTACCAAGCCTTAGGCCTCTCTTCACCCAAAAGAAAAAATATTAATCCAACTTTTTATTGCCTTTTAAATAAAAATGAACTATGCTTGAATACCTTTAAACTGAGCGCCAGCACCCGAAAAACCTTTGATTTGAGTCATCAAAACAAAAGAAAAATCCTCTTAGTTGTACTAAGTTACAACATTTCCTTTTGTGCTGTTGTTTGTTGGATCGAAGAGATTGGCATGTAATTAATATATATATATATATATATATATAAACAAGATCTCTGTTTGACTGAGGTAAGTCTTGATTTGTTTGCTTGTAACTAGCCATTTTCAATAGAGTGTAATGAATAACCTTATTGGATTTTTAATGGAACATGAGAAATTTGGTTCAAGCTTCTGGAAAAGTGGGGAGGGTTGTGTGGGTTCTGTTTTTTGCCCATGTATTGGATTTGTGTTCAGTATCCATTTCTCATTTGTTTTCCTTATGCTTCAATCTGCCTGGCTTGGTCCTTCCGCGTTTGATTGCTTGCTTTAATGTATGATTTATAATTTGACTACTTCTTTTTTATTTACCATTGCTTGCTTTAATGTATGATTTATAATTTGACTACTTCGTTTTTATTTACCATTACTTGCTTTTAAAATTTGTTTTTATTTCTTGCACCAAAAAAAAAAAAGGTTTTATTTACATTCCCAGCTACATAGAATGGAGGTTGTTCTTGCAATTGCTGGAAAAGTTGGGGAATACACGGTAGCACCAATTGGACGGCAATTGGGCTATCTGTTCTGCTATAGAAGCAATCTTAATGAGTTAAGGAAGAAAGCTAAGATGCTTGAGGAAGCCAAAGAGAGCGTGCAACATTTGGTTGATGCCGCTAGAAATAACGGAGAAGAAATCGAAAGAGGTGTCCTCAACTGGCTGGGGAGAGTGGATGAGACCTCTCTACAGGTGAAGAATTTTCAGGGAGATGCAAGACATGCAAGGGCTGGATGTACCAATTTG
Source organism: Quillaja saponaria (assembly GCA_029379385.1). Taxonomy (NCBI): domain Eukaryota; kingdom Viridiplantae; phylum Streptophyta; class Magnoliopsida; order Fabales; family Quillajaceae; genus Quillaja; species Quillaja saponaria. The sequence goes on from CM055618.1 coordinate 8,594,268, forward strand.
TACTGCCCTAATTTATGGTCAAGGCATCAGCTCAGCAGACTCCCCAGAAAGATGGCCGCGAATATTGTTGAAATCCAGGGATAAAAGAACTTGATTGATAAGATTTCTTACCTCCCAGCTCCAAAATGGATAGACACAGCATCAACTCCTGCAGGTTACATGGCCTTTGAATCAAGAGCAAAGATTTTGAATGAGATAATGGAGGCACTCAAAAATCCTGACATCAACATGATTGGAGTGTATGGGTTAGGAGGAGTGGGTAAAACAACTCTAGTCAAAGACGTTGCCAGGAAAGCTCAAGAAGACAAATTATTTGATGCGGTGGCTATGTCAGTTGTAGCGCAAAAAGTAGAGGTGAATAAGATTCAAAAGGAAATTGCTGAGATGTTGGGAATGAAATTGGATGAAGAAAGTGAGATCGTAAGAGCATCTCGATTACATGACAGGCTTAAACAAGAGAAGAATGTACTTATGATACTGGATGATCTTTGGGTGGGGGTTGATCTGAGCAAAATAGGAATCCCATTTGGTATCAAGCATAAGGGATGTAAATTATTGCTAACTTCAAGAGATCAAGAGGTATTAACCAATAAAATAGATGTCAAAAAGCCTTTCTTTCTAGGAGTCTTGCCTGAAGAAGAAGCTTGGGAATTGTTTAAGCAGATGGCTGGTCTTGAGAATTTGAAGGAAAACTCTGAATTTATGTCTACAACAACTGAGGTTGCTAAAAAGTGTGCTGGATTGCCCATTGCAATTGTGACAGTTGGAAGGGCTTTAAGAAACAAGAGTTTATCTGAGTGGAGAGATGCACTGCTGCAAATGAAGAGGCCTACCTCTAGAAACAGCAACCGAATGCAGGAAGTTGTGGATTCCTCAATAAAGTTAAGTTTTGACAATTTAGAAAGCGAGGAACTGAAAAATATTTTCTTGCTTTGCACTATGCAGATGGATTACGACATTTTCTTTACAGACCTGTTGAAATATTCTGTGGGGTTGGGATTATTCACAGGCATATATACAATAAAAGAAGCTCGAGATAGATTGAACACCTTGATCAGTAAGCTAAAAGCCACATGTCTGTTGCTTGACAGTTATTCTAGTGATTTCTTCACCATGCATGATGTTGTTCGTGATGCTGCCATATCCATAGCATCCAATCTCCAACATGCATTTGTTGTGAGATATGAAAAAGGAAATGAGTGGCCTGAAAAGGAGCAATTGAGAATCTGCACAGCAATATCTTTAATAAAAAGTGATATTGGAGGGCTTCCAGAGGGTATGGATTGTCCAAGCCTTAAATTCTTTCATTTAGACAACAAGGAATCTAATTCTTTTCCAACACCAGATTCTTTTTTCCAAGGAATGCGTGGTCTCAAGGTAGTGGATTTAACTCGAATGTATTTCTCACACCTACCCTCTTCAATTACTCTCTTGACAAATCTTTAGACTTTATGTTTAGACCAATGCGTGCTTGAAGACATAACTGTGGTTGGTGAGCTGAAGAACTTAAAAGCTCTTAGTCTTTTATCATCCGACATTAAACAATTGCCTCATGCAATTGGGCAGCTGACTCAACTTCAGTTGTTGGATTTGCAAAATTGTTCAAAACTTGAAATAATTCCCCCCGACATCATACTAAACTTCAAAATGTTAGAAGTGTTGGACATGGAAAACAGTTTTCTTGGGTGGGAGGGTGAGGAAGCCAATTCGAAAGGCATTAACGTCAGCCTTATGGAGCCAAAAAACTTACATGAGTTGAACACTTTGGTCATATGGATTCGAGATCCTTCAGTTATGCCGGGGGACTTGTTGTTCAAAAACTTAAAACGATATAAGATTTTGATTGGAGACGTGTGGAACTGGTCTGGTAAGTGCAAAACCTCAACAACCTTAAAACTGAAGCTCAACATAAGCTTCCATTTAGTGCAAGGAGTCAAAAGGTTGTTGGAAATAGTTGAAGATTTGCACCTCGATGAATTGAGCAGTGTTAAGAATGTTCTTTACGAGTTAAATGGGGAAGGATTTCAATTTCTGAAGCATCTTCTAATCCAAAACAATGTAGAGATTGAATACATTGTTAACTCAATGAATCTCGAGTTGATTCATGCATTTCCCATCTTGGAGTCGTTGGTTATCCATAATCTTATTAAGTTGGAAAGGATATGCATTGGTCAGCTTTCAGTCAAATCCTTCTCGAAACTACAAGAAATCGAAGTTAAAAATTGCCATAAGTTAAAGAATGTTTTTGCATTCTCCATGGTTAAAAGCCTTTCCAGATCACTTCTTAAAATTGAAGTTTGTGAATGCAACATAATGCAAGAAATAGTTATTTTGGGAAGAGAAGAAAATTGCAATGATAATATTGATTCTCATTAGAGTTTCATCAATTACAATCTTTGACATTGCAAAATTTGCCATCACTTACTAGTTTTCATTATGATGAGAAGACACCCTATATGAAAAATGAGAATGATGCTCGCATGCTGCTTTTTTCTGAGAAGGTATGATGTTACTCTGTGTCTAAGTTTTTCAACAATATGATATTATTTTCTAATATTTACATCAATGTACACAGATTTGGGTTGGATAAAATGTTAGGGAGGTTTTTTTGCTAGTTCTACACAATTTAGTAACTTCTAGTAGAATGTGAATATTATATATGGTAAATAATTTTAATTGAATATCATAACTCTCAACTCAACTCAACTAAGCCTTAAAATCCCAAACTAGTTGGGGTCGGCTATATGAATCCTTTTCCTCCATTCGCATCGATCCAAGACAAGATTTTCATTAATTCCTAGTACAGCCATATCTTTCTCGATGACTGTCCCCCATGTAAGTTTTGGTCTCCCCTTTCCCCGTCTAACACCTGGCACCTGGACCATGTCACCTTGCTTAACTACTGCGTCCATTGGCCGACGTTGGATGTGTCCAAACCAACGTAGACGATTCTCCCTCATTTTCTCTTCAATAGGTGCTACTTCCACCTTCCTACGAATCTCCTCATTTCTTATTCTATCATTTCTTGTATATCCTGTCATCCATCTTAACATTCTCATTTCGGCTACTCCCATCTTATGCGAATGTTGCTTCTTAACTGCCCAACATTCGGTACCATACAACATAGCTGGTCTCACTGCCTACTTATAAAATTTCCCTTTCAATCTATTTGGGATTTTAGGATCACATAAAACTCCCGAAGCACTCCGCCACTTCACCCACCCTGCCTTAATCCTATGGTTTACATCATGCTCAATTGCACCATCTTTTAATTGAATATCATAACTATGTGATATAATTTAAGTTATACGATCTTTTGGTCCCTTGTGGTTTCAAACTTGCATAAAGTTAGTTTTTGTTAACAACCAAACAACAAACCACATGTAGAAACTTCGAATTTAAATTATACTAATTGGACTATATGCTACCATCTTCAGTTTGTAGTAAATTTTGGTCACCATGATTTATATTATGAATAATAATTAATTAGATGAAAACTAATTTGATAATAATTAATTTCAAATTAGTTGTAGCTTTTGGGAAACATATAGGATTTATAAGATATGCTCATCATCATTTACAAACAAATTATTTACTTGATCCAAAAATTGTTCCTAGTTTTGAGAAGCCTTTGTTTGATTCAGAAATTATGAGCTTTAGTGCTTGGAAAACCTTAGTCTGATTCGATATGAAAATAGGTCGTCTTTATGGTACTGGAAATGAATTACAATGTTTTTGCTGCTTATATATGACTCATATACTTTGTTTCTAGTAAACAAAGATCCTAATTAGATTTCAAACATCGATTTTGTGTATCCTGATATAAAGCTAAACTTTGAAAGACTAACGTTGCATACTAAATGAATTAGAAACTCTTAACTAAATTTGTCACAGTAAGTATCGAGTTAAAGTATTCATGGTTCTGGAAGTTGAATGTTTACTTATTATAGTTATATACCTAATTGAGAATGCAATAGATAGCTAAGAATTAAGTTTACTTTCCCAGCATGTTTTAAGTGCATCATGTATCACCAATCCTGGATGAAACAAATGAATCCAGGTTCATGATGTTGTATAATATCTAGTACAAATCCACATATATCCAATATGATTAACAATGTACTAATGTCCACGCTCATACTTTAATTTGTATAAATATAAGATTCTCCATATTCAGGGGACAATTTTGAGGATATAATAATAGTTTCTTTATTTTATTTTACAGGTAGAACTTCCCAAAATAGAGACCTTGAAGTTGTCGTCAATCAATTCTCATAAGATTTGGCAGGATCAACCTTCTGCGGCAAGTTATTGGGTTCAAAATCTGACCAGCTTCATTGTTGAGGACTGCAGAAATCTAAAACACCTGTTTTCCTACAGTGTGGCAGAAACTCTTGTTAAACTCAAACACCTTGAGATTTGTTATTTCCACATGATAGAGGAAATAATACTAACTGAAGGAAGGATAAGCAATTCTACTCTTCCTCATTCCCATGAAGTATATTCTTTAACTTGTTATTGGTAATTTATTTTTACTTTTAAAGTTCTATGCAGAAATTAATAAACTGAAGTATTGCATGTGGCAGGCTTTATTCCCTAACTTGGAGGCTTTGGTAATCTCCTACATGGATAACTTGAAGACAATATGGAGTGTTGATCATGTTTCTCCAAATTCTTTTGGCAAACTGAAATCTCTCAATATCAATTATTGTAAGAAACTCCTGAGCATTGTTCCTTCTTACATGCTGAGAAAACTTCAGAATTTGGAGACAATAAAAGTTGGTAATTGTGGTTCTTTGAATGAGATAGTTAGAATCGATGGTGGTGATGAAGATCATGGAGAGGTGCATACACGGTTGAAAATTTTGAGTTTGGATGGCTAATAAATTGAAGCATGTATAGAATGGAGACCCAAGAGGAATTTACAACGTCCAAATGCTACAAATATTAGAAGTTCTTCACTGTCCAAACTTGGAAATTATCTTTCCTGCCTCTGTTGCCAAATGTCTGCAGCATCTCGAAGGAATTGCTATAACAGATTGTGCATCACTAGAGACAATTGCTGCAAAGGAGGAAACAATAGATAAATTTGTTTTTCCCAAACTATCATCCATAACGCTGCTTGGTTTGTCCGAACTAAAGTGCTTCTACCCAGGGCCGGGGTTACATACTATAGAATGCCCAGGGTTGAAAGACTTAGATGTGGGCTATTGCGACAAATTGGAGTTACTAGGAACCAAGTCTTCAAATTCAAGAGAAGCATATCAAGTTGAACTACAAGATGTAGAGATCAAACAACCACTCTTCATCATTGAAAAGGTATGAGATTAATGGTTGATAGTTATTTTGAAGTTATGAAAAAACATATAATATTTAGAGATTAGAGAGGTAGTTAGGTCTTTTTAATCACTTAACTTTAAAGTTAACTATTAATTTCGATGGTTTGAGTTATTTGTAAAATAATGCAGTCTCCTCTGATTTCAATTGTATGATTAATTTCTTATGCAGGTGTTTCCTAACTTGGAACTTTTGGCGTTAGATAGCAAAGACGCTATGCAGATATTGAATGCACCATCATTTTTCCGCAAGCTAAAAATACTTGGGCTTCAATCTTTTCACAATGAACAAGCTGTTAATTTTCGATATGGGTTGCTTCAAAGAATCCCCACTCTCGAATGCCTACAGGTGTTAGAGTGTTCATTCAAAGAAATATTCTCATGTGGCAGGCAAGTGACAATCCAAGAACAACATGCTACAGGGACAGCAATAGTGCATCTCAAAAGATTATTATTGCGGGGACTGCCCTATTTGGAGAACATATGCAAAAAAGGCTCCCAACTAGATCCACTTCTCGAAAAGCTTGAGATATTAAAGGTTTGCGAATGCTCTCGTTTGATCAAATTAGTACCCTCCACGGTGTCTTTCAAACATTTGACATTTATAGAAGTCCAAAATTGCAACAAGTTGGTAAATTTACTAGCACCCTCAACTGCAAAAAGCTTGGTTCAACTCAGAACATTACGAATAGTTGAATGCAAAATGATAGAAGAAATCATTGCAAATGACCAAGAAGAAGAAGCAGAAGATGAGATTGAATTCATGCAATTACAAGTTTTGGAGCTTGTATTTTTACTTAAGCTCACAAGTTTTTGTTCAAGACATTGGGTGTTCAAATTTCCACTATTGACAAAAGTGAATGTGAAAGGATGCCCTAGAATGGAGGCATTTTCTAAGGGAGTTTCGAGAACACCGAAGCTACACAAGGTACAAGTTGAAGGAACTAAGGAATGGTATTGGGAAAGAAACCTGAATGCTACCATCGACAAATTGTTTCACGGCAAGGTATTAATATTTATCATTCATCGCAGACTTTAGATGCAAGTATTCTGTTAACTTTTTTGATTAATTTGACTAGAAACGTAAGCAGAGCTACCTTGTCTTGGTCTCTAAAGAATCTGAAAAATATTTGGGGTAGCGGAATCTATATAATTTCACTATATGAAACATGTGTGTGTGGAACGTGTAGTGGATATATATGGCTTAAGACATTGAATATATTAATTTTGTGGAGGCTTAGCTATTTTAGAACTTCCTAATATTCACTGCATACAATAAACTTGGAGTTCAATGTTGTCAATAATAAATTATTAGTTTTGTAGTTTTGGGTCTACCAGCCAAGTGTATCCTCACTTGTAATTGCATTAGAAATGGAATACCACTCCCTCCTTTTATATATTTCTGTGCATGTGAATGATCACCAACTTCTAAAAAAACAGTACTAGAATTAATGGTTCCATTGGAATGTTAACCATCAGTAATAAGACATAAGACACTTGCATATAACTTACGATTGAGGCCTAACTACTCAATTTATTGTCAGCATAAAAAAAAATATTTGATACGCAATCTATGATGATGTGAAACACTCGAAAGTGAACATAAGTGATGGTGGACTTACATGTGACGAAACATTGGTATTGTTCATGTTATGAGGTGGAAGATAACTATTGCGTTGTGGAAAACAAATTTTTTTTATTAATGAGGATCTAGCCCGATTGAGAAAAATAAATAGTGTGATTGGTGGAATGGTATTAAAATCATTGAAAATTTGTGAAAAATAAAAATATAACGAATAAACAGAAGTGAGAGTTAATTTTGATGTTGCTACTTTCATTTTGCTGATGAAGATCAAGAAATGAATTGGTGATGAGCATGGTTGTCCCAGAAAGGAAGAAAATATGCAACTTTTTTTAAATCAAAATAGATGAAAAAGTAAGTGACCAAATTGAAAAGGAAAATGTTGTAGTGAAATGAAAATCAAACACCATTGGCATGATCTAGGTGAAAAATGAAGATAGCCTACAAGAGTAAAGAATGCAAGTTCAATAGAATAGTTCATTTGAAGAAAATTAAAATTTCAAGTTAAGGGGAGTGTTGGATTAGTGATTTGAAATTATTAGATGTATGCATAATTATTTTATTTTAAATATTTTTAAAAAAATTGATAAGTAATGATTTTATAGATAAAAAATAAAATTACACAAGTAGGGTACATAGAACCCTCTAAGATAAGAAGAACAATTATATTTGTTAGAGCCACATCTTTTCCAATCAATTGGGTATGAGCCCATTTTACAGACCTAGCTCTAAAATTATGTTAAGGTCATAATTTTGAAACCAATCGATACGCATTAAATAGTGTGAGCTATATTATTCTATATTATGTTATCACTCCAATTCTAAGTAAATCGGAAGATTATCACATTGATAATATTTATTGCAATTCAAACAGTCGAAAAAGTTTAAAAGGGATCCTAAAGAGGATGAGGGTAGGTGAATTAAAGTATATTGGAACCACGTATTAACAAAAATCAATCAATAAGATGTAACATTGTGATTTATTTTTATTATTTGAATTTTTTTTTTTTTTTGTCTTCTTGTGTTATTTCAGTGAGTTCTCCTCTCCGAGGAAAATTCACCTGTTGCAGACCAAGGTGGTGAGCAAGAGCATGAGAGTAATTCTTTTTTTCCTCTATTGGTGCTTTTGAATTTTTAATTATAAAACTTATATGTAGAAGTATTAAAAAAAGATAATTAGTTACAAGTAACAAATTAACCCAATTAGTTTTTTTATTATTTAATTAAAATGAAATTCATGTCTATGTTATAAACTCATGAGTTAATTAAATAAATAACTTGCATGTTATAAAAAAATAAAATAATAACAATAATAATAACTTGCTTGTCAAAATAGTTATTGATCGCATAAAAATAAAATAAAAAAATATACATTAGTTGATGTGGTAAGTATATAAGTATTTGCTCGTAGCTAATGTGTTTAATTACAAAAATGATGTGTCAAAATCTTAGTTCTGTACCAAAAAAAATTAAAATCTTAGTTGAATGATTTGTTGATGAGTTAGCATATCATTCTCTTAAGTTTTAAGTAATTGTAAATTATGTTTTATTTATTGATAGTTATGAGTAATGAATGATGTGTTTGTGGTGAATGAGTTAAACAAGAGATGTGAATTAGTGGATTGTTAGTAGTATAATATTTGATGAACAGTTAGATGAGTCTTGTGATCTTGGTTGGATCTACGACACCACTTTTAATGGGTTTTACAATAATGAAAAGTTGTTTAAGAAGGTATTGATACTATTTTATTGGCCAAATTAGTATGTAGTAATTTTTTTCTGTATACTATAAGTTGAACTTTAATCACAAGCTATTGATTATTGTTTTCTAGAACATGTAGCATCTTGTCCATGATGCCTCAATGTAAACTGACAAAATTATTCACTGAATTTCATAGGTTGCACTTCAAAGCGTAGAGAAGCTGGAACTATCTCAGTTACCGAAGCTACAAGAAATTTGGCACGGCCAATTTCCAAACAGATCTTTTTCCAAATTAAGAGAACTCATAGTGGAAAAGTGTGATTTTGTATCAAAAGTGATTTCTATGAAGTTACTACGGCTCTTAAATAATTTGGTAGAGCTAAAAGTTGGAAGTTGTGATCTATTAGAAGCAGTATTTGATTTCGAGGGCACCGATGATATTGAGGATCATGGTCAAAACAGAGCAGGTACTCATTTGAGGAAGTTGACATTAAGTCATCTACCAAGACTAAAGCATTTGTGGAACAAGGACCCCAAAGGTTTGTTCAGCTTCGAGAACCTGCAAGAAATACATGTTCTGAATTGTGGGGTTCTGATATATCTATTTCCAGCATCTGTAGCTAAAGGTCTTGAGAGACTACAAGAACTCAAGATAGATTCATGTGCTCAGATGAAGGAAATGGTAGCTATGGAAGAAGGAATACCTGAAAGTACAATAATTATTAACTTTGTATTCCCAAGAGTGATTTCAGTATTTCTCAAAGATTTACCAGAACTCGAACATTTCTACCCAGGACCACATACCATAGAATGGCCGAAGCTGAAATGGATATATACAATATTCTGTGGTAAGTTGGAGATATTCACAATTGATTCCATAAACTTTCATGAAACAGATCCAGAGGATGATCAACAAGTTGCAATAATACAACAACCCTTGTTCTCGATTGAAAAGGTATTGTAGAAATAAAGAAGATAAAATGTTTTAAGTGCACTATACATCAATTTTCTGATTTGTTTCATTTCTAGATCAGGTACTCCCCAACATAGAGGCATTGTCATTAGACGGCAAGGACGCCATGAGGATATGTAACGGCCAATATGTTGTAGATGATCTCTTCTGCAACCTAACATTTCTCCGGCTACAGTCGTTTGATGATGAACAAGCAGCTAGTAATTTCTCATATTGGTTCATTCAGAAAATCCCCCATCTGAAAGGACTAGTTGTGAAATATAGTTCATTTCAAGAGATATTTCCTTGTCAAAGGCATGAGGCCGGGGAGACGCAAACTATGACTGTTGTGCAGCTTATTAGATGCATGCATGCATGAATTATTTTATTTTTTATTTCATATTAAAACTTTGATAAGTAATGATTGTATGGATAAAAAATAAAAATGTACATAAGGTGGGTACATAGAACCCTCAAGATAAGAGCAACAATTATATTTATTGCAATTCAAACCATCTAAAAAGTTTGAAAGGGATCTAAAGAAGATGAGGGTAGGTGAATAGAACTACACTGGAACCACGTATAAACAAAAATTGGTCAATGAGATTTAACATTGTAATTTTGTTTTTAGTATTTTAATTTTTTCTCTTAATAGTGGACTTAAAAGATTAAATTATAATAAATTTTATGAGTAATTTTTTTTTTCCTTTATTGGTGCTTTTGAATTTTTAATAAAAAACTTATATGCAGAAGTATAAATAAAAGATAATTAGTTACTTAAATAATTAAGCCTAGTAGTTTTTTTATTATTTCAATTAAAATGAAATTCATGTCTATGTTATTGACTCATGACTTAATTAATTAAATAACTTGCTTGTCCAAATAGTTATTGATATTTTATTTCATTTAAGGTTTGAGATTCAAATCCCATAAAAATTTGTATTAGTTAATGTGGTACGTATCAAATTATTTGCTGTTAGCTAATATGTAAACAAAATTTTAGTGAAATGATTTGTTGATGTGTCATCATATCATTCTCGTACGTTTTCAGTTCTAAATTATGTGTAATTGATGAGTTATGAGTAATGAATAGTGTGTTAGTGGTGAATGAGTTAAACCAGAGCTATGAGTCTTGTGATCTTGGATCTACCCCACCACATTAATGAAAACCTAAGTGCTATTGTAAACTTAAGGGCCCAAATAGAGAAGTTGTTTAAGAAGGTCTTGATACTATTTTATTGGCCAAATTAGTATGTAGTAATTTTTTCTGTCTACTATAAGTTGGACTTGTAATCACAAGCTATTGATTATTGTTTTCTAGAACATGTAGCATCTTGTCCATGGTGCTGAATGTAAACTGACAATTATTCACTGAATATCATAGGTTATACTTCAAAGCATAGAGAAGCTGGAACTATCTCAGTTCCCGGAGCTGCAAAAAATTTGGCACGGCCAATTTCCAAACAGATCTTTTTTCAAATTAAGAGAACTCATAGTAGAAAAGTGTGATCTTATGTCAAAGGTGATTTCTCTGAAATTATTACGACTCTTGAATAATTTGGAAGAGCTAAAAGTTGGAAGTTGTGATCTGGTAGAAGCAGTATTTGATTTAGAGGGCACCGATGATATTGAAGAATATCACGGTCAAGACAGTGCAGCAATTCATTTGAAGAAATTGACAGTATGTCATCTATCAAGATTAACAGATGTGTGGAAGAAGGACTCCATAGGCTTCTTCAGCTTCATGAACTTGCAGGAAATACATGTTATGAACTGTGGGAGTCTGAAATATCTATTTCCAGCATCTGTAGCTAAAGGTCTTGAAGAACTTGATGAACTTGAGATAGATTCATGTGCTCAGATGGAGGAAATTGTTTCCAAGGAAGAAGGAACACCTGGAAATACAATAACCATTAACTTTGTGTTCACTAAAGTAACTTCAGTGTTTCTCAAGTATTTACCAGAACTCAAGTATTTCTACCCAGGACCACATACCGTAGAATGGCCAAAGTTGAAAAAGATATATACAATATTTTGTGGTAAGCTGGAGATATTCACGGCTGATTCCATTAACTTACATGAAACAGATCCGGAGGATGATCAACAAGTTGCAATAATTCAACAACCCATGTTCTCGATTGAAAAGGTATTGTAGAAATAAAGAAGATAAAATGTTTTAAGTGCACTATACATCAATTTTCTATTTTATTTCATTTCTCGATCAGGTACTCCCCAACATAGAGGCATTGTCATTAGACGGCAAGGACGCCATGAGGATATGGAACGACCAATATGTTGTAGATGATCTCTTCAGCAACCTAACATTTCTCCGGCTACAGTCGTTTGATGATGAACAAGCAGCTAGTAATTTCCCATATTGTTTCATTCAGAAAATCCCCAATCTGAAAGGACTAGTTGTGAAATATAGTTCATTTCAAGAGATATTTCCTTGTCAAAGACATGAGGCTGGGGAGACGCATACTATGACTGTTGTGCAGCTTAGAAGATTAGATTTGTGGGCATTGCCTAAATTAGAGGAGATATGCAAAGATGGCTTCCAACTCCATCCAATTCTTGAGATTCTAGAAACATTAAGAGTATGGGAATGCTCCGCTTTGTTAGATTTAGTACCTTCCACAGTATCTTTCAATTATTTGAAAAAATTGGATGTCTGGAAATGCAATGGAATGCTACATTTACTAACATCCACGACAGCAAAAAGTCTTGTTCAGCTCACAGAAATGAAGATAAGAGAATGTGAAATTATACAAGAAATAGTATTTGACAAGGAAGACCAAGGAGAAGTGGAGATTGTTTTGGACCGTTTGGAAAATTTGGAACTTGAATGTCTACCAAGCCTCATAAATTTCTGTGGCTCAATGAATTTAGGCTTCAGTTTCCCATCCCTTGAAAAAGTGATTGTGAGACAATGCCCCAAGATGCAGGTATTCTCATGTGGAGTCTCAACCACACCGAAGCTGCAAAGAGTAAAGGTTGAAAAAAATGGATATGAATGGTATTGGGAGGGTAACCTGAATGCCACCATAGAGAAGATGTCTAATCACATGGTATGTATTGAATCACAATATTCCTCCGTTGCCCTCTCTTCATTTTTCTTTAGCTTCTTCAATTTCTTCCAACGCAGGTTGGCGATGGTAATTAAGAAAAGCTAAGGCATATTTCTCAAACGACGTACAAATTATGCATCCCAGTGTGATTCATGGTCTTAAACGGTAAAAATTACATACGTGATGTTAATATCAAATATTAAATGAAGAGTTTATTATGTCTCTATTTTGATATTCTAGAAACAAATGACTGAATTGATTTGGTTTTTCGTTGTAGGGCAGTTGAGGAGACAACTTGCAATTAGGAAATATATATATTATAACATCAGTTCATTGAGAACTTGATGGTGTTTGGAATCAGTTAAGATTATAATTTTTTTTTTTGGAACACTGTTGATGTCTTGCTTTTATATTAGATTTGGACATCAATAATCCTCTCTAGTATGTTTGTAGCTTGTAGTGAAGCACCTGAATAACATTATCTTTTTAGTTACTTGGATTATCCTGTGCAAGGGCAAAACAAGTTTTCTTTTTTACTATGTTGATTTAGATCTTATTTTTTACAATAATATAATTAATCTTTCAAACCAATCTAATATTTTGGAAATCATATATCTACAAATAAATTAGAAAATTGGATAACCAGTTTATTTAGTTAACTTGTATATAAAAATATTTTTTAAGTAGTTATTTAAAAAATTATTGTATAAAAAATTGAAATAGTATTTGATTAAGGTAATGTATAAGTGTTGTGAGATATAAATTTTTTTTTCTTTTTAAATATATTGAGTATTAAAATTACTAAAAAGATTATTTTAATTAATACTATGATCATATTTGTATAAATAAAATAATTATTTAAATTTTTCTTGCTTTCTATTTGAAAAAAAAAATTCTAATTTTTGTTTTTAGTAGGTTTTAGAAAAAACTCAAAAATATTTTTTTCATAAAATTTAAAAAACAAAATCCCTATTACTAAACAACTTTATATTTAAAAGTTAAACAGTTTTACAAGACAATGTTACAAGAAAGTGCTGAAGAATTTTCAATAAGATTTTAAGAAAACTACGTCTGCAACCATGCAATTAGAAAAAAAAAAATTATATATATATATATATATGTTCTCAACTAGTTATATGAAATTTACTAACTATTTTCCAACAACCAATTGCCCCTAAAGATATAAATTAATACCATACCAAAGGGCAGAGATAAAGATATGGGCAACTGCAAAACGAAAATTGGAAAAACAAAATTCAAATACAATTAGCAACAGATTTTCTAAAATTAAGTAAACAAACAACTATTAACTGAATTCAAATTTGTACTCTGAGGGTTGACTTTCCCATTCTGGTAATGAATCAAAATGGAACTGAGTCAAAGAACACATTTTGATAAAACAAAACTCACCTCCAATTCCTAAAACCCATGCTGTTCTAAAATGAATTTCATATAAAGTGGCACCAGATAATGTTGAATGAAATATATAAACTTGTACTAATATTGTTGAATGAAATACATAATCTTATCTACTACTAATTAAGAGAACCCAATCATTATATTTCCATATTTTTTTGTCGAATATCCTAAAATAAACCAAGAAATGTGAGTAAATAAACTATTACTTTCATCTTTAAAATTCTTAATCGTCTCTAATATAATTGTCTTACGAATCCCCATTCTTATTCCCTCTCAACTTCACTTCTATGTTTTTTATTTTATTTTTTCACATACATCTAGTGTCCCTCAATTAATGATTACGGAGCAAGAACATAATAACTACTTAATCACATCGTACTCAGGTAAATTATTGTAACAAATAGAAACACAGTACCAAATGTCTGATAATCTGAATGTTTTTAACATTCCCATTATTTCTAGAACAAAAAGATTACAAAAATTATTTCCTTTCCTCCCCAAGTTTTACCATGTTTTCTAGTTCCTACTTCTGTAAATGATACATTCGAAACCCCACACAATTATATACACGACTTTCAACTTTCAAGAAGATTGCAGTAAAGTAATATAATAAAGATAACCCTGGCATGTTCCTGAAGCTTGGCGCCCTTCCTCATGATTTCCCCGACCATTAGATGGCGAAAGATTCCAATTTAAAACATAATTTGACAAATCATATGTGCCAGGAGAGAATACACAAACCTGAAGAGGAATTTCAACGGAGGACTTAGGCTCAAGTTGGACATTGGTGGAGCTTGGTCCAGACCAAATAAACGGGCAGACACTTTCCAATGAGATGTTGTGTCCCAGGGATGTTCGATGCAACTTTGATTTCATTGACTAGTGAAACATCATGCCAGCCTGCTTGGTTACCTGGAGTCGCTGACTGAATGGCATTTACACCAGTCAGGCGGCCAACATTACTGCTAGAATTGAAGGTTTTCATGCGTACAAAAGTAGTGGCACCGGTAGAGTTGTAAATGGTCATTTTCAGTTTTACTTCACAGAATGAAGAGAAGTTATGGTGTAAGGTTCCAGGCCCTTCCACTAGCCATGAAATTGGGGCTGCGCTAGCAACACTATATGCAGACAGAGGGAGGAAAAGAGATCAATAAATCCAGAAACATGCAAGTGAATAAGAAAAATACAAGAATCAAGTGAATCTAACATAGCAACAATTTTTAAAGTTTAGAATGTAACTTGCCTGCAGTGACAAGAATGATGAGAAATAAGATGAGGTGCATTACAAAACCCAGGATCGGCGTTAATCTTCAACGTCCGAGAGATCAATATAAAGTCAATCGCGTTCAAGTCTCCCTGATGCAGAAATAAGCTCATGCCAATAATATTAAATGAATAACCAAACATAACAAAGGAGTTCATTTTAAGGGGGGAAATATATGGAATATAGAACAGGAGTTTGTGTAGATAAGAGATTACTGTATTACCCCTAACAAGCTATTATTTGATTGGTATTGAAACTGTTTTTCTACTGTGGGGAACCCCTTAGAAGTGTAGCATAGATATTTCTTCTGTTCTAAGAATAAATATATGGAATACAACATATGAATTTTTCTTATAAGATGATTTATAATAGTATGATCCAATTTTCTATTTCTAACTGGAAACTAGATTTGGGGTTGAGGCGGTGGGGAAGAGAGCACTAACCTTGAACCAAGGATAAAAAATTGTTTCATTTTGGCCGAAATGAGCAAAACATTTCGGTTCCTACACTGACATAAGTGAAATACACCATTAGAATGAAACATGTAGTTTCTGTGGAAATGATGTCGTTTCCATTGTTTCGAATCAAAGCCTTTCGATACCAACTCTAATTTTACTAACGAAGACTGATTTGGTCAACTTTTATGAAATCTAAAAGACAATAGCATACCAGGCTGTGCAGATCTGATCTGCTCTTCCGCCTCTTTGTGCCCGAGCGTTTTGGTAGAGAAGATGACTCTAAACGTTGCATTTCATTTAAGTAAATTTTATTTTTTTTTCCTTTTGCTTTCTGTCTTGGCCTATATGGTTTGCCTAATACTTCCTTATTTTAAAATACCTTTCATTATTAACAAAAACAAAACAAAAAACAAAAAAAGAATAAATTGCCCTATTAGCAAAAAATAATAACAAATTAATTTATCAATCAAATTTAATGTAGCAAAAAGGTAAAAATGAGTCTTATCTTAGTAATAAAAGTGAATAATTTCTCACACAAGTAAATTCTTTTTTCTTTTTTTTTTTCATTCTCTCCTTCTCTTTGTTATTAATTTTCAATATACATTGTTAAAACACACTAAATAACATAAATTTCGTGTATTTTATGTAATTTTTTTAAACACATTATATATATTATGTAGTTTTTATATATTATACAAATGCTTCCTAAGCTTGAGTATTATGAATAAAACTGGGTTTAGCTTTGACTTGTTAGTTTTAGATGTTATTGAATTTGATTATTTTCTTCATTTTGTATGTCTATGGTAAGACTTTTACTTTTGTATGTATTTATGTGTATTTTATGTACTAAATTAATCATGCTAGATACTTATAAAATATAATTATTGTAATATATGTTTTATTATATGTTTTTATGTGTTTTTAAATAATTTATCGTTTCACAAATTGTTTCTGTATCTAAACTTAACAAAACAGTAACTCAAAACAAATTTTAATAATTGCCTTGAACATTGGTTATATATGTCAAAACCAGCTCAAACAAGCCAAGAAAAAACTCAACCCCATGTTGGTGAACCTAGTATTTTATTTTTATTTATTTATTTATATGTTTGCTTGAAATTTTCTATAAATCCTCTCACACCTCCTTTACAAGTAGAGTAGTATAAAAGAATGCTCTTACACATTCCAGATCCATTATTCGAGTAATGTAAATGATGCCCAGCACAAGCATATAGATTATTCTGAAAGAACTATTGTAATGATACTACTAAAGATAATATAAGAGCGACAAAAAAGATGACATCCTACCAGACATTGTACAGCAGATAATTACATACCTGCTGAGAAGATTCTTGCTGCAATCTTTCACAGTGGTGAAAGTCAACCAAGGGTGATCTGGTTATATCATAAACCGAATCCCCACTACCCTGAGGAACCAATCTTACATCACTTGCAAGGGGCGTAGAGATAGAAGATATCGTATCCTCTGAATTTGATAATTTCCTACAGCTCTAATATCAAAAGAATAAGTGAGCAAAACTAGTAAGTCCAAGAAAGAAAGTTCAATAAAAAAAATTAAGAAATTAAAAAAAGATGTACTTGAACTAATGTCAGCTTGCAGGCATAACGTCTGTGGAAGAAAGATGCAGTAGACTGATCTTTAAACAACACAACATACAAGGTCTAATATATAAAGATACTAATCATCCAACATGTTTGTAGCAAAGCAGTTTACCTCGTTACTTTGTTTTCTCTTTCTATATACACATCTTCTGGTTCAAACAGTAGGCAATAGGAATAACATCAATCTATTTCAGTAAGAATACATATTCACATTGCTTGAGGAGCTTACAAAAGTATGTTTGACTATTAGTTCCTATTCTAAAGTAGAGTCAATATTTACTATAATCTACTGATATCTTTTCATCTCAGTTGCTACTCAAATTGTATACCACAACTTGCAAATTAAAATAGCAGTTACATATCTTAAAGATATTTCTTTAAAGCCACAGTTAGAGTAACAATTAGGCAGGAACATAAAACGTATTCGCTAAATAATCATCAGAAATGAAGAGAAGCTTTTAATATTCTTCTTGGTAAGTTTAATAGAATAGAACAATAATAGATTACAGGAATGTTCTTGTCGACTAATCCATGGATTTTTTTTTTCTTTTTCTATTACACTTGTTATGATAAAAGATATTATATACGTAAAGACTTGAAAGTAAATAAATTATTTTAACTTTTTTGTACACAAAATGTACAATTACAAGTTACAACTCGTTATCCTTCTTGAACACCCATATTCCAGAAACCAATTGTTGGGATTTCCACCTTATCAGTTGATTGCTTCCATACTTTCAATAATATGCAATTATAGCATTAGTTCTCATTTTACCAAAGAATACTTCAATGGTATTAATGCATAAATTTTCCACATTAAAATTTGACATCTCCAACCAAGTTTTTTCATTTGGCATCTGATCGTTTAACTCCTTATCTACTTTTTCTAACCCCTCCCACAGAAATGAAAACCTATACATACAGTTAACTGGATTTATTTAAATACCATATGTAATTTCATTACATTAAAAAAATTGTATAAGTTATTAATCAAAAATAAAAATAAAATGTGTAAGTTTATTACATATCAATCTGACCCGTCCTAAAATAAACCGTCTTTATAGAAGTAGAATTGAAAGCATCCTAAAAAGCTCAATCAAAAGGTAAAGTTTTCTGTACAAACCTTCAGCATGAAGAAACACGATAGTCCTTGACCAGCCTTTAGAGAATGTAAAGGAAAAATACTATCTGGAGGCTGAAGCAACGAAATTTCCCATTGATTCCCAAGAGATGACAACTGATGAAGATGGAAACTTTCCGTGCTTGTCCTGTTAACCACATCCATGCGTACAAGGAACTGTTGCAATCTCAATGGAGAAGGGCTGATTTGAAAATACACATCTAACGATGGCAATACCTGGAAGTGCCAAATTTCGGAAATCGGGAATTAGTAAGGTTTATAATTGGTAACTAAGAAGATATAAGCTGGTTTGGGAGCCTAAAATCACCAGTTAAAAATGATACCCAGAGCACAAAATATAATAATAATAATAATAATAACAATGTTTTCCTTTGACTTAATCTTCATAAACATTCTGATGAAAAAAGGGATGACGCCTAATTTCTGTAAACATAACATGTTAGATTAACAATTACAACTGCTGGGGAATCTTATTACCGTTTCTATAATTTTCAGAGCTAAGAGTATCTTACTAATTTCCCTCCATTCTGGTCCTGCAGTCAGCCATTTGCACCGGTTCAATCTTTTATAAACCATTATCTTCATGGACTTTGCTTATGTCCGTAAGTTGATGTTACGTGTCATGTTCGTAAGTTGAACCAAAAGCTTTGACAGACTTGGTCGCAAGTCATGACTAATCAATAACAATGTCAGTGTTTCATTAAAAGTGGTTGATTCTGTATTTCCCCAAGTTCTCTGTATCCCCAATTGAATCCCAGCTGCTATGCCTAGATCTTTTTCTTCTATAGTTAAAACCTCAGCAATAACCTCATTTCCAGATATTCACCTCCATAAACCCTTGACTTTCATGATCTAGAAAACTATATCATTCATCCAAGACTAAGCATCAAAACACATTTTTTCTAAAGAAAAGACCTAAAGTACATTTGCAGGTACAGTTCACAGGGCCAGGGAACATCTAATTCTTATTCCTTTTGCGTTCCACGACCTAAAATTATCCCCAACCTATCATAACCCGAAACTGAACTTCAACCCTTTAATTTCCAGCCCCATTTCACTTCTTAAGACACTAACACTAACCGCCAAGATGACATTTTCCTTTTCTGCCACCAAATTTCCTGCAACCAAACAGAACTAAATATCGAATCTAAGGATCTTTTCTCATTAGTTCACAGCACATGAAGTAGAAAGCAAAGCAAGCCAAGCTAAAACATTTCATCAAATCGAAGAACAAACCTGTAAATTGTAATGCAAGCGAAGAGTGCGGTATCTAATGACACTTGATATATCCCCCATCTCATAGTATATGCTTATGTACAAGGAAATGTATCCAGGAACTGCAGCCCTAAGCCAAAGTGGCCATAAGAAGGGCATCTCCCCTTGAATTAAAGTATCCTGTAGCACAGAAAATTGTAAGCTATAAGACCAAGGAGTGATCCTTGGCCAGTAAGAAATTCAGCTTAAAAAGCCAACATCCAGCTAACAGGGAATACATGTAACACTGACCTCTGGAAAGAGGAACACTTCATGAGACATGTCACTATTAGCAAGTGCACCACTTTGTCCTGAATCTCTTTCCTTCTCTAAGCAAGCAGGAAACTGTGTGGTCAAATTCTCCCGATTTCCAATGTTAAGGAATCTCGAATGACTTACCTTCATCTTCAGATTCTGCCAAAAATAAAGTCAATAAGCATAACATGTTTAAGAAATACATGCATGCAGGGGTGTATGGATGCCAGACCAAGCCTAAAACATAAGCAACTAGGCTATATCTGTTGTTGAATTCCATCCATGTGTCTGCACTCTGCAGCAAACTTTTAGCTTGTATAACAGTGGACACAGTAAATGAATCCCAAGATGCCCCGATATTTACACTGAAATCAACTAATCCTGACTAACTACTGTACACAAATGCTGTGACTACTGTACACAAATGCTGTGACTACGGGAAGAATATAAGAAGTTCAATAATAATTACTATTAATTAGATTAGTTCAATTCCGCAAATGGTACCTTAACAGGAAACTCTGATTGATTCCTCAACTCCAAAACAAGTTGTTGCAAAGTTCCAGCATATAACTTCTCAGGCAGGGGCTGGATGGGGGGGGTGAAGTATTGAAGAGGAGCATACACCTTAATCACCATAAACTTCAAATTATCATTAGGAGAAAGTTTTGCTTTCCTGCTTCCCTTGACAACATTCTTTTTCACATAATTAGACTGAAAGTTGTGAAAACCAACTACAGAACCTGACAATTTCCACCGAACACCAACAATTTGTAAAGTACCTTCCACTCTGGGTTTAACTGTTAGCAGCACCTGAATATAGAACTAAATAATTTCAAATTTTTATAGCTGATAACAACTACCAGATTTTAAAAAATAATAATAATTTTTGAAAAAATTGAATATTTAAGTAAATCGCGTCATTTACATACTTCCATTTTTTCCTCTTTCATCCTTTTTCTGGTCTGAAGTCAGGTCATCATGTTCAGTAAACATAGTATCACACATGTACATGGTTTCCCTCATGAGATGATGATGCAAAATTTAATATGGAGTTGAAGACATTAGGAAAAGAAGGGTATTGAGTTAATTTTGTGTTCTTGGTCATCATTAGCCTATTTGGTTTGGTTTTTTTAGTAAAGGTGTTATTCCTGTACAATTTCATTAGGCAGTTTTAGTTTAATTTAGTGATTTATTTTAATTTAGTGTTGGATTCTTTACTCTAGGCTTTAGTAAACTTGGCCCTAAGTCAATAAAAGGCATAAGGCATTGTAATAGGTCATTAGGGACATCAAATGAGTTAAGAATTTCAGCTGCCATGAAACTCTTTGGGTTGAGTTAATAAGAATTCTAGCAGCCATGGAGTGATTTGGGTAGTGTGATGCAATACCTGTTAAAGGGAGAAAAGAAAGGAAGAAGAAATCACACCTAAGAAAGGTAATCGAATCAGACTATGCTTTTCCAAACTAATGATGAATTTATGATCAGAAAAAAATAGGAGAATCTCTAGTAAGCAAAGTTTTTGATGCCAATAGGAAAAAAAACTTACATTAATATTTAGAGATTTAAAAATGTTCTTAATTTTCTTTTATTCTTCTTTTAAATGGTAACAAGTGGCAAAATAATGTGACAGCCCTCCCACCCCAATCTTCCCCTTCTTCCCACTCACCCCAATCTTTCCCCCCCCCCCCCCCCCCCCCCACCCCAATCTTCCCCCCTTATGTTTCAAACCCAAGACTTCTTTTAATCAAAACAGAAAGAGTGGGAACAAGAGATATGATATCTGGAAGCTTTAACAGAAAGCAATTAGTAAAGGGCATAAAACTGGGAACCACTTTGCTGTAAAAGCCATTACAATTTCATATTCAAAAATCTCTGACATCTTGGTGTGAGTATTCATTATTGTGCCAAGAGGAATTTAAATGAAAGTGACACCTACATTGTTAAAGATACTCAATTATTTTATC
Source organism: Quillaja saponaria (assembly GCA_029379385.1). NCBI lineage: Eukaryota > Viridiplantae > Streptophyta > Magnoliopsida > Fabales > Quillajaceae > Quillaja > Quillaja saponaria. The sequence goes on from CM055618.1 coordinate 8,616,286, forward strand.
ACTTTTAGTGAGACGTTATTCCTTGTTTCCAAAATATTTCTGTTCCCATACTGTTTATAAAACACCATATCCGAGCAGAGGTCAAACAGTAGCTCAGGATGTTAATTGTTACTTTATGGATTTACATTCCAAACAAATATCTGGCATTTCAGATAACTAAACTATATTGATAGAAAATACAATGCTTTGATGATAAGTGCGTGATTGTAGAAGAGCCAATTGCTAAGTAATACAGTACTAGACAGTAATTACAGAAATTTCAGAAATTAGGGTCTTCGTTTACCTTTTCACTGTTAAAAATAAAGATGCAATCTCATTAGTAAAATTGCAATAAAGAGTTCTTGTGTCTGTTCCATAAAACACTAACCGTGATTGTTTCACCAGCTCCTAATGAGCAATCAACCTCAGACAGTATAAACAAAGAGTTGTCAGAGCTTATATCCCTGCTGTAATCAATGAAAAATAAATCTTAACTTTTGCAAAAACAACAGAAAAGAGGATTCTACAACATGATAATGTGATAGTTCCTTTGAAATGCTAACGTAATTTTGATAAGATACACAAGAAAATTAAATCTTACGAAGATTAACATGCGTACATATTGGTTGTCAACTTTTCACAGTTATCATCATTATCATTCTCCTCGCTTAACTTATTTCCATCTGCACCATCGGACAAACTGTATCTTTTGAGGACAGCATAGTATATATATATACTTCCATGATATAAATGTACACAAAAAGTGCAAAAAATAGGGATCAATGAAGGCATAAGCTTACCAGGTGTCCATTCATCAGTTTTTTTTCCAAAGCTGGCATATCAAGGAAACACCCGATATGGAAATCGCAATTTGAAGAGGGTTTTTAAATTCGATACCCACCTTCACTGCTTCTGTAGGAACAATATGTTAGATAGAATTCATATAGTACACCTCCCGTGCCTTAACCTTTTTGTTCAAATTAAAAGTTATTTACTAACAAGCAAACACTCACTAGAAAAAGGCGAATTAAAATGGCGTTCAGACACCTTAGCCAAAGAATGAATAAAAAGAAAAATAACACTTACCTACATTTTCCCCACCTTGTGGTTTGTATCATTATCTTTTCAATAGAAGTAAAGAAGTTACGCAATAAAACTGGATGTAATTTAACTGAATAGAACTCCATGCTTCATATCATTATCTTTTCCACATAAATCAATGAAGTTTCATAAGTTAATCCTACGTCATATTATTCTACGGTTTTTCACTTTTATCAGAAAAAAATAATAATAACAAGTATAGCAGTTTTCACTGTTTAAAGCTTAGTTTTATCTGGTCATCAGAAGTACTACTGGAGATACCAAAAAAGAGTACGATTGGAAAATACTGCCACAAGCCCAAGGAGGATTCTGCCATAGGTGCAACCTAATGTAAAATAAACACAACAGAACTACATCCTAGGGAAATTGGAAGGAAAAAAATTATGATGATTTGTAAACAGAACTTTAAGTCACTTGGCTTAGGTAATAGGGCAATGCCGATGATGCCCACGGCTGAGATGCACCACAATAGTGTATAACCTCTTTTCAAAATAATATACATACAAACATATATATATATATATATATATCAAAGAATATGCATATCCCTTTTGAGTGGAAAACAAAGAAATACTTTGCACATAGGTCAGTCAAAATCGGAAAGAGACCAGAAACTTGTGGCTGCAAGAGGAACAACAAAAGAAGATAAAGACACTCCAAATAGCATTATATCTGCATTAAAAGATTAGATGACTGTACCGTACATTGATCAGAATCCATATAAAATACTCAGCCTATTGAAAATCTAAGCAAATTTTTTTCTGACAAGAAGAACTTAACTTGGAAATCTTCACCACTTGCAATAAAATATAGAGGCTATATGGTAGATAAGCAAATGTACAACCACTATTTATATATGGGAAATGAACACTGAACCAAATAAACTCTCTTTCCAAGGCACAGTTACTATAGATTGAGATATTATTATATTTACATGAACATAGTCGATACCGCTTGCCCAGACATAGAATTAGCCATCAGAAATAAGTTAAACCAATAAATGTGCTTTACTTGTGTTCTTTCTTATGCTTCTTACTTGCCATTGCACCTTTCTTCTCTTATTGAGTCACATGTACCAGGCTAGAAAAAATTGGTAGTACAGGTTACTTGTCCTCGAATGTTAAGAAAAGATTGGAGAAGTTTAACTAAAAGGAACTTCATACCTCCTGCAACACAAACATTTGATTCTCTGTATTTTTTCGGGATAAGCTTCGATTGCAACTCCAACCAGTTAGTTCTTGCAGTAGAGAATGATGGAATCATTTCCTCCTCCAAAGAATGCCACAAGCTTTCTCTAGTGCTGGCCTGGAAAGATGATAGAACTTACAGCATAGCTTTTATTTTATTTTTTTTTAAATGCTAAATTTGCAGCTATATGGAACATAAAAGTTGCATCTAACAAGCAAAAACGAGCTCAAACATGAAAAAACTTGTGCATATAGGAATACTAATGAAAATGAAAAAAAGAAAAGAAAAACTAATAGAATATAGAGCAGACATCTGAGTAGGTGGTATGAGACACGCCAACACAGAACAACTATATATCACATGTATCATATAGCATCAAGTTTTAATTTGGAAAATTCTGAACCTGGTATGTGGCACCATCAAACAAGGTCACAAAGATATAGCAATATGGAAAAGAGCTTCTTCTTCTTTTTTTTCTTTTTTTTTTTAAAGCATGTAATGTATGTTTTGTCCTTCCTCCAACAAAACAGGAAAACAAAAGAAAATAAATTTTAGAAACAAAGAGATAACTCAACTTACAGCTGAAGGTGATGCATAAGTTCGATTGTCTTCAAAAATGATCGTAAGAGAAGAGAAGTTGATCACAGGCAACTGAAGCTTCATTACCTCAAATGTCTTCCCTGTTTTCTATGACATACAAAAAAAATAAAGATGATGTTAACTTAGTGAAACAATGTTTCGATTTCCATTAGTGTCCAATTCGCCATTCCAGATGCATTGAAAGCCACAAAGTGCTATAACTAAGACAACAAAATATTATACGCTAAAATATATAATTTGCAAGTAGTCGGTAGTTTATATAACAGTCAAGGTTTTTTTCAGTTTTTTTGATAAGTTCATTATTATTCTACCCTAGGAAGTATTTCCCAGTTCCCATTCCAGGAAAGGGCCATGCTTAAGATTTTAAAGCAAAAGCACTTTCTGATGCAAACAGGTCCGATTCAATTATGCCACACATATTAGCTAATAATAACTATATATCATTCTGCAGATGTACAACAAATTATGTAAATGCATTCTATCGTAATGAAGTTTTCAAAAAAGAATCATCATCAACAACAACAACAATAATCCTCAATCCCAGTTAATTAGGTTAGCTACAAGAATCCTATCAAATTATTTAGTACTTAGCAGTTGGTACTTCCCCTTATGCAAAATCTTCATCTTTCGCTATGAACTAACCACGTCATACTTAATTTTCCTTATGAAAGCTTCATTTGGAATAGTATTTCAAAAAGCATTGCGAATCAAACTTTACCCATCTAAAAGCAACAATTTGGCCACTTATCTACATTCCAATTCTTTAGCCAAAATTTTGAAAAGAGCATTTGAGAAAATTAACCTCTTTTCCAATCAACCCAAACACCTTCATGAGAGAAAATGTTTATCAAAATATGTTACAAAAGATAGGAACCTAAGAAAATTAGAGTTCCATTATTTCTTTCTGATGAATAAGCGTAAATTAAAGAAGCGGCTGCAAAGGCCACAAACTATGTATACCAGGAACATGTGGAAAAAGAAAACCTCAACCAAACAAAATGGAAATAAAAAGAATCAGGTTATAAAACATGAATTCCTTATGGAACAGAAAATAAACTAGAAAACAGTGTTCACCTGAACAATTTGAAGAAAATCCCTCAGGAAAAACTCCTGTGTTGTCTTGGACTGGTGACTGCAGGCCAAGACTTCCAACATATGTTTGACAGCCACGTCATACATCTCAAGAGAAGCATACCACCTAAAACAGATGATATTATACAACAGTTTCTGATCAAAATCCATGCAGACTACATCTGAACCAAGTAGAACTTACTGTCCTATATGGAAATGAACATGATCTTTGATATGATTCCATTTAGTTCCCTTCAAAACAGAAATGGCACTTCTGTATGTGCGGATTGCATGCTTGATCTGAAGGAAATAAGGCAAGAGCAGTTTTAAGGCAAGAGCAACATTTTACATGCACAAGATAACATAAATACATAATACATCATTGAAAGAGGTACCTGGTCACACTTTTTATAATGATCACCAGCGAGAACAAGATGAAATCCATATTTCCGCAACATAGAAGGTTTGGTCAACAAGTAACAATAAGATGCTTGTTCAAGCATTACAGCTGAAGGCAGAGGATCCTAAGTAAAAAGAATTGTCAGAAGCAAAAAATTGTATTCTTAATCCATTTTAAGTAAGAAGAATTGTCAGAAGCAAAAAATAGTATTCTTAATCCATTCTAGCTTCAAAGAAATAGTGCACTACCTCACCACAAACACGAAAGTAAACAATGGCTGCCTCCTTATACTGATCTCGTGTCTTCAACATTTCTATCCACCAAAGACCACATCTTGTTGCATTTTGCTGACCAGATGATCCAAGTTTCTGCACGCATATCAAACTTATAAAAAGAAACAATAGAAGGTTAAAGGAATATAATAAGCATACCATTCAGGATATGCTTTATTACATTGATCTTTTCGGTTTTCTAATTAAAATGTAATAGCCCTTCAATTCAACAAGTTAAGAAAATAAAGAGTAACTAACATACTGAGTAAGTGTTAAAAGCATTTTCCAAGCAATACTCTGCTTCCTTTCTTGATTGATCCAACAAGAAATAAGTAAGCCCTGTCATTTCCTGCAAAAGCATGGTCGGCAAATCAATAAAGGTGCATCAAAAGATCATCCACATAAACAGAAATCAAACAAGATGTCAGAAAATGCAATGGCAACAACAGAAATCAACTGACTATGCTATAAAAGCATGACTTAAACGTGAATACTGCCCTCACTATCTCAGAATCTGACCACCAATATTTATATTTTTAAAAAAAATTAAAAAAAATCCAGATATGGCTTTGTTCACATTATATCATTCAATAGAATTCTCGACTGGAGCTTTAACAACTGGCTAGGAATAAATAACCAAAAAGTAAATAAACAACTCAAAATCTACAAATGTTTTAACAGCTAGTTTCTATACCTTACATCAAGTGAAGCTAATCTATGATTTTATTTTATTTTTATCTTTCATTTTTTATTTTATTCTTTGTAATCTAATCCGTAATTTATATGCAGTATATATCTATTTCCCTACTCATCAATTAAATGTATCTTAATCAAAGAAAAGTTACTCTTATATTTTCTTTTGGGGGGATGTGGTTCCACAAGTGTCATAAGAAATCAAAGGAATATTAGTACTATACATCTAACATAATCCAATACAGCGCTATGTCCTGCTGGATAATAAAAAGCTGCATTAGCAACTGACATTCTTCACTAGGCCTCTGTAGATCATTGCCCCACTCTAGTACTACGACGACAAGCAAAAATGATGACTATCAATTTGATGGAGATTGAAGAAGCAATTATTTTCATGTTAATTGTAATTGGGAATTTTAATTTAATTGTACAATATTTAACATTAGGATTAGGTTTAGTCATTTTGGAATAACAATTGCTTAGTAGTATGGGGTCAATTAGAAACTATTGTTAAGTTAGGGGTTTTATTATAATCTACGAAGCACAAATACAAATACGAGGATACGGCATTTTTTTGAAAATCTAGGATACGATATGTCAATTTATATATATTTTTAAAAAAAATAATAAGAGCACAAATGTTATTAATTAATAGAGGGCATTCATTACAAATTGTAATCATAGTTTGAAAATGAAAAATAAAAAATAAATAACAAACACAATTATGCTTTTAAAAAAAGACAATTAGACAAGATATATTTTTTTTTATAGCTTAAGGGAGGGCAAATAGACCAAATTCACACTTTTAAGCTTTAGGATACTAAACACATGGCATACATGACATTAAAAACAAAATGCTCCAATTCCAACAAAATGCTTTATCTAATCTACTAGACCATTAAAAAAATAAAAATAGATACAATTTAGAGACAGACCTCTCCCGGCCCTCTTTTTCTTTATAAAAAAGAGGAGTAATTTAAAAAATTAAAATAAATAAATAAATCAGTCATCATTTCTTCACCGCAGGCTGCGACTTGCTTAAGAAAAAACCAAGTAGCAGTGGCCTAACTAATCAGGAGACAAAAGGGGCTGAGGAGTTTGAAAATTATCACATAGGCAGATCCGGATCTGCAATTAGGACCTCCAAAATTGAACAATATTTGCTGACTTGGGGCCTACCTTTGCACAAAAATTGGTCAGGAAAAACAAAACAAAGGTAAATCCCCAAATCTCATTATTGAATTTGAAGATGTAATTGTTTCTCTCAAGCTAAATCACCCACAAAAAACAAAGAGGAGCTGCCCGCCATGCTGGTCTATTACATCTTCTTCCTCCACTCTTGTACCAACTAAACAAGAGATCCATAACTGTACCAAGCATCACCCAAACTTACTCAAAAAGCTCAAACACCAACTCCCACAAGATTCTAGTAACCAGACAGTGAATAAACCATAGTTACCAGGATCGCGGTACGTTCCAGGACGTGAAACGGGTACGGGGTACGCTACCTAGCTAAAATCATGGTACGATAGGGAGAGGCTTAGTTGGTTCGCTATTTCGGGACGTGGTACGCTTAAAGTACTTATTTGGGCCATTTTACCATATTTTGGTGGTGTATTTTACATTAAATTAAACTAAATGAATAGAATACATAATATTTAATTTATGGTACAAAAAAGATAATAACCTACTAATTATATAAATACATACATATATACAAAAAATAAGTAATAAGTGATATAGGCTGAAATTGTGATCATACTTTTCCATTTTCTTTAGAGGAAAATCTTAAAATTTTAGGTCACTAGTTTTAATGACCTAGATTGTGAACAACAATGATCCCAGTATATAAAAGAACCACCATCCCGGAACGAAATTCCGGAACGCGGAACGCAGGGTGGTTAAGAGATACCGGTAACTATGGAATAACCAAGTAATCCACAGTTTCACCATTGTTTTTGCACAAACAACACCAACTTACTATGTAAACTCTCATTTTCATTAAATTGTCTGTTGTTAATATTTGATTTAGGTAGGTTGTCCAAATAAAAAATGTGGCCCTCAACGGCACCCTAGCATATCAAACAGATTTCCAAGGAAAAGAGACTATGCTGCCAGAATTCAGCTAAGTATAAAAGCTTTTAATAGAGAAAGAATCAAAACAGCTTGATGCCCACCAACTCCCTTTTCCCATTTATGGTAACCTTCTAAAGCAGATTGAGAAAGGCATCTAATGGGTCAACTTCTGAGTCTACAAGGAACAGTTGAATTGTACATCCTAACATAAACAACCGCCACTATTATCTATGCAAGAGGAGACTCTGGCAATTTTGCTCTTGCCAATATATAAAGATCCAGGAACATGTTCATCAAAGGGGATTCTGAATATCACAAGTCCTTCCAATAGAAAACATGCTCTCCATTACCCACCTTAATCAAATAACTATTTAGACAAATCCCAACCCTTTCTAATTGCAACCCACACCAAGATACCATAAATCCTTTCACCAGTAAAGAAGACCATCCACCAGGAGACATGCCATATTTCTCAACAATCATCTTCCTCCAAAACCCGTTGGAGGGAAAGTTGCCACAACCATTTCCCATCAACACACTGTAAAAGAAACTTATGCTCACCATCTTTTCCGAGGCAAAAGAAATCTCTATATAACTTTTCGAGTCTCCTTGAAACAGAAGTCGGAATTTGGAAGAAGGATAGGAAATAAGTAGGAAAGGTAGACAACATACTTTTGATTAGAGTAACTTTGCCCCCTTTTGACAAGTACAACCTTTTTCCAGCCACAAATTTTTTCAGTTCTTTCAATGATGGAATCCTAAACCTACACAACTTTAAAAGATGACCCAAGTGGTAATCCCAAGTAAGACATAGAAAGGTAAGAGACCTTATGGCCTAAAACGTCTGCCAACTCCGAAACATTACCAACTTCCCCACCGAAGCAATCTCATTCTTGGATAGATTAATTTTCAACCCAAATACAGCTAGAAAACCAAAAAAGATAAATCTTAGTAACTTCAATTGTTCTCCACAAAACCATTCAACCAATAGAAACAGTTCCTTGTGAGATCAATCTACTAAAAGCTTCTATAACAATAATGAAGAGAAAATGAGACAAATGATCTCCTTGTCGCAAACCGCGGGAGCTCCCAAAGAAACCCACCGGAGACCCATTGATAGTCACTGAGAAACGATCAGTTGAAATGCACATATGAATCCAATCCTTCCACTTTCTCCCGAAAACCATTCTCTCCAAGAGATAAAAAATAAAAAATAAAAAAAAGGATAACATGGTCATAAGCTTTCTCCACATCAAGTTTGCATACTAGACTCAGAATTGAAGATCAATGTCAAGAATCAACACACTCATTAGCTAGCAAAATTGAGTCTAGGATTTTCCATACACCTACAATGGAATTTTGTGAGTTGATCTTTTCTAGTATCATCTTAAGTAGTTGTGCAAGGACTTTTGCCAGCAACTTATACACACTTCCCACCAAACTAAGAGGTCGGTATTCTTTGTCACGGCATTGTTGTTTTGAATCAAGACAAGAAACAAAGCATTAAGGCTCCTTTCAAGGATAGTATTTTCATGGTAGAAATGGAAAGTTTTCACAATATCATCTTTCACTACACCCCAACACCCTTGATAAAAAGATATGGTGAAACCTTTTGGACTTGGAGCCTTATCCCCATTGCAAGGGTTTAAAGCTGCCAACACCTCCTCTCCAACAAACCTCCCTCAAGGCAAAAATTGTCCTCCATTATGAGTAAGATTATGAATAAGCAAGCATAATTGGCCTTCTCACATGTTATGTACATGTAAACTATTGTATATAAAGATAGGATGTTCGACATAATTAGGTAATGACTTCACAAACCTTTTCTCTTTTTTCCTCTGCCACCTACTCTCTCTTTAGTCACATGTCATTGGCCACTAATTCAATATTACAGCAGAACACGTTCTTTTTTTTCTTCTCACTTTTCTTTTTTCCTTTTTCCTTTCTTTCTCGGTTTTAGATGGAATAAACTATCTATCCCAGAACCTAGATTTCGTGATTGATTTGATAGGGTGCAAATGCACCATTTGAGGCAGGAGCACTACAGGTGGCTCGAAGGAGCAGTTAAGAAGTGCGGTGCACCATCAATGCTGCCAATTGGTATTACCAGGTGCTGGTGCCCTATCGATGTTGTCTAAGGAAGAATTTCAATTTTGATTTCATTTTGCTTGCTCATCAAGTGTTTGATAAATTTCCTCACAACAACACAATGTGTATTTGGGTTGAAATAGTCACCTCGAGTGTGGTTTGGGAGATTCAATGAGGTGATGCTTGAGTTTGGGTTGAAAAGGAGTGCTAATGATCATTCAATCTTTTAGAGGCAGTCTACAACTGAATGCATTTTGCTGGTTGTGTACGTGGATGCTATTGTAATTACTAAGAGTGATACTGTGGGGATAGATTCTCTTAAATCTTTCTTGCAGGCCAAGTTCCTAAGCAAAGACTTGGGTTCATTAAAATATTTCTTGGGAATAGAAGTTGCTTGATGCAAGAAAGACATCTTTTTGTCTCAAAGAAAATATATACTTGATTTACTCACAAATAGAGGGATGATGAAAGCTAAACCCATTCATACACCAATAATTCCGAATTTACAACTTCATGCAAATGGTGGAAAATTACCCAGAAAAGTATCGATTCTTAGTTGCGAAACTAAACTACTTGACAGTCACAAGACATGATATTGCGTTTATGTTGTATTATAAGTCATTTTATGTGAATGCTATAATGTAGATCTTGAAATATTTGAAGGGGGCTTCAGGGCATTAATTATTATATATGGATCATGAAAACTGCAAAATAAGGGGTTTCTCAGATGTAGTTCGGTTAGGTTCTCCATATGATAGAAGATCTACTACTGGCTATTGTGTTCTGCTCAGGTAAAATTTAGTAGTTTGGAAAAGTAAGAATTAGACCATTGTAGCTTGATCAGGTATAGAGCTAAAGAGCTGATGTGGGTTCATCAAATTATGGAGGAGATTGGTTGTGGTATTCTTGGAGCTATGCAACTATGGTGTGATAACTAGGTTGCTATTCATATTGCTCAAACCTAGAGTTCCATTAAAGGTTATGAATAAGTAAGGGTATTTTGGTCTTATAACAATTTTGAAAAAGATATGTGATTTCTGAAACCATCTCCTCAATTTTTTTCAAAATGCCTTCCACTAACTGAAAGGATACTAACATAGTTGCATCTACTCCTAGAATTTGCCAAACGATGAAAAGGTTTGTATATTTATCACCTTTTAGCCATTAGGCTCTAGATTTTGTATACAACTAACCTCTTCCTTAAGGATTAGGTTTTCCAAAACCCCACCAAACATCACATGTCTTTGAATCTCAACCTCAATCAACTTTCATTCCTCCATCAAGGAATCCAGAACACACAACTCAAATCCAAACTATAATTTTATTTGGAAGCCTAAGGTTTCTCTAAAGTAGGCTTTTGTTTGGTTAGGGGTTGTTAATAGAGTCAATACTAATAAGTTGTTGCAAATGAGGAAACATTTAGATGAATAATTCTTGGATCTTTATGTGATGTTTTTACAAAGTGGTGAGACCAATGAGCATCTATTTCTTCATTGTCCTTTTGCTTGGAATCTTTGGTGTAAACTATTTGACATTTTTAACATTACTTGGGCATGTTTCGGTTCTTTATGTATGATTCACTACAAAAGTTTTAATAGGGAAATGCAATTGTCTATGGTGATGTACTTGCTTTCTTTGCAGTGATTTAGAAATTATGGTTGGAACAAAATGCAAGAATTTTTTTCATGTGCATAAACTCTCATGGCATCTTCTATGGTATAACATTGTTTTCCTAGCTTCTCTTTGGTGTTCAGCTTTGGGATCTTATCAGGATGTTTCTATAAGAGACATTTAACTTGATTTGCAAGCCTTCTTGTTTTAAGATTATAATTTTTTTCTTTAATATTTTATTTTTGTTTAAGAGGACTTCTTGTCCTCCCTTTTATCTCTTTCTATCTCAATAAAATTTCTTTTCCTATGCAAAAAAAAAATTGTCTTGCTACCACCAAATTCTCCACAACCAAACTGCCCCAAAGATCCCATCTCTGATTCCCCTCAATGGACATACATCACAATTTTGAAGAGAAGGCCCATGAGGAGTCTCTTCTAACACGTTGAACTGAAAGAGCTTTGGGAACTACAAAATGGCTATAAGGATTAAGCCTCAAAAACAACCTAGCATATAACAAAGAAAGAGATTATGCTAAAATAAATAACAGCTTCTCAAATCATTCATTTGTCCAAGTTCAATAACATCAAGGACCAGTCATCTATTTAAAAGAAAATTAAATAAACAACATAATGTAATATCCTTAAATTAGTTTTTGACCAACAATAGGTAAGTCAGAGAAACTCCCGTTAGAACTTAATCAACCACAAGAAAGACTATGCTTTTTATTTAACCACGGTGACAATCTTGCAGCACAAAGAAAAAAAGAAAAAAGAAAGGAAAAAAATAAACAACCATGTACTTCAGATTAAAAATACAAAGCTACCTGGACACCAGCATAGCGCTTCCAAGCTTTATCCAGTTTGTAATCTGTAGAGATTAGGCGATAATTCGATAATGCAAGTTCATAATCTCGTAACATAAAGGCATAGTCACCCGAAACTCGGATTTGAGATTCAATGGAGCTGAAGGTATACCTTCAACAATGAAGAGAAAAAAACAAATTATAAGAATGCAAGGAATAAAATGAGAATAGGAATATAAATAAAATGTGTATAGCATACATAGAACCAGTTGGCGAATCTACGACATCTTCCTTCCCTTTTCTCCACCATAAGTTTTTAATTTGGTTTCTAAAACCTTTCCTTGTTGCAGAAACCTAAACAAAAGAACGTGTCATAAAGAAGAGACAAGGACGAGCAAAGAACAAGGTAAGCATAAATAATAGTAAGTACACTTCTCCTTATACCTGAACTTAGAAATTCTAAAGAAATAGTACCTGTTGATTAAGCACACGAATCTTCTGCTCTATATATGTGGAATGATGTGTTTAGATGATAAATCTTGCATGAGATCTTTGACCTGCACCCAGACTACACAAATGAGATGGTAGACACAACAACTATAATTGAATCAAGAGATCTTAAAGAACCAAGTTAAATAATATTTTAAACAACTGGTGGTGACAAGAAAGTACCTCACTAATATCATCAACATTAAGAAAGCAACCAAGATGCTGACTAGGTGAAGCATCAGATTTCTGTCATAGTACATGAGAAAGGGAAAAAAAAAAAAGCCGAAACCTCACTAATCATCTCTGATGTTGAAAGGAAATTTTTTTATTTATATAACTTTTGCAAGAGAACAAGAGGAAAAGAAGGAAAATAAAAGGTGGAACAAGAGGAAGATACAAATTCTAAAACTAACTTACATATGGAGCCCAAGGGTTCTCTTGATGTTTTAGCTGCACATTTTGTGAAGAGTTGATACAAACTAACTAACAGTCACTTGAACCAAACTTACTCCTCATTTCTGCCAATAATTTAGTTGCTCTGACAAAAAAGAATAGAAACTCATAAAAATGTAATCTCATTACAACTTAATCTTCAATGAGGAGTGAGGACTATAGATTGTGAAGGAAACATGTAACTCATGGCTAAAATCAAAGTCAATATTAGGTAAGAGGACAGAAACTACAATTGACATTTCTTATAATCTAAAGATGGAGAATATCATTTTTCATTCTGATAATAATGCTTAAAATTTATAGGCAATGCAAACAGTGAAGCAGTAGCTCTCTCAACTAACAAACTACAAAAACAAAACAAAATTTTAAACTTTGAAGCAGATAAACAAAATAAAAATGTTAGTATTATTAATAATGGGATCTAGTTCAAGTCAAAACGTCAAATTAGAAAAACTCAGATTTTTCTCAATTGCAAAATTACCGACAATTCCCCTATGATACCACTTCCTTCAATAAGTACTAATTCGACATGGTCAAAATTTAGATTAATTATGTTTAAGAAAGTAAAGGTTACTAAATATCTTCTCTCAATGCAAAAACTTTATAGAGATGGGACAACCTTGTAATTAGCAAATTCAAATAAATCTATTTAAGGGGTAGTATCTTTTTTCATTTTGAAAAGTAAATGTTACTTAGTTCTAGAGGAAATAAGGATGAAAATTGTTTATGGAATTGTTCTTTCTTTGGTGATTTAGGAAGTGTGGTTGGAACGTAGTGCACTAATTTTTCGAAACCATGGCATTTTCTCTGGGATAAAACTATTTTTCATCTTCTTTTTGGTGCTCTACTTCAAGACTGTTTTTGGGTATTGCTTTAGTTGACATGCAGAAAAATTGGTGAGCTCTATTGTATTAGGCTTGTCTTTTTCTAGCTTTAGGTACGTTTAGGAGGACATCATGTCCTCCTCCATGTACTTCTTTCTTACTTCAAAATATTTTTTTTCAAAATTACTAAAAACCAAAGGAGACACAACCCATGTACACGAGAAGCAAGGAAACACAAGGAGATCAGGCCAAAAAATTCAACGTCTATAAATTCCAGCAATGATCCCAAAGAAACAAAAAGAGGATCAATAGGAAAGAATAGAAAATAAGCTTAATAAACTACTCGATCCATGCTCCAAAAAAATGATCCTCATCCGTACTAGGAAATCCATTTCTTAGGTATTTCCCATTCTTATTTCCTTTACTCAAATATAAGGATGGAGATGTGTCTTGAATTCGGTTTCGTGAGGATATTTGGTAAGGGGATACTCTTTTGTAGTTGCTTTCCCCATGTTATATAGTGTTTCTATTCTTTGTGATGTTCCCATTACCGTACTTCGGAAGTTCAATGATTTAGGGGAGCTTTCACTTCTCTAGAAATCCAAATGATAAGAAGGCCATGGATCTATTTTTGTTCTTAATATTCTTGATTCGGTTCACATTACTAAGGGATCTAACAGTAAGCTTTGGACACTAGATAGTGTAGCGTGATTTCCAGCTAGTTTTTCCTTTCTTAGCTCATGACCCCACTCCACTTGCTTCCCTCTTGATCTCTTTTGGAATGCTAAAGCTCCCTCTACGGTTGAAGCTTTTGTGTGGTCAATTATGTTATTTATTAGTTTAGAAGCTTTCAGTACAAGAAGAAAGGGAAGATTATTTGGAGAAGTGCTATGTTTGCTATGGTTTGGCGTATATGGCTAGAGGGGCATACAAGGATCAATATATTGACATTGAAGCTGCTTCATGGTAAAATTATTTTATTTGCTTCTTTAAGGGCTTCTCCTTTAGGGGCCTTTCTAGAGTTTCTTTAGCTGATATCAAAAGGGATTGGATGCTTGTTTTGTATTAATTTTCTTTTTCTTTCTTTATTTCACTTCTTAAAAGAGAACTTCTCTTCCTCCTTCTTGTACTCTGTACTTCCACTTTAATACAATTTCTTCTTTTATCTAAAAATAAATAACTAAATTACTTCCTACTGAAGCCAAATAATCATTGGTGTCAATATCACGAGTTTAACTCGTAAGATTGCACGATCTTACAATCTCACATACCCCAAATGATTAAAAACGTGTCAAAAATTGTAATTTAGCAAGATCAAAGTAAGATCAGTAGGATTGGATGTAAAATCATAAGATCAGTAAGATCAGACCGATCCTATGGATCTTGGAAAAAATCATTATGAGCTGCTCTTTGGGGTTGGATTGGCTTTTTTCATCACTGGGCTTCTATAGACCATCCTAGGAACTCAATCCAAGACCATTACCACACCCTCTCAACCTCTCTTTCTATGAAAACTAGCATCCATACCTCACCTCCATCTTCCTCTTACTTTATTTTTTGGTTATCTTAGAATCTGCATCACATTTTTTATAAATATTATTTATATTTATTATCACACAACCAAGTTTATGATAGCTAATTACCTATCCAAGGAAAAAAAAAAAAACAAATTACTACTCTAATCTATGCTTGGTAGTTTACAATCTATAAAGTAATTTATTGTTCATAAATTTTTTGGTCATGATGTGATAAATATGTGGGTATTTATATTTATTTTGCTCTTATGTTTGACATTATAACTTATTACAGGTATATTTATATTTTTAAGAGGTATTTTACAAATTTTTTAACATATTTCGATCTTATGATCCGATCTTGTAGACCCTCTACGATTTAGTTAAGATCTCGATCTTGACAACCTTGCAAATAATGCACACAAGTACTAGAACTCCGCTTTAATTAATCATGCTATAAGCATAAACAAATCTCCTACCCAATCAAGCCAAGAGATCGGTAACAGAATGGCATGATCCGAGAGATACTAAAAGGAGACTATCAACTCATAGTTCCCTAGCCACAAGGAAATATAGAAGATGATGATTCACTGTCTCTGTCACATTTGGCCCTACAACACAATCAAGATATATCTCTAAAAATTACCGTCTATGCAACTATGATTCAGAGAAATTGTTCAAACAGCCAAAAGAAAGGCGGAATAAGCAAACTTGGAAGAAATTTTAGCCTACAACCATTTTTCCAACAGAAATCCCCCTTCCCTAACAAGCTACTGCAAGTGACAGGTCTTAATAGACTTCATACTTACTAAACTTCTAGCTTAGAATATTATATCCCTCTCCACACCACACACTGCTCCTAGAAAGATATTAAATAAGATGTCTTGGAGTCAATGCCTTACCCTTGCAAGGACTGTTTATACTGATCAGTCTAGTGAGTAGTCCAACATGAGGAATTCAAATAATTGGACACAATAAAATCATCTATGGTGGTGAGTGAATGATTAAGAGACAATACTTCAAACAAATCCAAAAGCAAAACAACTTCCCTAAAATACAAAAGCATCCATTCACCATTTTAAAGCTAACATGCTTCACAAGAGCTAAGCCACTCCTACTCGCTTTCCACAGTCCCCCTTTAAGGGAACACCAAACAAGTAAAAAAAGACAAGCCAACCCTACTGAACCCATATTTAGCACCCACATCTCGTATATTCGATCCAAGGACATACTTGATTGACATGCAACTTTTGCATTCTCCAAACAAATCTTCAAAATGTTTACCATATGCTATAAGGTAACACAAAACCTTTTTAGCTACCCAATTTCCTTTTAGAGAAGGAAAACAAAATCTTAACTTCCTAGCGCAATCTTGTTGCATGATAAACTTACGATTCTTCTTCTTTATGTTGTGGGTGTGGGTGCGCTTGTGTGGCTCGGCCATAATAATTTTACAACATCCATTATAATAATTTCCAATAAGATTTATATGAATATATGTCATTGTCAAACTAAACACGACAATGTGAGACAACTTTAATACATTGTATCTCAAAACAAGATAAGAACCAGGATACCTGTCTGGAGGCCCATCTTGATTATCATGCACCAATAAAAAATCCTTCAAAATCTTCGGATCCATTGCACCATCATTAAGAAGGGAAGGCAACTTGTTAGTGTTGAAGAGGTCAACGAATCTGTTAATAGGTTGTTCATCCTTTGAAGATGCAACCAGAAGACCTGCAAGGTATTTTTACAGGAAAACCAATATAATCAAAAAGGTACTTGGAAATTGAGGAGTGGGAGAGGATAAAAAGACCCAAAAAAAAATTTGGAGGGCATATTGATCCAGAGCAGATAAATAACCAAAACTGTTAAGAGAAATGAAAGAAAGACAAGAAGAGGTCTAACTAATTTCAAAACGTTACATGCCACAGGATGGTCAAAAGCTTCATGGTCTGAAAAGGACACCATATGGACTAGCTGTTTATTGAAACACTGAAACCACGATGGTGGATTTCCAGATTCAGAACCTACAAAAGAGAGCCATTTATTACACGTTGGTCACTCCAAGTCTTAGACAAAACAAGAGGTTCAAAATACCAGAGATCAATATTTTACATGAGTAAAATAAAGTAATAAAAAATTAATTAAAAAAGATGCTAGGAGAAATATGAAATACCTGAGTTCAACATTTTACAGTTATTTCATTTTACATGAGTAAAATAAAGTCATGAAAAATTATTTTTTTTTTTTTTTTTTTTTTTTAAAATGCTAGGAGAAATATGAACAATAATTCAGAGATTGTAGCTTCCTCAAAAAAATAAAAGTAAGAAAGATTATGCAGAGTATATTACTTACTGACTAGTGCATTACTAATTTGGGGTGCATCCGAACACAATTCTGAAAGGTCTTTCTCCCCAGCCTGTGTAATAATTTCCTTCAATTTCTTTTTACCTACCTAGTAAACAAAATAACAGATGTAAAGATAAAATGAACCATAACCAGAAACAAATCAGGTACTTAAATCATGACATATGTGCAGTCATATGTATGTAAAAATAGCTAATGTTCATTACTATGTATTTCAACCTCAAGCATAAGGAGAAAATTGATTTTTCATACTTTTCTCAAGTGGCAAGTTACTAGGCAAAAACTATAACTTCAATAGATATATTTATAGAAAAATAAAAAACATGTAGCAGGTTGAAATTTAGTGTTTCAAGTTTAGTGCCTGATGGAGTATTCGTATGAGCCTAAAATTCCTCATATTTCAACTTAATTGATGTATCAAATATATAATCTTAAACAGATAAAGAGCATGTACAAGTTCAAAATTCCAGATAGTTTCACTTTGTGTATGTGATGAAAGATGCCCACAATCTCAAATCCTCACATTGTTTCTTGAACATATATATAATATTTGGAATGCAGTTGAGTCCAACATTCTCACAATTCTCTTTTGAACTGTTGTTGTCTAGTAAAATTAGGGGGATATTAACCTATTCTGTCTACTGGTAAAAGATACACGAAACAAAATCATATATATGTACCATTTTAGTTTTCTTAGCATAGAAATGACCCATTGAACAATTACCTCCAAATTTGGTTGCTTGACATCAGAAGCATAATATAACCGTAATTTAAACTTCTGAAGCCTGTAGGGTTGGTCACTGGCTGTCCGTTCAGGCACTGCAATAATCCAACCACACTATATAAAAACCATTGTTCTAGCCATTTACAACATCTGCCAGTAGAGAGGTCAAGGAATTACCATCGATGTTGTTGAAGGAGCTGAAGGGATTAAGCATCTGAAGGAAGGAGAGGCCGTTCTTTAGGCAGGCCTCTTCGACGAGAGGAGTAGAAAGAACCATTACAACCGGAGAGATCTCTTCCAATAGCATTCTGCCAAGAGAAGTGTTTGCCGGATCCACCGTCATCTTCTTACTCCCCGGAGTCTGAAGTTTGCCGATACGATACGAAGGTTCACTCTCGGCATTCAAACGTTGCGGTCGAGCTTCTTCTCGTTGTGAATCGTGCGAAACAGTAGGAAAAAGACACTTCGCAGTCGTAGATCTGATTTGGTCGTCTACTAGTACTCTGGCTCCGCGAGTGCCTGAGAAAGGAGGAGGAAGAAACGCTGCGTTTAGTAAATTTCTCCGCCCACTTACTTCTTCCTGTTTTGGAAGGTAAGCCCAGCTGAATAATCTCAGCCCAAAACTCTTGTCTAAACTAACGAGTAACATCATAGAGCGCCTTAATAAATTGAGCTTTTTATATATGCATTTCATACACGTTATTTTTCTTTCTAACTTGTAATTTTTTTAATTTTATCCAACATAGTTTAGATTTCACAAATAAATGTAAACAATAATATATCTCATTTTTATGCATAAAATGATTTAACATAACAATCATGATTAAAAAAATTTTAAATTATTTAATTATGTTTCTTTCATATAAATTTTATTATGGAATTTTTTTTTATTTTTTATTTTTACTTTCTCCATTAAACTTTGAAAAAATTATTTCAAAGTAAACGAAAATTAGTATATCGAAAGAAAAAAAAAATGTGTGAGGAATATATGAAAAATTAAATATAAAAAATAAAAAAAGGGAGAGAAATTTTCTAAAAATTTATCAATAGAGAAAGGAAAAAAAAAAATGATAAGTCAAGAATGGATTTGTACAAGAGAAATTAAATAATTAAAAAATAATTCCTAATTGTGAGATTTTTCATACAAATTTTGCTTATGCATAAAAAATAAGATATTATATTACCAATTTATTTCGTTAAAAAAAATATCTAAAGAATTTAAATTACAAGGGGTTAAATGTAAAAAATTACATATGAGCATTATTACGTTAGTTTGGATGGTAAAATTATTATTTTTTCAAACATTAGAGACATTTATTTAATATTCAAACTATATACACAGAAAATTACAATTAGTCAAACCATAGGAGGTAAAATATAAAAAATTCTAATAAATTAACTAATGATAAAAATTCAAAGGTTTGCTAATATTTTATTTTAAAATGTAATCTACAAATATAAAATATTTGTGCTAATTATAATTTAATTTAATAAATTCACAAGTTACTAGTCAAAGATAACTAAATATGAAAATGTCAGTTGGTTCAACTTGTTGAATCAAATAAAAATTTGATTATCAATTTAACATTATCCTAAATATTATAATTTTGATAATTACAATTCATAAGAAAATAAACTATCATTTAGTTACATTTTTTGTCTTTGCATATGCTGGAAGTCAACAGCTAAATATAAGAAGAACAATTTATTTGTTTAATCATACATTCGAAGGTCCCTCAATTGCAAGATGAAGCCATCTGTTGAAGTTGATTCTCTAAGAAGCTCTTTCTTGAATTTGATCCACTAAGAAACATACTACTAAAGTTAATCTACTTAAACAACAGGCTCTAAACATTATAATGAAAAGTTGAATGATGAAATGCACCATTTCATTAACTTACATCTACTAAAGCTCTTAGTATTTAGGTAGTCGAAGCTTATCAATGACTGAGAGTTACCAAAACTCACCGTTTTATTTAAATGACAATAGATGTTCCAGTCAACTGAATATCTCGTATATTCTAAAGCTTAAGTATTTCATCAAGTGATCAAACTCAATCTATATTGATCATACTTAGAAGATGATGTGTTTGCTTATGAATTTGAAGATAGTCAAACCTGACACAAAAGCCTGTAGCACACTAAGTCAAAAAGCACAAAACAGGCCAAGTTGCACCAAATTAGCAAAATCTTCTAAAGCAACCTCAAAAGCATCACCCAAGACCATCTCTCTAAACTAAACTCATTCAACATGTCTTTTCTACTTAGAAACGGCTAAAATATCGGAGCTCCTAATAACTACCCATTACTCCATCTACTTGCATAACAACTACAACTTTTCCATATTTTATCTTTTAATAACTATCTATTTTCACTCACACACTAACTCCTCTTTTTCATTTTAAATAGAAGTAAAAAACTTAAAAAAAGTCTATAAAGCTTGAATTGATGGCCTAGTGTCACGGGCCGACTTTGCTAGCACGCAAAGACGCCTATGTAGCACTTGCTAACCCCTCATGGGTAGCAAGTCAGCTTCTCCAATACCCCTTGGGTTTCAACCCGCAATGCTAGTGAGCAACGATGTAAGCAAAATGTAGCAAGAAAGCAAATACAACACAGTTTGCAAGAAAGGGCTTCAACTTCTCATTAATTGAAAAATGATCAAATTACAATGCTATCAAAATACTCTTGGCATGCTCTCGACATGGCTACAACATAGGCAAATGGCTTGGTATAGGGGGAGTTACAAGCAACACCAAGACCTTTGACACTCATCTGACAAGTTCATGTACAATTTTGAATTTTCTCACATATACACCCCCTAAAAAGCTTTATGCGCCATAACCTCTCTGGCAAGAGGATCATATTTCCCAGTTGCCCGACTATCCTTGGCTACCTATTTATAAAAATGTCATCGTGTCATGACATATGCCTAGCTACCCACAATGTGCCCATCACAAGGCAAGCAGCCATGTGCAACATGCACTAGACAAGCTTGGGTTTTGACATTCTCTCCACTTAATTGGTCGACATCCTCGTTGACTCAGCTGCTTGAAAGTCTTCAATCTTTTGCTGGAACTCTGACATATTTTCAGTTTTCTCCCAACTGATTTCTTCATCTCCAAGACCTTTCCACTTGACTAAGAACTCAAGTCGTGGGGGTCTTCTAATAATCACTCTCCTTTTAGCTAGAATCTCCTCTGCTACTATGCTTGGTGGCTTCTTGAGGTTGACTGCTGACCTGGTTGACTAGTTACGTGCTGGATCTTTTGGATCAGGATGATACGGCTTCAAGTTAGAAACATGAATCACGGGGTGAATCTTCATCCAGGGTGGAAGGTCGATCTTATAGGCAACTTTCCCAACCTTGGAAACAATTGGAAATGGACCTTCATACTTACGAATAAGCTTATGATCCTGTCCCCTCAGTCCCTTTAGTTGTTCCTTAGTGAGCTTGACCAATACAAGATCCCCAACTTAGAACTCCAGTTGTCAACGTCCCTTGTCTACCCATTTCTTCATTCTCTTAGAAGCTTTTTCTAAGTATGCTCAAGCAATTTCAATGTTCTGCTTCTAGTCTTTGGTAAAGTGATGTGCTTTAGGACTTTTTCCTATATAAGGCCCATCAAGTGTGTGTGGTAGGAGTGGCTGCTACCTTGTAACAATCTCAAAAGGACTCCTATTTGTCGCAAAACTCTTCTGAGCATTAAAGTAATGTCTAGTAGCTTTAGCCGATTCCTCTAGTTGACACTAGCAAAATGGCACTAATATTCCTCAAGTATGCCATTGAATCTCTCAGTCTGGCCATCAGTTTGTGGATGATAGCTAGATGAGATGTTAAGTTGTGAACCGAGTAGGTTGAATAATTCGGACCAGAAAGTCCCTATAAACCTGCTATCTCAATCACTGACAATGTTCTTGGGTACACCCCAATATTTGACAACATGTTTAAAGAATAATTGTGTTATGTTTTCTACCAAGCAATATTTTGGTGCCGGGATGAATGTGGCATACTTCGAAAATCGATCCACTACCACCAAGATAGTAGATAAATCTCTCACTCTTGAAAGACTGGTAATGAAGTCCAGAGACACATTTTCCGATGGACGAGTTGGCACCGGCAACGGCACTAGTAGCCCTGTAATCTTTTTCCGTTTAACTTTGTCTTCCTAGCAGATAAGATACGTTTTGGAGTAGTTAACTGCATCCTCTCTCATCTAAAGCCAGTAATACCCCTGTTTCATAATGGCATAAGTTCTCTGCCAACCCAGGTGATCGGCCCACAAAGTGTCATGACACTCCCTCATTCGCGTCATTCGCAAGTCCCCTGCTTCGCCATCAGTAGTTCATCCTCCACCCAGAACTGAAGAGTCTTCCCTTCTTTGGCTAGGTTTATAATGGTTTGAGCAACTGGATCCTTATCCAAGTTCTCTCGAATGCGCTCTCGCATTAAAGTAGCAACACGACTAACCGATATGTGTGCTACGTAAGTCATTGCCGCAAGCTCAGCCTTGCGACTAAGGGCATCAGTTTCCTGATTACTTTTCCCTACCTTATGCTCAAACTTAAAATCAAATTTTGCTAGAAACTTATGCCAACGGCCCTGCTTAGGTGTCAACTTTGGCTGTGTAAAGAAATGACTAATTCCCATGTTGTCAGTCTTTACAATGAACTTTGACCCCAACAAATAATGTCTCCACACCCGCAAGTAATGAATAACAGTAGCATTTCCTTCTCTTGAGTTGTATACCTTCTCTCGGCTTGTGATAACTTATGACTCTCATAAGCAATAGGATGATTCTCTTAAAGCAAGACTCCCCCAAGAGCATAATCAGATGCATCAGTTTGAACTTCAAAAGGCTTTGAGATATCTGGCAAGGCTAAGACAGGATCATTAATCATAGCCAACTTCATGTCTTCAAATGCAGTTTGACATGGCTCACCCCAATGCTAAATTGTGCCTTTCTTCAATAACTCTGTAAGGGGGCGCAGCTCTCCTTGAATAGCCTTTAACAAATCGCCTATAGTAATTTGCTAAAGCAAGGCAAGAGCGCAGTTTAGTCATGCTAGTGGGAGTCTTCCACTCTTGACTGGCCTTCACCTTGTCCAAATCCATTCGAACACGACCTTGCTCAATAATGTAGCCAAGAAACTTGATCTGCTTCTACATGAAAGAACACTTCTCCCTTTTCACAAACAACTGATTCTCTCTCAGCCTGTCAAAAACCAGTTGCAAGTGCTTTTTGTGATCTTCTAGAGTGGAGCTATAGATTACAATGTCATCCAAGTAAACCACAACGAACTTGTCTAAGTACTCACGGAAAACCTGATTTATGAGAGTGCAAAATGTGGCTGGTGCATTCGTCAACCCAAATGGCATCACCAAGAACTCAAATGCACCATATCGAGTGACACAAGTCGTCTTCGGCTCGTCCCCCTCCGCAATTTGAACTTGGTAATACCCGGACCTCAAGTCCAACTTTGTGAAGTACTTAGCACCACTTAGTTGGTCAAAAAGATCAGCAATAAGCAGTATAGGATAACTGTTCAGCACTGTGACCTTGTTGAGTGCCCGATAATCAACACACATTCGCAAGGTCTCATCCTGCTTCTTCTGAAACAACACCAATGCTCCAAATGGTGCCTTTGAAGGTCTTATGAACCCCGACTCTAGTAGTTCATTCAGCTGTTTTCTGAGCTCAGCCAACTCAGGTGGTGCCATCTTGTATGGAGCTTTTACAGGTGGCTTAATGCCTGGCACTAACTCAATCTCATGATCAATACCCATGCGCGGCGGCAAGATTTGTGAAAGTTTATCAGGCATGACTCCTTCATATTCCTTCAAAATTCCTTGTATGGTTGTTGGCACTGGCTCTCCATCCCTTTGATCCTCATAACTAAGGGTACCGCCACAAAAGTAGGTTCATGTCGCTTCACGCCATTCTTGAACTGAAGAGCCGACAGATGCTTGGTCTCACCAAGTTGTTTGATCACTGTTGGCACCATGGCTGGCTGCTCTCCCATTATCATAAAAGAACTAGCAGTAGGGATTGGAATTGCTTTGTGAGTAAGCATAAACTCCATCCCGAGGACAACATCAAAATCGTCAATCTTGGCCACTACAAAATCGACACGGCATTCCCATATCCCAAGCTTTACAGACACTTACTTGGCTTGCCACGCAGTAGGCAAGGATTTAGAATTCACAGCTTTCATTCGGCCTGAGTCCTTCTCCAACTTTAGGCCCAGCTTCTTGGATTTCGCTCTAGAAACAAAGTTATGGGTAGCCCTAGTGTCCAACATGACACTCGTAGCCGGCTTCCCACCAAGATGGCCCTTCACAAATATGAGACCCTTATCCCCGCTCTTCTTGGAACTCTCAGCATGCTTCTTGAGTGCCCCAATAAACAACAATGCCCTCATCATGTGCTGATCTTCATCAGACTCGTCTTCATCCTCATCTTCATCAGCATGATTTTGAGGTGCTTTACGAACAGAAGCTTGCAAAGCATTGAGTGCAGTTTTCTGTGGACACTCCGCAATCCTATGCAATCCATTACACAAGAAGCAAAAGATTGTCCTTGGTTTGGAGGTTGAGACAGACCCTCGTGATGATTGTGGACTATTGGAGGGGTAGGAAGGTTTCCTCTGTTCCCCTCCCCCACTTTTGCTCTTTCATGGCTTGCCAAACTGTCTGCCATTGCCTTTACTAAAAGATTGTTGTGGTTTCTTACTAGCAAAGCTTTCAGGAGCGTAATCTGTCAAGCGTTCGGTTGCCGCCTGAGCTGTGGCCAAATCCTTGACCTGTTGTCGTTGAAGTTCGACCCTCGCCCATGGCTTTAAGCCTTCAAGGAAATAGAACATCTTATCTTTCTCCGACATGTCACAAATGTCTAAAATCAGCCCCGCAAATTTCTTCACATACTCATGGATAGTCCCCGTCTGTTTCAACTCCCTTAAGTTGCGCCGAGCGATGTACTCGACGTTCTCCGGAAAGAATTGGGCCTTCAATTCTAGCCTCAAATCTTCCCAGGTGTCAATTACACATCTGCCACCTTGTATGTCAACATACTTTGTCCTTTACCAGAGTTTTGCATCTCCTAAAAGGTACATAGTAGCTGTTGTCACCTTGCTTCTTCCAAATCCATTCTCACTGCTCGAAAGTACTATTCCATGTCAAATAGAAAGTTTTCCAACTCCTTTGCATCTCATGCCCCACCAAAAGCTCGAGGTTCAGGAACTTTCATTCGACATTGCCCCACACCCTCGGCATACGGGTTGTGGTTGTCATTACCCACCACTCTCATGGTGATATTGACCTTGGTGTTCAGCTCACCAAGTTCATCTTTCATGATGGCCATGTCCTCCAAAATTTCACCACGCATGGTGTGGACCGCGCCCTTCAGTTGTGCTTGGGCTTGGTTGATACTACTAACTCACTCCTCGAGCTCAGCAGCATTGTCACCTGTGCCTTGGACATTCTTATTCCTCTCGAGTGCCCGTACACGGCTGACAAGTCCTTCAAGGGTAGTCACCCTTTCAATCAATCCGGGTATGTCAAACTTTTTCAATAACGCATGTATCTCTATCATAGAGTCAGACACTCCAGCAAGCTCGCCCAGCTGCGAGTCAATACAATCAAACTTTTATTGATTCGTCATTCCCTTCATCGTGACAACAACCAACTTCTACTTCCTCAGCGGGTCGGAACGTAGCTCTGATACCAACTGTCACGGGCCAACTTTGCTAGCACACAAAGACGCCTATGCAGCACTTGCTAACCCCTCGTGGGTAGCAAATCAGCTTCTCCAATGCCCCTCGGGTGTCAACTCGCAAGGCTAGTGCGCAACGATGTAAGCAAAATGTGTCAAGAAAGCAAATACAACACAGTTTGCAAGAAAGGGCTTCAACTTCTCATTAATTGAAAAACGATCAAATTACAATGCTATTAAAATGCTTTTGACATGCTCTTGACATGGCTACGACATAGGCAAATGGCTTGGTGTAGAGGGAGTTACAAGCAACACCCAGACCTTTGACACTCATCCGACAAGCTCATGTACAACTTTGAATTTTCTCACATATACATCCCCCTAAAGAGCTTTTTGCTCCATAACCCCTATGGTAGGAGGGAACATCATATTTCCCAGTTGCCCGACTACCCCTGGCTACCTATTTACAAAAATGTCATTGTGTCATAGTCTTTGTGATTAAGTAAATTCATTTTTGCTGAAATTATTCTTTTGTCAAGGAAGAGACAGTTAGGTAGCTTTAAGGGAGAAGTGGTAAATCCTGCTTGTGAAAAACTAAAGGAGAATGACCAATACCTAGAAGTTTAGTTGTTGTAAAAGGGAGAACATGGTATAAAAAAAATTGTGGTAGTGAAACGCTCAAGTAAAATCTTAAGGAATGATCTAGACAAAGTTATGTGGTAACCACTATAAAATTTTATATATGTGCATCTCTCTTTACTTTCATTTTGCTTTAATTATCCATTGCATACATAGTTTTGGAAGCAAAATGTTTTAATCGGAACACCTTAAACTCTCAATAATTTTTATAAACTAAATTATTCAATACCCCTGTAGTTTGCCTATTTAAACCAACACAAGTAGTAAAGGTTTTTTAGTGCTGTCCTAACGATCTGGGATTTAATCTTGCCTTCACCCGAGTTATAGGGTTTATGAAAATGGAGATAAATATTTTCCATTGCATAGCTCATTGGCTAGTAGGCCTTAAAATAAGATCTGAAGTTAACAAATACTAAGAGAATGATCTAAATAAAATCTACAAATATTTTTAATATTTGAGTTTAATTTTTCAACTTCTATTGAATCTTTTAAAATATTCAACCAAAAAAATTACAAGTGAGATCAAGCATGACTTTTATTTGTTTACTTTAACTTTAAAGGTTAATTTGGTATGCATGAATATTTTTTAACAGAAATAGAACGTGAATGAGAATATGAATGGAATGTTGTAAAATGGAATATTATTCATATCTATTGTTTGGTACACATGAACACTTTTATGGATTAGAAATATGAGTACTCTAAGGCTAAGACGTATATTTACCAAAAATATATATAAATACATATATATTTATATTATACATGTTGAATAGAACTAATCAGTAAAATTGGAGAAAAATTGATCATATAATCCTAAAATTTTATGATTATTTATTTAGTTTAATTTTTTTACAATGATTTAAAATTTTCTTTTACATAAAAGGAAAAACATTCTTAATTTTTGTTTAAGTATTTCCCCAAAAAATAAAAACATCTTTAGCACGCCAGTATGAAAATAAACACATTCTTTTCGTAAAATACGGGCAACGTGGACTTTTTACAATCAAGAAGTTTACGTAGGTTGCTCAAATTTGGTTAAGTTTTTATGGGATCTTAGCCGATAACGTGCATAAGCAAAAAAGTACCAACGTGCTCCCCCTCCGCAATTAACCTAACAAGATTCGCATATCCATGTACAAACAAGGACAGATACGGAAGAGTATTATATTAGTCATACATGTGCTAGTACTGCTAAAATTATCACTAGGGTCGCTTTGGATTGCGACCCATGAGTCCATGACCAGAAACTCAGCCTCAATTTTGTCAGTATTGTAAATCAAAACTCAACGAAGAATATGTGCCTAATTCACGGGCAATGAAGACAACAGCGATTTGCAAAGTTTGAAGCCAACTAGAACCCTTTCTTACAGCAAGGCCACCACCAGTGGATACTGCAGAAACTGCAAGAATTTGTTCATTTTTAGGCATTTTATTTTTTGCAATATACAAACATGAGATACCTTAGACCTTAGCACAAGGCCATTTGTTCAATACCTGTATCATTTTCCAACAATATATAGCTATGTCATTTTTCTAACAAGAAGCAATTAAAAGGTCTAAAGGTTTCTTCTTTGACAGTTGACACCAGTTACGTGTTCAAAATGAACAAGACTTCCTCATAGCACTAAAAATTGCATATATTCAGAAAAATCCAACCAAAGCCACCATTCTTCGATTAGACTCTTTAGAAATATCGCTACGTCAACCGACTTGAACCAAGTTGAACCAACTTGCTAAAAACAAATTCCAGCTCCTAATGAGCTCTCACTTTTCAATTTGTTTAACCAACCATCAAATTTGATTACTAATTTTTGGCCTGCTGGTAATTAGTTGACTTGTCTACCAACCAGACTAATTCTAAACTAAAGGCCATACACACTATCAGCTCATTAAGAATATTGGCCATACATATCTTGCATCTCTATACAATTTGCACATCATACACATCAACATGAAGAAGCAAAAGAATATTCACAGGAGTAGAGGCACACCAACTACCAAGGTCAAGAGAGAAAGATAGAGAGAAACCAAAATTTCAATCTTATTTTATTAAATCACACTGAGCACACTCAAACTCAAAAGTACAATTTATTTGTGAAGAAAGACTTTCATGTTTCGCAGACTAACAAGATAGAAACTCCAAATGAAACAATAACTATAATCTTAACAAAAGCAACAAGGAAATAACTGAATTTTCCATGACAGAAATAGCCAATGTAAATTATCATTAGAAATTAATCAATGGGAAGAAATCTTAAGATTGAGGGACTTATTAATCCATGCCTTCCAACTCCCATTCCCCTTGCGAGAAAGGGTTGCTGCCGATCTTTCATCGCCTGCCTCCTTTACATGTTGTGGCTTCTTGCATAGCATGAAATTCCGAGCTCCCAGTGATCCAATTGTATCCCATGGACTCAAAGCTGCAAAATTTCACATACAGAATTTAGAAAACAACTTTCTTAGTGATCCAATACCAACAATTGTATCCCATGGACTCGAAGCTGCAAAATTTCACAGACAGAATTTAGAAAACAACTTTCTTTGGATAAATTATAAATCAAACAAACCAACTGCAAAAATCTGAAGCTTTCCAAAATTCAACTCAAAAGGAAAAGCATCAAAATTGACAAAGATTTCACAAACCAATGAAACTGGGAGTTAATTTCATTAAATTTGACACACAAAAAATATATGGGTCAACATATCTTACCGCCTTGTCCAACATAGGGACAATAGAGCAAGAAGTCATTGATATCAGAACCGAGAACAGGAAGCCGACCCTCACGAGCATAGGATTTCAAGGCAGTATCGATAACTGCGGTAACAAGTTCCTCCTCATTGACAACAAAACGGATCGGACCCGCACTCCCGAGCACATTGATGCTAATCAAGAGCCTTTTGCCCTTGGGGCCTTGGTTCTTCTTCTGCTTGTACAACAACATTGTATCACAAATCTAAACAACACTTTTCTACCCAGAAAAATTTGCAATCACCAATCGAAAATCGGATACAAAACGTTGAGAAAAATCGATTCAGGGAATAGGTTGGGGGCAATTCTAGTAAATTGATTACAAAAGAAAATTGGGAAAAATTCAAAATTTTTGTGGTTAAAATTTTGGATTTATGGGTCGAGACCGAGGCAGCGGTAGTACCAGCCTTCCTTGCAAGAACCAAAAGCGAAAGCAGAGGCAGCAGAAACAGGAAGAATAGCGCTCACCCTTGATGGTGAAAGGGAGCGCATGAAATCGAAACGACTCAAGGTTTCTACCATTCACAACAAACTTGAAAAACTGATTGATATGAAATATGGAATTTAGAGAGAGAAAATTGAAAAGCAGAAAGATGGTAAACGATGGCGATTGTGCGTTTCTGGGTTTGATTTGGAAGAAGTCAACAACCTATGAAAGAAAGGGAGAGACAGAGAGAGCAAAGGAAGGCTGTAAAGTTTTGGTTTTGGGGTTGGGCAAACTGGGGTATTTAAATTGAAGGAAGATTACTAATTGGGTTAGGGTTAGGTTTTGTTCGGGTGTTTGTTTCGCTTTACAATTGTATTTTGTTTTTCTTTTTGCCTGTTTCCGTGTAAGGGTAATCGGAACTGAATTTGTTTCCGTGTTTTTATTACACAAAAAAATCTTTATTTTTGCTAAAGTTATGGAAATAAATTTTATTTATTTATTCCCAATATTCTATGAGTATTTTGAGAGCATCTATTAAGTTAACAATTAAAGTATTTTAAAATTATACGATCATCATTAAATATTTAATAATATTTTAACAAAATTGATCTAGTGATACAAAACATAGTAAATTTATTGATTTTGTGAAGTTATACTAAATTAGTCAAAAGAAATATAAATTGTCTTAAACAATTCTGACCGTAAAATTAAAACATATTTTTAGTTATTCTAAACTAAATATCTTGATTTTTCTATTCTTGCATAATTGCCCTTTATTCCTTTTTCTTTTCTTGTTTTAATTTTTATTTTTATTCAATTATTTTTTAACAAGAATGAAATTATAATAGTAATTTAACTCTTCCTTAATAAGTTCATTAGTAATAAATCCTGATAGTAAATAAAGTATTTTTATTTAATAAATTTATGTTATCAAAAATTTTAATAAATAAAGCTCAATAGCTTAGTAAAAAGAATTCAATTATTATTAGAATCCTAATTTATATATATATATATAATTATGACTGTTTCAGTCTACTGTAAGAAAATAAAATAGAATGAAGTTTGTGGTCTTTAAATAGATTCCTTGGCATTATGAATTGTTTTCCATCATTTTTTTATTTTTGAGATTTTCATAGCTTTTTTAGATATTGAGATAAGAATTCAATTCATGGTTTTCATTTTATTTCTTTATTTAATTTTGGGACTCCACCCCCAACAATATGTTAATTATTAACTTTTTAGAATTTTACATTATTTATTTATAATTTTATATCTAATATTGGGTAAATATAAAAATTTTAAATCTTCACCTTTTGCATTACTACAAAAAAATATTTTCAACATGTTTAGTACATAATTATATTTAGTAATAGAATATAACTCACTACTAATAAAAATATTCATATAGATACAAGTGACAAAATAACTAATAAAATCAGATATATACGTTTTTCTCTGATTTTTCATCCACTGGTATGAGATAACATTAGCTAACCAAATAAGAGAAGAAAAATGTTACCAGTGTGCTAGATATTTTTATATGTTTTACTGTTCAATGACAACATTTTATTAAGTTTAAAAACTTATTAATTCAAAGCATAAATTGAAGTTATTATTATTATTATATTTGTTTTACAAATCACCCTCAAATAATTCCGTACTCAAATTGAATTTTTTTTATTCTAGTATACTTTTGTCATATAAATATTCAATAAGCGGTATTTTTAAGAAAATAATTATCATTTATTAAAGTGTATGACAATGATTTGAGTGCACTGACACGATTATGTATTCTTAAATATATAAAACAAGTATATTGTGTTTTATTTAAATTTAATCATTGTAAATCAATTAAGAATTCAATTTTTGAAAGAAAAAGGTAAAATTCGGAAGACTAAAATGAAAATAACTAAATTATGAATAATCTGATTAAAAAAATAATTTTTTAAGAAAAAAAAATAATAATAATGTCATTCTTATCAACCAAATATATATTTTTTATAATCTATGTTTGAAAAAGAAACAAAAAAGATGGTTGAATGTATATTGCTAGTACCCATCTTGTTTGTGGGTACTAAATACCCAACATTTTAATCAAGTGTCAATCAAACAAACTAACCACGTAGCCAAGATGACCTGCAAATTTTTGTTTGATCTGTTTATACTACTGGCAAACTAAACTTCCTAATAACACTATAACCCATGTAAAATATTTTAAATTCTTTTTCATCCATCGGAAATGAATGGCCTGTTTGTCAGAGAACATAAACTGAAGAATGGAGACCCTGAAGGAAAGTTTTTCTGGGATTGATTCAAGAACTTCAACTTGGAAGAGAGGGAGAATCTGCTCCTAATTTGAGCTTTTGTTAATCTGGGGTTCTTTTGGTTTGATTAATTTAATACGAATTTGATGCAAGTCTAAGTCTTTGTTCCTTTAATTTGACCTTTTGCGATCTGGGTTTTTTTTAATCGAAATAGGAAGTCGAGGCAAAGGAGAATGTAAGGGCAGGAAGACCCAGGTCTGATTTTGGAGTTTATGTATATCAGAAGCATAAACTTGTTCTACATCAGTGATTTGGTAAAGTGCGATGGTAACTATGGCTTAATCATTATTGACCATAGTTGAAATTTCAGATCTACATGCAATTGGCAATGAAATAATAAGGGTTTCTTCAAAATCAAAATCAAAATCTTGAAGTATGTAGGTAAAAACTCTGCGATAAATTTAGTGATTTTACAATCCAAAGTCCATGAAAACCCAGAAGAGAAACAAATTCACCAACCCAAAACCACTTCAGAAAGTTTTTGAGAATGTGAGGGTAGTGGCAGAAAAAGACACAGCGAGAAGAAGACGAACATCCAATCGTCACCATCACAAATTCTACACAAACGGAGAAGAACCATCAAAAGCCTCAATTGGGTTTTCGTTTTCCATGGATTTCAAGAACCTCAGAGCTCCAGCAAGGTCATTTCGCTTCACTGCATCTTCGTATTCTCTTCATTCTCGTAGAGCACTGGGTACCGTTTGATGTGTTTGGTATAGAAAGGTCTACTTGTGGGATAAGCGTAGAGTTTCAGTTCAAAATAACCAAACTTGTCTTGTAGAATCCTTGACCAAAGATGACTCCCACAAATTTCACATGAACGGACTGATTGGTTTGTGGGATCATGGATCAGCAAAGCTTGTAAAAGAAAAGCCAAAATTGCAATGGGAAAGAAGGACTGAATTTGTAAAGATGAACTTTAAAATATTAATAAAATTGAGGCCAAAATCATAATTATTATAAATTAGAACAATTTAGTTAACCAGTCAACATAAATAAATGACACAGACTTCATCAACGATATTTCACGATTTCTATCAAGACTCCACAAAACAACCCTAGTCTTGATATAAAAGCCAAACCGTTTACCCGAACTTCCAAATTTGTTAAGTTGTGCAAATTCATAAATAAATAAAAAATCTTAAACTAGGACCAATAAGGAAACTAAATTATTTAATGATATCATTTTCTTTATTTTCCATTGCTTATTTTGGATTAAGGGCCTCGGTATCCTGGATGTATGTGTTTGTTAAATTATTTAGAATATAACAACATTATCTGATGAAACTAAAATTACTAATAAATAATATAATGCAATATTTTCAAGATTGTAATTTTTTAAAGAATATAAAATTGTTACGACAAAGTATTATAATTTTTTATTCATATTATTATTCTAAAATAAATTTTACAGTAATTTTTATTTATATCTCATTTAAAATTGAATAATAATATGTTTTATTTAATAATTCTAAATTTATACCTGTTTTTTAATAAAAATATTTTAGATATTTTATTTTTATATCAAGTTTTAAAAGAGATAAGGATACATTTTAATTTTAGAATAGACATCCGAGACATATCCTTATTATAATTTAAGGAAAATACAAGTAATTTATTTTACAATTAATTAATGTGACTGCTGATCACATATTCCCCCTTTGGAGTGGAGCATTCTAATTGAGAAATTTAGATATAGCTTTTATCAGTTAGGAAGTTTCTTGATAATTTCGGGGGAAGTTTTGGTTTATCAAGTATAATATTATACTTCAATCCAAAAAAAATAAAATAAAATATTATACTATAAAATTATGAGGTATGGGTGAGCTTTTGTAGGGCAAGCAATAAGCCTGGCAACAGAAAATTGTGCCTCACATGCCAGTTTATCATTGCTGTAGGATATGCCACTAACAAGTATGCTGATACCAAAGGTTCTGAAGTTTGAGCTAAAAGCCAGCCACCCATCAGATTCTACTTTTTTTTTTTTTGTCAAATGTATCTAAATTAACTTAGATGTATATATTAATTATATTTTGTGTTTGATTAATAATATTATTTACGTCAAAATTAAAAAAAATGTACTCTTTACAGACTTTATAAAACAATTACAAAATAAAACCAACCAAAAAAAATAAAAAATAAAATACTATTTTTACTACAGGCCAATCCTGTGAAGTAATCCACTAGATTCTGTGATTACAGCTGGTCCAGAAATGCACAAAAATATGACCCGGAACAATGCAACAGTTGGGGATTTGAAATATGTTCACCGGCGGAACTGGGCATCAAAGAATCAATTAGTGAGGATCATGCTATTTCAAAATTTGAAGTCTCAATCCGATTCCTTGTCCCATTTGTCTTGGACTTGGCTGACAGCTTACTTTCATTTTTTTCTTTTTTCCCTTTTTTTCAATGGACCAGGGATAAGCTAAAAAAAAGAATAAGGGTTAGTTTGGTTTGGTTTGGTTTGGCTTTTTTAAATTATTATTTTAGATAATTAATTTTGTTAATAGATATCATTAAAAAATTAATTTTTGCATAATTTGATTTGTGTTTGGTTAATTATTCAAAATAAAAACTAAAAATAATTTTCAGACTTTAAATATCAACCATAATTTCTAAACGAAAAACTAAACTGGTATTAAGCAAAATAACAACAATCTTTTTTAAAAATTATACTTTCACAGAATTATACAATATCCCATATGAAAAAAGGGATATTAAGTGTTGAATCCAATTTGTAAACATCCATGCTACACTTGTACTTAACTCCAATCACTACCGTCCATGTCAATAACTTAATATGAGCATGGATGGTAGGCAATTCGCTCAATGAATTTGCTTTAGTTTCTTTGACATGATGTAACATTGGTACTAATTTTATTTTATTTTATTTTAATTTTTTAATATTAATAGTTATGACATGCTATAATTTTTTTTCCACTTTTACCCTTTTGTCCTTTTCTTTTGATTTTGTGATAATTTTGTTCTTACTCTCCCTTGTTTTTTTTTTAACATAGGAAAGCCTATTATTATTTATTATTATTATTATTATTGTTAATCTTTACAGATCTGTGAGATTTATTTGAATAACATTAAAGTTAGATCTTATTTTCATTGCTAGAATGTCACTTTTGAACTTATCCTATCTTTCTTTTGTTTTTCAAAACCTAGATACAACGATTATGTCAATTTACATAAAAAATTCTTATTTACAAACATATCTTTTTTTTCTTTAAAGTTCATTGACATTTTTTATTCCCATGACTTTTATATGTATAAGTTATTATATGATTCATTGTCAATGTATAAATTTCTACACTATCATTAAAAAATTATAATGCATTAATCTACTTGAGTAAAATCAATGATACTGACAATGTAAATTTTGTACAATAACAATAAATCAACTACCAAATTTATTTCTTGTGCCATGACTCAAAAAATATATTTAAAAAGAATTAGTCACATATATTTATAGAGCTTGGATCAACTTATTGCAAAAACCAATTATATGAGAATTAACACATTACATTCTCACACAATATATATACAAACTTGAGATTATGCATTTAATTACAACCTATCAAATTCTTTTTTATAATAGACAAAACTGGGGAACATTTTTTTTAATTTATTTTATTTGAAGTTTAATTTGGTGAGCTTTATGTAATTGATAATTTGAAAAAAAAAATGTTTAATTAATAAGAAAGATTAGTAAGGTTAAAGCATAAATAGTTAAATAAAGAGAAATTGTTCTAATAGACATAAAATTAGTAAATTAGACACAAATAACAATATCAAAATGAATTGAACTGATATATTGATATGCAAATTAGTGAAATTGATATAAATATGAAATAAATTTTTATAATTGATTCTTTTTAAGGAAAAGAAGTTGTGATGTATCATAATGAGGTTTTCAAAAGTTAAGCTACTATGGGTTGTTTGGTATTGCGTCAGTGGCGTTGCGGCATGGCCAAGAGGGCCTATCCTATAAGGGACACGTCACGGCCCGTTTGGGCTGCTGCTTTCTGCAACAGTGATGCAGCCGAAAAATGGCGGAAGCCAAGCTTCTTTGCAGCGACGCAGGAGGCAAAATTTCCTCCCCATTTTGCCCTCATTATTTTTCCTTAATTCCCACATTATCTATGACCCTAATTTACAAAATAACCTCTCCTATTTTCCTTTATATCAATTATGTCCCTCCCCCACTTTTAAATAAATGCGTTGGGCCAGCAACAGTCATATGATTTTTTTTTTAAATATTTTTAATTTATTTATTTTTTTTTTTGGTTTTTGTACCTTTTTTTTTTTTTAATTTAGTATTTGTAAAAATGAAGACAAAAGCTCAACAAAATAAAAAGTAAAAGGAACATAATTTCGGATAAGTGGGATCCTACGAGCTTGTAGAGTTAGTGGAGAGGGAGAGATCAGCGGTGAGGCACAAAGGGGCCACCATTAATTTCCTTCCCCTTTGATGTTTGAAGCACAAAGGTTTGAAACGCGTTTCGTTAACAGAAATTTAAGACTTTTGATTAAATTCCATAAGTGGAGACATCATTGAGTTATTTTTTGTTAATCACCTTTTCTATTTTCTGGGTTTGTCTAGTCTAGAATAACACAAAGGTGAGTTTCAATGGAAAATATTTTGGGTCTTCTAAGACTTCGTATCAAGAGAGGTATTAATCTTGCTGTTCGAGATACACTTAGCAGTGATCCTTATGTTGTTGTCACTATGGGCAACCAGGTCTGTCACTTTGCTCTTCTTTGATTTTTAAATTTTCTTCTTCTTTCGTATTGTTTAATCATTGATTTTGTATAGATTATTAGTTATTTATTAGAATATATATTGGGGTTTGCCTGATTGCTTTAAAGTAAAGCAACTTTTTTATTTTTATCTATACTTTTATGTTTGAGATATTCTTGCTGTTTCCGTCTGCCAGACCATTTGGGAATGTCATTTCTTGGCTGGGTTATTGCTTCCTTTTCATACTTTTCTGCTGGAAGTCTTTTGCTTTTTTTTTTTTCCTTTTAGGGGAAGGGAGGATGAAACAACTCCTTGAAATTCTCAATTGATTGTAATCTTTGGTTGATGGAGATGAAAGTAATAATCTGGATACAGCACAGCAATCATTAAAAAAAAGCATTCTTATTTATTTCGATAATTTCAGGATGGAAGGTTGCATTCAATCGAAAGCAGTAGTACCGAAGATCTTGGAATTATTTGAAAAACAGTTTTATCAGAAATGAGAGAAGGATCAGATAAGAGATTGGAGTTTTGACTGAAAACAGAATGAGTATCTCTTAACTCTTAAGTTTCTCAGGAAGTGTAATAAAAGGATAATTAACTACTGTTTTGGTCTAGAGGATTGCCTCAGTTCTCAATTTTGTCCTCCAAGAATGTTTTCTATCAATTTTATCCTCTAAGATTTAGAATTTTTCAATCGAGTTATATTCTTTCAATTTTATATTATGCATAAATAAAGTAATTCTACATAATTTAATGATAGAATAACTAAAACAATTTTGCAAAATATAAAAATAACTTATATACATTATTATCTTATGTCACCGTGTGATTATTTGGTTAATTCATAACATATAATGGAATAATGAAACTTGAATGAGAAATTATGAATCTAGGGGGATAAAATTGATTAAAAAAATTCTTAGAAGACTAAAATGAAAACTGATACAATCCTGAAGGACTTAAAATAGTAGATAAGCATAAATGTAATTGTTATTTTAAGTGATTTATATATATATATATATATATATATAACTTTTGAAGTTCTTCTGGAAACTCTAAAAGCATTTCATAATCTATGTGGGTTCTTCATGGAGATGTCTTTCCTAATTTCTGTTGGCTTCAAAGGAAGATTTTCATTTATTCCCGGTTCTGATTTTGGTTTTAGGACCTGTTTCGAGCTGCTTGTTTTAATGTGATTCATCCTTTCATTTTGAAGTTTGAAGAGTATCTGACAGTGTCATATTTGCAGATCTATGCAAAACTTAGCAGATTGAATTTCAAAACTTTCATTTTTAATGCAGAACATTAGTAGTCAGTAATGCAGCTTAGTTCACTTATATTTTATCTCTTCCAGAATTGCTTGGTTTGAAGATTTGGCATTAGAATATATATT
The DNA here is from genome assembly GCA_029379385.1 of Quillaja saponaria. NCBI lineage: Eukaryota > Viridiplantae > Streptophyta > Magnoliopsida > Fabales > Quillajaceae > Quillaja > Quillaja saponaria. The sequence continues at coordinate 8,654,542 of CM055618.1, forward strand.
GGGGTTTGCCTGATTGCTTTAAAGGAAAGCAACTTTTTTTATTTTTATCCATACTTTTATGTTTGAGATATTCTCTCTGTTTCAATCTGCCAGACCATATCTGGGAATGTTATTTCTTGGATGAGTTATTGCTTCCTTTTCATACTTTTCGGCTGGAAAACTTTTTTTTTTTTTTTTTTTTTCCGGGGAGGGAGGATGAACCATTTCCTTGAAATTCTCAATTGATTTTAATCTTTGGTTGATGGAGATGAAAGTAATAATCTGTATACAACAATCATTGAAAAAAAGCATTCTTTTTTGTTTCAATAGTTTCAGGATGGAAGGTTGCATTGCATCGAAAGCAATAATAGTGAAAATCTTGGAATTATTTGAAAAACAGTTTTATCAGAAATGAGAGAAGGATCAGATAAGAGATTGGAGTTATGACTGAAAGCAGAATGAGTATCTCTCGAGTTTCTCAGGAAGTGCAATAAAAGGACTATAATTGTAATTGTTATTTTAAGTGATTTATATATATATATAACTTATTAAGTTCTTCTGGAACTTCTTTTACATATGATTTGAATATATTCCTTCAATTTTGCAAAACAGCCAATGCCCTTAAGGGGCTCTCTTACAACTTTAGAACTCACAAAAGAACTAATATATATTGATATCAACTTTCAACTGTCAACGTATATATGAAATCACTGTTCACAATCCTAAACAATTGGAAACTCTAAAAGCATTTCATAATCTATGTGGGTTCTGCATGACGATGTCTTTCCTAATTTGTGTTGGCTTCAAAGGAAGTTTGTCATTTATTCCTGGGTTCTGTTTTTGGTTTTAGGACCTGTTTCTTGCCACTTGTTTTAATGTGATTCATCCTTTCATTTCGAAGTTTGAAGAGTATCTGATTGTGTCATATTTGCAGATCTATGGAAAACTTAGCAGATTGAATTTCAAAACTTCCATTTCTAATGCAGAACATTAGCAGTCAGTAATGCAGCTTAGTTGACACATAGTTTATCTCGGTTTGAAGATTTGGCATTTAATTTTCTTTCTCTCTACTTTTTCATCAATCAATGCAGAAACTGAAGACTGCTGTGGTAAAAGACAATTGTAATCCTGAGTGGAATGAAGAATTGACAATTTCTATAAAAGATGTTCACACTCCTATTCATCTGGTAAGTACTATCATCTATCACTGCCATCTCATTAGTTATACGATCACAGGACACTTTGGCTAAATAATCATAATGAGTAGAAATACTACTGTAATGGGACTTGTTTGGTTGATAACATGCATATTCTTTTGTCTCCATCGTCTTGTTTTTTCTAAGAATTATTTTGCACTTGATATTTGTTCTAAAGTTTGGAAAAAAGAAAGTGATGCAAAGCAAAGATATATATGTAAGAGACCGGAATATGTTGTAAGTTGTTGATGCTGTTTTTTGGCAGACGGTTTATGACAAAGACACCTTCACTGTAGATGACAAAATGGGGGAAGCAGAGATAGATATACAACCATATATAGAAACTTTGAAAATGGGATTGACTGGTCTCCCAAATGGCTGTGCAGTCAAGAGAGTTCAACCAAACAGGTCAAATTGCCTCTCTGATGAGAGCAGCTGTGTTTGGAACAATGGAAAAATAATTCAGGAAATGACTCTTAGATTGAGAAATGTAGAATGCGGGGAAGTAGTGGTGCAACTTGAGTGGATCGACGTTCCTGGTTGTAAAGGCTTGTCAAGTGTTTGAGCTAAATGAGCCTGTCTAATTACTTGTAAAGGCTTCATGTCCCTTTCTGCAACCTGCCTTATGTTTTGTATTTCCAAGTGTTACTTTTTGTAATATTACTCTTATCTGTACTGTCATAATTCTAATTGGTGTTAAATGGTTCTCCTTTCTCTGTAGTAGGAATCATATATGATCATTCTTTTTCTTCGAGTATGATCTTCTTTCTTTTCGTCACCCATTTAACAAAAATGTCTGAAAACGTCTTAATTTATAGCTTGGCAGTCTGATCTTCTCTTTCTTTATTTCTCAATTTATATTGGAAAATAAAAGAGGTTATTTTGCAGAGGCACTATTGATAGGTACATAGTAAAACCCTATTGATAATGTCATTTTCCTTTTAATTTTAGATTCATTACTTCCATTTGTCAAGTGCATTATCTATCATATAACTAAATAGGTCTGAATAGCATCAGCTCTACAGATTTTTACCGGTGTTGAAAGCCACATCTTAGGTGAAACATCATGGAATAGCTACAGAGAAAGTAAAAGGAGGCAGGGCTCAGTGAAATTCTTGTGGGTTTTGAATATACGAGCTTCTAGGATTCTCACTTTCTTACATAATTAAGTTGCACCATAGAGGTTGCTATCAGAAAACTTTGTACGTTCTGTAAATAAAGTTCGAGCCCTTATCTGGTTAAATGGATAATAATTCTAATGCTAATTTCACTACTTGTTTTTACTGTATAACTTATTATAGACATGAAAAGAACCCTATAAGCTTTTACATAATTTGTCACCCTCCAAATCCCACATTGAGAGTGTAATCGGAAGATCAAAATATTTCAATATCAAGTTTTGTTTATGATGTTATGGATGACTTGTATTCTCTGTGTTCAGCTGCACTTGACAATGGATGAAACTATAATTCATTGAAATTATAGTCTTCCAGATCAAATCAGTTGCAACTTCTGATGATAGCAAGGATCAGAGCAGTATAGACAAAAAGAGAAAGATCTGGATCTTGGAAGTTTGTTTTCAGATATGTTTTGCTGGATGGATATTGAATTTGTAAGGTTATGGTTTCATGTTTACAGAGTTTGGTCCCAATTATCCTCTGAAGAAATTCTTTCCATGATTATTTGTTCTTTTTCAAGAAATTCTGCCTCAAAATAACTTTTTATGCAATATTGCTATTACAACAAATTGCAAATAATAGTAAAGGCCGGAAATGGATCACCTAAAATGTCTTAGACCAGATTGGTACAGACGCTTTCGGCTATCTTCACCTCAGCCCAGATAGAGTATATGTCCCAAACCAAGAGGAGAAAAAACTGCCATGGCATTGACAATAGTATAGACACCAAAATATTAGGCGGTGGTTATTCCCTATTTTGATTAGTCAACATTAACAAAAAGTATTGATTAATCAATGTTAAAAAAAAAAAAACATTGATTAGTCAAATTAGGTAAATAAATGATAATTAGACTCAATTTGTAATTGAAAAATTAATTAAATGTTGATTGAAGTCATTTATTTTCAATCATTTGTCCCCAATTTATATCCATTTACTCTCAATTATCTTATAAATTCAATTCCTATCACCCCAATCACATTCAATTAATTCAAATTTGTCTATCTCCACCTCTCTTATAAAACTACCTATCACCACCTCTCTTATAAAACTGGATCCGATTCATCTAAAATTTCTTGAGAATTCTACCAAATAGAATTCATTTATGCATAGATATTTCCACCCTTTTTAAAATCCCAACCGTCAAATAATTTTATTTAATTAATAAATCAGATATTATATTATAAAATATATCATATTTTTATCCAAATTCTAACCATACACTTAAACTTAAACTGCTAAACCTAATCTTAATATTGATTCTAATTCTAATTTTATTAAAATTTGTTTTAAAAGAGTTATCGTTAACAAAAATTAAGAGAATTCTATTTGGTATAATTTCTGAGAAATTCTAGAGAATCCAAATCCTATAAAAAGCCTCATATTGCACAAAATTTCTATACATAAAAGCCCTTGAAACTCATTTATTTTTCTATCTCAAACAACAAAAGTTTAAGCAAGTCACGCGAATCCTTGCAATTAAGCTCGATGCCCACAGAGATCACAAGGCTTGTCTTTTCCAACTACTATTCATAAAGACATTTTGAAAGAGTATTATCACTTCGAGATCAAACTTTTTAGACAGGTTGAATCAAAAATAATTATTATTTTCCTGTAAAGAATATTAATTTAGAGACTATCTTTTAAAAATTAAAACAATTGTTTGTACAAGGCTTTGTCCTTTAAATTTCATGCTCAAAATTAATGTTAAAAAATTTCTGACATGGCCGATAAGACCACTCTACCTCTATCTCCTAAGAAGATCTCTATGTCAACCTCATCGGATCTCATGGCTAGCATAAAGAAGCAAGCCAACAAGGATATTGGTGCCTCTGCCAAAGACGTCACCTCCTTTGCTGTTTGATGTTACTTCTATCAACAAGATCACCTATGATAGTTCAATCACATAAAAGCGGTAAAAGCTCATAAATTAACCATTTCTCCAATCAGTTGATCAAGTCATGGCCCAACCTTTGATAAAACGGATATCCATTCCACAAGAAAAACTAGCCATAATGTCAATGAAGGAGATTTATCTTTCTCAAAGCATTTCAAATTATTTGGAGGCAACACTTCATGCTCTAATTAAGAGGAATTCTCATGTTTTTACCATTTCTGAATTGAAGATTGCAAGTTCGAATGGCGAGTGGGTGTATTCCACCATGAATGTGTTCTCTTGTGTTGATGTCATGCTTGTCATGATGGTTGAAGTTTAAACGTAAAATATGAAGTACTGAAATTGAAGAAGAAGATCTTGCTTAAAAATAATGTTGAGCCAAGTCACAACCAACTTGCATTCTCCGTTAGTGTACGTAGTGGGTGGTGTTATGTTTCCACAAGATTAGGTAAGAATTATTTAATTTCCAATTTTGATATGTATGTTAAACTAAAATATAATTAGAAATATCAATTCCAACTTTTAGCCTAATTTCAATTTTGAACTCTTGCATAGAATTTACAGAGATTATCAATGCTCAAGATGAGACGTAGACAATATAAACATCTTCAATTAACCACAAAACAAGAGTGGAAGGGTTCGATGTATAGGACAAAATCTCTCTAAAATGAAAAATGGAGTCAACTTTTTTATTAGGGAAGGGCGCATGCATCCTCTCACTTTTTCAATTTTCAAAACAATATCAATAATTTGCATCACTACAAGAAAAGTTCTATATTGGGTTGGGAGGATATTTGACCTGATCCAACAGAGTTGGATTGGATAATATCCAAGTTGTTGGATCATTTTTCAACTTAGATTAAATTGGGTCATGATCCATGGATTGATGGATCGGGTTGGGTCCGATTTATCGATCCGTCTTTTTTTTAAATTTTTTTACAAATAAGATTAAACTTTGTTTACTTAATGTAATTTTATAAATTGTACACTACTATATAATAAAATAAAAGAAAATTGTAGAATAATATTAAGGGTTGACAAAATAGAAGAAATATAAAACAAAATAACTTAGAATAATCTAGAAAAATTTACTTAGATAATTTGCACAAATCTATATAAGAAAATAAAAAATACATAAATTAATAAATTTAAACATAGCTAATTTTTTTTTTCTTTTCAAACTCAATTTTATGAATCTAAGAAATTTTGTTAATTGTTTACGTAAATAATTATCTAGAAATTTTATTAATTATTTACTCAAATAGTTGTTGTAGGTCTAAATAAGGAAATAGACTAACAAACAAGATATTTATTAACTATTATTACCTATTGAACTTTAGATAATTTACTAAAATAATATTTAGAAAATAATTGATTAGTTGTTTTGGTTTACGCTTAGTTTCTATGTTGACTAATTTACAGATTTAAAAAAAAAAAAAAAAAAACTAGGTGAGTTGGATCCGGATCTGGTCAGGTCGATCTATCATGACTCATAAATCAGATTAGATTAGATCATATATGATCCAAAAAATCTTTAAATCATGCTTGGATTGACTCAACCCTTATCCATTGCCATCCTTAAGATAGGCTATCGTGCCAAATTTGTTCGTGTCTAAAAATGCTACCGTTGAGGTCCGTGTCATAACCATCAGACTATCAAAGACTTATGAGAGACGAGACTCATGATGCCTATTTTTTAATGCTCAATTTTTTTTGCCACATGGCATAATTATGAAAGACGGACTTACCATCTCTATTAGTCTTAATGACGTCTCTGATGTTGTAATTATCAGAGAAAGTTTCTCCATTTCTGAAAAGCTAACATTATGTTTAATTTTCTTTTTAATTTTTTGAATTTTTATTAAAACCTGTATATAAGCAAATAATTTTCAAATTATATAACACAATAAGTTTTATAGCAAAACTACAACAATAGTTTTTAACATAACTCCAAATTAAAATATAAAATTCATAATATCGTTTCAAAACACCACTCCAAAATTAAGTAGTTCATACCATACTTCAACATACAAAGTTCATGATACAACATTGAGACTAATCACGGGTCACAAAGATTAGTGTCATCTTGACCGTCATTATGTCGACTAGCCAAAATATAACTAGAAGCATTCCCTTAAATAAATTGAAAACAAAATTTTTTAGAGATACTCATAGAAATGGTATAGTATAACAAGTAACGCAAATATACACAGGTCCCCCCCTCCACAGCTACTAATTTCTTCTGTGCATAAACCAATATTGATTTGCTTCCCCTATCATTTCAAGATTGAATATCATCCAAAATTAAAAATGCGTCTCACCAACAGCAAAGCACATGTTCCAGCCCATATATTCTGTCAGTCTTTCGGGGCAAAGTTTTCAATGTGGCTTAGATGCCACCTCTTTTGCAGTATACCCCCAGATCCAATATTACAATGTCACGTGGGGTTTCTTTGAATTCAAAGCTAGATCTTGCTAATCTTTATAATAATTTAAACCTTTAATTGAGAGTATAACCATGGGGTGTTCGTGCACTGTTTTTTCTTCATCTTGATTTATGGTCTAAGATGATGATTAATTTGACCAATTGAAGCAACAAGTTTTACTTCCCATCATCTTTCCTAGAATGATTCGAATTCTTGCAAGTAAAAAAAAAAAAAAAAAAATGAAGAGCAAATCTTCTTCATTACCCTATCGAGTCCTCGTATAAAAAAAGAATTAATATTTGTTGTAATATCAATGTTTTTAAATTTAACACTGTCAATAAATATGAGAGCGACACATGTCACTTAAACCAAATACCATCATCCGTAATTTTAGTCAAATTAACCAATATGTAATAAGTAAATTAAGTAATAATTCTTATACAATATAATAATTCAAGAACATAGGATCGAATCTCAAGTTCTTTCAAGATGAGAATGATTTATGGACAACGAGAGAATATCTTCCATTGTATAGATCCTAGGTCAGACAGGTCTGTATAGAGCAATAAATAATTGAAAGAAACATACAATTAAATTAGCACCAATCTCATATTTTATCACAATACAAACTGTGGCAGGTAGCATATATATATAGCAGATAACTTAAAGGCCAATGCCAGGTAATGCGATCTAGCATCCATATAGTACAATTATATGAACAAATAACCCCCCATCAGCTTCCATTTGACATTTTATAACACAAGCATTCACACACACATATATAGAACATAGCTTCTCTGTCTGACTATCCTTCAGTTAGGTGAGCATCAAGATCTTTGCTCACAGCAATAGCCATCTGCAACAATGAGTGAGGGTCAGGAATTTCACCATGAAGCTTCTCATATTCCATTAACCAGTGGACCACACTTCCTCCATTCTCATCTTTTCCAGTAACTTGAATAGTGATTTTGAAGCTCTTATAGTGATCCAGGAGATCTCCCTCTATAATTTTGAAAGTAATTAAATTTTTCTCTTGGTCTATCGCTTCAACCACCTCCTTAGCAACAGCTGCTTTTCCATCTATAAATTCTCACAATCGAGATTAATTAGTTGATTGAGTTTAACATCAGGCTCAAAACATAACCAACTTTTGGATCTGTGCAGGTAATTGATCTACTCCACCTATTTGGTTGTTAAACGCTACAAACTTGAGCATGTAGTGTATATGTTTGTAATCTTCTGGTTAGTGATAGATGACATTTATTTAATCGACTCTTTCGATTGGAAATAAAAGGAAAAAAAATGGAAAAAAAAAAAAAAAACTTGTTAAGCATATATGCTCAGTTATTCAACTCAAGTAAAATTTAAATTTTTAACTAGTTAGTGTGATAACTAGTAGTCAAACCCTATAAAATGAATAATACCGAATATTTTAAGCATAAATTATATAAATTACTTTCATCTCATTAAATTTGGGCATCAGTACCTTAATTTAACTACATAAAATAGAAAATTCCAAAAACATGCATTCCAAAACAATCAACAGTTTCAGAGAATCTAAATTCTAAAAATATAGGCATAGACATCGAACTCCTAATTGCTTGATTAAAGAAATTTTAATATATGTCATATAAAATATAAAATTGTGACACATTAGGATTTACAGATATTGAAGTAATCAGCCTTACCAAGAGTATAATTCCAGAAGATGACAGAACCCACAGTGCCCCATTCACCTTCGTGAATAACAACACCTTGTATATTTCCAGAGGAAACATTGGAAATATGGTGTGTCCTACTGCAGAAGATTTCATGAAACTTCTCTGGAGAAGCCTTGATATGTACATCAGTTTCTACTTTACCAAACTCAGCCATTTTGCTTGTTTTTGACTTGAGATTGATATTTCACACGCAAGTTGAATATATAAGCATAGGCCTTATATATATAGCAAAATTTTCATTCTTTTTTTATATTTTGAGATTAGGAAAAGGTCAAAAATGTAATTTTCATCTTTAAATTTTTATATAAATTAGTTAGGATTATCTATCTATTACGCACTCATTCATTTATAAACTATGCGATGACTTCGTTGATTCGCTTTTGTCTTTTTCTAATTATTTCCCATTACTAATTGTCGCGCGCAATTGATTTAGACACAATCACATGAAGAGTGCCGAAAAGGTTTGTGTCAGGTGATGAAAGAGAAGAGTGGAAAACTTAACTAATCAATGACATATACGAATTTTTACTAAAATATTAGATTATATCAGTTTTTAAATTTGTAAGAATAGAAATATTCAGGTATTTTGTGTTTTTTTATTAAATATGAAAAATTATATCTTTTATAAATATAAGTAATTTTTTGAAAAAGTATTATCAAACCAAGCCTAAATAAATTTGTTATGTATTTTGTGTAGGTTAATTTATATTATTTCAAATTTAGTTTTTCACTTCAAGATTTTAAAAATTTTTACTTTTTTAATTTCATAAGATTATAATATTATTAATTTTTTTTAATCTTATTGTATGTATTTTATACATTTTATTTTATCAGATTTGATTATACATTTATTTATTTTAGACAAATTACTTCTTAAATTTTGTTTGTAAGTTTTACCAAAGTTTTTAGTTCCTTGTGTTGTTATTTTTTAATTTTATTTAGATGCATTGTATCCTCAATCTCTACTATTATTAATTTAGATGATCAATATAATTAATCAATATGTATCACAAAAATATAATAATGATAAATGTAAAATATTATTTAAAAATATTCTAACCATTATTCTTTCTAGAAATATTTAAAGTCTTATACAATTGGTTTATAGCAGATATTGAAATTGTTAGCCTTACCAAGAGCATAATTCCACTTAACCCACACTACCCCATTGACCTTACATAATAATTTTTTTTTTATTTTTTTTATTTTTTATTTTGTCAGATTAGGAAAAGGTTAAAAATGTAATTCAATCTTTAAATTTTGATATAATTAATTGGTTAGGTTTATCTACCTTCTCCCCACTCATTCATTTGTTATTAAACTATGTGATCACTTAATTGATTTGCTTTTGACTTTTACTAATATAATTGTTTTGCTTCTTAATAAAAAAATAAGATATAGATTATATATACTTGATTTGCTTTAGTCTATTACTAATGATTTCTCATGCTATAGCGACACCCACAATTCATTTAGGCTTTCAACGATTGAGAACTATTTGTAATGTAAAGAGTTACACTATTCTAACCCACAAAAAAACGTTTGTGGGGAAGGGCAGCTGTAAACCTCAGCACACAATTAGACTAACACCCAAAAGGTGCAGGAATACTAATGGGATACCAGAAAAAAAACAATTCATTTAGGCTGAATTTGATAATATTTTTTGAAAAGTTATATAAATTAAAAGAAAATCATAATACCTAAAAAATTGTTTGGATTGTTTTATTTTTATTTTTTATGGATGATTATTTTTAAAATGTTTTTAAAAAGTCAATCTGACTATGACTATTTTTAACAATTATTTTTACGGAATTGAAAAATAAATAAATTTTTTAAAAGTCATAATATTACTTAACTTAGTCTTAATACATTGATTTTCGAAAAAAAAGTAAGGATAAGTTCTACTTCTTTTGAGATTCTAAATAAGTCCTACAATAAATTTTTATTCCCCACAACTCCTTCTTTTAGTTTTTCTTTTCAAATAAGTCCTCTATTTTATATTGACATTTTTTAGATCATTTTTACCCTTTTTTATTTTAGTATTAAATTAATAATATTAATTAAGTAGACTATTTTATAAAACTCATTATTTAATTTAAAAAATTAAAATTCATAATTTAATAATTATTAGAAGAATAAATCTTTTAAAAATTAATGAAAATTCACCATCCATTTAAAACGTTTTTCAAAAAAAAAAAAAAAAAAAATTATCTTCATAATTAAAATCAAATTTATATGTATTTCACTTATTCTTTGTTAATTTTTTTACAAAAGAATAGATTTTAGGTATTTTTAGTTCTCATCATGAAAAAAATTAATAATAATTCAAATTGAATTTATAAAAAAATATTTTTTAAAATGTTTTTAGAAAATATATGAAAGGAGTTAATGAGGACTTTTTATTAATTTTTAGAATTTTTTTATTTTTTATTAATGATTATATAATAATTTATTTTTTGACTAATTATTAAATAATAAATTATTTCTCTAAATAAAATAATGTGTTTTTTTATATAAAATTAGTCTACTAATCAATTTTTTTAATTTAAAATAAAAAATAAGGGTAAAGGTGGCTTAAAAAGTGTTAATATAAATTTAAGATTTATTTTAAAAAAATTTAAACCTAAAAATTATAAAAAATAAAAATATATTATATCACTTATTTAGAATCTCAAAACAGCAAAAGTAGAATTTCACCTTGCTTTTCATTTTTACTAGAGGTCTGACCCTTGTCCAGCCGTCGCCACCAATGACCTAACATGCAAAGTGCCGAAACGGTTTGTGTCAAGTCACAAGTGATTATTGAATGTCGGCGCTGCAGTGGGATGGTGTTTGTGTCATTAAAGGGGTTCAGTTTTTGAGCTAAAGGTTTTTTCTTAATAACAGTTCATGTAGTCATATAGCTATGGTTTATACTTTATACTACTATTAATTTAGGTAATTGATGTAATTAATCGGTATGTGTCTTACATGACAAAAGGTAATAATGTTATTTATGTATAATATTGATAAATATACATTATAATTTAAAGAATACTCTAACCATTATTTCTTTTAGAAATAAATTATTAAAATTAATTTTGTTAAAATAAAAATTTAATTCGTTAATCAGACAAGAAAATATTCTTGTCTTTCTTCATTCGTTAATTTGTTGTGGAGTTCCATCACTGACATTACATAAAACAAATGCTAATTAATTCACAAGAAAATATTTTGTGGATCTCTTTTGTATTAATTTATGGATTGACATTAATAAAGAGATTTAAAACAACTGCAACAAGTGTGATACTGATTGCCCATGTGATGGGACTGGTATTATTTTCTGTCTGCAATAAAATAAGTCGTGGCTGTTTATTTTTTTGATATTCTTCTCCTATCTGCTTACTAAATTGCATGAAATATAATTTAACTCTGAAAATGTGTGATGATTGTTTTCGAGTGTTCATTATTTTTTCTTATACATTTTATTTTATCTGCAGACTACAATGGAAGTTTAGTTTAAATATGAAAAATGTGTATTATCTGCTTAGGAAGTTTAGTTTAAAAATGAAAAATGTGTAATGCGCATTAGAGACGGATATCATCAAATTCCATCTCTAAAGTGTCCATCTCAAATAACATTGTTGCTGAAATTTATTGGAGATGGATAATCTGTATCTGATAGTAAAAGTTTTTCAAAGATGACAATAGAGGTGGGTTACCATCTCTATTAAATATTAGTTATTTAGAATTTCTCCCTCCCAATAACAATTCCACGTGTCAATAGTATCAGAGACGGATTGGACTTACCAAATCTGGGCTTGTTAATTAGTTGATATTAATTTGAATGGAAAATATATAATTTGGAAGAGTACTTCCAATAATTTATTACATACACATAATTAAGCAAGCTTGAAGAAAGTGTTTACAATATCTTGATGTTTCAGTTAGCCATTAAGTTAAGCCAAACAAGCCCTTAGGGCTTTTATTATACTAGTATTACAACCATTACATTACAGCTTTGCCTACATAGAGAAAGAAGCATAACAGGCTTTATGCATTGAGAAGGTAAGCATCCACAGCCTTGGTGACGTTGTCAAGCAATTCCAGATACTGATTAGGAGGGGGGACGCCGTCGTTCTTCGTCTCTTATTCAACAGTCCACTTTACTAAGCTGCCTTGATTAGTACCCTTTGGTTTGACCTGCATAATGTCCTTGATAGTATTGTAGTAGTTTAAGCACTCTCCATCAACTGATTTATAAGTGATTGACTTGTATACATTACATCAATGTCTACGATTGCCACATTAGTAGTGTCCAGTTTACCTGCATTGGTAAGCAATATAAGACAGGATACGATGGGACGTAATAGTAACATTATAGTACTTTTAAACAACTAGTTATCAAAAAGTTAATTCAAAATCCTATAACAATGGGCCAACTTATCTAGAGGTAGAGGCGGAATTTAAGTCGAATAGCTTCGAACGGAGAACTACTCAAGTTCAAATTTGAATTCTAGTACTCGAATTTGAATACTTATACGAATTTGAATATGAAATTTGAATTCGAATAAATTTCAAATATTTGAATTTGAATATTCAAATATTCAGGGTATTTTGGTAAGAAAAAAAATTCATAAAAAGTCATTTTTTATTATAATTTTTTAATAAAAACATATATTATTACAAATATTATTTCGAATTCAAATACTAATTCGAATTATTTGTGGAATATCATATCTAATTATGTACTATTCAAATTCGAATTAAAATTCGAATATTAAGTAAAATTCAAATTCAAATCTAAACTATTTGATTTGAGTGTCACCCCTATCTAGAGGGGGTTCGATTATCATGATGTAGGGTTAGCTTCAGCTTTGTAGGAAATGTCCAATTTACCAACAAATCAGATTTGTAGGAAATGTTCAATTTTATAGACAAACTGTGAAAATATTTTAAAAAATTTACACAGACAAGAGGTTTGTCGGTGTTACCTACGAACAACTTCCCGACAACCCATTTCCAACAAAAGTATTTATCAATATACTTTACCTACAAACCTTGGACCCTTTTCCCATAAACTTACTGTATATATAGGAAATGCCCCATTTTCTTGTAGTGAACTATTTATATGATTCATAAGAATCTAAGTAGTAAATAAACCTAATTTTAAATGGGATGCAAATTACAAAACTGAGATTCGAACTTAGTACCTCTTGATCTAAAACCATGTCGAATAACCATTCCATCTAAAAATTTATTATGTTACAGATATGTGCTAGTTTAGTGCGCATAAATAACCATTGCATTCCATGTATAATTCTATGGATTTAATATTTTTTCATTTGGTGCGTACTTAGCCTTAGAATGCTTTATCCATTATGTATATTTTATTTTATAGAAGTAAAAATCATGAAACCCACTTAGGGGGTGAGATTCCTCATTCACACTTCTATAGAATCGATTTAATTCAGTTAAATGAAAAAAATACCCTTCTATTACAAAAATAAATAACTAAATAAAAAGATGCATATTAATAAAATAATAATATTATAAATAAATAAATAAGCTAAATAATAAATATATTTAATTTAGTCAAATAACAGAAATTCCTTTTATATCATAGAAAAAAATTTTTAAAAAAAATTTGTATATAAAAATAATAATAAATCAATTTATTTTAGTTAAATGACAAAAATACCTTCATATCATATATAGTAAATAAAATAATAATAAATAATTAATTAATGTAAAATCAATAAATTAGTTGTGTAATTTTAAATTAAAATATTACTGTAAAATAAATAAGAATTAGAAATAATAAAAGTATTAATAATATAAAATTTAAAATAATAAGTAATATATAAATTTCATAAATTATATAACATTTTTATTACTTTACTTATTTAGGAATATATTTTTCATTTTAACATAATTTTTATATAATTTCATGTCTAAAAAATGCATAAAATACAATGTATAATTCCATTACACAACATTCATTTCCCATTCAATTTTTCATTCGAATTCCGTAAAAATCATTTTTGCTGCTAGGAGATAATAATATGCCATATATATTCATTAGATAATAATATGCCATATATATTCATTAGATAATAATATGCCTTATGTATTCAGTAGTGTAACAATTTTACCTGTAAGGTGCCATTAATTAGGTCTTGATGCTGTCACTTACCAGAGACATAAGTTTTCCATTGATTGACTGAACCCTTGGTGTTCCACTCACCACTAACTAGTTGTATATCCTTCGCCACATTAGGAGCTGTTTTGGGCAAGAGGTTTGGTTTGCAGAGTATCTTATAAAACTTCTCAGCAGAGGCCTTGATCTCTGTTTGGATTTCAGACTTCTCAATTTGAGAAATAGTTTTCCTTCCGTTTTTTTTTTAACTAATACTGAAACAAAATACGCTGCCGTTTTCCCTATTTATATGCAAAGGGTTCACATATTTCAGAAACAACTTTCATTCTACTAATGTAGATTAGAAAACAAAACTTTTTATTCTGGAATATAATTGGCCGGTGTGGCTGTAATGATTTTGGCGGTCCATGTTGAATCTTAATTCTTTTTTATGGGACACGTCAAATTGGAAAAGTGTATTCCAAAAAAATTGGAGATGAAATGAGAAGGATAATTAGTGTGGGAAAAATATTAAGTTACGTTGCCTGTTTAGATTGAATAATTGTTAATATTTATTACTAAATGCCTATTTGGTTTTGTGTTTGGAATATATGTTTGACGTTTGGAGTTGAAAATCACTTTTAACTTGTATTTAATAACATATTTAGTTAAAATTGAAAATCTTGATTAGTCAAACGCCCAACAAAATTTTAGCTTATTTTTCAGAAGCTACTCATATGTAGATTTTTCAGAATACATTTATAGCAAAAGTACAAGACACAGTTTTTATATTATTTTTTGACAAAAATATCATAATTTTATTTTTTAATATTCTTATGATTCAAAATCACTTTTTTGGATAACTAAATAAACACAAAAAAAATTATACTAAAAACAATTCTTTCATAATTTCTACTAGCAAAATCAATTATCCAAAACATTGATTTTTAAACTCCAAAATAATGAGGAGAAAATATACATTCTCTACACTTAACAACTCTATTATAATTGCATGTGAGGAAATATGTTAATCAATGAGTCTTATCTAATAGTTTAATTAAGGGTTTGGATTGAGTGACTCTTTGATAAAAGGAGATCATCTAGCAAAATGAATAAGAATGAATGATTAATATATCAATAGCTAGCTTAATTAACCAATTATGCCAGCATTAAGAATATTTCATATATCTTACAAAATTATAAAAGGTGATTTTGCGGATTACCTATAATTTTTCAAGGTTACTAAGAACTACAAGGAAAGCGATTTTTAAAAGCAATTGTCGAAGTGGAGATCGATTATGAGAGCTAAAGAATATTACCACCGTCCTTTTTAAAAGCAATTCTTTTGGTACTTCGAAAAGAAAAATTGTGACATGAAAAGTAATGGATAAGCATGTGCAACTGGTATTTGATATGAGAGAAAATAAACATGAGATTGGAATGATATGATTAGATAGGATTAGCTGTAATTAGGGATAATTTAGATATTTTGTTGTAGAGCTATCTGTCTATAAAAGGATTAGAGTAACCTAGATTGTAAATCATCCATTATCATATCAATAAATGAATTTGTTGGATCTGTTGCAGAGCAAAGTTTCATTTTTTACGTTGTCTTCTTCCTTGAGTTAGTGTCCAACCACGCTTCAATTGAATTTTTATGTTGGCTAGGTATTTTTTTTCCTTATTCTTCACTTACTGGCGACTCTAGAGTTCTCCCATTAAACACTTCATAAGGTATTTAATTTTTCACAAGATTCATAAGTTGTCTCACAATAGGTAATGATAAAGATTAATGTAAATAAAAAGACAATAAAATAAAATGTCATATTAGTTGATATGTTTTACTATTCATCTTTGACACACATTTAATTTGTGAATAACCAGATAAATGTTTGAAATTGTCATATCATCATTTTTTGATGACTATACTCAGATTTTTTTATTGAGTGCCTCAAACGATATAAAAAAAGAAAAAATGCCTATTTTAAAAATGATGGCTAAGTTAAGGTTTTCAAACAATAGTTAACTATTTTATTTGATTAAGCAAACTGTTTAATATTGAAGGACAAGAATGGAGTTAAAAGAAAAAAATTACTTTTTTATATTTTGATATAAGCAGTAATTTAACTTCATGTTATGTTACTTTCTTAGTCCACGTAGAAAGTAAGAGTATTAATCAAATAATTGTAGTAGTATAGATAGATAATTTGTTGTAAGTCTCACGACCATTAGGTGTGAATTAGTATATGTGTTCCTTGAGATCCATATAAATATAAGATTCTCCAGTAAAACATATCTTACAATCCACAAGTTTAAGATTTTATTTTTATATCTTTTATATTATTCTATTGAGGTTATAATTTTTTTTAGTATCTTTGCTTCAAGTTTGAGACTTTATATTATTCATTATATATATATATTTTACCTATATTTACTCTAATTGGAATCAAATTGAGAAGGCTAAACATGTCCAAATTATTAAGTCCTTAATTCAACTGAGTAAATCTGAACTTGTTAATTAGTTGATATTTGAATGCGAGATATATATATAATTTGGAAGAGTACTTTCAATAATTTATTACATACACATAATGAAGCAAGCTTGAAGAAAGTGTTTACAACATCTTGATGTTTCAGTTAGCCATTAAGCTAAACCAAACAAGCCCTTATACCTTTTATTGTACCAGTATTACAACCATTACATTACAGCTTTGCCCATATAGGGAAAGCAGCATAAGAGGCTTTATGCATTAAGAAGGTAAGCATCCACACCTTGGTGAAGTTGTCAAGCATTCCAGAACTGATTAGGAGGTGGGACGCCGTCGTTCTTCGTCTCATATTCGACAGTCCACTTTACTAAGCTGCCTTGATTAGTACACTTTGATTTGATCTGCATAACGTTCTTGATAGTATTGTAGTAGTTTAAGCATTCTCCATCAACTGATTTATAAGTGATTGACTCGTTCATTGCATCAATGTCTTCGATTGCCACAGTAGTAGTCTCCAGTTTACCTGCCTTGGTAAGCAATATAAGACAGGATACGATGGGGCTTAATAGTAACATTATAATACTATTAAACAACTAGTTATCAAAAAGCTTATGTTAAATTTAAGAGAAGAGAAAAAGATGGCATGGAAAAATTGGAAGAGAAAATGAGAGAATTAATTCTTGCAAAACTTAGAGTGGGCAGAGTTGAGAATATGGAGGCATGGATATTAGAGGATAAGTAAAGGTTTGAAGGGTTCTTCGCAATCCTACAACAATGGGGCAACTTATCCAGAGGTGGTTCGATTATCAAAATGTAAGAGGTAGCTCCAGGTTTTTTGTACTCTCTGCCTGTAAGAGATGGGTGCATTGGGGTCCCTTGTTAGTTGGTGTGTGGCTTAGCTGGCCTGTTTAAAACTTCTCTTATGTCTGTAGCGCTTGAGTTACATTCTAATAATATAACTTTAAAAACAATTGAATTTACAAAGAGATTGTCAAACAACAATTTTTTTTTTTATTAACTTTATTTTACAGAATAAAATTTACTAAATCGTATAGACATATATATGTTTCACGATAATAATAAACTACCTTGTAATTCTAATCCCAATAAATCAAATTTTGGTAAATAATTTTAATAAGAAGAGGATGAGAGAAAAGAAATCCTAAGACAGACCAGGGATGGACGTAAACTCGTAAGCAATCGAGGAGACGAATAATCGTCCAGGTCTTATTGTGAAACAAAAAGCTGTAGACGAATGTTTCCGTCTTTCATAATTCCATAGAATTTTTTGATTCATCATTTAGCTATTGGGGCCACTCATCTGGAGTGTCTCACCTGGCTGATGAAAGATCTCATTTTTTATGACCATTTTAAGCCAAAAGAGGATCCTAGCTCGGCTACTAGCGCTGCTGGTTGCATAGGAAATGTGAATGTGTACATGCATCCGTAGATGGTATTTTTCCATTTTCCTTCTGAAAACTCTGCCTAAAAATGCAAACAATTTGTTGAAAAGAAATGCCCTGCAATTTGTTTTGAGACAATGATGTTACATGCATGTGTTGGCATGCTTGGATGACAGGATGACAGGAATGTTTGGATCATTTTATTCACCATGGGTGTCAGTTTAGCCTAACATTGGACACATTGTTAGAGGGGATTACCTGACAGGAGTTAACTCATTGTAGACCCTGATCAGGCTAGGGATTCTCCAGAGAAATAAATAAATGGCATCCAATTCAGATGCATGGTTATCATCTTGTCAAATGTTTAATTTTTTTTTTACCAACTTAGTTTCTGGAACACCTACGTTTTATATTTTTTTAGTAAAATATTTTTTTTTATTCATTTGAATTTAGATATTATATGTTATCGACTCTTTCTTTTTTTAACAAGGACATGTGGGTGGCTCTTCTAGTGGTTTCGATTGAGGTGGAGATGACAGTGGAGATGGTGCTGAAAATTTTAATGAGGATGCTGATGATGATGATCTTCACGAGTACCTATATCTATTTGCTAGTACTATTTAGTTTTAATTTCATTAGTTTTTGTTTTTTTTGTTTTATACGTTTACATTTGTAACTTGTGTGACTTTGTACTTTGACGTCAATGAATGTTGAGACA
The DNA here is from genome assembly GCA_029379385.1 of Quillaja saponaria. Taxonomy (NCBI): domain Eukaryota; kingdom Viridiplantae; phylum Streptophyta; class Magnoliopsida; order Fabales; family Quillajaceae; genus Quillaja; species Quillaja saponaria. The sequence continues at coordinate 8,673,665 of CM055618.1, forward strand.
TCTTTATTTTATGAATAAGTTTTAGATTAGATTTGTTAGGTATATTTTTACGTGTAATTATAGATGTTTTAATTAAAAAAATTGAATATAATTATCCACAAACTTTGTTTGTAGGTAATTCTCACAAAACAGTTTGTAGGTAATTCCCACAGAACAGTTTGTGGGAATTACCTACAAATCAAGTTTGTGGGAAATTCCACTAAAGCAATTTGTGGCTATTATCTATAAACCTGGTTTTGTAGGTAATTTAGACAAACTTGGAATACCAACAAACCATGTTTGTAGGAAATGTCCAATTTTACCGACAATGTTTAGCGAAATTAAAAAATTATGCTGACAAACTTTTTTGACAAGAGTTTGTCGGTATTATCTACAGACAACTTCCCTACAACCCATTTCAGACAAAAAGTTTGTCGGTAGACTTTACCTAAACATCCTGGTTCATTTTCCCACAAACCTGGTCTATAAGAAATGCCTCGTTTTCTTGGAATTCTCAAGAACAAAATTTTAAATAATAAATCGGGTGCAAATCTCATAACCAGGATTAGAACATAGTATTTCTTGATATGAAACCATATCAAATAACTATTTCATCTAAAATTTTAAACTAATAAGGCATTAATACCGATATTTGGGTATGATACGGTACAATACGGATATGGAGAGAATATGTTAAATTAAAGATAAAAAAATATTACATGTACAAAAATAAACAAGACAATTAGACCAAAAAAACTAAGGTAAAGTCATGATCAAGAACTAATAATAAAGACCAGTATGTTCATCTGTTCATTCACTTCTTCTCACAAACATAACTCAATATTTAAAAGACCAGTCCCTGACCAAACAATAAGCAAATTCCCAATATTAAGATATGAGCCACTAATTGTAACGATGCTAACATAAATGACAAACCAAACAATTACAAGACCCAAAAGACCAGAAGCTCTTAGAAATTTCAAAATCGAAGACGTAGATTCGAGAATTAACAGATTGAGAAATTTCAAAAATTAGAATTGTAATTAAACCCGAAAAGAATAGTGTTTCACATTAATTATTTGAGGTGTGATTATATTGTTTATAACCCACAAGAATCAACTACTTATGGTATTAGAGCATTTTCAAGCTACTTGAGCCAGTTAGACTTGTAGAGTTACAAATGGTATTAGAACATTTACCCATTCGTGGTGTGCAGGGCTCGTAAGCTCTGCATCCTTAGTGATCGTACTGACACAATGTACTCTTGCTTTCCAGATTTAAACTTATTAGGATACATTACAGAAATGTGTTTTAGTCTCTAGGGAGATTATAAGAATGCCATATAAATATATTCAGTAGTGTAACAATTTCATGTATAAGGTACATTAATTAGGTTGTGATGATGTCACTTACCAGAGACATAAGTTTTCCATTGGTTGATTGAACCTTTAGGGCTCATTTAGTGTATCATATAGAATTGTATAGTATATGATTATACAATTTATTAATAAGCTGTATAGTTATTTTGTTGTTATACCATTGTTTTATCATTTCTCTCCATACTATATAGTTTTATACTATTAACATAGTATAAGATAAGGTCAACAATATAAGTTTATACTATCATATCGTTGCATAATATTGTATAAGAGTCAACATGATAGTATTATACTATCATGTTATCATTATACAATGTGCAAAATGAGTCATCAGTGTTCCACTCACCACTAACCTAGTTGTATATCCTTCACCACATTAGGAACGTTTTAGCCAAAACGTTTTATTTTGCAGAGCATCTCATACAACTTCTCAGCAGAGGCCTTGATCTATATTTGGATTTCAGACTTTGCAATTTGAGATATAGTTTTCCTTTTTAGACTGACCCAACTAAAAGTTAAGGCCGATTACAAATTCAGTATTGATAAAACAAGACGCTGCCGCTTTGACTTATTTATATGCAAAGGTTTCACATATTTCAAAATCAATAAAAAACTTTCATACTACGAATGTATTTTAGAAGGGCTATCCATATCCTCTTTTATTTATTTATTTTTTATTTTTATGGGTGTGAAATTGAAAAAAATGCATTTTAGAAAAAAATAAAATAAAAAATATTGGAGATAATCTATGAAGGGCAGTCCATATGGTATCTTATTCTTTTCTATGGGAGATGTGAAATTGACAAAATATATTCCAAAAAAAAAAAAAAGTAGAGAAAAATTAAGGCTTGATTTGATAATGTTGTGACTTATTGAGAGGTTCTATGCTCTTTTGACTTGTTATTTTTAAAAAGTTATAGCTGTAATGTTTGCTAAAATAATATATAAACGGCTATCAATAAGCAGAAGCTACAAAATTAGATTTGGTTTGATAATGATGTGATGTATTTATTTTTTTATTTATTAAATGTTATGGTTATATCAGTTTTTAAAATTTTTGAGCGCAAAAGCTAGTTTTTAAAAGCACTAATTGAAGGGCTTTTAAAACCACCCCTAATTTTTAAAAGAACAAAGTAGAAATACCCAAATTTTTTTGTTTTACCAAACATAAAAAATTTACTTATGCTCTTAATAAGCATAAACACTTTCCAAAGAACATTACCAAATTAATCATAAGAAGGGCCCGACCTCCTTCTTTCAACCTGCATGAAAAGGACACACATATGGATTCTAATGGATCCCTGGCAACAACCGAAGGAAGATCAATAGAGAAGGAAGGTCGTCGATCAACAACCTATGCCACTTACAAAGCAATCAGACTCGCCTCTTTTTTATTTATTTATTTATATATATATATATATAAAGCGTGTTCAAGGCATCGTTGTTCCTAACCTTGCTTCACCTTAATTGTTATTTGAACCTCAATTTTATTATTTCGTCTGTTCTTCAGCAATGCCAAAGCGTCACAGTACTTACTTATGGGCTAACGGGTCACACTTTGGCAAGGCACCCATTCTTTATTGCCATGCGAGTTCGAGCTTTCTCAGAAGAAGTTGTAAAAGTGGATTAGAGACAGGACTTTTAACTCTAGCTATTCCGAGAGTCTCCACTAGTTGAATGCTCAAGTTGAAGAAGCTGTGAACCAAGAAGAAGCTCTTACCACTGTCAGTCTAAGCGCAGTTGGAGGAAAGGAAGAAGGCCAAAGAACGACCAGTCCTGTGGTGGTACGGAAGGCACAACCCTTTATATTCTATTAAAGAATTCTGGTTCGGCCCGAGAAAGAGCTGGCAATAGCAAAAGGGAAGGGTCAGTAAAAAAATTAGGGAAAAAGGTGTGTCAGGTTTGGTGCAAAGGCTTAGTGATCCCTTTCGAGTCAGATGTTCCGCCTATTGCGAAATGAAATAGGATGGAATAGAAAGAACGTGAGCTGCTTGTAAGGTTTGCCTATAAAAGAACCAAGGGAGCTGCTGTAATCCTAGAGAAAGAATGACCAGACGGGGGGTGCGCTATGATGAAACAAGGGAATGAAAGGCGATTGGTACATTTGGGGGGTATCACCGTATTCAGGATTCAAAGAGAAAGTAATTTTTTTTCGTAAATGGTAAAACAAAAAAATGGGCAATCTATATCATATCTTATTCTTTTTAATGAGAGATGTAAAATTAGAAAAATATATTCCAGAAAAAAAATAAAAAAATTGTCAATAAACTAAGAAAGGCTGTCTGTATTGTACTTATTTTTTATTTTTTAATGGGAGATGTGAAATTGGAAAAATATATTCTAGAAACAAAAAAAGGAGATAAACTGAGAGGGACGTTCTATATCGTATCTTATTCTTTTTTATGGGAGATGTAAAATTGGAAAATGTATTCCAGAATTAAAAAAAATAAAGAATTTGGAGATAATTAAACTGACAAGGCTAATTAATTAGTGTGGGAAAAATATCAAGTTATGTTGCTATTTATGTGCAAAAATGTATAACAATTAATCTTAAATTATTTTATTTATTTATTATTTTATAAGAATATACTGGGCTTGGAACTAGTCCAATGTAATCATGAATCACAAATTAGGTTGGATTGATCGGATTAACCCTAATCATATTATTTTATAAGTCACTTGTTTAAGTAATTACATGTATTAAGCAATAGTAAATTATTTTCACATGTGATAACATAATTTGAAAAGTAATAACCAATTTTAAAAATTTAAAAATTAATAATATATTCCACACACAACATATTAACTTGTATAGTTTTTCATCGGTTGTCCAAATGACGGTTCGTTTCTTCCTACATGTCTTATTTGACAATGGGAATGCTGTGGTATGGTTGTCTTGTCCTAAAGATGTGTAAATGATCGTTTTGTCCACTGACCCTATTTTGCAAAACTTTAACTTTGATATTCTAACTTGACCATAAAATCTTAATCGTTGGTTCAAATGAAATTATGTTTCTTCTAATAGGTTTTATTTGTCCCAATGGTCATGTTGGTATTTTCAGAATCCTAAAAAGACTTGTATTTTACCGTTCACCCCCTCCCTTCCCCAACTCCATTTTGAAAAGCTTTTATTTTAAAACTCTATTTATCCAAATGAATATAAATTATAAGAGTGATATTAAAAGAAAATGTATTCAGATAGTTGAGGTGGTGGTGTTGAAGGTAGTAGTTGTACCATACTCTCGCAAGCTCTCTCCTAATATAGTCATGCATAAAATCTTGCATAACCTCAAATTGCCATGGTACAAATCCATCAAATCGAGATGCGGTGACATATGTCCCCGTGGTAGGAGTTGCAGTGTTAGAAGTTGTAGAGCTGGATACAACTTCTCCGAGTACTTGTTAGAAATTGATATAGCCATCGAAATTGTAGATTAGGCTTTTCTTCTAACCTCGAAGTATAATAATGACCTCTGTAAGAATTCCTAGGCTGTCTAGCTGATTAAAACCACCCACTTCTAAACATTGTATAAGAAGCCAATAATGATTGAAGTCTCTTGCAATTATGTAAAGTAGTGGTAACTATTTATCATGAATATGGACACATGACGACTTTCATATGTTACAGGAACAATATTTTTCATCCTAATGGCAAAAACTATAAAAATGAAAAGAAAGAAGACAAATTTATTCTTCCAACGTGGAACATAAATTGGAATCTGACTACATTATTGTCTGTTCTCCATATTATTTGTTCCAAAATGTGAATTGACACATTTAAATTTTAGGCAACTAAGAATATGAAAAAAAAAGAAAAAGAAAAAAAGGAGAGGTCAAGTTTCATATATTGAAAGTAGCTTTGAAGCACATCAGTGTAAAGTAAAAAGAAAAAGGAAAGTTGTAAAGTAGATCAAAATTTAAATGCTATTACATTGAGGTGAGATTCATTAGGCTGTACAACTAAGCAATTAACATTGATTGGCAACTAAAAGATACATGCCCTGTTCGTCCAATTCAATGACTAGTGGCTGCACACCTAGTTTTGTGAACAATAATTTCACTTGTAGTTAGGTTTCTACTTCATTCTCACTTGTAGTTACATGCCCATCATCCCCTGTCTTAAAGACTGATAATTTGGATACAGTAATCACATTTTTATACGTAATTTGACATTCTTTGCTCAGAATTATTAATTTATGAAAACCTATCGCCTTCATGATATTTTAATATATATAATTTTACGATTTTGTATGTGAGTTGCATATATTTACGACCATACAATCGGCCTTTGAAAATTATTATTATTTTCAACGAATAATATTTACATATTAATGATGATTGGCATTTGAAGGGTTGTTTGATGATTTGGTGTTTATATAAAAGGTGTGAATTTATTTTTACTAAATTTGTGGTTTTGACTACAGCCAAACAAAAATAACTTGTTTATTTATTTCAAACTTGAGTCAACTAATGACCTAGTCATTTATTATTTTGTATTTGATAAAATATTTTCAAGTAATTTAGCGTACAACTTAGCATGTAAAAGCAATAAAATATAGAGGTCAAGTAACGACCTCAAAAGGAAATATTTTTTTTCCCCTACATTGCAAGCTATACATACAGCTCATGGTCGAATCTCAACAATAAACTAAGATTTTTAGTAAGTTATATTTAACAAATTATTGATTATTATTTTCAGCAAGATATTTTTACTTATATGATTTTAACAACTCTTCTATTGAGCTTGTTTTTTAGCTGCAATTGTAAAAATTATTGCAGAAATTTTTTTTACGCACAAAGTCTCTAAATTAAGATGAGCTGTTGTCTTCAACATGGAAAAGGTTATCACCTACCGTCATAATAAATAGCTTAATGAGCTAATACACAGTTTTTTAGTTGATGCCAGTCTTGAGAGGAGTGTCATCAAATATGCCCCTTCTCACGACTATAAAGGTTCGGGCAAAATAACTCGACCTCGAGGAGAAGCAATAAGCATCTTTTTAGCAAGACCCTTCGGATACTAAATAGCCAAAGATCGATTAGATGACACATGGCTAGAATAGATATAGTCACATTTGGGGTGGGTAGCATAGTTAAAAAATCTAGTACCCAGGTGTTGTCAGATTTATCATGCAATAGCACATATCGTTAACAAGTAATATAGATAGAATTAGAGTGTTGAACCAACGAGAAATTAGATCTAATAATTGCTAAGTACTAAAATTTACCAATCCTAGCTTTATCCAAACGAATGAACTTTGAGAGATTTATAACTAAAATAAACTAACTAAAGCAAGTAAACATAAGAATGTAATAGAGAAACCTAGAATTACAACTTCCCTTAGCACTCACTTGGATTATTATTATTTTATCATGCTTAGTTGTAATACCAAATTACTAACCTAGGGTTCTTATTTAAGCTTCTAATAATATCTAACTTAACCAAATCATTATGTTTTGATAAGAATTGAATTAAGCTAGACTCATTAAGAATAGACCTAGCAATGGCTACACAAAGTATGGAGGTATATTTATATCCTAAATACAAATCAAATTCAAACAAGCATGTGAATGAATGCAAACAAGTGCTATCTTATTCAAGGCTAAATCTAGATTTCCTTCATTAAGGTTCCTCTTAGTTACCAAATCAATCTAATTAGTAGCTAATCAATTAGAAATAAATCATAGAATAAGATAAATAATTCATGTAACAAACCCTAAGCAATCAATAAACAAAATAAATCTAAGCTACATGTTGAGTTCCATTACAATCCTAAAAAAGTAACTACTCTATTCTACTTACTGTAAACATGGATATAAACAAAGAAAACATCAAGCAAATACAAGAAAGTAAAGAAGGAGTAGAATAAAGAAAACTATAAAGGTTGTCAGTCTTTAAGCTTTAGCTATTCTTGCTCATTTTGCTCCTTGCACTCTTATTTGCTTTTTAATCTCTAGAGTTTCTTAGCTTAACTTGTGTGTTTATATTCTTCAACATAATCTCTTTAAATAAGCTTCAAAATTCTCAAAAAAAAGTTTATTCGGACTAGGAATCGATCTAGCACCCCATCACTGAAGTTTCGACACCTTAGCATTGTAGTTCCAGCTCCTTAGCACTAAAAATTGGAGTTCAGGATCACCGTTAGGGGACTAAGCCATAGCTTTTTACAGCCCCAGTACTAGGTTCAGTGCCCTAGAGCTAGCTTTTTGCAGCCCCAATGGCAATGCTCTTTGACTTGCTAGTTTTTTACATGATTTTGGGTGCTGTGGCGCCCTTTTTCCGAGGCCATGGTGCCCCAAGCGTAGAAATCCTTATTTGTCTTTAATTTGACTTCAAAGAGGTTTACTTTAAGCATTAAACTTTGAAAACACATAAACTAAGTTAAGAATAAATAAAATTCTTAATTAAAGGCTAAATCCTAAGCATGCTCAACTAGGATTTAATATTTTAAAAGAAATTACTCAACTAAGCAACAATCAAACTAAAACTTAATAATATACCAAATAATATGAATAAAATAAAAAAAGCATTTAATAAGGCTATTTCGTAGACTCACACCCCAAACTTAAGGTTTTGCTAGTCCTCGAGCAAAAGAAAAACTAAAACATAAACTAAAATGTCTAACAAAAAATGCATCACATTAACATAATGATATCCCCACCATGCTCTCAAAAGTATCATATGACCATTAACTAAATGTCAACCATAGGTATCATTCAACTTCATATTTCAATTTAACAGCAAGTAACAAATTCAAATAGATTTCTAATATGTGTGTATGATCTTTTAACAAAGGAATGCATGCAATCTGGATAGGTTTATGCCTAAGTAAATCTAACTTAAGTAAATCTAACTTAGCACTCAAACCCCATTAGTTTGCTTTTTAACTTAGTCTTCACTAATGTAGACTCCACTAAGTTAAGAATCAATAGGTCTTTATCAAGCTTGTAACGTAGGCTTGGGTAACGGTATGATAAATGACATTTTAAGGCTCAAGTTATCCTAAGCACATAAATCACTTTACACCTTTGAAGAGCTCTTTTCACCATCCAAATAATACCCACTTGGCATACTCTTTTCTTTTTCACCACTTCATGTCTTTTTTCTACTTTGCTTGGCTTTTTCTTTTGCCTTTTTTTTTTTTTTTTTTTTTTTTTTTCCATCTCTTGTCACACCCCAAACTTATTTCTTTTTATTATGAATATAGGGGCGATTAAGAGGCATAACCATATACTCGTTTTTTTCTCTATTATTTTTTTTTTTCAATAATTCTAACCTTTTTTCCTTTTTCTTACAACATAGCTTAATATGTGCATAAAATGATCATTACGCCTAAGAGTAAGGGTTCAAAAGTAGAATTTAAAAAAAAAGTGGTTAGGTAAAAATTTTGTGGGTATCTAAAAAAAGGCAATATAGGCTCAAAAAGGGTAACTAAGGATATAATATAAAACATGGTAAGCTTAAAAAGGCTCAAATAGTCTAAAGATGACCTAAATCATGTCCCTAACTTAGTCTTGTCTAGGATTTCACCTCCAGAGATAATCAAACAAATTATAAGATTCCTAACTAAATATGAACTTCCTAAACATAAACGGTCTCTAAATAAGCAAAAACAATCCCAAGAAAAAGATCAAGTACATAATATGTGTTAGAAATCACATCCAACAATACTACTAACTCAAAAAATTAACTTGAATGTCATGATCATATGAAAATTGAAATATTATCATCGAATGTGGGGATTTCATCATAAAAGCATAATAACATTTTGACTAACTAACAATCTAAAAAACACAAGCACACTAATAAAAATCTCTCCTAAACTTACGACTAATATTGTCTTCAATGTGTACATTAAATAGAGGTTAAGGATAAAAAGACTTACAGGCATTGAAGCATGATGGAAAGCTCATTAATCTTTGGCCTTGTTAAAAATGTCTAAGTTTGTAAGAGGTGAAAAATGATATACCTACAAAAATAAAGAACATTTAATAGAACTAAAACATTTAATAAAAAGAAAAGTTTAGAAACTTGGGTTACCTCCCAAGAAGCGCTTGATTTATAATTGTCAGCTTGACTATTGCATTCTTAACCTTTTTCCTTTAAAGCATTGAAGTTCTTATATTTCAAAGAATACTTGAACCTCTTTTGGTTCCTTTTGTATTTCCTCATTGAGCTTGCATTGGCTAACTCATTCATGTTACCAAGCTTATCCTTTGATAGCTTTAGCCTTCCTTGTTTTTGATCCCCTCTCTTGATCGAGCTTTTGATCTTCATGGTGGCTTCTTAGCAATTGAAGGGTGCTTTAGTACCAAGGATTTATCAAAAGGGATACTAAACTTATGATTTTCTTTATTTCTGGCTTCATGCACCACTTCAATGGCATATCACTCCTCAGGTTCAGAAGAAAGGTTCATAGCCTTAAAGACATGAAACTTCACTTCTTGGTCTTGAACTCTCATAGTTAGTACACCTTTTTGCACATCTATGAGAGTTCTACCTGTTGCTAGGAATGGTCTCCCTAATATTATAAGAATTTTCTTGTTTTCCTCTATGTCAAGGATGAGGAAGTCGGTTGGAAATATAAGCTTATCCATACCTTGACTAAAACATCTTTAATTATTCCCCTTGGATGAATTTAAGATCGATCTGCAAGTTACAAAGTCACCTTGGTGGGCTTAATTTTCCCTTTTTTTTAAAACCAGGCTTGTAAAATATGGAGTAAGGCATCAAGTTGATGCTTGCTTCTAAATCACATAAAGCTTTCCCACAAAATGAAGTGCTAATAGAAATAGGATATTGAAACTACCCAGATCTTTAAGCTTTGGTGATAGTTTCTTTTGAAGGATGACACTACATTCTTCTGTCAAGGCAACCAGCTCATTATTCTCTATCCTTCGCTTCTTGGACAAGATGTCCTTTATGAACTTTGCATAAGTAGGCATTTGGTCAAGAGCTTCAGTGAATAAGATGTTTATATGAAGCTTGAATTGTATGTCAAGTTTTGGCTTTTGGAAGCGTTAAGGAAAAGGTAAAGGTGGATGTGAATGAGCTTTCTCTTTTGGAGCTTGGTCTTCTTTGTTTCATTCACAATTTCCTCCTCAACTTCCTTGGAAGGATTTTTAGTTTGTTTGGGTGATACTTCTACCTCTTTACCACTCTTTAAAGTGATAGCCTTGATATGCTCCAAGTTTGGATCTCCCATTCTTGGGTTTAGCTCAGTATTACTAAGTAGAGCACCTTGACGACTGCTTATGAGAGCATTGGCTAGCTGGCCTATTTAATTCTCAAAGGTCATTAATGATGCTGCTTGACTTTGAATAATAGAGTTCATCTTAGCATGAACATGTTTTCAATTTTTGGCTTCTTTTCGGGGCAACCACTCTTTGTTGTGCTTGAAAACAGGATGGATAAGTGGGTTTTACTTCATAAGATTGCCCTGGATTTCTCCAAGAAAAATTTGGGTGGTTTTTCTACCCCGGATTATAGTTGTTGGAGTAAGGGTTGTTATTAGGTTACCTATTATAATTGCCTAAATAATTTGCTGATTCAAATATTATTTGGGCATAAATTGCTTGCATAGCCATCCCTACAAATTTCACAAGCCATGGCTTGGCTTTTGTTTAGTTGTATCTTTTATTTAGTTGCATCCCAAGTGTGTTAACCTTCTTAGATAGTATAGCCACTTGTGTAATTAATGCACTAATGGCATCCAACTTATGAATTCCATTTACTTTTTATGTTGACAACCTTTCAGAAGGCCATTGATAATTATTAGAGTCCATCTTTTCCAATAATTCAAAAACTTCATCAATGGACTTCCCTATGAACGCTCATTCGGCTGCTGCATTAATTGTGGTCCTTGTTTAGTGTACCAACCCATTATAAAAGGTTTAGACTTGTAGCTATGTTAGTATACAATGATGGGGACATATTCTAAGCAACTTCTTTAATCTTTCCCAAGCATTATATAAGGACTTCGACTTTAATTGCATGAATGAAGTGATATCATTCCATAATTTCACCTCTTGGCAGGTGGAAATAACTTGGCTAAGAATTTTTAGACCAAGTCGTCCCACATTGTAATTAAGTTAGATGGGAGTGCTAGTAACCAATTCTTTATCCTATCTTGAAGTGAGAAAGGAAAGAGGTGCAGCCGTAGTGCGTTATCTGAAACTCCATTGATCTTGAAAGTGTCATAAAGCTCTAGAAAGCTTAGTATATGGGAGTTCAGATCATTATTTGATAATCCAACAAATTGATTTGTTTGTTGAATTATTTGGATTTAGTCGGGCTTGATCTCGAAATTGTTGGCTTGAATAGGCGGCCTTAAGATACTAGAATGGAGGTCTTACGCAAGAGGGACTACATAATCCCTAAAGTGCTTAGGTTCTTGATTTGTAGCCATAGCTAGCCCTTGACTCGAAGCTTATGACTTTTCTTTCCTTAGTCTTCGATATGTCCTATCGATCTTAAGATCGAAAGGAACAAGCCTCAAGCTTAGAGTTCATAGCATGTACAATAAGAGTTCTATCGGTCTCGGGATCGAAAGGAATAAGCCCCAAGCTTAGAGTTCGTAGCATGCACAATAAGAGTGCCTAAAAATTAAACAAAAAAGAAAGTTTGAATTAAAACTAGATTTGACTGGTATTAATATTAACAAATATTATAATAATTCTCCAGCAACGGAGCAAAAAAAATTGTTGTTAGGTTTACCACGTAATTGCACGTATTGTTAATAAGTAATATAGATAGAAGTAGAGTGTCGAACCCATGAGGAATTAGATCTAATAATTGCTAGGTACTAAAATTTACTGATCCTAACTTTATCCAAATGAATAAACTTTGAGAGATTTATAATAAACTAAACTAAAGCAAGCAAATATAAAAATATAATGGAGAAACCTAGAATTACAACTTCCTTCAACATTCACTTGGATTATTATTATCTTATTATGCTTAGTTATGATACCGAATTACTAACCTAGGGTTCTTATTTAATTAGAAGTATCTCTCAAATTGCTTATAATAATAGCTAACTTAACCAATTCGCTATATTTTTTATATTTTTATGAGAATTGAATTAAGCTAAACTCATTAAGAATAAACCTAACAATGGCTACACAAAATATGGAGGTATATTTCTATCATATATACAAATCAAATTCAAACAAGCATGTGAAACCAGGTCCAGTGCCCCAACACCAGCTTTCTACAGCCCTAGCATCAATGCTCTCTGACTTGTTGGTTTTTTACACAATTTTGGGTGCTGTGGTTGCTTTTTTCCGTGGCTGTGGTGCCCGACGTGTAGAAATCTTTGTTTGACTCCAATCTAACTTCAAAAAGGTTTCCTTTAAGCATTAAACCTTCAAAATGCACAAATTAAGTTAGGAATCAATAAAATTCCTAATTAAAGACTAAATCCTAAGCATACTCAACTAGGATTTAATATTTTGAAACAATGACTCAACTAAGCAATAATCAAACTAAAATTTAATAACATAGGTAAGTGATATGAATAATAATAATAAAATCATATAATAAGGCTATTTCATAAACTTATCATTAGGCAAAGAACCTAGACAAATCAAGTGGCTACGAAACCAAATACATCATCAATAATCTCAAGTTTTCACCTATAATGCTATAAGCAAACAATTTTGGGTTTTCACTTATATTGCTCAAAGCAAGCAAGTTCCAACTTCTTTGTTCACCCTAAAAAGTCTAGGGTAATAAGGTGGAGTGTATCATGGTAAGGTAGAGCATAACATGTACGTAATGTATCACATCAGTGATAAAAATATTAGACTAGTAGTGCATCATATCAGTGATAAAAACATCAGACTAGCACTAAAATTTCAAAAATTGTGCCCCACAATAGGGAACATGGCCCAAGACTATTTATTTTAAGTGTCCGTTCTAATTGAGATTTCTATAACCATTAGTTTAAGTCCCTATGTGTGAGGAAATAGACTATGCCGGACAAAGCTGAAATTTAGAAAATTTCGGCATAACCAAATCCTTAGGATAATCTTTATTGTTTATGAACCAATATATTTTCTATTCATCTAATAAATAGAATATTATCTCTTAAAGCAATTAGGATGATTTTGGCTTGATCCACAAGTTATACATGGTGTACAATCTCTAAGTTTATACACAGTGAATGACTTGATCAAGAGCTCCGATTTGGCTGCCACAAATCTCCTTGTGTGCTAGCATAAGTGATGAGATTTTCTCACGTCTCACAAATACTCAGTTTGCCAAAAATTCTCTACAAAGAACTTTGGCTCTCTCTGATATTTGAATAAAAGTTATGTACAATATATATAAAGTCTAAACTCATTTAAGTATAATATAATTGAACTCTAGATGATAAAATCAAATCTTAACTCTTAAACTTTTAGTTAAAATAGGAAAATCCTAATAAAGTTAATTTTATTTTAAATTTCAAATATCATTTGTTTGTAATTGCATAGAAGCCTAAAACTTCTCTTAATCAATAATAACCCTTTAGGTTCATATTAAACTGACAGTAGGGCACATTAACTTAATGTATTTTTTACTTAGATCCATATCTTATTAATTTGAATCAAAATATCTACAAGTCAAGATTGATGCCTAGTAGCATATGATGGCTACCCAGATAAAATAAGTATATTTGTGAACTTCTTTGTTGTTAGTTACCACGCAATTCAATCTTTTCATCCTTTAATGTGCCTGATTAAATTTAGAGTATGAATTAATGTTAAACTCTAAATTTTTTAATTTGATGTATCTATCTATAAGTCACAACTTTTGTGATGAAACCTAAGTTCTCTAAACTAGTTTTACACTATCCTGGCCAAGGATTTTCTGAATTATATCTTAATAAGATAACGTAGAACATTCCCTTTCTTTACTGAGAGTGATAAATCTCTTATTATATACTTGTATACTTTCACACATAGATAGTCATACCCTAATATCTATCCTTGTATAACCAATAGTGAATTATAATTAGATAGTATCAAAGTATGACAACCTATGTACAAGATATCTATGATGCCTTATGTCTAAAGATCATTTGCACTAGTATAATGAAGAACTCTCATTAACAACTATGTAAAAGTACATATGAGTGTTACATGATCGAGTCAATTCAATAAACTTGTTTTCTGACAAGTACCCACATTTTTGTTACCATGTCAACTATACAAATGGTCATGAGATCAATCACCCTCAACATTTGAGCTAATATAACATTTACTAATTTAACTGAATCATTAATTCTCATTATTAGTGATCCTATGATTTGGAATATTTAAGAACAAAGGTTAAGAAAATATATCTTATAAGCATGATTATCACGTCATGGTTCTTATTTCCATTGCTTATATTCTGTGAGATTTATCATGTTAATACTAAAGAATTAACTAGCAATTAAAGTATATGATAACTAATAGTACTATATAATAATGAAACATATTCATTTTATTAATAACTGAATAAGACTGTATTTACAAGTAATACACCATAGACATCTAATGTCATTGGCTTGTAGGGCATTCTACTAATACAATGCTCCTTAAACTTGTTTTTGGGAGATTAGTGATGATATATAATTGTACCCATCCAATAATATTACTACAAGTGTCATGATTAAGGTATAATGGATTAATCTAAACGGTAACTACCATTATTAATTTCTATTAATATTATAACAAACATTATTATTATCCATTAACATTATAACAGATACCATTATTATTGTAACATACAAAACTCCAAAACTAAATAGGTTGTTCTTTTACAGCTTAACTATTTTATAGCTTTTTAGAGTCTACACTTTACTTTGATTATATATTAACTTTAGCATCAAAGTTTTCATAATGTCAAAAAAATCACCTATTTGCAGGTTAGTCACTTGGAAGGCACATCAGCTGGTCAAATCCAATTTTAATACATTGTATTATCAGTCTCTATTTTTTTTGGTAAAAAAGGAACAAAGGAAATACAGAACAAAAGAAATAAATCAGAAAAAGTCAAAAACCTATCCTATGCCAAGGCTAATAGAGCCAGGAAAGGACATACTCAACTTGTACTCTTCTAAAAGGATAGCTAGAATAGTAAGAGGAGTATTAAAAAGTTCACAGTATGAAGAATTCGATAGATTTGACTGAGCTAACTTGTCAGTACAACGATTACCCTCACGATAGGTATGTACTAAGGAGCAAAGCCATGGACGGTTTAAAAGGCTCCTACAATCTTTAACCAAAGTCTCGTAATTACTATCATCCATCGTGGAACCTTGCAATAGTCAGACAACCTTAGCTGCATCTGTTTCACAAACAATCTTCTTCCATCCCTTGTTCCAAAAGATCTCAAGGTCCGTTCCTTTAAGCTCTTCCATCAAACCCAAACATTGCCCTAAATTTTCATGGGAACCAAAGATCCACTCCCGCTCATCTTTTATGAATAACCCTCCACGGCCAGACTATCTAGAATCCCCTTTTGAAGTTCCACTACTAGAAAACAGTAGTTTAGTGATGGCTTTGTGATGGATACAATCCACCTCTAAATAGTGACAGACTTGCATAAGAATTATTTTGTTGCTAATTTAAAATTTTAATTTGCGACAGAATAATTTTCGACGTTAACCGTTGAGAAAAACTCCCATTTTGGATCTTTTTTTCTCATTTTCAAAAAACCCAAACATCCACCCACCCCCTTGCCTTTCTCCTTCAAGCCACCACCCACCTTGACTAGATATGTAGACTGGATAGTTCTCAGTCACCGCTGGCAGGCCGACCACCTTTTATCCCTCTCTATTCCTTTCTTCCTCCTCATCTCTCCTTTCCATCTTTAACCCACAATCACCCACAACCACTCAAGCTCTGCCCCAAGCTTGGATCTATCGTTGGTGACCATCACAGCTCCGGTACCAAATTTTTCTAGCCACGTCTCTCTATTCTATTTCCTCTCTTTCAAGGCATGATTAATATTATGAGTTGAGTGTGAAGTTATTTTATTTTATTTTATTTTTTAATTTGTGTTTTAAGTTTTTATTGTAATTATAATAGTTATATTAGTTTAGATTTTTGATAGAAAAAAAATTAGATATTTTAATTTGTGATAAAACATTAGACATTTGTGGTCTAAAACTAGCATGGTTCATGTATAGGTTTGTGCTTTGTTTATTTTTTGTTCGAATATTTGTATTGATGGTTAGTATTGATATTTGAATGAGTTGGATTTGATGAATTCCTTTTGGAACCAATTATGCTTGGCTATATTGACTTATGTTGAATTAATTGATAGAATATTTATATTGTAAAACTAAGTATTAGTAATTGATTACTTGTAGTGATTTTTGATTTTAGGTTATTCTAGTTATAATGTTAAATTATTTTAGGATTGTGATAAAAAAGAATATAGGTTTCAGTGTAAATTAGTAAAAATTGGGATTTTCGGGTTTGAAAATGAAATGAAATATTTGGGTTTTAGGCTTCGATATTGAATTTTGAAATATTTGAAATTGATGAATTTCTTTTAGAGCCAATAATGTTTTGTATTGTTAATTATTTTTTATGGTGGATTATATGTTATATGTATAGTTTTGTTATGAGATAACATGAAAATATGGTGGTTTGAGCAATATTTGTTTGATTATTACATAATGCGTATATGATTGGTTGCTGTTAGGTTTTTAATTTTTTTTTTTTTGACAAATTTGTTAGATTATTAAGAGTTAAGTTTTGTTGATATAGATGTTAGACTAAATTGCTATCAACTTCTTCTTCATATAGACTATCTCAGGAATGTGTGTGGGGAAAACATCGACCACCATATTCACCAACACAGGTAAGTGTACTTTCATATATTTGTCTTTGTTGATTTTCTGTTGTTGATTTTCTTTACGCATAAACTGTATAAGTACTTATGTAAATTTATTTTTCTTTACTTAGGAAGATATTGTGGAAGAAGATAATGGGGATGAGGATGGATCAGAAGACAAGAACTTTGACAATGATTAGGGTGTTTTTATGCTGAAATTATTAGTTTATTTTATTCTTAGAACTTGTTTTCGTTATGTTTAACACATATTTGTGGTTTTATTTGAGTTTGGAATGCTAAAAATATGTATTTTTTGGATTTAATTAGTATTGTTGTGTTAATGGATGAATTTATTGGTTTCTTGTTGAAATTGTGTATGATTTAAATACTAGAAATATATTTTGAATTTAAAATATGGAAAAATCTAATAAAATATAGTAAATATGCAAAAATTGGATAATTTAGCAACAAAATAGCAATGGATTATGACGGAATAGTCAAAACTAATTTCAGTTTAGCCACAGATTTGTGATGGAATTTTCTAAACTTATGTAAGTTTAGCGATGGATTTGCAATAGAAGCCTATATTATTTTAGCAATGGATTAGCAATGGAAGGCTATATTACTTTAATGAAGGATTAGCAACAAAATTTTTCATCGTTATGTTACGATGAAAAATCTATATAAAATTTAGCGAGAGATTAGTGACGAAAATTGTCTGTCGCTATCATATAGCGACTTAATAAAATTCGTCGCTACGTAGCGACTAAGAATTTACGGTGGACTAGTTCTGTCATAAATACATTACTATTTTGTTGCTATACTATTTTCCGATTTAATAGTGATAGATTTAAGATAGAACTAGTTTGTTGCAAAACTACGAATTTCTAGTATTGTTCAATCGACATTGAGCTTAATCCATCACAGGTTTTTTTTTTTTTTTTTTTCCCCAATGAAATCTTAAGGATTTCAAGAGTTATAGCAGGTTTATCACTTTCCATGAAAGCTTTATGGACACCTAAAGTAGTTTGAAAAGTGATAAAAGCTAGGTTGTTTGGATAGGCGAAGTCCTCTTCAAAGATCTTACAACACCTCCAATTCCACAACTGGAGACACCCATAAACAAAACATTACAAGACATACACTACAAAACAATTCTATCAGTCATCTATAGATTGCTCTTCAACCAATCTCCAAAACTGACTTGAGTATCCGAACTCTATTGTCTGTCCACACTAAAACCTGTCTACAGCAAGCGAGCTAGTTCACACTCTCTGAAAATGTAATTGAAATCTTCATAAGATGCACCATAAAAACTACAAGAGGCATTTGCTGCTATATTCAACTTCACCCTCCTTGTTCAGAAGTCTCTCTCATTAGACCATCCAACGGAAGGTTTGCCATTTATAAGGACAATTTAGCTTCCAGATACCGGCAATGGTCTTCCACTCTGAATTCTTGAAGAAAACGTCATAATAGGACTTCACAAAGAAATGTCCATTTGTTGTTTGGCTCTATATAAGAGAATCCTATTTGGAGCTAAATCGGGACAATGGGTAGCTAGCAATTCGATTAGCAATCTCGGGTTCTACTAGTTCATACAATTTTATGTAGTCCCAACTTCTCGAACCGTTTATCATTTCAGCCACATCAATATCAAGATCTATGATTAACTCATTGAAAGCAGTTTCTTCTACTAGTAGAGTCATAGAGAGCCATCTATGATCACCAAAAATTGACATGATTACCATCACCAACTCTCCATCACAAACCAACCTTAAGAACGTCGAACGCGGAATGAATACTACATTAGGGAATACTATTACGAGGCACATATAAGACAAAAGAATAAAGTTTCTTTATGAATGTGTGCATATAAGACAAAATAATGGTGCTTGATGTTAGAAATGTGGTGAGCACAACGTACAAATTAAAGAGGATGAACAAATTGGAATACTCAAAGATAACTTCTATTTTCTTGATATAAAATTGAACACATATAATAGATATTTATAAGAATCATAATAGTAACTCTAAAGTCACACCTAAATGTGCACTGTTATGAATTAAACACCCATTACCCTAGACACTAAGAACACCAACCCATTACAATAATTTTATCACACATTAACCAAAAAAAAAAAAACTCTAACTAATACATAATAATTTATAACCATCCATTATAAGAAATTAACTACCTCTTAAAACCCCATTACATCAAAATAACTCACATTTTTCTAACTTCCACTAACAATTTATTCATAGGAAAATAAATTTATTATTTTCAACACTTCTCTTTAAACTTAATTTTCCTTTCAAACTCCAAGCAATTCTCTTAATTCTTAAACGACTTTAACTTTAAGTGGTTTTGTGAAAATATCAACAACTTGATTAAGGGTCTTTACAAATTTGAATTCCACTTCCTTCTTGGCAATACACTCACACTTGAAATGATACCTTGTGTCTATATGGTTGTTTCTATCATGGAAGACATGATTCTTTACCAAAGCTAGTTCAAACTTGTTCTTAAAAAAATAAAATTGGGTTAGTTCTTTTTTTTTTGGCTCTTGTAGCTCCTTCAACAATCTTATTAACCAAATGGCATGACAAGTACGAGATGTAACAACAACATATTTAGCCTCACAAGTTGAAAGAGTAACAATTGGTTGCTTCTTTGAAACCCAAAAAAATTACATTATTTGCCATGAAAAATACAAAACATGTGGTTCTTTTTCTATCATCCAAATCTCCGGCAAAATCTCTATCACAATATCCCACAGGATTAATAATATGTGAAGAAGAATAAAATAGGCCATAGTCAAGTGTACCTTTTAGGTAGCAAAGAATTCTTTTAGTCTTTTTGATGTGAGTAGAAGTAGGAGATTCTATGTAATGACTCACTACTTCAACACCATATAGAATATCCGGCCTTTTGCAAGTCAAGTATCTCAAGTTTCCCACAAGACTTCTAAATAATGTAGGATCTAACTTCTCTCCATCATTATACTTCAACAACTTAAATCCACATTCCATGGGTGTATTAACAGAGTTGCTATCAAGCAACTAGGAATTCTTAAGAACATCTTTTGTATAGCCTTCTTGTGAAATAAAAATTCCACCATTATTTTGCTTTATTTCAAGACCCAAGTAGTAAAACATTAGCTCCATGCCCGTCATCTCAAATTCACAAGTCATTGCCTTCTTGAAATCTTCAAATATGGTTGGATTATTTTCTGTAAAAATTAGATCATCTATATAAAGACAAACAAATAAAACATCACTATTTTCATGTGCCTTCGCATAATGTGCATATTCATGTGAACATCTAACAAACCCATTTTCTTGAAAATACTTTTCAATTCAATTATTCCACGCCCTTAGTGCTTGTTTTAGGCCATATAAAGCATTTTTTAGCTTCAAAACTTTTTCTTCTTGCCCTTTAATTATATAATCCTCAGGTTGTTTAGTATAAGCCTTCTTCAAGTATCATTTTTTTTAATAGCTTTTATATCCTTACCTATTGCTTGTCTCCACTTCTTGTCATTTTCAGCTTCTTCAAAAAATAACTGTTCACTATCTGTAACAAGACACAATAAATTAACATCTTCTATCACTTTTGTATTTTCATGAAAATCAAGAAGAATTCTTGTTTTTTGTGACCCTTCACTGGAACTTTTTTTTGGTGAAGGAATTGGTGATGGTGGTGGAGTAATGGCTTCCAATGGTGCTTTTATTTCTTGTTCTCCTTCAAAGTAAGGAAAAAAATTGTAACTTTCTTCCTCTTGAACATCTCAATCCCATGTTTCATCTTCATTGAACTCAACAACTCTACTAACTATGATTTTTTCATTCCTTGGGTTATAAATCTTGTACCATTTGGAATTTGAATCATAGCCAATAAATACATGCTTCGCACTTCAATCATTAAGTTTAGATCTCTCTTGATCTGATACATAGGCACAGGTAATGCTTCCAAAAATTAGCAAGTGAGAAACATTTGGCTTCTTTCTACTCAAAGCTTCTTAATGGGTTTAATTCTCCACACCTTTGGTTGGACATCTGTTGGACAAATAAACTGCACAAGAAATAACTTCTACCCAAAATTCTTCAGGCATATTCTTAGATTTCAACAAACATCAGGCCATATTAAGAATTGTTTTATTCTTCTTTTCTACTACACCATTTAGTTGTGGTGTCTGAGAAATCGTTAAAGGACAACGAATTCCTTAATGTGTTTCACAAAAGATATTAAATTCATTGGAAGTGAATTCACTTCCTCTATCGAATCTTAAAGATTTAATTATATGACTACTCTTTTTTTCAACAACTTTTTGAACACTTCAAAAGCCTCTGATTTTTTCTTCAAAATATAAACCCATATTTTGCTAGTATAATCATCATTGAAAAGCAAAAAGTAATGATTTTTACCAAATGAGCATTGCTTGATTGGTCCACACACATTGATATGAATAAGCTGAAATGGCTTAGTTGCTCTTGTGGCTTCTTTAGGAAAACCCTTCATTGCATGTTTTCCAAGGAGGCATACTTCACACAGTTGATTTGGGTGGTCAATGAATGGCAACCCAGATGCCATCTTATTATCTTCCAAATTCTTTATTCCTCCAAAATTTAAGTGACCCAACAGCATATGCCAATGCCATGTTGAATCTTTTGCACATATCTTCAAACACTTGGCACCATCGGTTTGGAGATTCAAAATAAACATCCTGTTTCTTGTCATGGACACCTTAGCAATAAGATTAACATCTTGTTCTTTAAGCCAAATGCTTTTATCTTTCATATGGATTTCATAACCCTTCTCCAAAAGTTGTCCTAAACTTAGAATGTTACTTTTTAATTTTGAAACATAATAAACATCATAAATGAGCTTATGACTACCATCTTTCAAAGAAATTAAAATGGTACCTTTTCTTTTGATTGAAATTTTGGAAAAGTCTCTAAAGGTCATAAATCCACTCACTTTCTCATCAATCTCCAAAAATTTGCTTTTGTCCCCACACATATGATTGCTTGCACCATTGTTAAGGTACCATGTACTCTTCACCTTCTTTTCGTCTCCTTTGAATGCTAGAAACAAAGTTGACTCTTCCACTTCTTCTTTGTATTCAAGTAGATTAATATTCTCTTCAACATCATTAGTATTGTGACATTCAGAAGCAAAATGACCAAATTTATGACAATTATAACATTTAACATTGCTCTTGTCATACCTCCTCTCATTTGGTCTTGCATAATTTCCTCTTCCTCTTCTACGGCATCTTGATGATTGTTGGCCTCTTTCTTCATTAATTTTCTCAACATGATATCCTTATCTTCCTTATCTTCCTCCTCTTCCTTGTCCATGACCACGACCACGACCTTTTTCGGTTTCTTTCTTGTACATCATCTTTTTCTTTGAAAGAAACCTTAGCTTGAAGAACTTGTTCGAGCAGCTTCTCCTCCTTCTTCTTAAATCTTTCTTCATAGGCTTGCAATGATCCCATGAGTTGCTCAATAGACTTGGTCTCCAAGTCATTTGATTCTTTGATTGCAACAATAATATAATCAAATTTTGGTTGCAAATAGCAAAGAATTTTCTCCACCAAACGAACATCTTCTACTTTTTCTCCATGCCTTTTTAATTGGTTGACAATGGCTAGCATTCTTGAAAAATAATCCGAAATTGACTGCAATTCCTTCATATGCAAAGTTTCAAAATCTCCTTTCGATGTTTGGAGTCGAATTTTCTTCTCTCTTAACTTCTTGGAGAGAGCTTTGCAAAATCTCCTAAGCTTCCTTTGCAGTAGTTGTTAGTGCCACCTTCTCAAACATAGACTCATCCAACCCTTGATAAATGAGGGTGAAAGCTTGTTGATCCTTCTTTTTAGCTTTTTGTAAGGTATCTTTTTGAGCCACAATTAAAGCAGCTTCATCTTGTGGTTGGTCATATCATTTCTCTATGATCTTCCATACATCTTGTCCACCAAATAAGGCTTTCATACACGAAGATATCAATTGTCATAGTTGTCTTTAGTAAGATGAGGAAATTGAAATGAGAACATTCCCTTTAGTAAGATGAAGACACCAATTGTCATACATAGACATCTTTCAAACTCACCAAATTAGAGCACCTAGACTTTGATACCACTTTGTTAGAAATGTGGTGAGCACAACACACAAATTAAAGAAGATGAAAAAATTGGAATACTCAAAGACA
Organism: Quillaja saponaria; assembly: GCA_029379385.1. Taxonomy (NCBI): domain Eukaryota; kingdom Viridiplantae; phylum Streptophyta; class Magnoliopsida; order Fabales; family Quillajaceae; genus Quillaja; species Quillaja saponaria. The sequence continues at coordinate 8,697,057 of CM055618.1, forward strand.
ACTTCTACTTTCTTGATATAAAATTTAACACATACAATGGGTATTTATAAGACTCATAATAGTAACTCTAAAGTCATACACCTAAATGTGCACTAATACGAATTAAACACCCATTGCCCAAGACATTAAGGACTCCAACCCATTACAACAATTTTATTACACATTAAAAACAAAAAAAACTCCCACTAGCACACAATAATTTATAGCCACCCATTATAAGAAATTAGCTACCACTTAAAAATCCCATTACATCAAAATAACTCACACCTTTCTTACTTTCACTAAAAATTTATTAATAGAAAAATAAAATTTATTATTTTCTACACTTGAATCTGTCTCATATGTAATCTTACACGAAGAAAAGAAAAGAAAGTTATATATGGTACTTAATATATTTATATCAAGACAAGACTTACCTCTGCAAGCTTTGAAAGTTAAAATAAAGTCGAATGGAATCTTGGCTATGGATGCATTATTGATAACATATGAATATATTGCATTCGTGCCATTAGGAGATCAATAAATGCGTCAACTTCACCCAAAAAAACAAAAGAAAAAGAAAAAAAAAAGGATCACATAAGTAGTTGCCTCTAGTAAGTAAAAGCCCTCAAGAATTCCAATTTAAAAATAATGAGACTTAGTTCAAGTGATAAGTTGTATTTGAGTTCAGTGCTTAATGGTCTATGCAATATTAAGGGTTCAAGCTCGCAAGAAATCACATGTGGAGAGAGATAGTTATAAACTATGTTAGACTCACACTCTTTTAGGTGCAGAAATACTCAGTACAAAAAAAACATAACAAAGAACCAGCGATATGAACGCCTCGGCATCTTAATTGTCTCTCTATATATACCAAGTCTTCATTGATAGCATTCTTCGAGTATTTCTGATGCTCTTATGGGACGCACGTAAGCTACGAGACCAAGGTGCTTGTCTGACTCCCCTCTCTTGTCTAATTCCACAACACCGGTAATCTTTTTCCTTGCTTTCGAGATTTTTACGGCGATGGAGGAGATCTACTAACCTACAAGAAGCCAAATATCTAGAATAAAATTAAGGCACAGTTCACTGAATTGCCAAGAGAAGAAGACAAAATGCAAGGGAATTAAATTTTTGTACCCATGTTATAAATCTGATCAACTTTGGCATTGGGCCTTGGTCATCTGTTCTTATTTTCTTTCATTAGAATAAAAGGACTTTTGCATGGGTGACATTGGACCACCATTGGTCCAGTAAAAAAAGAAACTGATCAAGGTGGGCAATTTAAGGAGGGAGAGATGAAGGTGTTCTTGGGTGGAATGGACCGCAAGAATCGAAGACAAGGTTTGGTATACATCATGATGGTTTGAAATTGATGCATGAATCACATAATCATGGGGGTGGTTGTATGGAAGTCCCAAGGCAGTAAGGACCGTGAATGGAGAAATTCAAGTTTGATGAAGCAATATAGATTTTAGCATCTACAACTAGAAATGCAAATGTGGTAGATGTGAAGGTAGTCCTTGATGATGAGAAATCTGGTAATAATAAGTTCAAAAACTTATACTGAAAAGAAAAAAACTGAGTTTAATGGTAGCTGGAAGGAAGCGTTTGCATTACCAAACGGTTGTAACAAATCTGAAAATTTCAAGCTTGTTTTAGAATCTGAATATGATAAAGGTGTTGAGAAGATTCCTTTTGATTTGTTGGAAATGGATGAAGTCAACAATGTTGCATTTTTTTTTATAGAGTGGAAATACTAAGGCCTTTATCCTTAGAATAATTGTCCTGAAGTTGTTGGTTTTGCAACAGAGAATTCAATTTTGATGACAAAGATTTCTACCACTTAAAATCAGAGTCAATTGTTGAAATGGTTTAATGTCAGGAATCTCTACAAACTGGCTTCCATGCTCTCATGACATAGATTTATTCCATGCTCTGAAATTTACTTGCTTGAGGGAAATCATTTTTTCATGTGAGAATTTTTACTTACTTGAGGGAAATCGTTTTTTCATGTGAGAATTTTTGTTATGAGCCTAAATTGGAGATAAAGGAAAATTAAGAATTTTGTTAGAATTAGCTTATAAATAGGAGTCCGCCTTTGTCCAATATTCAGAAAATGCAATTTGCAATTTGTTTTGTTGATAGATTTACTCTCTCTCAAACTTTATCATTTCCTTCCATTCCCGTTGAATCGCTAGCTAAAATCTCCAATTTACACTAAGGATCGTATCACCGAAGACCACCCTAGTGTTTGTCCAGTTCTCTCGAATCCAAATCTGTAAAGAAAACCTCCAGACTCCACCGAACGAGCTGCGAATTTTCTGAAAAAGCTTACCCAACAACGCCGCCTACAACCACCATAACCATTGCCGTTTTGACGTCCTTTTCTCTAACCAATGCCACAATTGAAATCAAAATACTCAAACCTTCTTGACTACCCTATCAAGTCCTTTGGGTACAGTGAATTAATATTTGTTGCACTGTTAATATATTTAATTTTTACACTCTCAGTAATTAAGAAAGTCACATAAGTCACTAAAACCAACTATCACCCGTAATTTTAATAAAATTGATTGATCTGTTATAATCCAATTTGCAGAATCAAGTAATAATTCTTGTACAATCTACTAGTTAAAGTCTTCTCGTGTCGTTTCAAGAACTTAGGATCGTCTCGCCTTCACTTGAGATGAGAAGGGTTCATGGAGGCTTATATAGAACAAAAATTAAAGAATAAATAAAATAAAAAGACAAATTAGCATCAATCTCATATTTATCACAATACATATACAGCAGATAACTTAAAGGCCAATGCCAGGTAATGTGAGCTAGCATCCATATTATAGGAACATTAACACCCCATTGGCTTTTATTTGACATTTTATAACAGAAACATTCACACACATATATAGACCATAGCTTCTCTGTCTGGCTAACCTTCAGTTAGGTGAGCATCAAGATCTTTGCTCACAGCAATAGCCATCTGCAACAATGAGTGGGGATCAGGAATTTCACCATGTAGCTTCTCATATTCCATTAACCAATGGACCACACTTCCTCCATTCTCATCTTTTCCGGTAACTTGAATAGTGATTTTGAAGCTCTTATAGTGATCCAGAAGATCTCCCTCTATAATTTTGAAAGTGATTAAATTTTTCTCTTGGTCTATCGCTTCAACCACCTCCTTTGCAACTGCTGCTTTTCCATCTATGAATTCTCACAATTGAGATTAGTTAGTTGATTGAGTTTAACATCAAGCTCAAAACATAACAGACTTTTGGATCTGTGCAGGTAATTGATCTACTCAACCTAATTGGTTGTTAAACGTTACAAACATGAGCATGCAGTGTACATGTTTGTAATCTTCTGGCTAGTGTTAGATGACTCATTCATATGTAAATTTTTTTCGATAGGAAATAAAAAGAAAGAAGAAAAAACTTGTTAAGCATATTCAACTACTCAACCTAACTAAGTCTTAAATTTTAAATTAGTTGGTGTGTTAACTAGTCAAACCCTAAGAGATGAATTTACTGAATATTGTTAAGCATAAAAGGTATAAATTACTTTCATCTCATTAAATTCGGAAATTAGTCCTTTAACATAATTACATAAAATAGAAAATGCCAAAAACATCATTCCAAAATAATCATTAGCTCCAGAGAATCTGAATTCCAAAAATATTTGCATAGAGATCGAACTTATGATTGCATAATTAAAGAAATCTTAATATATTTCATATCGAATTGTGACACTATATAACATATATTGAAGTAGTCAGCCTTACCAAGAGTATAATTCCAAAAGATGACTGAACCCACAGTGCCCCATTCCCCTTCATGAATAACTACACCTTGTATATTTCCGGAGGAAACATTGGAAATATGGTGTGTCCTACTGCAAAAGACTTCATGGAACTTCTCTGGAGAAGCCTTGATATGTACATCAGTTTCTACTTTACCAAACTCAGTCATTTTGCTTTGTTTTTGATTTGAAATTGATACTGCACAAGCAAACTGAATATATAGGCATAGGCCTTATATGGCAAAGTTTTTTCGTTCTTTTTCTATTTTGATTTGAGATTAGGAAAAGGTCAAAAATGTAATTTCCTTTAAATATTTTATATAAATAATTGGTTAGGGTTATCTATCTACTTTGCACTCATTCATTTATTTTACAACTATATGCCGACGTAATTGATTTGCTTTTGTCTTTTACTAATTATTTCCCAACACTAACTGTCACCCAATCAATATAGAGTGGCCTGACCCAACAAAGACAGCGATGCAGATAGACACAACTCCCAAGGAAAAAAGCAAATTATTATCTCTATTCAATCTCGTTTTATGTATCCTATATATTTTATTTTATCAGATTTGATTTTAAATTATTTATTTCTAAGTAGATTTGATTATAGGCTTATTTACTTTCAGATTAATTACTTCAGAAATTTTATTCTTAAGTTTTTATCAAAGGTTTTTTTTCTTGTGTTATTATTTTATTTATTTTATTGTGACGAATTGTATCTTCAGTCTCTACTATTATTAATTTAGATAATCAATATAATTAGTCAATATGAATGTTACATGACAAAACTGTAATAATTTTATTTATATATAATAATGATAAATGTACAATATCTTTTAAATAATATTCTGACCATTATTCTTTCTAATAAAGTATTATACAGTTAGTTAATAACAGATATTGAAATAGTTAGCCTTACCAAGAGTATAATTTCAGAAGATGACAGAACCCACAGTGCTCCATTCATCTTCATGAACAACAGCACCTTGTATATTTTCAGAGGAAACATTGGAAATATGGTGTGTTCTACTGCAAAAGATTTCATAGAACTTCTCATTAGAAGCCTTGATATGTACATCAGTTTTGCTTTACCAAAACTCAGTCATTTTTCTTGTTTTTTATTTGATAGATTGATATTAAATGCATAAGCAAACAGAATATAATGGCGGAGGCCTCTAGCAAATTTTTTCCATCTTAAAATTGGATATAAATTGGTTAGGTTACCCCGTGCTTATTCATTTGTTATCAAACTTTGTGATGACTTAATTGATTTGCTTTTTTCTTTTACTAATATTTGATTTGCTTTTGACTTTTACTGACTTGGTTTTGTCTTTTACTAATGATTTCCCAACACTTTTCACAACTGCAATTAATTTAAGCTGAGTTTGATAATATTTTTTAAAAGATTTTTGTAAATTTTTGAAAGTAACAATACCTAAAAAAGTGATTTATTTATATTTATATATTTTTTTATTGTTTAAAGTACACATTATCTTCTTGTGGTTTGATTTATTTTCAAACGCATGCATATACGTTATTCATTTCGTCAAAATACACCCTTGAAGTTTGGATGAAAGTGTCTTTGGACAGAATCTATCCAAATTAATGGTTTTCTAACTAAATGAGCAAAAAACCAAATTATACTTTTAATACCTAGTTACCACTTAGCAAAAAAAAACCTTGTCACCAAAAACAAAAATCAAACTGTGCTTGACTGAAATTCCTTTAAAGATAATGTAGAATAAGGAAGGACGAAAATGGTGTCGAAGAGCCTAACCTATCTGTATTTTCATTCTTGAAAGAGGAGTTAGATCATAGAAAGAATAAGGTTATAGGCAATGGGTCCTTCATAAATAAACCAAATAATTTTCTTTTTGAATTGGGGTTAGGTATTGGTTTTAGGTTGTGTTTGGCAGATCGAATAAGGGAAGTAGAATAAGTTTTTCGCTTAATTACATTTTTAGTTCGCATTGTTAGATTGAGAATTCAATTTTGTTCTTATACTTCAAAAAGTTAAAATATCATCTTTATAGTTTCGAAAATCATGCAACGTGGTCTCTACCATTACCTTCGGTTAGATCTAACTTAATGGTAGGTGACGTGTAAACCATATCTTATATAGCTTATCTATGTGTCATGATGCCTGTTCATCACATTACCTCATGTTAAGTTAAATCTAACAAAAAATAAAGGTAGGAACCATATTGTGTGGTTTTTGAAACTTCAAGGAAGACATTTAAACTTTTTGAAATATTGGGATGAAACTGAACTTTCAGTCAAATATAAGGACTAAAAGTGTAATTTAGCTAGGATATCTATCTTATCCACTTTAATCAATAGTTTGGTGCATACTATCTAGGACATAAAAAATCTAAAATGAGACTTTAATCCTGTTAAAGCAAGATTATTTTGTTTTAGTTGAGTAATGATATTATGACGAATAAGATAAGGAAACAATGAACCAACATTGAAAATTTCTAAATTGTTCCAATCTCATTATCTTTCTTCACCACTCTCTTTTGTTTTCTTTACCTTATTTTGTAAAAATAAAATAAAATTATAAGTCAAATTAATACAAATTGTTTTTTTTTTCTTTTATAGAAAAGATATAAAATATAAAATGTGTGATTTCACTTGCCAATAAAACGTTTTTTTTTTTTTCATAAAAATAATAATTTAAAAGTCAACATTATGTAAAATAAAATATATATTTATGTAAGAATATTTCGTGTCATGATAATTACTATAATATTTGTAAACATAGTTATGATCATATATATATATACACACACACACTAGTATCCTCGCATTTGCTCTCGCCGTCTCATATGCTTTTTATAGTTTGGGAAAAATGTATAAAATTCTTTCTGACGGATTTTTCTATCCCACAATATCAAGTTTTTTCTCGAAACATACTCATCTAGTTGGATGTAAGTTCACACTCGCTCACATCCTCTAGAATTTTACAGGCTAATAGAAGATGCATGAGAGTATGAATTTATATCATGCCAGATGAGTATGTTTCGTGAAGAACTTGATACTCTGGTATAAAAAAAATGTGTCAAATTTTTTTTTATACATTTCTCCTAAAAAATAAAAAGCATCTGAGCATGCGCGAAAGCGTGTCTGAGGATGCTAGTATAACAAGATAACTTTACAGAGTTTAATAGAAAAAAATAAATAAAAAACATCTGAGCATGTGCTAGAGCGAGTGCAAGGATGCTAGTAAATTTTAATGAGTGATAGTTTTAAGGGGAATGAGAGTTATTTTTAAAAAAGTTATATTTATTTAAAAATTTAAAAATATGTTCTAAATTTTGATGAGTGAGAGTTAAGGGGAACGAGAGTTATTTTTAAAAAGTTATATTTATTTAAAATAAATATATTTTTTAAAAAAGGTAGAAGATAATAGTACGTAGAATTTTCTGTAAAAGATAAGAAAATTAAACAAAAGAGGAAGTTGGGATTGTATTAGGTGTGAGAGATTTAAGGGGATTGGTTTTTTTTTTTTTTTTTTAACAAAAAATATAAGATAAAAATATTAAGGAATTCTTTTGATGATTTGTAATTTTTGCCATGGATGAGTGTCCTTTTGATTAATTGATATTTAAAGACAGCTTGGTAAATCTATAAAATATCGAAGCCTTTTAATGAATGAGAATTTTAAGAGGAAAGAAAGTAATTTTTTTTAAAAAAATTATATTGATTCAAAATAAATATTTTTTGAAAAAAATTTCTTTTTATTGTGTTTGAATACGTGACATAATTGAGTGTCCTTATCTCTGATTCAAGATTATATATAGTCTAACAACTTCAGATCAAGTCTATTTTAATATGGTGACATTTTGATTCTTAAGAGGATAAGATTAGTATAACATATCAATAAAGAGACATAACTGATCAAGTAAGAAATTGTTGGAGTACAAAGCAGAAAATAATAAATATTTATTTTACATTAAAAATGTATAATCAAGCAAATTTATGTAGGTGCACAAATTAAACATTAACGTCAATCAATGAACTGCTTATACAACATTGCTGAAAATCTTGAAGTTCTCTCAAGAGTGGCATAATCAACATGGCAAAAGCCCAAATTGTATTGTGTATCCTTGCAGTCCAATTCAAATTGTCTAGCAAGAACCACACAAAATACCCCTCACATCAGCTCCTTTCCTGATATCAAAGAAATCAAGTTTTGTTTAACTTTGTTATGTAAAAGAAAAGGAAATTAGATCTAGAAAAGTCCATTCAAGTCCTGCAGTCTTTCAACTGTTACTAAGGCATCCATGTAACTGCTAATGTACTCCTTTCTTTTGACATCATTGAATACAGGAATTGGGGTTACTCCTCTTCCTGCAAGAACAGAAAGTAACATAAAAAAAAAAAAGAAAAAAAGAAAAAAAAGAAAGAATAAAGAGCTTGATGAAGCAGATTCTTTTAAGTTGTTTCGACTCACCATTTAGGCATGAGTCATCCAATTTGATTCTGCAAACCAAAAAAAAAAAAAAAAAAAATGCCAATTAGGCATGAGTGATCGAAATATAAAATCAAAATCTTACAACAAATTGAAATACAAAACCAGTAACATGAGCTCAAATACACACAACCACACTTCACACAAAATATAATCACCTTGCACGAACTAAATTTGGAACTTCGAACCTTGGCAGCCCACTATTTCTTCCTTCTCCATATCTTAACACCAATGCTTCATCAGTTGATAGTATTATCCTCAAAAGCAAGCCGCACAAAAATGTCATTCCCGTTCTATTACCAAACCAAAATAAGAGAAAATAATTCAAAACTCTAGCAATATAGTTAAGGAGAAAAGACAAATTGTGTCATAAATACCTGTAATCGTGTTTTGATGGTATCCAATGGGGTTATAATGCAGGGTGCAATTGTATCGGCAATAATTCCTCTGTCAGTCTGAACTAACACAATTTTCTGCAAATAGGCCAAAAAAAAAAAAAAAAAAAATTCAAAAAAAGGAGGGTGAACATAAACCGTCTTATATGGAACTGATTAGGGGGTGGGGGAATGATCAGTTGGTTAGACAGAAGGATAAGAAGGGGAGGAAGAGAACATAAGTAATGTGTAGTTTTTAATTAAAAAAAGCATTTTAAAATAAATAAGATATTAGGATACTGGCTGTTAAGTAAGAGTAAATAAGTTTTTAAACTAAAGTAGAGTCTCTGCTTTTAGTATTTTATATATATATATTATTCAAAAGAAATTAGAATAATTTAACAAATAAAAAATTAGTATGAAATATAAAAAAAATAATATATATGAACAAAAACATAAATAATTAAAATTTATGTGAATTATATGATTTTTCTGTTCAGTGAAAATTTTGTCAAAATAGTATTAGATTTTGTCATATCTGATATAATCTAATATTGTATTAAAACAGTTGAGAAAGATAATTCAGTAATATCTTGTCACTTCCGATCATGCACCAAATATAACATAAAATAAGGGCATATCACCACATATCCTAATCTTTATTAATCTTTACGTGATATGTTATCTTATTTTATCCTATCTGTAAAATCAAGTATAGCCTTTTTGGGTTTGATTGTTTTCAATAGGAAAGTTGTCGTTTCAATGAGTTCTTGCTTACATAAAATGAAAAAGATAATAGGAAATCAATGACATGTATTTAGAAATTAGAAATAAATTTTTGGTTTTTTCGTAATTTAGGTAGAAAACCATTAGTTTTAATGAATTATGTCCAAAAGACACTTTGATCCAAATTTTAGAGTGTGTTTTTGAACAAAGTGAACCACTTGTATACATTTAAAAATAAGTCAAAGCACAAGGGGTAAAGTATACTTTATTCTTTTATTTTTTATTTTTTATGGGTGACTTTTCTAATGTTTCTATAAAGTCAGAAATGATTTTAAAAAATAACCTAGAAAATATCTTTAAAAGTTAGTTGTAATTTTTGACAACTAAATGTAGTTGTAGACTTCTTTCTTACCGGTGCTTATCATCTCTACTAATTGATTTTTACTAGAGAGGCTTGACCCCATGTCCAGCCGTAGCCACCAAAGACAGGGATGAAGATAGACAAACACAAAAGGGCAAAAGCTAACATGCAAAGTGCCGAAACGGTTTGTGTCAAGTGATTATTGAATGTCTACGCTGCCGTGGATGGTGTTTGTGTCAACGGTCATAAATCAAGATTCGATCGGTGGTGTGAATACAGTTCAATCTCATAGATCATGATTTGCAGTTGTATATATAGACGACAAAATTTCTTTCTTATAAGAGAAAATGGGGCTAAATTGATATGGGAATTAAAGGGGTTGAGTTTTTGAGCTAAATTTTTTTATTTTATTTTTTTTCTTTTCTAATAATTGTCTTTTGGGTTGATTGGGCTCTGTCATGAAACTGAAAAAGAACACTTAATTTATTTTATATTCTAAATTTAGTTTTTTATTTTAAAATTTTTACATTTTTTAGTTAATAAGCGATTATAATATTATTAACAATTTTTTTTTTTAATCTTGCTGTATATATCCTATATATATATATATATATATTATCATATATTTAGTTTTAAATTACTTATTTCTAAATAGATTTGATTATACGTTTATGTACTTGGACTAATTACTTCATCAATTTTGTTTCTAAGTTTTATCAATGTTTTTTTCTTGAGCGGTTATATTTTTATTTTATTGTGATGCATTGTGTATTATTAGTCTCTATTATTATTAATTTAGATACTCAATATAATTAATCGATATGTATCTTACATGACAAAAAGGTAATAATTTTATTTATGTATAATAATGATAAATGTACAATATTATCATTTAAATAATATTACTCTAACCATTATTCTTTCTAGAAGTAAATTATTTAAATTAAATTTGTTAAAATAAAAATACATACAACATAAAAATATTAATAAAGAAAATGAAAAAGCACACTACAATTTTGCTAATATTATAATCTAATAAATTAAAAAAATTATAAAATTTAAAATATTGACAGAAAAATTAATTAAAATAAAATAAAAAATAAAATAGGTCGTGTGAATTGATCTAATTAAAAAAAAATTAGAAAATTTAATCACATTATTCTTGTTTGTCCTCATTTTTTAATTTATTTTGGACTTACATCACTGACATTACATAAAGCAAATCCTAATTAATTCACAAGAAAATCTTTTGTCGATCTCTTTTGTATTAATTTATGGATTGACATTAATAGAGATTTAAAACAACCGCAAAAGTGGAATACTGATTGCCTATGTGGCGGGACACGTATTATTTCCTGTTTTCTTAATAAAAGTTGGTTTCTTTTTCTAAACAATACATCTGAGAGGGAAATTATACACAGAGAGACAAGTTTTTATCGATGCTTTTGTTTTGGCCTATTGATGGTCACACCATACTAGTGTGAAGGTTTGTACACACTAATATCCCTCTCGAATGTATTCCTATAGAACGTGATATGTAGATATATATATATAAATATATCCTTAATAATAGAGAAGAGACATAAATTTATGGAGAGTCATGTTGTCTGACTCTTGGACAGATTTATGGTTGAAGGCATCGGTTGGTAGTCTATAAATAGAAGGCTTAACAATCTTAATTCTATTCTCTACATATTATCTCTAACACCAATGTGATAATCACACTAACATCAAATCATTTTTTACATCTATCCTACATTATATTCATTCTGAACCTTCATTGGTATCAGAGCATAGGAATGTATACAACCCTACTTATTTTATTCACAATCTGAAAAAGTAGTATGCTCCCAATTAACATAAATTTTATGGTTCAATTTATTATTTTGAACTTTAGAGGTAAGAATTTGGCTTAACTACTATTTTAGTCACTCATGATTACCTCAGATTTTAATTTAGTCCTCCATGAATGTTTTCGGCTAATTTTATCGTCTAGGATTCAGATTTTTCAATTTAGTTCAATTCTCTCATTCTCAAGTCATACATAAATAAAGTAATTCTATATAATTTAATGATAATATAAACAAAAGAGTTTTACATGATATAAAAATAACTTATGTATGTTATTATATTTATGTAATTGTGGTTGTTTCATTTATTCATAACACTTAAACCGAAGAATAGAACTTGATTGAGACATTTTGAATCTTGAAGGATAAAATTGACTAAGAAAATTCTTAGTGGACTGAACTGAAAACCGATATAATCATAAAAGACCAAAACAATAGATAAGCCTAAGAATTTTATAACTTAGGACTCTTGGAAATTCAAGAGGACAAAAACAATAATCAAACTTCACATCTGGAATATCGAGATTTTATTCCTATTTATACACCACAAGAAGATTACCCACAATTCTCTGATTGGAACCCATTCTACCCACGACCTAATTTTACAATACATTCACAATATTCATCACCATCAGAGCCCAGTCCAAGTGTGCCAAGGGCAGCAATTGGAACTGAGTGGCTTCCCATTACAATTTCACAACATCAAGCAAGAAGCAAAAAGTGATAAAAAACGAATTGAAGAAGTTGGTGACAATCATCTTGAAAATAAAGACGCTATATTTTACTGGCCTTGCAAAGTGCGCATAAAGCGCTAATCCAGCCTTCTTTTTTTAGTGTGGGCCATCATTAATTGACCTCCCCTTTTCCTCTTTCCAAGACTTTAAAAATTTCTTTGAAAATTCCTAACAATTTTCTCCAATTTTCAAAGTGTTGAAACCACTTTGTAAGTGCATTTTTTCTTTTTACCATTGGTTGGTTGTATAAGATGTTCTTAGACTTGAACATTTTCTTGTAATTATAAAATATCCAAATCCAAATTGTCCTAATTAAGACTTGAACTTATAATCTTTAGATGACATCATTTATATTACTCATTCATACAACTTTCCAATTATATTTTCTACTTCCTGCACATTAATGGCCATGTACTACATCTAAAGAATTCATATATGTTTTTGAGACAAGCTTTCTGATCTCGTAGAAGCGGCCACACTTTCCACATGTGCATAGATGAATCTATAAATGCATCGTATGATCTTTTTTTTTTTTCCTTAGGACATTGATTCATTAAAGGTTAACCTACTATCTGTTTTCTCCATCCTAGCATAAACTTACTCTGAGATGGCACAAAGATTTTTAACCTTTACACTTGCAAAGTGCATAAATTGGTTAATTATATGTTCATTTCCATTTGAAACTAAAAGATTAGGATTTTCCTAATGGTCTAGTTAGTTTTCTCGCATAAGTAACCTCTTATTTTAAAATCTTTAATCCCATCTCCTTGGATGTCTTCCATATCATATCCTTTCCTAGGCCTTTAGTTTAAAGGAATATGCCAAATTAACCTTTGACCTTATATAACTAATAGAGATAGCTCCTTTATTGAGTTGTTCTCTTACGTAGTTATGTTTAAACTGGTATGCCTTGACTTCCCATTACAAACATGCATTGGCTTAGGTCATATTGGTATTTCTAATAACAACTTCCTAATGCTCCTTTATTGTAGTTGCTAATGCAATAAATTATGACTCCATAGTGGAATGTCAAATCAAGATTTCTTGGAGCCCCAAGAAATTGCTCCTTCACCTATGGTAAAAATCCAACCACTTGTGAATCTCAATTCAATGAATTTTTTTATCCAACATAACTTGCATCTATGTAAACTTCTAATGTTGTAGGCAAAATTACCATAACTTAATGCATAGTTCATTATGCCTTTAAGGTATTTTAATTATAAACGTAATTCCAATAGATTTTATAATTAATCTGTAATTCACTTAGTTATTAGTTTTAGGTTTATTTTATGTTTTTCTTAGTCCCACATGAGAAATAGAAGTGAGAGTTAATGATTAGAAGTAGTATAAATAAAGTATTTTTTCTTTAGTCCTACATCGCTAAGATATGAGTTGGTTAGTACATGGAACTTATATAAATGAATGTTTCTATTAAGTTGTAAAATCATCCAATAATTTAATCATTTTATCAATAAAAGATTTTATATCTTTGTTTTATCTCTGTGGTGCGCCAGATTGTTCATTTTCCTTGTGCACAAGGATGTTTTAAGGGTCCCACGTGATTGGCTCTTGTTTCTATCTCTTCATCAAGTGGTATCAAAGCAAGGAATCGCTCCTGCTGCTGGCAAAGATTGAGGTAACCATCTTAGCAACATTGATCATGAGATGAAGGCCCTTTAGATATGGTTGTAGACACAAGATGAGAGGGTGACCCATGGGCTCCATGAGACCCACGACTTTCTCGTTGACTTGGGTGGCACTAACAGGGTTTGTGACGATGGTAGGAACAATCGAGTCGGAGATTATGCTCGCGACAAACCTATCAACCGAGGCGGTCCTACAAGTGTTCATAGGCAACAAAACCTGTGACAAGATTCCAATTCTTGATGGTGACTTATTCAAAAAGGAATTCATCAACTGGTTAGTAAATTTTGAATTTTATTTTGAGAGTATGAAGATTCCCCAAGATCATAGGGTGAATCTTGTATACTATAAACTTGATTATGATTTGGTGACTAGGTGGAATAGTTTACAAAACTATAGAGCCCGACAAGGGAAAAGAAAAATTCATTCTTGGATAAAAATGAGACATCTGATTATTTTAGAATTGTTTCCTTGTTATTATGATGATTTATTATATCGAGTGGAAATGAGATCGAGTTAACTATATACTTGATAAACTGGAAGAAAATTATTACAGTCATTAGCAACTTTTGATGTTTATCCACAATATGATGTTGTTATGCTTGCAAGAAATTATCAAGAATTATTGACAAAAGAAGTTCAAAAAGACTTGAAGCCTATCGACCATCCTATCAATGAAGATGTCATCAATGAAGAGTTAGTAGAAGCAAAAGAAGAAAGTGATAAACATGAAACTGCTCTACTGGAAATTAGGAGAGTGCATCAAAGGGGAAGGAAAGAAGATTGTTAATTCTAATGTTTTTGAAGACAAAGAAAATCATTTAGAATACTATCCAATTGAGCCTATTATTCTAAATTCTCCGAACCCACCAGTTGCAATTGTTATAAACGTTGATTTCATCGGCATTGAAGCAATACTTAGCAAAGTGATTGATCTACTATTTCACTTGAAAGTCAACTAGAATATTTAGGATGCAAAAATTATGAAGTTTCAATGTAAGAATAACTCAAAAGGTTTCAAGTATTCCAAATATCTCTTCATATGGAGAGGAAGATATTAGTTTGCATTATTAAACTCGAGGTTGAGTTTTCTCTAAGTGAATGAAACTGATGTAGGACAAGAATGGGGATTAAATTATTTTAGTTTCTTATATTTTAATAATTATGATTTAATTATCTTAGTTATTAGTTTTAGGTTTATTTTATGTTTTTTTTTTTATGTTCCACATAGGAAATAGAAGTAGGAGTTAGTGATTAGAAGTGATATAATATAGTATTTTGTCTTTAGTCTCAAATCGCTAAGATGTGAGTTGGTTAGTACATGTAACTTATATAAATAGAGATTTCTATTAACTTGTATAATCATCCAATAATTTAATCATTTTATCAATTAAAGATTTTATATCTTTGGTTTATATCGCCGATGCACCAGATTTATAGTTTTCCTTGTGTAAGGATGTTTCAAGGGTCCGACTTGATCGGCCCTTGTTTCTATCACTTCTGCCCTGCGTCAATTTCTGGTTTATAAGTAAACCTAGTCAAAATACCTATAATGTGTTATATACATTAAATATCCTATCACACTTGAGTACTCTAACTATGATATTTACATTTCTTCATTCTATATTAATTTTACAAATTATCATATGGAGTAATGTTTCCTAGGCTAAATGCCAAATAATTGTTACGCTCATCGTACTCTCAAGTCTAAAGACAAAATCAAAAGCCAAGATATAGAAGCACCATAAACTTGAAGAAAATCACAAACAACATCAAGAAGTAGCAGAGCAAGTTGAGGCTTATTTAACATCCATGTGATTTTCTGTTCGTGAACAATTAGAGGTAAATTGTAGCTTTTGATTGAGTTAGATTGTTCATTTGTGAAAACCCTAAACTTCTTGAGTTGTTGTTGTTATTCATTTTTTTTCTTCTTTTTTTGAAGTGCTTGCCATAAAATGCATGAAATTTAGTTTAAATCTTAAAATAAGTGATGGTTATCTTTGAGCTGTTCATTTTTTTCTTCTTATTATTCACTTATCTGCTTTCTAACATGTAGGAAATTTAGTTTAAATTTGAAAACATGTGATTCATGTTTTTGGCTGTTCATTTTTTTTGATATTCTTCTTCTATTTGCTTACTAAATTGCATGAGATTTAGTTTAACTTTGAAAACGTGATGATTGTTGTTGAGTGTTCATTTTTTTAATCATTTTGTTTTATCTTCTGATAAAAGTTTAGTTTAAAGATGAAAAATGTGTGATGCTTGTCTTTGACAATTTATTTTCTTGTATTATTCTATCTTTTTAGTTGGTTGCTCCTACAATGTTCTTTTGCATGAGTTGATGCAAGTGATATGAATAAATTGTTTCTCTTACATCCATACTAGTATTTTTACTTTTGGGCATAGCCTTTGGTTCCTTTAGGTACATGCATCAAATCTAAAGAAAATAACAATAAGATGATTATTGTAATTCTCACTTTAATTGATGATATTGTGAGTTTTGTATTTAAAAATATTTATAAGTAAATGATTTTAGTACAAATCCTAACAGTCCTATAATTGCTTATGTCAAGCCAAGAGTTTTGACCAAAACTTACCCTACCAATCATCAATTTTGCATTTGAATTTTTCTTAATTGGTAGCAATTCCCATAGCATGTTTTCCTTCTTCATGTTCCCTTTTCTTATAATGATAGTTTGACCTATTTGTATTCCTTCCATGTAAAGAATCAGCATTTTCTTTTGAATTTTTTCCTTGTGAGAAATTAGTATCTTCAATAAAAACACATACAGGTGTCTAGTTGTGACGTCGTTTATATATTTGAAACTGAATGTACATGCTTCTTGCAGGCACAAGATCAACCTAAAAATTGAGAATGAAAACAACGATTGGCATACTTGTTGATAACATTGAAGATGAATAATGGAATGACGAAAATATGTCCTTGATGCATTTTTTTTTTAGTATTAATAGTACAAGTTACACTTAATAATATATTGGATTTATTATATATATATATATATTGGTATTGCTTAAACATTTATCAAAGTAGCTATTAATTGACAGTATTTGTACAATACAAGTTTATTGTGTATGTAAGACATAATGACAGTATTAAAAAAAAAATATTGTTAAAAAAAATCACCCAATTGCATCGAAAAATAATTATCACATTTAAAGAAAAATATGGCACAACCAAATAATGATGCTCCTATTGTGATAGAAAAATTATATAAATGCGATGACAAAGTGGCTTAGGATTTTAGAGATTGTTTTGAAGTTCCATACTAGCAACGTGACATTTCCACTGAACCTTTGCAAATTTTTTCTTTAAAAATAAAAATTCTTCATATTATATTTATCTATGTGTATATTCATGTATGTTTTCCTAAGTTCTAAACTTAATTTATTTGTTCATACAGTGAATTGTGTTTTTCTATAGTGTTATTAAAAAGTGACTAGCTAGAAATATACCAGTTTCATAAAAAAGAATGTTCATGTTATTTTATTTGACTAAGCAAACATTTTAATGTATGACAAGAATGGAGTTAAAACAAATATTAATGTCTTTTTCATTTTTTTATTTATTTTATAATTTTGAAAATTTTGATTAAAGCTGTGATTGAACTTATTTTATGTTATAATTAATTAGATAATTGTAATAGTATAAATAGATATTTTGCTGTAAGTCTCACATTACTTAAATGTGAATTAGTAGTTCAACCCATATAAATATATATAAGATTCTCCTATAAAACATATCTTTCAATTCATAAGTTTGAGATTTTATTTTTATAACTTTTATATTATTCAAGTGTGGTTAGAATTTTTTGTGTATCTTCGCTTCAAAGTTTGAGATTTTATAGTATTCATTAAGTTTTTTTTTTTACCTATAATTACTTCAATTGGAATCAAATTGAGCAGGCTGTGTCCAAATTATTAATTCGTTGATATTTGAATGGAAAATATATATAATTTGAGAGACTGCTTCCAATAATTTATTACATACATATAATTAAGCAAGGTTGAATACAATATCTTGATGTTTCAAGGTAGCCATTAAGCTAAACCAAACAAGTCCTTAGACCTTTTATTATACTGGTATCACAACCATTTCCAGATACTGCTTAGGAGCATAACAGGCTTTATGCATTGAGAAGGTAAGCATCCACACCCTTGGTGATGTTGTCAAGCATTTCCAGATACTGATTAGGAGGTGGGACGCAGTCGTTCTTCGTCTCGTATTCGAGAGTCCACTTTGCCAAGTTGCCTTGATTAGTACACTTTGGTTTGATCTGCATAACGCCCTTGATAGTATTGTAGTAGATAAGGCACTCTCCATGAACTGGTTTATAAGTGATTGACTTGTTCATTACATCAATGTCTTCCATTGCCACATTAGTAGTCTCCAGTTTACCTGCCGTGGTTAGCAACATGAGACTATTACTGTTCAACTGATGAATCATGGGGCATAAAAGTAACATTATAATACTATCAAACAACTAGTTATCAAAAAGTTTATGTTAAATTTGGGAGAAGAAAAAAAGAGGGCATAGAAAAATTGGAAGAGAAAATGAGAGATTAATTCTAGCAAAACTTGGAGTAGGCAGAGTTGAGAATTTGGAGCATGGATTCTAGAGGATGAAGTATAGGTTTGAAGGCTTCTTCAAAATCCTACAACAATATGGGGCAACTTATCTAGAGATGGTTCGATTATCATGAAGTAAGGGTTAGATTCAGCTTTGTAGGAAATGTCCAATTTACCGACAAACCAATTTTGTTGGAAATGTTCAATTTTAAAGACAAACTTTAAAAAATTAAAAACAAATTACGCTGGGGTCTGTCGATATTACCCACAAACAATAATACATTTCACTTACAAACCCTGGATCCTGGATCCTTTTGATCTGAAATCATGTCAGATAACTATTCAAATTTTCATGTAAAAATTTAATATGTTACATTAATTAGGTCTTGATGCTGTCACTTACCAGAGACATAAGTTTTCCATTGGTTGACTGAACCCTTAGTGTTCCACTCACCACTAACTAGTTGTATATCCTTCACCACATTAGGAGCTGTTTTGGGCAAGAGGTTTGGTTTGCAGAGTATCTCATAAAACTTCTCAGCAGAGGCCTTGATCTCTGTTTGGATTTCAGACTTCCCAATTTGAGACATAGTTTTCCTTCTTTTTTCTTGGCTAGTACTGAAACAAAATATGCTGCCGTTTTCCCTATTTATATGCAAAGGGTTCACATATTTCAGAAACAACTTTCATACTACGAATGTAGATTAGAAAAAAAAAAAAACTTTTATTCTGGAATATAATTGGCCGGTGAGGTTGTAATGATTGTGGCGGTCCGTATTGAATCTTATTCTTTTTTATGGGACACGTCAAATTGGAAAAGTGTATTATAAAAAATAAAAAAAAATTAAAAAAGAAAAAAACAATTGGAAATGAAATGAGAAGGATAATTAGTTTGGGAAAAATATAAAGTTATGTATCACATCAGAACTTGTTTTGAGATTGATCTCATTTAATAGGTTCAACTCTTGGAATGAATAATTGTTAATATTTTATGACGCCAATTTTGTTTTGTGTTTGAAATATATGATTGATATTTGGGGCTGAAAATCATTTTTGGTTAAACGTCAAACACAGTTTTAGCCTATTTTTTAAGAGCTATTCATGTGTAATTATTCTAGAACACATTTATAACAAAATGTAAGACACAATTTTTATATTATTTTTTTGACAAATATATGCGAATTTTGTTTTTGTAATATTCTTATTATGATATAAAATCACTTATTTTTTAATAACTAACCAAAAACAAAATAGATTATGCGAAAATCAATTCTTCCATAATCTCTATTATCAAAATTAATTATCTAAAATACTGTTTTTCATACACACCAAAATGAAGAGAAGAAAATATACATTCTCTACCCTTAACAACTCTATTATATTGCATGTGAGGAAACATGTAAGAAATCAAAATTTATTCCATGAGTCTTATCTAATAGTTTAATTAAGGGTTTGGATTGAGTGACTCTTTGATAAAAAGAGATTATCTAGCAAAATGAATAAGAATGAATGATTAATATATCAATAGCTAGCTTAATTAATCAATTAGTGCCAGCATTAAGAGAAAATTTCATATCTCCTACAAAATTATAAAAGGTCGTTTTGCGGATTGCCTATAATTTTTCAAGGTTACTAACAGCTACAAGGAAAACTATTTTTAAAAGCAATTGTCAAAGTGGAGATAGAGATGGCAATTGGGCCGGGTCCATGTCGGGCCCGGCCTTAATGGGCATTAAATGGGTCGTTAATGGGAATGGGTCTAGGTATGGGCATTTTGCATATTTTACTCGCTGGGTCTGGGCAATACCTACAGACCTGCTGGGTCTAAGATAAATTTTTTAATAATATCAAAATATATATTTTTAATTTTGAGAAATTCATGATTGTTATAATTCAAGGGATGTATAATAATTGTAACACTATATTTTGATTTTGAGTTTCAAAATTTTATTAAATGTTAATATAATTTGGTATTAATAGTTTTGATATGAGAACTACATTTTTAAATTTAAAATTTTGAAATTGTAACGAAGAAAATTAATTTGTTGGATGTTGGAGGTAAAGTAATATAATTATATATAGAATTTTAAATTTATTGCTATTAATATTGTGAGAAAAATGAGCATTAAAAATATGTATAGTTATCTTATGTTATTTTATTTGTTGAAATAGTCATAAATTGAGTTACAATATATATATAAAAGCAGGTTTATAGACCAAGTTTGAGACCAAACATATCCATAAAAATATAAGTCTAGATCGGGGGAAAAAAGAGAGGAGGAAATTATGCAAAGTTGACAGTAAAATCTATCCTCTAAGTTTTTACTAATGCCCCCATTGTCATTTCAATATCATTGGAACAAATAGATGGATGTAAAAAGCCAACTTCAATAGTGTAGGAAAAAGAATTCTATGTGATAACAACTATCCAATTTAACATTTAATTGTGTTCTTAAATTTTTTTTTGAAATTTGTTTGCTTATGTCCTTTCATTCATAAAATTAATTTTTTTAAACAAAAGAAAAAAATTCTGGTTTATGGGTGGTCCATTGGGTTGAGTACATGTCCAATAAGTGATGGGTCTAAAATAGGCTTCATTTTCAAGGATTCGTGATAGGTATGAGTAAATAATGGGCAAGTTCGGGTTGGCCCGTAACCGGCCATTGCCATCTCTAGTGGAGAACGACTATGAGAGCTAACGAATATTACCACCCTCCTTTCTAAAAGCATTTGTCTTTTGGTACTTGGAAAAGAAAAATGTGACATGAAAAGTAATGGATAAGCATTTGCAACTGGTATTTTGTTTATCTACATAGTAGCCATGGTGATTACCAAAAGTGACATATACCATTCCAATACTATGCCATATATATATATATATATATAATATTTGCATAAACATTGGGAAAAAGAAAAAAGATAGAATAGAAATATAGTCCACAGGTTTTGATAAGACCCATATGCATGTATTATAAAGGTTGCACATACATACAAATTAGAATATGAAACATATATTTTTGCTTCCCACTATAACAAGATGAAGGACATATTGATATTGTTGTACCACCCATTATAAAGATCATAACAATCACAGAGACGGAGAGAGTAGAAACCTAACTATTTTGGCCTTGTTAGGATATCTTCATCAGATAAAATAATGTATGATGAGAGAAGTTCAAACTATCTACATATTCCTTAAATTGGTGAAGTTTTAATGGACTTAGTTAGTAAGAGGGAAGAAGTCACTAATAACTCTAACTTTCCAGTAAAAGAAAAGGAAGACAAAAATCTAGTCTTACAGAGATAATTTCAGCATTGCCTTATAGATTACCATTAGCTAACATTCCAAACATGGGATTTTAAGCCCCATTGCACTAAATCTGGTATTTATCATCGGACTGCAAACCATAATTCAAGCCCAATTATAGAAGTAAAGAATTAAATAATGACCTTAAGACTCAGTTACGATCATTCTAATTTCTCATCTCTTTGACATAAATAGGAAACCATAAATGCAAGCTGTCACATTAACCACCTAAGTGTCTGTAGACCAATGGATATGTAGAATACAATATAATTGAAAATCAGAGCATAAATGAATAAGCTGTTTAGGAAATGGCAATACAAAAGAGTGAATGCATAACAAATCTACATGACATGATAATTACTCTGATGTTAAAAAATTCTCAAGAACAAGCTAAATCTTTAAGTAAAATCGCCCTACAACAGATGCATTCAATAAGTCATAATAGTATTACAATATATATATATATATTTTTGGATTCAATAATATCCCTATCTACTAGAACGTTAATTATCAAAAATTAGAATTGACAAAACAGTAGTATCAGTAGGGTAAAGCCCCACTACTTAGAAAAGTTGTAGGCTATCAAAGAAATAATACACAATTTCTCCCTACTTTTTTAACATGTGCATGGAATTTTTTTCACACCAAATTGCTTACTGCTATTGACAAGAATAAGTAGAAATCCATTGGATTAGGTCAATCTGGACCTAAACTCTCCCATTTATTTTTTTGTTGATGATTTAATGCTTTTTGGTAAAGCTGATAAAAGAAATTTTGATATTGTCCATAGCATCTTCCAAGAGTTTTCTCTTCACTCTGGTCTCACAATCAATTTGGTAAAGTCTAGCATTCTTTTCTCTCCTAATTTGAAGGATAACCTCACCTGTACTCTTACTGGAATCCTAGGAATCAATCCAAAGCTCCCTCTTGGTAAATATCTTGGTTTTCCTCTTATGGTGAGTAGAACTTCAAAAAATTCTTTTAAGTTTATAATTGACAAAGTTAGAGATAAGCTTGCTTCTTGGAAATCTTCTTCTATGTCCCTGCAAGGAAGGACAAGCCCTTATTGATGCTGCCACCTCTTCAATCCCTTCTTATTACATGCAATGTTTCTCCCTTCCTTCTGTGTGTGTAATCAATGGGATAAAACCTTTCTCAAGGGTTCCACTAATGCTAAGAAAAAAATTCATTTGGTGCGCTACGAAAAGATCTCTAGGAAAAAAAAAAGAAAAAAAAAGAAAAGGGGAGCTTGGTCTTAGAAAAGCTAAGCTTAGAAACAAATCTCTTCTCTCTAAACTTGCTTGTAGGTTCCTTAAAGAACCTGACTCCTTTTGGGCCAAATGCCTTCCAACTTTGATCACTACCAATAACTCCATTATCAGGACATGTTATAAGAATAGGTGAAGCAATTGTTAATAAGGGGCAAAATGGATTATTGGTAAAGGTGATTGTGTTTCTCTTTGGTTTGATTGTTGGCTTCCTTGTGGGAACCTTAGAAATGTTATTCATGGACTTTTACACTATGATGAGGACTGTCTGCTTGTCAAATATATTATAAACAACCCTGAGGCTGGAACCTTGATAGGTTGTCCTTTGTTCTTTCTCCCTCCCTTGTAAAGGTTATCAAAGCTACCCTACACTCCCCTAACAACAATTTCCAAGACAGATTTTGTTGGCAATTCTCAAGCAATGGTTGTTTCTCTACCTCTGATGCTTATGACCTAGCTAGGGATAATAATGTTAATTTTTCAACTGATTGGAATTGGCTCTGTAAGTCTAAATGTCACCCTAGAGTCAAATTCTTCATCTGGCTTTGCACTCTTGAGTCTATCCGCACTAGGAAAGCTCTCTCTCAAAGAAAAATCTACAATGTTTCTCTTTTCCCTCTATGTCTTTCTAAAGAGGAATTTGTGTTACATATTTTAAGGGATTGTACGGTCACTAGTTGCATTTGGAATATTGTTATTTCTAACTTACACCCAAGCTTTTGGAATAGCTCTAACATCTTTGACTGATGATCTTGAACTGCAAATCTAATGCTTCTTCCCCCTCCACAAAAAAGATCCCTTGGTGTAATGTTTTTCTTTATATTTGGAGAGAAATCTGGTTGTCTAGGAACTATTTTATCTTTGAGTACAGGCCCTTTATTCCCACTTGATTACTTCTTATTTCATCAGCAAAGCTACTAAAAATTTGAACATTGCTACTAATATAGCTCCTAAAGAGTCTCATGTCATATTAGATATCTCTTAGAAACGTCCTAAACAGGGGTGGTACAAGCTTAACATAGATGGCTCTTCATTTGAGAATCCTGACCAAATTGGGGCTGGTGGAGTTGTTAGGGATGAGCATGGAAACAGTATTGTTGGTTTCTCCAAAAACCTAGGCTTTGGATTAGTTACTCTTGCTGAAATTTGGGGTCTAAAGCATGGACTTCTTCTTATCTTAGAAAAAGGAACTGTTATTGATCTTTTAGAGACCTTTAATACCTCTAACTTGTATAGCAACATCATTCATGATTGCAAGAGCTTGATGACTTGCTTCCAACAGGTGGAAACTAGGCATTGCTTCAGGGAAGCAAACAATTGTGCAGATGACCTAGCAAAGCTAGGAAATTCTCAACAAGAAGACCTTGTTATTTTTTATTTAGTTCTCCTTGTATTTCAAATGTTTATTTTGGAGATGTAATGGGAATAAACTTCCCAAGACTCAATTCTAAATTTAAATCTATCAATTCCACTTTGCAAAAAAAAAAAAAAAAAAACAATATTTAACATGAAAAACCCTCAAACTGAGGGAAAAACCAAATCGCAAATCCCAATTACAACCAATCATTCTTCTCACACAAAACACCTCAATGTAAATAGCACACACTTTCTCTGTCTCTTCTACTACTATTTATAATATGTTGGCAACACCAATTTACCAAAAACCTAACCCTAATGGACTTATCGACCATAAGCCCAACATCAAAAAACTAATATTTTATTTTTCTTTACAATTTAAGACACAAGTCCAACAATATCCACCTTGGCTTAAATTGCATAAAAAATGAAACAACTCCAATTTCTGTTGTCGCCTCCATCATCACAATTTACTAGTTGCAAACTCCAATAAAGTCCAAGTCACACTTACACTTGTCAACAAGAAAAACTTCAATCAACATTTTAGCAAAAAAAACTTTGGTCTTAACTGAACTTTCACACTCCACCTTGCTTGTAACTTCTTTCCAAACTCTACCATGATTATTTCTTCTTATTGTTTTGTTCAACTTGTACAAATTTCTACTATTTTTCTCTCTTTTGATCACCACCAGAGAATCTCTACTAACTTTCATAATTTTACCTTTTGCAGAGTACACATAACCAAGAGAATCTAAAAAATCCAAAGAAATTAAATTTCTTCCAAGCTTGGGAATGTATCTTACGTCACATAAAGTCTTGATACTACCATCACACATCTTAATTTTTACATTGTCAATACCTACAACTTCTAACTCATCATCATTGGCCAATGCAACAGTTCCTCCATATTGTTTATAAGTATCAAACCAACTTCTATTTGAACAAATATGAAAAAATCACGCAGAGTCTAAAACCCAAGAATCATTCAAAGAATTCTTACATTCTCTAACAATAAGAGTATCATCATCAATTAAAACCACCTCCACCCTAAATGAGATAGTGCTTTCAGACTTCTTTGAATTTTTCTTATATTCTTCCATATCATTCTTTATCTTCCTGTAATAAAATTGGATGTGCCCCATCTTATGACAATAGTAAGACTTCTTATCCTTATGATTCACCATGTTCTAGATTTTTCTCTATTATATTACATTCCATGTGATGCACTCTTGCCACGATCATAACTCACGCTATATAAACTCTACCTTCAGAATTACTATTAGACTTCTTGAATTTATACTTTCTAACAAAATTGCAATAAATTCCTCCACCTTTAACGTCTCATTCCCTACCAACAATTTAGTTACCAAATTTTCATATGATGATGAGAGAGATGATAACACCAATAAAGCTTTGTCTCCCTCATCTATTTTAGCTTCTACACTCAACAATTGAGTAGTAGGCTTATTAAATGTATTCAAATGATCCCGTATATATGTACCTTCCTCCATCTTATGCTAATACAATTCTTTCTTCAAATATAGTCGATTTGTGAGATATTTTGACATATATATTTTTTCTAGCTTCTTTCATAATTTGATTGAAGATTTTTTCATTCAAAACACTACTTTAATTTAAAAGCAAGAGCTAGACAAATTGTACTCACAACCTTCATCTCCAACTCTTCCCAATCATCATCATTCGTCTTCTCTAGCTTCTTACCCTCCAAGACCTTATGTAATCCATGTTGCACAAGGACATCCTTCACAATACTTTGCCAAAGATTGAAATTGTTCTTCCGTTCCAATAACTCCACCTCAAATTTTGTACCTACAAATTTTGTCATCACTGGCTATTGCCTAGAAATCAACCTTTGCTCTAATACTAATTGTAGGGCTAAAGCCTCACTACTCAGTAAAGTTACAGGCAATCAATGAAATTACCCACAATATTTAATGTGGAAAACCCTTTAACTGATGGAAAAACCATGGGCAAAGGTGACAAACAAATTACACTATTAATCGAAGAATATTACTATAAATCTTTATCATAACTCTTTCTCTCACAATAACAAATCCCAATCATGACCAATAATCCTTCTCAGACAAAAAACCTCACAATAAATAGACTACCCTATGCTTTATGGCTACACAATTTCTTTGCCTCTTCTACTACTATTCATAATATGTAGGCAACACCAACCTACCAAATAACATAACCTTAATGG
Organism: Quillaja saponaria; assembly: GCA_029379385.1. NCBI lineage: Eukaryota > Viridiplantae > Streptophyta > Magnoliopsida > Fabales > Quillajaceae > Quillaja > Quillaja saponaria. The sequence continues at coordinate 8,723,749 of CM055618.1, forward strand.
ATATAGACCATAAGCCCAATAGCATATATTTTATTTTTCTTTACAATTTAAGACACAAGCCCAACAATATCAACCTTGGCTTAAATTGCATCAAACATGAAACTGTTGGAAATGTGTAATTAGCACACATTACCACTTTGTTAGAATGTGGTGGGCACTCACATACTCAAACACACATTTAAACATTTAGAGAGAAAAGATAATATTGTAAGGGAATAACTCATTTCATAACCAATACAAGTAATGATGCCACTTAGGGTAAACCGAAATACTACAAGACTCAATATAACACATATATGCTAGTAACACTAACTCACTAACTTGTAAGTCTCTACTAACTAATAACTCCCTACTAATAAGGTTTAAAAACCCATTAGTAGCAACGAAACTCCCACTAATACATTTCATTACAATCCCATAACTTACCACTAACACACAATTAACCACTAATTTAAATCACTAATTATTTTATTTATTATCATAGGAATTAGAAATACTAAAACATCAATTTCAAATTACAATTCCAATAGAAGCTACTCAAATTTCTGTTGTCGCCTCCATCATCACAACTTACTAGTTCTTCCATAACTTATACTAGCAAAATCCATTATCTAAAATATTAATTTTTAAACGTCAAACTAAACTGATCTAAGTCTTTAAAAGTTTAATTTTTATTGTAACGTGCATTTAAATTTCAACACAAATAAAGTCGAGAAAATATGCATTCTCTACACTTAACAACTCTATTATAATTGCATGTGACATAACATGTAAGAAATCAAAATTTATTCCATGAATCTTATCTAATAGTTTAATATATGGGTTTGGATTGAGTGACTCTTTGATAAAAAAGAGATCATCTAGCAAAATGAATAAAAATGAATGATTAATGAATCAATAGCTAGCTTAATTAATCAATTAGTGCCAGCATTAAGAGAAAATTTCATATCCCTCACAAAATTAAAAGGTGATTTTGCGGATTGCCTATAATTTTTTGAGATTACTAAGAACTACAAGGAAAACGATTTTTAAAAGCAATTGTCTTTTGGACTTCGAAAAGAAAAATGTGACATGAAAAGTAATGGATAAGCATGTGTAACTGGTATTTGATAGGAGTGAAAGTAAGCATAAGATTGGAATGATATTGTTAACACCAAAAATTATGAAGGTGTGAGCAGAGTTAATTTGGGCTGGTCAGCTGGGCTACAATTGGCTAATGGACTAGGTCGACTAACTAAATTTGGACCTGAATCAAATAATGTTAATTGGGTTGAGACCTGTTTAGTGGGCCATCTAGTTAGTTGAAATCAAGCCATATCAAGTATTGTTATTTGAGAAATAAAAGAAGATAATGGTTTAAATTTGAATCCCATTAAAATAGTAATTTTTGGTTAAGGGAGTTGAGGATAAATAGTTGCTAGAAATGATTCAAAGAAAAGGATAAGGATAGAACTTATCCAAATTGGTTTGTAATTAGTATCTTAATGGGCTTGGACATTTATTGGGCTTATGGACTCGTTGAAGCAAATTTGGGTTAGTTAGTTAAGTAGAGTTATTGGGTCTGCCGAGTTGGACTAAGTCAAGGGTAATTTGGTGCATCCAAACAACATTCAACGTCGAACCTTAATTCTAAGGGATAATGAGATATGGAGCATTAGAAAATCATTATTTGAGCTAGCTGATGCAGAGATCAACTACTAAAAATCCAGTCATGTCAGTTGATAGGGACTATAACCCACTTCAATTGTTAGCCATGCTCTTACATTAGTGGATGTTTGGTTAGAAAGTTAAGGGAGAACGTGACAGATAGACTTAGTAGGGTAACGACTAGTTTTCTTGTATAAATAGGATTAGAGTTATCATTTGTAGAGGACACCAACACCAAACAATAATATTCAACTTCAATTCAATTCTTATTTTACATTCAGACTTTAATACTTTATTTTAATCATTTCTTTACATGCTTTACTTATAGTATTTTTTTACATACTTTATTGCACTTATTTATTGCTTTCTTTTACAAATTCATACCTAATAGTTACATTTTAATTGTACCAAACCACTAGGAGCTTTCTTTGGTATCCTAGGAACCATTATCTAAGAAACAGAGTCCCTTTCTTAGCCAAATTGCTTGAATGTGGGAATCAAGAGTTGCAAAGTTAGCCAAGTCACCTCAACTAATTTCCATAGAGAAATATTTCGCAAACAAATATGATTAGATAGGATTAACTATAATTAGATATAATTTAGATAATTTTTTGTAGACCTGTCTACCTATAAAAGGATTAGATCGTAACCCAGTAAATCATCCGTTATTGTATAAATAATCAAATTTGTTAGCTCTGTTGCAGAGCAAAGTTTCCTTTTTTTTCATTGTCTTCTTCATTGAGTTCCCTCTATTGCAAAAGTAGTGTCCAACCACGCTTCAACTCAATATTTGTATTGGCTAGGTATTTTTTCTGTATTCTTTACTTACTGGCGGCTCAAAAGTCTTCCTATTAAAGACTTCATAAGATATTCAATTTTCCACATGATTTGTAAGTTGTCTCATAAAAGATAATGATAAAAATAAATATAAATGAAAAGAAAATATCATATTAGTTGATACTTTTTAATATTCATATTAGACTCACATTTAATTTGTCAAATAACCAGGTAAATATTAGAAAATAAAATAAAAACTAGAATTCTCATGTCACTATTTTTGATGACTATACTTCTAATTGTTTTTATTGTGTCTCAAATGATATAAAAGAAAAAAAGGTGAGTGCCTACTTTGAAAATGATGTCTAAGTTAAGGTTTTCAAACAAAGTTAATTATTTTATTTGACTCTTAATGTAGGACAAGAATGGAGTTTTAAAAAAAATATTAACTTTTTATACTTTTATAATTTTGATGTAAACAGTAATTCAACTTCACTTCATGTTACTTTCTTAGTCCACATAGAAAGTAAGAGTACTAATTAAATAATTGTAGTAGTATAAATAGATAGTAAAAGTCCAACAACTCTTAGATGTGAATTAGTATGTTCCTTGACATCCATATAAATATAAGATTCTCCTCTAAAGCATATCTTTCAATCCATAAGTTTAAGATTTTATTTTTATATCTTTTATATTATTCTAGTACTGTTAGAATTTTTTTTAGTATAACTTCAATTCAAAGTTTGAGATTTTATATTATTCATTACATTATTTTTCCTATAATTACTTCAATTGGAATCAAATTGAGAAGGCTGAAAATGTCCAAATTATTAAGTCCTTAATTTAACTGAGCAAATCTGGACTTCTTAATTAGTTGATATTTGAATGGAAAATATATAATTTGGAAGATTACTTCCAATAATTTATTACATACACATAATTAAGCAAGCTTGAAGAAAGTGTTTACAATATCTTGATGTTTCAGTTAGCTATTAAGCTAAACCAAACAAGCCCTTAGGGCTTTTATTATAGTATTACAACCATTACATTACAGCTTTGCCTACATAGAGAAAGAAGCATAACAGGCTTTATGCATTGAGAAGGTAAGCATCCACAGCCTTGGTGACGTTGTCAAGCAATTCCAGATACTGATTAGGAGGTGGGACGCCGTCGTTCTTTGTCTCGTATTCGAGAGTCCACTTTACCAAGCTGCCTTGATTAGTACCCTTTGGTTTGACCTGCATAATGTCCTTGATAGTATTGTAGTAGTTTAAGCACTCTCCATCAACTGGTTTATAAGTGATTGACTTGTTCATTACATCAATGTCTTCCATTGCCACATTAGTAGTCTCCAGTTTACCTGCCTTGGTAAGCAATATAAGACAGGATACGATGGGGCTTAATACTAAAATTGTAATACTATTAAACAACTAGTTATCAAAAAGTTTATGTTAAATTTGGGAGAAGAGAAAAAGAGGGAATATAAAAAATTAGAAGAGAAAAATGAGAGAATTAATTCTGGCAAAACTTGGAGCAGGCAGAGTTGAGAATATGAAGGCATGGATTCTAGAGGATGAAGTGCCAGTTTGAAGGCTTCTTCAAAATCCTACAACAATGGGGTAACTTATCCAGAGGTGGTTCGATTATGAAAATGTAAGAGGTAGCTTCAGGTTTTTTGTACTCTATGCCTGTAAGAGATGGGTGCCTTGGGATCTCTTGTTGGTTGGTCTGTGACTAAGCTAGCCTGTTTAAGACTTCTCATGTCCGTAGCTCTTGAGCTACATTCTAATAATATTACCTTGATAGAATTGAATTTACAAAGAGATGTCAAACAACAATTTTTATTTTTTATTTCAGGGAATAAAATTTACTAAATGGTATGTACAAATACAAGTTTGTTTTACGAAAATGGTAAACCATCTTATAATTTTAATCCCAATAAATCAAATTTTGATAAATAATTTTAATAAGAAGCTGAGGATGAGAGAAAAGGAATCTTAAAGGCAGAGCACTTGGAGCTGCTTGTTGCATAGGAAAAGTGATTGTTTGCATGCATCGTATTTTTGTGTGTTGTGTATAGATACTTCCATTTTCTTCTTAAAACTCTGCCTAAAAATGCATGCAATTTCTTCTAAAGAAATGCCCTGCAATTTGTTTTGAGACAATGATGTTACATGCTGACAAATCTTAATTTCTTTGATTACAAATTAAAGCCGTGAAGAGTATGAAAGCATGTAACATACAAGATACTCCTGAAGATCATCATGGTGAAAATTAAAGTCACATCATTGGCATCAAAGTAAAGTCACACAGGTTACAAAAGAAATGCCCTGCAATTTGTTCAAAAAATTAGTTTTATAGTATTTATTTACTTATTTATGTTTACATTTGTAACTTACGACTTTATAATTTGGTGTCAATGAATGCTAACAAATCTTTATTTTAAGAATAAATTTTAGATTTGTTCGGTATTATCCACGGACACAACTTCCCCACAACCCATTTTCGACAAATAGTTTGTCGGTATACTTCACCTACAAACCTTGGTCCCTTTTCCCACAAACCTAGTCGATAGGAAATGCCCTGTTTACTTGTAGTGAACGATGTAATTCTCAAAAACCAAAAGAGTAAATAAACCCAATTTTAAATTGGATGCAAATCACAAAACCAGGATTTGAACAATTAGTACCTCTTGATTTGAAATCATGTCAAATAACTATTTCATCTTAAAATTTGAACTAATAAGACATTGATACCGGTACTTCAATATGGTACAGTATGGAAGAATATATTAAATTAAATAATTAAAAATATAAATTATATAATATATATGATGATAATAAAATATTATAAACCATTACATTATTTTAGTACAAAGATAAGCAACTCAATTAGACCAAAAAAACTAAGATAATGTCTAGATGAGGGCTCCAGAAGATAGTGACAGTAGTGTATTGTGTGCCAGGCCTATGCGCCTGAAAACCTAGAGTTTACCAGATGCGGAGTACCGTGTTTTCCAGATGAACTTATTAGGATACGTTACAGAAATGTGTTTTAGTCTCTAGGGAGATAATAAGATGCCATATATATATATTCAGTTGTGTAACAATTTCATGTATAAGGTACATTAATTAGGTTTTGATGCTGTCACTTACCAGAGACATAAGTTTTCCATTGGTTGACTGAACCCTTAGTGTTCCACTCACCACTAACTAGTTGTATATCCTTCACCACATTAGGAACTGTTTTAGCCAAGAGGTTTGGCTTGCAGAGCATCTCATAAAACTTCTCAGCAGAAGCCTTGATCTCTATTTGGATTTCAGACTTTGCAATTTGAGACCTCCCAACTAAAAATTAAGGCCGATTACAAATTTAGTAACTGATAAAAAAAGACGATGCCGCTTTCACTTATTTATATGCAAAGGTTTCACATATTTCAAAATCAATAAAAAACTTCATACTACTAATCTTGATTAGAAAGCAACTTTTTTTATTCCGGAATATAATGGGCGTGGTTGTAATGATTGTGGCGGTTCATATGGTATCTTTCTCTTTTTCATGGGATATGTGGAATTGAAAATATATACGTATTCTAGAACAAAGAAAAAATTGATATAAACCAAGAACGGCTATCCATAACGTGTCTTATTCTTTTTTATGGGAGATGTGAAATTGACCAAATGTATTTTAGAAAAAAAAATGGAGATAATTAAACTAAGGCTAATTAGTATGGGAAGAATATCAAGTTATGTTGCTAATTTATATGCAAAAGTGTAAGACAATTCATCTTATATGATTTTTTATTTATTTATTTTATAACAATCTTAGCAATACCGGGCTGGAAGTAGTCCAATCTAATCATGAATCACAAATTAGATTGGATTGATCCGGTTAACCTTAGTCATATTATTTTACTAGTCACTTGGTTAAGTAATAACATGTAATAAGAAATAATAAATTATTTTAACATGTAATAACATAATTTAAAAAGCAATAGCCAATTTTAAAATTTTAACAATTAATAATATATTCTATACACAACACATTAACTTACATAGTTTTTTCACCGATCATCCAAATGATGTTTCATTTCTTCCTACGAGTCTCATTTTACGCTAAGGATGTTGTGGTATGGTTGTCTTGTGCTAAAGATGTATAAATGACCATTTTGTCCCTTGACCTGATTTTGCTAAACCTTTCTTTTGAAACTCTAACTTAAGTGTAAAATCCTAATTGTTGGTCCAAATAAAATTATATTTTTTTCCGACATGTCTTATCTATTCCAACAATCATGCCGGCATTCCCAAAATCCCAAAAAGCCCCCACCCTACCTTTATTTTGAAAAGTTTTTGTTTTGCCACTTTAACCATTTATCCAAATAAATATAAATTATGAAGATAAAATTAAAAGAAATACACCTCACATAGTTGAGGTGGTGGTGTCGAAGGCGATGGTTATATCTTGCTCTCGCAAGCTCTCTCCTAATATAATCACGCATAAAATCTTGCTTAATCTCAAATTGTCGTCGAGCGAATCTAGCAAGTGGAGATATGGTGACATATGTCCTGGTGCTAGGAGTTGCAGTGGTCGAAGCTGATAGAAGCTATAGAGCTGGACCCAACTTCTCCGAGTAATTGCTAGGAGTTGATACATCCATCGAAACTGTAAATCAGACTTTTCTTCTTACCTCAAAGCATAGTGACCTCTGTTAGAAATCTTAGGCTGTCTAGGAGATTAAAACCACCCACTTCTGAACTTTGTGAAACACATACCAATATAAGAAGCCAATAAGGATTGAAGTCTAATGCAATTATGTAGTGGTAACTACTTATCATGAATATGGAGACATGACGACTTTCATACATTACAGGAACAATATTTTTCGTCCTTATAGCAAAATCTATTAAAAGGAAAAGAAAGAAGACAAATTTATTCTTCCAATGTGGAATTTAAATTGAAATCTTTCTACATTATTGTAAATCTCATGAGTGCATATTATTTATTCCAAAATATTAAATGACACTTTTAAATCTTAGTCAACTGAAAAAATAAAAAAAATGAAAAGAAAAAAGGGAAAAAGAGAGCTCAAGTTTCATATATTGAAATTAGTTTACAAGCACATCAGCGTAACGTAAAAAGAAAAAGGAAAGTTGTAACGTAGATCAAAATTTAAATGCTATTACATTGATGTGAGATTCATTAGGCTGTACAACTAAGCAATCAACATTGATTGGCGATTAAAAGACACATGCCGAGTTCGTCCAATTCAATGACGAGTGGCTGCACACGTAGTTTTGTGAACAGTAATTTCATAATCTTTTGAGTGACAACTTTTTTACATGATCAAAATTACAGAAGAGCTAAATGGATGACAAAATGAAACAACATATCATGGAGCAATCCAAGCAGTTGGGTCTGAAAGGTGGCGAGGTCTGAACGGCAGAGAGGAAGCACGAACGGCAGCGAAGGAGGCTTGAACATCGACGAGTGAGGATGGTAAAGAGAGAGAGAGAGAGAGAGAAGGGTTAAAAAGGACTCAAGTTTGCAGAAGACATAAGGAAAGGAGGGAAGAAGGAGAAGAAAAACACTTGATAGGCTTTAATTTGAGAAAAAATATTTGTATTTGTCACTTAGACATAGATACGATAAGTGACAGATAACTAATCAAATACAAGAATTAAATTTATGATGACACACAAATAACTAATTACTTAAAAGAATTAAATTTATGCTGACACAAATAGTAAACACGCAAAAATAGATAAGCTTGCGAATAATGGCCCTATAATTAGACTAATATGTGCGTCTGCAAAAAATATCAATACATGCATTCAAATCTTTTAATTATTTATCTCCTTGTGTAAATAGTAATTATTTGCGTTTGGATATCTAAATTTTTAGATAATGCAAGATAGTAATAAATCACATAGGTAAAACAATATTTTCCAATTAATGTAGGAAAATATATGTGGGTCAACTGCATTCATTACGTATTTCAAATTTTTATTTCAGTATGCTTGTTTGAGGAGTAGGAGGTCCATTGGGACGCATGCCTACTGTTGTTAGAGCACATGGGATCACCGGAGAGCCTACTAGTCTATCAGGTATTATAGCTTTTCATGAATTATGTGCTTTAATGGTTTTCTAACATCATATCCAATAATTGATTCCACTTCGACCCTAGTAGCTAGGTACGGCTGCTTTAGAGTCTACTACAACTGCTAGCCCCTCTAGCACTCAAGTCGTGCAATTCGGTACTCGTGTAGGCCCTTTTGGTACTCCGACTGCGCTATTCAGCACAAAAAGAGTTGCTGCGACGTCTGCTACATGTAATTAATTTATTTTGATCAATGATATCCTTTTCTCTAAACATAATTACATTTACATGTGAATATTAACACTTCTTATCTTGTTGGAATTGCGAACCCGCATGCATTGAGTAGCACGAAGAAATGCATTAGGGTCCCAATAAAATATAGTTCCCTAACATTGAGGAGAGCCGAAGATTTGAAATTTTAACAAACTTCTGTAATTTGTTGATAATGTTAGCTATTTATTGTTACTATCTATTTAAATTTGTAATTTTTGACAAAATAAAATTTCTACTACGATTCCTGGATCATTAAGGACTACATCCCTAGAGTTGTCTTTCTTTACTCTCCAGATCTGGTGCCCGCCAAGTAGATGTGTTATGACGATTTCATGGTGAGTTTCTTTAAAACAATAAATCATCTTTTCTTCCTTAAATATTGTGAGTAACTAACATATTAATATTTTAGTTTCATGATGGTTTTGGTGTGCACAGTGACATTATATGTTTGCAGCCCCATTGAAGCAGTAATATTCAGAGATGTGTTTGATAAATTATCCATGAGCATAGTAATCTTCCAGGATGTGTTTTCCTCCTGTCGCTGAGAGCCACCAACGACAACATTTGCATTACGAGCAAAAGAGTCCGGATGCCCTGGAGAGTTGCTCGAAGAGTCCTAAAACGGTACAGTCCATTAAAAAATAATAATATTAAAAATAAAAGCATCTTGAAGCAACATCTTTACATGGGCAATTGACCTTTCTTTTTCATTTCTTTTTCTGCTTCCACTTGACCTCTTTCTTGCTTTAATGGGAATCTTGAAGCCACATCTTTACATGGGCCATTGAAAAAAGAATGACAACCAACATTTTATCAAACAATTCAATTCAGTCCGAACTCCTAATCAGTCCCAACTCCATCGGCTAAGATATTGGTGTAAAACTTGAACATTTTGCAAGCTTGAACAGACTCATCATTGGTGTATCTTGAGAAGATTTATTGGGTCAGCCATAAAAGATCTAAGAATTGGGATAAAGGCTGAGACAATGAGGCAGGATGGGAAAAGGGAGGAGTTGTGATGTGTTTTCCTTTTGCATAAGTTTTGTTTCTCGAAAAAAAAAAGGAATTTGGAAGGAGAAGAAAACCAGAAGAAGGAGGAAGGACAAGGTATAGTGGGTTTTTTTTTTTTTTTTATGAACGATACCGTTTTGAGAAAGAGTCCCAAACTGTCACCGTTTTGAACTCTGATATGAAGAGTTTGCAGAAAGGTCGAGGTCAAAGTCAAGGAAGCAGAAGGAGATAAGATAAATCAAATATTCAGTGCTATGCATGTCAAAAATATGGCCATTATCTTGATATTGATTGCACCAACCGCATGATTGAAAGTAGATTTTTATTTGCTGATATAGATGAATCCGTAAGATCTATTATGATGAAAAGTAAGCAATTACTATGCTCATGACAGTGAGAAAGAAAAGAATGATTCATATCACTCTGATATGAAGAGTTTGTAGAGAGGTCGAGGTCAAAGTCAAGGAAGAGGCAGAGGGAGATATAATAAATCAAATATTTAGTGCTATGCATATCAAAATTATCGCCATTACTCATATGACTGATGGTCAAAGAAATATTAATAGAATAGAGAAGAAGCTTGCTTTATTCAAGATGTTGAAAGTCAAGTTCTATTGATGGTAGCTTCAAATATAGAAGTTACTGTGCAGTTGCATATAGTACTTGATATTGATTGCATCAACCTCATGACCAAAAGTAGAGATTTATTTACTGATATTGATGAATCTGTAAGATCCAAGGTCAAGTTTGCAGATTATCACTTAGTAACGATGATGGGAAAAGGCATAATCCTTATTCAATTGAGAAAAGCTATCTTCTTAGCCTATGACAACTTCTTGAAAAAGGATATGAAATGTAGATGCTTAACAAGCAAATTGCATTATTTGATGACAAAGGTACATTTATTCTAATAGCTCCCTTTTCAAAAATTGCATGTTTAAAGTAAAAATTTCAAGTGATGTGTATCAATGCTTTAGTGTAATTATGAAAGATGAAAACCAGTCGTGGCATCTTAGATTTGGGCATTTAAATTTTAAAAGTCTGAATTTGCTTGGAAGATATAATTGGTGAAGGGTTTGCCTATGATAGAAGATCCTGAAAAGTTGTGTGAGGATTGTATCTTAGGCAAACAACACATGAGATCATTTGTGGAAAGTAATACATGGCATGCTACAAAGCCATTGGAGTTGGTGCATTATGATGTATATGGTTCAATGAATATTTCATCAATTGCCAAAAATAAATATTTTGTCACTTTTATTGATGATTTCGATAGAAAAAATTAGGTTTGTTTTTTAAATAGAAAATGTGAAGTTTTTAAGACTTTAAGAAAATACAAAGCACTTAGGAAAAGCAAAGTGGCCAGCCTCTAAAAATGTTGAGAACTGCTGGTAAAGGTGAATATAACTCTAAAGAATTTAGAAAATATTGTGTAGAAAATGGAATTGAGCATGATGTGATAGTTACTCACACACCACAACAAAATGGAGTGGCAAAAAGGAAGAATTGAACTATTATGGACATGATAAGGAGTTTGCTAAAAGCCAAAGGTATGCCAAATTATTTTGGGCTGAATCTGTCTCATGTTCTGTTTATTTTTTGAATAGATCTCTTACAATAAGTGTGAAATACATCACATCTGAAGAAGCTTAGAGTGGATTCAAGCCCAATGTAATGCATCTAAAGGTGTTTGGCTTTATTGCATATGTTCATGTTCAAGGGGAAGGAAGTAATAAGCTAGATGACAGAGGAGAGAAGGCAGTCTTTATAGGTGATCATTTCAAAAAAAGGTATAAGTTGTTTAACTCTACTACAAATCAAGTGATCATTAGCAGAGATGCAATCTTTGAAGAAGAAAGTGCATAGGATTGGAAGACGGAAGCAGAATAAGATTTACAACAAATCCTCTTCATATCAAGGTTGATGAAGAAGCAATAAAACTCCTACTGTTGAAACACAAACAAATCCTGTTGTGACACCTGTAACTAAAGAGCCACCATTTTTAACTGCAATCACTATAGTGAGACCAAGTCGAACTCGAAAACCTTCCACAAGATTAAGAGATTTTAGGATAACTAATGATGATGTTGTTAATAATGATGGAGGATTGGCTCACTTTGCCATGTTTGTAGATTGTGATCCAATTACATATGAAGAAGCAGCCAAAAAAAAAAAAAAAAAAAAAAGCGAACAAGTGGGTGGAAGCTATGAAATAAGAGATGAATGCAATTCAGAAGAATGACACATTATGCTTCCCAAGGACATAAAGCTATTGATGTAAAGTGGATTTTTAAACAAAAATCAAGCCAAATGGAAAGATTGAAAGGTACAAGGCACGGATGGTGGCAAGTGATTATCTACAATGCCCTGATGTTAAAAATATGAAGAAGTTTTTTCTCCAGTTGTGAGAATTGAAACTGTTAGATGGACTAAAGCAGGCACTCAAAGCATGAAATAAGAGCATTGATGCAATTTTTTAGAAGAACGCTTTTGAGAAGTGATCATGTGAACATGCCTTATATGCAAAAGTTAATAAGTCTAATGATAAACTTAATGTTTCTCTGTATGTTGATGATTTGATCTTTACAGGAAACAATTTAAGTATCGTTGATGATTTTAAAAAGGCAATGATGCATGAATTTAAATGAATACAAAATTCAAGAAGAGAAAGATAGAAGGAAACTCTCTAATAAATTGCATAAGGAATGAAATTACACAGATGAGCTCACATATGCCTGTTGGAGTGGTAACTAACTTGAGCTGGCTAACAGCTTTTGCTAAGTGGCCTAACAACTTAACTAAATATAGAATTCAAATAACAAATACCAGTAAAATATTCTTTACTCCTTAACACTAATCATAATCCAAAACTACCATTCCACTGAATTGTATGGCTAACAGAGAACAATGGCTTGACGGTGCAAGGATGATGGTTGAAGAAATGAGTCAGATGAGAGATGCCTAAGACTAAACGAGGTTAGGGCTTTTGATTTGGTATTAATCATATGAGACCACACACGCGGTTGCCAATAACATTAAAAATGGTCTCAGATAAAAATATTTAAGAAAAAAAATAAAAAATATCGGAGTCCGCAAGTATTGTCTTTGGTAAAAACATTGGGTCTCTGATAATTTGGTGCTAGTTGGAGCCAAAAATATCAACTATCAACGCCGAGAGGAATGATTAACTTGTAGGGTATCTGAGACTGTAAATGACAGTCTCTGATTCACAGTCTTTGATAATGGTTATCAGATACTGTTTGTTACTGTGTCTCTAATAAGCGGTCTCTGATACCATATTTTCTTGAAATGTATATGAATAAGATAACTTTAATAAATCCTTTTAGGATATAATGCTATTATTACAAACATAATCTTTCATATCTTAGTGTTGGTAAGCAAACAAAAAACTGAAAGATGAATATGTGTAATTACTCGAGATAATATGTGTAACCAGATAATTGTAAGTTAGTCTAATAAAAAAGCAAGCAACGTATTTAATCTGTAACAGGCAGGGGCTTTTTCTACATGACAATTGCTTACCATTTAGCGAATGGTTTGACTTATTTTGCTAAGAGACACATGCAAGGAAACATGTGAGAAATTAACCATGAATTTTCATATTGCATAGCAACCCCTAAGCTTGTGCTAACAACCTGATGAAAATTTTAACTACTTATATTGCATAGGAACCCCTAAGCTTGTGCAGTAACTGAGGATAATTGCAACTATTTCAAGATAAAACATACCTGGCATAACTAGCAAAGTAACCACACAAGTGCTGGCTGCCAACGAGAATAAACACGAAAAATTTAATTCTCATGGTGCCAGCTAATATTTACATGGAAATATACAATTAGCATATGTACCTATTAAAAGAAATATACAACCAAGAGTCCAAGACTAAATTTCTTATATCTTTTGTACTTCATGGTCAATTAGCATATGTACCTATAATAAGAAATATACAATTTTTTTGTTTTGTTATTATAACAGGTTAGAGAAATTCAAACTGCACATAGCCTTAATAGCGGGATACATGCCTGCCCTCTACATAGGTTTGAACTGCAAACAAGTCATTGGCATTACCGTGACATGAACCATAGAATCCACCGTAGAACCATCAAGAATGATGATGCAAGCAAGAGTAGGAAAGATATTACGCAGAAGAAAAAGAAAACAAATGGTAGAACACCACAACAATCAAACTTAACACCACCTATGCTAATCAAAATGTAACATCCTATGACAATATTTCATGAGTTTACCAACCAATAGACCATAAACAATTCTAAAAGCCATTTCAATAGATAAATTCGTGAGTTTACTAGCCAATACAGTAAAAGACAATGATTAAATTTTAAACAGATAATTTCAATCTACTATCAGAGGCCCATATTCTCTTCTTACAGAAAGCATAAATTGTGTCATTTTTTTCTCACAAAAGAATTGTAATAGTCAAATTCTTTAAGATCATTTAGTCTTATACTGCTCCCATGAACACAAAGTGGTGAATTTAAGTATTATGAAACCTGTATAGGTTTGGATAGGAATGACAAAATCATAAATATGAAACCTGCATAAATAGCAGCTGTAATAGATGAACGTTTTGATTTCTTTGTAATGCATTACAACAATCAAAGGTTTAATTAACATAATATGGCCTTGCTTAATTGTTTGCTTGGTGGGTCAGAAGCATCAATGACGATGATAATCTCTGTCCACTGACCACTAATACAATTGCTTTCCCTGAACATTGCATGTGGCTTTCGCGCCCAAATCATTCTTGTTGCTAAGAAAAGTTATTCATAAATATTTTACTTAAAATCATCATATAAGTTTAACAATTTGCACTCCTCCCCCACACGCCACACTAAGATTATTCTTGCAACAAGATCAAATCAAAGTTTCTCAGAGTTTTTCTCTCTCATACTCTTCAAATGTTACAACCCATATTTCACGTGTCTAAATCGTGAGTTTGGGTCTTGTGGTGAGATCAAAAGCTTACCAAGATAATTTTAGTGAGTTAAAAAAAAAAAAACTATATATATATATATATATTTTAGTTAATGTTAAGTTAGGAAAAATTTTTATTTTTTATTTTTTATTTTTATTACTCACGGTGTTTACTATTAACATAATAATTATTTTCATATATATAAGTTTTCAATTATTTAAAGACTTAATGAAAGATATTTACTTATATATGATATTTCTTACTAAATATGAAAGTTGAAGGATTTTTTTTTATAGTTTTACTAAAACTTGATATATTTTGTATTGAGATCTAATAGGAGCTTTACAATTGTCCACTTTGGTAACTTTTACTTTACCTTTCTCATTTTTTCTACACTCCACCGAGACCAAACATTCTTAAGCTTGCCCCCCTCCTTTCCCTTTTGTCTGTACCCACAAACCTTACCTCCTCTAATTTTCATTTCCTTGGTTCTTCCTCTAGGAAGACCACAAATTCACACACTCACTTGGCGACGCCAAAGAAGAGAAATATGTAGGTACATTCATCCCCTAAACATTTTCTTTACCCAATTATTTAATTATTCTTTTCCTTTTTGCCTCAAATTTCCTTACCACCCTTTTATTTGTCTTATGTAACCAACAAAACTTCATAAACTATCCTCTTGCGGGTTTGATTTTGGGTAAGTCAATATTGTCTTCTTCTTCTATAGCATCTATTTATCGAATTTTTTTTTTCTTTTTGTACGTATACCTATTAAACTTAATAGATATATAGTTTAAATTTTGAGTAAATAATTAAGTCTTGGGTTATATTAAGTCATTCATGAATTTAAACTCGTAATAGATCAACACTTAAAACTTGGTTAAAATGTTAACTTCTTTAATTTTTCCTAATGTGCATTGTTAAAGGATTGTATAAGTTAGTTAAATGATTTAATTATCAGGATATATATATATATATATTTGGTTAAGATTTTGTTTTCATAAATTGCTTAATTTTAATATTTTGGAAGATATGTAAAATTGAGATTTCCAAAACAAAATAATTTAAATACTATTTTTCTTAATAATTTCACTTTGGTGCTTATGTAAACTTAATTAGTTACACTAAATCTGGTCTTAGTTGTTGCTTCGGTTGATCTTTCTTTGAATTTCTTGAGTTGATTTGCAATCCATTTTCTTTGGCTACTCCTTTTATAGATTGAATCTTTACGGATATTTAAATTGGCCCTATCTTTTGATTTTGTCTCAAATAGAAATTAGATTGACACCGGTTTGGTTCTAAACATCAAGGTGAGTGCTAATTACAACATGTGGAATAGTTTTAACACTCTAGAATGGATTTTTTTTTTTTTTTTTTTTTTGTATAATTCTTTTCATGAAACTGAAAAATAAATATAAACAAAATTACTTTAAAGTGGGAAAACTTACATTTGAGTCTAACATCGGGAACATACATCTTTGAAGTTTATATATTTACATTTTGAATATAAAGAAATAATATAGGTTTTCTTATTTGGTTTATTGAATTGACATTTTGTTATAAAATGTCTTACTTTTAAGAGAGTATCTAAATTTAGAAATGAATTATTATTCATTTTATATTTGCATCTACATTAGTTACTTTTGAGATAAGGTTTGACTACATATTTGATGTTCATATGATAAATAATTTTATAAAGTTAATTAAGTTTATTTTTATAATATGAATTTTTGACAAATAGTTTGTAGGAAATATAATAATAGTTTGGAAATGTGGATCACTTTGAGCATGGGATTTTGATTTGAGAAATTGAAGTTTTGGAATCTTGGTTATGATTTTGCTTTAGATTTGAGAAATTGAAACGAAATAATTTGGTTATGAGATATTGATATGAAATAAGTTGTTTATGAAAAAGTTAAGAGAAAAGTATCTGAGAATATAAAGTATTTTCCAAACTTTTTCATTTTATTTTGAAAAATGATTTCATTAGAATATGTAATCCACTTGTATCGTTGTGTTCAATATTTAGTTTGGAATAAGATATTTCAAACGCAACTTATATGGTTTTATAAGAAGATATAATTTGGTTTGAGGGAACTTGATTTTGGGAGAAAACCTTGTCAGACAGCGGTGTTATTAGCCATAGTGCACCTTAGTTCGACCCTAGCTAGTAGGGGTGATGCTAGTCCCGTACTCAGCCAAGTATGTGGATTGGAATTGTTCAGATATGATGAGATTGATATAGGATTTTGATGCCTAGTCAGCAGAGTTGATCCTGACCTTTGGGTTGCATACCTATTGGTTCGTTTATGACATTTTATTTTAGAATCCTCCATGGTTAATGTTTTACAATTGTTTTCCAAATTAGATTTTCATCAAAAGCTTGTGCCTATAGTCTAATAAAAGATGTTTTCAAGTAATAGGTCTTATAAAATATGTTATTTATATGTTTCTTGCTCCCTGAAATTCTTCATGAGTTTTAAACGAATTATTCTCATGACTATTTTTATTATGTTAGCCTTGTATAGTTATTATTTTACTTAATTAAATAATTTTCACCTAATTTGTTTAGCTTTTGATGAGATTACATGTTTATTTATTATAAGAGATTTGAAATATTTTTGAAGTAATTATATTTTTCTTTATGAATAACTCAATGAAGTGAGCATTAATGATTGATACTATATTTTTGGGATACCATTTAATGGTTTTATTTAAATTTATTGAATTTTCTGAGCTACAGAAAAAGGAATGAGGTTTTATTTGAAAAATTGTGAAGTAATTTTGTAAAACTAGTATGGTGCATGAGTACCTTTGATTGTTGCTTTGTTATCTAATGAGGTTGTATGTGGACAAGTACAATTTTGGTGGATTCTTTTTATAGGTGAATTGATACTGTTTATTTACTATATAATTTATTAGGGTTGAATTCTCTGGTGGATTGTTGCAAAGGAATGTTGTTTCGAATTATTTATTGCGAGCATTTTAGGGTGATTTTGGTAAGAAGTTTATTGATTTACAAGTTGATAATTTGTTTGAATTTCTGTTGTTAATTTATTTATTTTATAGGTTGCGGATTGTAGCAAGAGTTTGTTTAGAAATGAATGTAAATTGTGGACCTATGGAATGTATTAATTGGTTGTTGTTATTGAAGTTTTGAGGAAGTTTTAGATTGTTTAGCTAATGATTAGTGGATGGGGCAACTAGCTTGGTTATGTGATGCAATGCAAGATAACTACAGTTTGAATTTGAGTTGGTTAGGTAGAAGTATTATGGTTGTTAATCTTTTAAGGTTCAATAATATCATGTGAGTTATCTATTTAGGTGGGTGGATCTTAAGGGTGGAATATAGAACTTTAGCATAGAGAATTTGTTCTTAGGTATTTAGAGGTTTAAATGATAATACAAGTTTGTATTTTAGTAGAGGTTTCTTTTCTAAAATCATCGTCTAGTAAGACAAGTTTAGACTTGTGGAATGTGGTAGTGATTTTCTTTTTAAATTAGACTTGTGAACTTTGAGAAAACTAGCATTGAAAGAGACATTTGCTAAATTGTTATATTTTGAAAATTAAATATATGTGTTTCCTTAAACATTCTTATAATTTACTATGAAAAGTTTTATGGGATGCATTGTTTGTTAAATGTGAATAACATGTTTCCAAGCATAAAATTTTTGTCGTCTATCTATTCCCAAATAAGTTGTACTTGCCAACTCACTGAGCTTGTTGAAGCTAATTCCACTAGTTCCTAGTTTTGCAGATACCTGATTCGCTTGCATCCTTATTTGGAGTTTTAGAAGTGCCAAGCATTTCTTTCCTTTACAACTTGGGACTATACTTATTCATAGAGTATTGCTCCACAATTACACTAGACTTCATGAAGGTTATGTTTTTTGTTTTGTTTTTGTTTTTGTTTTCAATTGTTTAGTTGTCTGCTTTCTTGTACTTTGATTTTATTAATTTGAGGTTAGCTTAACCTAAGGTGAGTCTTAGCTTGTCTTAGGATCTTACGCCAGTCATGGCCTGAGTTTTGGGTCATGACATCATCTCTCTTTTCAACCTTTAAGAATTATATCTATATCCAATATTATTGTCTTTGACATAAACAGTTAAACACTTCAGCAATCTTATGCACATCAAAATTCTAATTATGTTAGTACTTGCCACATATGAATCTCCTCTAATCTAATTCAAAAAGAAAAAAACACACACTCTCAATTCCTTCTTTTACTTTGGTTTTCTTTCCCTGGTTTGATACTTTTCTAGTTTTACTTGCTTTTTTCAAAATTTGAATAGCCCTTTTCACGTAGTTCATAAACCAAAACTAAACTTGGACTAGACATTCAAAATTTAGTCAATCAGAAAATCGAAATTTAGCTATAAATAAGAAAGAAATAAACTTAAATAGACTAATACCTAGCTATGGATTAGACATTCACAATTTCATTTTAAACTTAAATATCAAAGTCAAAAACCCAAAATCAAATGATTGCATACTTAAAAGTTAATTGAAATCCTATAAGACTATCTCCAATTTCGAACAACTAAAACCCTTGAAAAAAACCAACAAATTTGTGAGTTGCAGACCAAAAGCCCTACAATTTACGATTGTGGTTTCAGAAAGAATGGTAGAAAAATAAAACCTAACTCTACTGTTATCTCTTCACTTGTCACAAGCACAGTTCAGAGAGCGTTGCTCTTGACGTCTAAATCAAAGATGAAGAGGAGAAGCTAGGAGAAAATGTAAGGAAAGCTTGAGTTGCAGAGTATGAACAAAAAATAAGTAAGAAGGAAAAGAAATATAAGGGCTAGGTTTTAATTTGGGAAACGATTATCAGCGTCTGCAAGGGCAAATGTAGATATTTTAATTAACACAGCTAATCTGAGTCTGCAAAAGGTAAACCAAAATAAAGAACCATATGCACAAATATTTTTGCATGAAAATACTCTAAATGTTCTCACCTACAATTGTAAACACAGACTCATAAACTAAAAATGCAGATGTAGGTATATTGGCAGAATGTGGCATGAAAGTTAATAAGTTTTGCGTATGCTTTAAGACTATCAATGTTTTGGGGTAAATGTTTTTAACAATTATCTGTGTCTGCCAATATGCAGAAGAAAAAAAATAATATTGCATATGTAGATATGACTTATCTACGTCTGCTCTTTTTAAGTCTGCAATAATACAAATATGATAATTTCTTGTAGTGCTCCCTTGAATAGTTATCCATGAGTTCAAAAAAATATTGTTGATTATTCTTTCCAGCAATAATGCTTAAATAATTTCACATATACGGATTTAATGAATTCATAGTTTAGCTCGGCTTTTCAACCGCAATTGTAAACAATATTATAGGAAAATCTTCGTGCATGAAGTTATCACACTCCTCACGAAGGCATGACTGGCTAGAGGATTGGATAACCAAATCTTCGTAACCTTGACTTTATCACAACTGGATGCATATGACTCTTGACTAAGCTAATACATATAAGACAAATTTTATATAGAAAAAGTTAACTCTATAATTTATTTGCTTAAACAAATAACAACTTACTAAAAATTTCTGCAAAAGTTCCCTACAATATAGAACATGCCTTAAAATACAAATATATATACTCATGTTTTTATGCAACAACACCACAAAGACAAACAAAGAGCCTCTCTTTTTTCACATTATAAACAAGATAATAAACTAGATATTACATTATACAAAATTTAACACCCCACAGTTTTAGTATGATCGCAAACTTTTATCATTGACTACAAGTTTGAGATTCTGGAAAATACCATGTCATACTCTGTCGCTAAGATACTGGCTCAGTGACTCCATATACTAAACTCTTATTACTAAAAAAAATCCACAAGAAAGAGATAAGTCCTATGGACTATGTGAGTGAAAAATCGTACTCAAAGAGTACAAGCATCACTTAACACACGTATAAAATATATAATCAATTAATATCAATATATAATATATTTCAAAACTATTAAGATTACACATAAACAATTATAGAAATATAAAACTTAGCAAGCATAGTTTCACGTAATACTATATAATCTAATCAACAATCAAAGAAATCAGGAGCACACAAATCATGCAAAGAGCCAATTAATAACTCAGCCCCGCACACCACTCCCACTAGATAGTTTTTTGCCCTGCCCCCAAACATAAGTCATTGAATTATTGAAATACGGAGTCACTGAATCTTCTTCTCTAATCTAAATTTACCCATATGGGCTGAGCATTCAATTCTTTTTAAAAATACTTATCAGAATCAAAATATGAAATCAAAACATCTTAGATACACCAGGACATATTTTCAGAAGTAAAAAAAAATAAAAATAATAAATAATAATAATAAAATATTATGAAAAGAAAACACTTTGTTGGCTCTTATCAATCATAAATAATTTTAAACATTAATATAATTCAAATAGTTACTCGAAACAATATGATTTTTATTTACCTTATTTAACACACACACACACACACACATATACATAAATACATCAAACAATCAAATACATTAATCCAGCAACCAAAGGGTATCAATTAACCTATTTATCTTTAATCCGATCTCATTCGGCACTTATTCTTGTGTTCGCAAGCATTGTTGATTCAACAACGCTTTTCATAGCTACAATTACATTTTTCTATGTATTATTTAGTTTAACAATTTTATAACTTATAACATTTTAATTAACGAAAATCTAAAGTTATTAAGTTTCAAATATTTATTGAAAGTTTATTTCTTTTAGGCATTTTTGCACTATCTTGGAGATATGTTGATTTCTAGTTATATACTAAACCAAATTTAACAAAATCTAGTTTAAACACTAGTTTTAGGATGTTAGTTATTTTTCTTATTTAAAAACTTTTCTTAAAATCAGTCTAGAATTTACTTAATTCCTCACATGAACAAAACAAAGCACTGCAAAATTCCTAGCTATCAATGTCAGACTTGCAAGGTTTATAAAAACTTCTTACATGAGAATTTAATTATGAAACTTTCCAATCTAGCTTATCAAGGTATTAGGAACATTTCATCTTCAGAACTCTACTATTCCATTATTCATTATTCATACTCTTGAATTTTAAAGAATCTCTTCTTCTTTTGTCTTTTTTTCTTTTTTTTTTCAAAAATCTTATAACCATCCTATCGTCCATGTGTATATTAATTCCCCAAAATTAACACAATTCCTATCAACTTACATGTTCAATATATTTCACTAACTAATCTTAAAATTAATTTATCTACCCACCATCAATCCTACTTGATCCAAGTTTTCCTCCTTCTTTACAATCCTTAATCAACATAACCTTAATGCATAGCATCAATTTTACTAATAGCACCTAGCTTTGCAATGGCATCGGACTCCTTAATAGTATTAAATCTGCCATAATCTCATTACATCCTTATGTGAATGCAAATTAGCTATCTTTTTCTATCCTTTGTCCCTCCATTAAGAGTTAATTGCAGGATAGTTGATTCAGTAAAATCTAATAAACATTAAAACCTAAAGAAAAACCCAAAAACTTATTACCACAGACCATTACACAAGTAAGATGATATGATCAATTAGATCACCTCCACTAATTTTCTACCTGTATGGAACAGGAAGAAAAAAAGAAAAAAAAAACTTCTAGATACAATGAATCTTTGTTTCTGTTGTATTCTCATGAACATAGCCTCTCAATAATCATTATAAAGACCCTTTACCAAGTTAAGCTACTCTAAAACAAATACTAGCAATATACTAAAATGGATCACTCCAATAATAGCAGCATTGGAAAGACCATAACATAGAATATTATCACTGAACCTAATACAGTTTCTACCTCAGAATTTCTAGGAGACAACCATGTGTTATTCCGACAAAAAACTAAAAAAAAAATAAATAAAAAAAATCAAACATACCTTTATCAGAATGATGCTTGGAGTGTTTATGGGATTTCTTATTCTTTCGTTTCTCTTTCTTATCATCCTTCGACTTCCTATCACTTCCCATAATTGCTTCTTTTCCTTCTAACCAAGAGGATGATCTCTTTCTCCCAATCATTACAGCCGATAGCTATATAGTAAGCTCTCTCATGACAGAACATGAAGAATAGAAACAAGACATAAGAAGGAAGGTTCGGGAGGCTTGGAGAAAGAAAGAGGCAGTGAAACAAGAAGGATTTGGCCACTTCCAAATGGAAAAGAAGGGAAGAAAGAAAAACAAAAAAAAGGTGAAGTAAAGGTGATAACATGAGGTCAAGGTCAAAGTTAAATTTATTTTTTTATTTTTCTATTTTTTTTTTTTAAAAAAATGTGGTGCACATTTTTTTCTTATTATTTTTATACATAGATGTACATGTCTAGTTGTATTTTAATTTTATTTAATTTTATTTTGTTTATGCAAAAGTGACATATTGTAGCTACAATTCACTTTATGATATTGATTATAACTGTAATAAAGTAAATGGTCAACAAATTAATTAAATTTGTGGTTTATATTTATTCATGTTATATATATATACTAAATATTTATCTAGTTCATCGTATTTATTGATTTAATTTCTTTTTATACTTATGCTATTTATCATCAATCCTTTACGTACACATCAATATTTAATTACCCTTTAACTAAAATTTCATGCTAAATCAAATTTAACGTTTTTAAATCAAATATTCCTACATTACTTCAATTTATTTTGATTTCACATTTTCAATATTGGGTTACACTATTCTATTACGCTATTACTTATTTAATTTGTTTAATTTATAACTAAAATTTACATATTACATATAAAGCTCAACTTTACGATATCGAGTTATGAAGGTTATAATAGAAATTGTCAAATCAAATGAGCTCATCACTTTCAACACTAAAAAGCCTATCACCTATTGTCATGACTCTGACAAACAGCTTCACAAGCTAGTACAACTTTTCAGTTCATATTCCTTAGGAGGAGTGACATTGAATATGTCTTCCCTTGTCAATATAAAGGTCTAAGAAAAATAACCAGATCCTAAAGAGAGGTACTAAGTAGCTTTTCAGCAGGACCCCTTAGATACTAAATTGTCAAAAATATATGGTTTTTACCTGACCTAGAGAGATAATTCAAGGAGATTATATTCAGCTGAAATGTCAATAGTCACACTCAGAGGGCAACACATGCGAGAAAGCTGATGCCTGGATAAAGCACCCATATGAATCAAGTACATAGGAATCTAATGCATCATCAACAATCTTGGATTTTCACCAAAATGCTATGACATCAATAAACAATTCTTCGTTTTCACCAATATTGTTAAAGTAAGGTATGCTATTTATTTCAGCTATAGTTTAAATACAACATATTGTTAGTATCCTATCATACGAGCAAAAATTCAATATGACCTCCTATCACAGCAAGCTCGAACTACACAGATAACACTCTAAAAATATGTAGGACTAATAAGGTGGAATAGTTATAAGGCGAAATGGAGAAAATTATAAGATGGAACAAAGCATATACAGATAACATCAAAAACATCAAATTACACCAATGAAAAAAGCATCACATTAGCATTAATTTTTTTTGCACAATACTTACACCTTGTAAATGGGGAACATGATCCAGGTATATAATTCATATTTTATGCACTTATTCTAAAAAAGATTTCTTCAACATCTAATTCAATTACATATGCTCCTTAAACACATTTTCAGGAGATTTGTGATAATACTAGATTGTACAAATTTAATTATATTTATTTCATAGTATTAAAATGTTGTGTTAATATTATTTATTTATTCAACAAATTTGATTGATTTATACGAGTTGATTTTCTGTTACAATAAATTGATGAAATAATAGCTGCTTTAGCGGCTGCAATAGATATAAAAAAATTGAAAAAAATATTTCCCTTGATTCCATTCCAAGTAACGTAATAGAATTCAATGTTGCATCATCTTCAACTCTTCTCGGGATCAAGGAGTTTTTTGAGAAAAAGGTCATATCCTCCATGTTATGATTAGATTGACCAGGCTCAAAGCCAATGCCAAGGAACATTGAATCTTCATAAGGTCTTTCTGTCTAGGTGTAGGTTATCCGCATCTTTATAGACATGTCTATTTCACCAGCCTTTCTCCGAGATAGTGCCGGGATCTTCTATGTTCACCATCTGAGGTAGGGAGGAAAGGAAATTTATTCTATAAAAATAAAAAATCCTTAATTCTTTTGGAGAGAAGAAGTAATCAACCTTGGACTTTTGACAACCGAAAGAAAGGGGAAAGATGGAAAGATGTGCTCAAGCATACGAAGAAACTTTTTTAGATTTTGCTTTTCGTTATGGTAATGCAATGCAAGAGGTCTCAAAAATCAGGTTCCTTTTGATTGTGAACAGAAATTTTTTTATGTTATGTGAAATTGATGAAAACATGATATTTAAAGGTTGTGTTGTATCAAATCCCAAAGATAGTAAGTCTTTTCTTTTTTTTTCTTTTTTTTTTTGATTATGAGGGAAAGTCTTTTTCAAAGATTCTATATAAATTTTCAAAATAATAGATAGGAATACCCTAAATAGAGCCATTGTAACACCCATCAAACGAGTAGTTCCCTATTCGGGAGCTACTTTCAAATAGATTACTAATAATTTAAATATTTGTATTTAATATAGTGAGAGAGTCTCTCACTTTTATAGTAGAATAGATATGATTATTAT
Source organism: Quillaja saponaria (assembly GCA_029379385.1). NCBI lineage: Eukaryota > Viridiplantae > Streptophyta > Magnoliopsida > Fabales > Quillajaceae > Quillaja > Quillaja saponaria. The sequence continues at coordinate 8,749,208 of CM055618.1, forward strand.
TCTTTTTTACTATTAATTTTTTTCCCCAAATTATTTCCTAATTATTCTCAATTTCATGAATTAAAATTAAAAAAGAAACTATGAATTAAAAGAAATATTAAGAGTATAATATTTATTATTCAATATTGTTTTATTTGTTTAATTATATTAACAGAGTCAGATTTTATTATTAATTATAATTTTTTAATATCTAAGTCAGTGCTGATCGAAAATATATATTATATCATAAACACAATTCACATACTAAGGCATGTACACATAGACTATTATATGCACATATATAGAGAGAGAACAAATCTCATGGAAAGGTACGAAAGGATGCTGTTTTGGAACAAATCTTCCAAACGGTGTGGTTTTGTATATTCAACTGAGATTTTTCATTTTCTGTTTCACGACGTAATAAGAGTATGACATTGAAAAAATCCAGATAAGGTAAAGATCAAATTACATGATCTCTGTGGTGGGTTTAAAACAGAGAGGGACGTCAGCTTAGTAGTTTAAAAATACAAGTTTAGACAATGATATAGAAGCCTATGCCAATAGAGAGAAAGAGTAAGAGCAGTACAAAGTCAAGCAATATTTTTAAAATAAAACATAAAAAAAGAAAAGAAAAATAGAATAAGCAAATCTAAGCCGTTTGAGAAATTTGTCCCAACCGTGGTTTGTTTCTCTTTAGGGTTCTCCCCATGAGTTACTCTCCATAGGATCGGCTCTCATATATATAGCCCCCCCTTTTTATTTAAGCGGAAAAATACGCATGCACCTTATATTGAGTGTTGACAACAAATTCTATTTTCTTTTGACGGGCCAATCTCTAGCCAAACACTCTTTCATACATTTTCCCAAACGTACTTGGGTGGACAGATCCATACTTTCTATGAAGCAATCTCCAGCACCATTCCTTGCATCCATCCTCTGTCTTTTCCATGGGATTTGGAGGGAGGGAAAAGGAAGGTATCTCATTAGCTTGCACCGAAACTAATACAAGTGCAGTGATCACCATTTTCATCAACTGAATTTTTGTATACATAGCTAATTTACTTCAATTTGGAAAGAAATAATAATAACCAGAATATATATATAGAATATACTGAAGAGCTATTAATTAAGACATTTTGTATGTTATAATATTTAATTGGTTAAAGTCAAAGTCATGTCCCTTTGCCAATGTAAGGAGACATGATGGCTCTTTAGTTTTAGAAAGTCGTTCTTGATTTTTTAGGTTTAGAATAACTTTCAAGATTTTGGCACAATTGTGCACAATAGCATTCCTCCTAAGTAAATAATTGAATAGCAGTAGACTTTTTTTTTCTTTTTTTTTTTTTTTCTTTTTAAGATATTTAATTAGCTTAATTTTGGGTTACTTAGAATAACTTTAAGGAGAATTATAATTCAGTTCTAGAATGATTTTACTTGTTGAGCAAGTCCTTCATAGCAGATTTAACGTTATGCGTACTGTAAAATCATCCATTGAATAAACAATAAATAGGTACTTGTTATTTTTATCTCCGGTTTGTTAGTATTGCCCTAATCTTTGTATCCAGGGGAAGTCTCGTGGGCTCAACATGATCAACCCTTATTTTTGTTGCTTTTGTCCAACGTTTTTGGTATCAGAGCGTGAAATTGCTCCTATGGTGACACTTGACAAAGGTTGAGGCAATCATCTCATAATGTTGATAGCAGGGGTGAAAAGTCTGAGGCAAGGTGGCAGACACAAGATAAGAGGATAACCCGTGAACTCCATGAGATTTGCGACTTTGTCGAAGACCTGGGTGACATGCCATTTAATAGGGTTCGTAAAGATAGTGAGAACAACCGAGCAAGAGATGACACTCACAACCAACCAATCAACCGATGCAGTCTTGCAAATGATCGGTGGGCAACAATCCTATGATGACATTTATATAGTTGGTGAATTGTTCGAAAAATAATTCATCAACTGGTTAGTGAATATTGAATTTTAATTTGAGTACATGGAGATTCTTGAAAGTCATCGAGTCAGACTTGCATACTATAAACTAGAAGATGAGTTAGCAACTTAGTGGAATCGTCTACACTACCACAGAGCTAGAAATGTTCCCTTGTTCATATGATGATATATTATATTGAGTAGAGAGGAGAATTAATTTTAGTTTTGATAAACTAGAAAAGATTGTTACTGCCATTTCACAATTTTTTTTAACTTAGTTCACAAATGAGGATGTCAAGCTGATTATAAGAAATTTTCACGATGTGCAAATAGAAAATCTTCTAAGGGACTTGCTATGTTTGTCATCCGATTAGTGAAAATGACTATGCCTTACAAGAAGTTCAAGAATGTCTCGGAGATGAAGATAAAAAAAAAAAAAACTGTTGATACTAGTAGTCTTATAGAGAAAGGCTATTTTGGAAATTTTCAAGTTAAGCAGATGAATCAAGAATCCTAAGATCTACAATCTATAATAATTGAAGATATTGATTTCCTAAGAATTGAAGAATTTATTTTGAGTGAAACTTCAGGTACGGTGAACTCAATTAAATCATTGAAGATATTTGCAGTCAATGTTGGAACGATAATATTTTTGAAGATTGTACATGTAACATTTAACAAAATCACAAGATCTACACCGAATATTTATTCTCATAGAATGAGAAACTTCAAGCGATACTGTTCAACTCGAGGCCAAAATTTCTTTCACGTTTGGGGATCCTGACATATGACAAGAAATGGTGAGTAAATTGTGTCCCCTGAGAGAGAGGATCTACTATTTTTGTCCTATTAGCTTCACTGAAAATCAGACACACACATAAACAATACATTGATAAGATGATGATCAGGAAACAACCAAAACTGGGTGTCCAATAAATATTTAATCACGCATGACTAGTACTCTTATATTATCAAATGATTAAGAGGCATACATGCATTATTATTGATATGGAGCATTGCCTATACATGAACCTTATGGGGTCCAATTATTCAAGTTATACATTAATTGCATATGAATACTCCATAACGTGACCTCCTTATATATATATATATATACATATATATATATATCAAGCTTTGATTAGGTGTGCATCAATATCTTGCACAACATAAATGGCAAACTGGAGGTATTTGTTTGGATCCGGGATAGAATCATTTTTCTTCTCATATTCCACTGTTATTTTCACCAATCCACCCCCACTGCTTGTCTTTGGTGTAACTTTGTAACTAATTTTATAATTCTTATACGAGTTCAGTGTTAGAAATGTGGTGGGCACTCACATACTCAAACACACATTTAGACATTTAGAGAGGAAAGATAAAATTATAATGAAAACTTTAATAACTCAGTTCTAAACCAATATAAGTAGTGATGCCACTTAGGGTAGACCCAAATATTATAAGACTCAATATAACATATTTATACTAATACTAATTCACTAACTTGTAACGTTCTACTAACTAATAACTCATCACTAATAAGGATTAAACACTCATTACTAGCAATGAAACTCCTACTAATACAATTCATTATAATTTCATAACTCATCACTAATACACAATTAACTACTAGTTCATATCACTAATTATTTTATTTATTATCCTAGGATTTGGAAATACCTAAAGACCAATTTTGAATTACAATTTCAACACTCTCCCTTAATTTGAAATTTTCTTCTTTAATGTTTTTGATTCTTGTATGGAGTATTCATATCATGTTGATCTCGTAAAATTATCTTCAAAATTGCCCAATAATTGCCAATAACCAAATTTGCAATTTTTCTTCCTTCCTCGAGTAGCTATGCAACTTACTAATTTATTTCTTGATCTTAACCATCAGCTAACTTTGCAATAGTTACATCAAGTTTTTCCTAATTCACTTCCTTCAAAGAATTTGCTGTTTTCTTTCACAAATCTATAGTAATTTTGCCTAAAGACCTTCAACAACTAAATTCTCTCCATCACTAGAACACTTTTTTTTTTTTTTTCTCCTTTTCCTCTCATTTAAGCTAGGCCATTGCTTATTAATTTTTATTTCACACACCAATATTCTCTTCCACCCCAAAAACATTCTCATCATTTTCTTTTTCTCTCACATGAGCCCTCCATACCACATTCATTCATAATCACTCATTTTACTCATAAGTATTATACTTCATCAAGGGTTACGCATCCAGTGTCTTCTTCATGCTCAAATGATAAGTCTCTATCCATGGATAACCTCACATTATCCGACTTCAATCGTGAGCTACACCTGCGTCTTATTCTCCATAGCTAACATCCTAACAGAACCATCAGCTCTGATATCACTTTGTTAGAATGTGTAATTAGCACATATTACCACTTTGTTAGAATGTGGTGGGTGCTCATATACTTAAATACACATTTAGACATTTAGAGATGAAAAAAAAAAAAATTTGTTAGAGAATTACTTATTTCATAACCAATATAAATAGTGATGCCACTTGGGGTAGACCCAAATATTACAAGACTCAATATAACATATTTATACTAATAATACTAACTCACTAACTTGTAACTCTCTACTAACTAATAACTCACCACTAATAAGGATTAAACACCCATTACTAGCAATGAAGCTCCTACTAATACAATTCATTACAATTTCATAACTTATCACTAACACACAATTAACTACTAATTCATATCACTAATTATTTTATTTATTATCCTAGGATTTGGAAATACCAAAAGGCCAATTTTGATTTATAATTTCAACATCCAGAACATTGCCTTCCACTGCAGTTAAACTTACTGTCTTGTTTTCTTCATCCACCACGACTCTCTCCTTGAATACCTCAAGGTTCGCTTCTGCAATCCACCAAGTCACCCTCAAAATTAATAATTCACTTTTTTGAAATTTATCAAAAGTTCGTATAAATTTATCGATGTGTTAGAAAGTTTGTACATATAATATATTGTCTCTCTAATAAAAAAATCTCAAATTTGTTGGGTCGGCTAAATAAACTTTTTCCTTCTATTCAATTTTAGTTTCAACCAAAACAATAATATCATTCTTAATTACTTATTCTCATGTAATTCTCAATCACTCTTTAGTTTTTTGACCCTTCTGACTGAACCAATTTACATCTCCTAACTAAAACATTAACCGTCCTATATTATATGTAGAGTATATACTTACTAATAATGATAAAGCAAATATATTGAAAGTAAAATGCTTGTTTGGAATGGTATCGCCATATATCTATATATATATATATATATATTCATACCTATAGTATATTTCCAGAACCTGACAGAGCCGAAAGTCTCCCAATCACCTTCACGCACCTCGACTGAGTGTACTTTGTCTGAAGAAGCATTGGGAACGATGTGGTTTTGGCTCTTGAGATGGTTGTAGAACTTTTCAACAGGTGTTTTGATTTCTATTTCTGCCTCAAGCTTACCGACTAAAGACATATTTTCAGGTGGTATAGGATAGCTCAAGTTAACTAAAAATGTGATGGCTTATTTAGCTTCTTGTAACAATATTGCTAGTGAAGTGCAATGCCACTTTTCCAAATCTGTCAACGACCACCACAAAAATGTTAGGCTTATCACCTCGATAGGTGTAACATTTGTGTGATCCACCTTGTTGGTAGTTGTCAGATTAATTCGTAAAATGCTATGCTATAAGAAGGTTTTGTGGTGTAGTTCTTATAATAGTGTTTGGTATAGAAAAAAGAAAAATTGTACATAGTATTACGTTTGTCTTCTAACAATTATTGGGATTCTCATGACTCGTAATACTGTATCATCTTCTTTTAATTTTAAGCTTTATCCCAGTTTCATTGCGGTGTTAAAAATGTGTTCTATTTTAATAGTTTGAAGGGAGAGCAAAAGAGAGTATAAAAAAAGTTCATCTTCTTAAGTAAGCTCCAGTTATGTGTTAGGTTGCAAAGCTAACCAACTTTCCTTTTTTCTCTTGGCGTAGTTTTAGACTTTGTGCTATGGTGCACCTGTTTTCAAAATAACCGTTCATATCGTATGATGTTTACATCTTAATGTGCGCTTTTCACTTGATTCTGGCCATGGCCACCACTGATCCTTATCAGCCTTCGATATGGGTCCTCGAGAATAAGAAGAAGAGGATGTTGTTGTCCTCGGAAGGTGAAGAAGTTGCGATGGAGATGACTGATACTCATCAGGTGATAAGAACCAGAATTTTAGCCCAACAAGGAGAGAATCAAATGTACTGCTATTTGGATTTGATTACCTGAGCTTCCAATTGAGTACTTTCAATGTAATTCTTTAATTGAAGTTGTTGGTCAAATTACGAAGATCTTGAAGGTGAATAAAACAAATTTAGGACTTTGAAAGGGGTAAGTTTTTTAGAATTTGCATTGAGATAGAACCTGATAAGCTTTTGTTTGGGTCTTAACTGATTAGAAGGGGTGGTTACGTCTTATGGGTATTTTCTTATTGCATTATGTTTCTAGCTTTCTATTTCTAATCTTAATGTTTTGGAACACCTGGCAAGGTTATTATAGCCAGCTCAATTAGCACAACTTCATCGGATACATAGGAGCTGTTGCTTGTATTCCTTTTCTTATGCGAATTGATATTAGAATCTTTTCCCAATATCTTCTTCTTCGTATTCTCTTATCTCTGAATTCTCTGATAAACCATCCAGAATTGTTAAGCTCTAACAATTTGGTATTAGTGCTCTCGATCTTGGCCAACATGGTTAACCCTAATAACCAAGTTTTACAGCAACTGTTTAACCAACAATTGGAGGAACACCAAAGGTTGAGTGAGTATATAATTGCGATGGATGGAAGGATGATGAACATAGAAACACAGCTGAGCCAATTGAATAAGAGACTCACTGGGTATGATCGAATGCAGGAGGGAGTTCAGAATTTGAATTGGAGAATGGAAGAATTGTTCAATCGAATTCCACTTCATAGCCTACCCGTAAACCCACTACCCAGAAATGCCAACCAAATTCATCAAAGAGAAGAACAAGCTCAGGCTCGGAATGAAGCTTTCCACAAGGCTGATGAGTAGAGAAAAAACCCATTGGAACCTCATTTGGAGGAGGTCTATAATCTGTTCTCACGATTGCTTAGAATAGATCTCTCCTAATTTGATGGGAAAAACTTCTCTGATTTTCACTATAAAATTGAACAATTCTTCGAAGTTGACAAAACCAGACCAAGCAAAGGTACGACTGACTTCCATTAACATGTAAGGAAGAGCTTTGTAGTGGCATAAAGCCTACATGATGGCAGTACCTGGAGGAAGGGTGTTGTGGAGAAACTACATTGCAGATATAGCTCAGAGATTTGGCAAGTCTGTTGAAGGGGATCCATTGTTCAAATTAGCCAAGCTCAAGCAACTGGGATCTGTCCAAGAGTAGCAGGACCAATTTGAGCATTTACTAAACCAGGCAACATTACCAGAATTTCGGGCTATTAGTTTGTTTCTAAGTGGATTGAATGAAGAGATAGAAAATGTTGTGAGGTGTTTTGAACCTCAAACCTTGATTAAAACTATGAACCTGGAAAAATCCTATGAGACTACATTTAAGGCTTTGAATAAGCAACATAGCTTCCACCCCAAACAGTATAACCCGTTACCAATTTCCAAACTCCCACCCTTGTTACCTACTTCTACACAGTACACTGTAGGGGGTTCTAGTCATTCTGGACACCCTCAGCAGAACCACATCAAGCCACTATATCAAACTGCTCCTAAAACTAATACCATAGTAAAGCCTATCAAGAGTTTATCTCGAAGGGAATGGGAAGATAAAAGGGCTAAAGGGTTATGTTATAGATGTGATGAGAAATACACCCCAGGCCATATGTGTAAGAAGGGTCAATTATTTCAAGTTTTGATTGACTTTGATGTTAAGGAGGAGGAAGGAGTAACTAAGTCTAGTGACTTGATTAGTTGGGAGGACACGGGAATGATTGAAGTAAAGGAGGACAAGGCCAAGGGGGCTGTGATATGTGATCCCATTATATCCCTTCATGCAATGTGTGGAATAGGACATTGCAAAAATCTAAAATTGCAAGGGTTGATTAAAAACAACCAGTGATTATGCTTTTGGACACTAGAAGCACTCACAATTTTATAAATACCACTACTGTTAGACAGTTAGGCTATAAGCTGCAACCCATGGCAAAGATGAAGGTGATGGTGGCAAATAGAGAAGCCATTAGTGCCTAGGCCAGGGGTATGGGTCTTAAGTGGCAGATTCAAGATGAAGGGTTTACAAATGATTTCATTGTGATGCCTCTGGGTGGTTGTGATGCTGTAATGGGAATGTAGTAGTTTGCTACACAAGAAAAGATATTATGGGACTATGACAAGGGGCAATTACATTTCCAGAGAGATGACAATACAAGAAGTTTTAGGAAAGATGATGGTAGGGAAGAAAATGTCCAAGTTGCTACAGGGACTTTCACTTGCAGTAATAACTCAAGTTTGCAATTCTCAGGACATAGACCACCTGAACCTGTACTCCTTAATGGCTAGTTGCAATAGGGAGCAAAACCCTAAAGATTCAACCATGCACTTGCAGTTGTAGTCTCTACTGTCTGAGTTCCAAGACATTTTTGCTTAACCTACAGGTTTACCACCTGCAAGACCCCATGATCACAAGATTAACCTAAAGGATGAGAACCAGGCAGTCCAAATTAGACTTTATAGGTATCTAGTGATTCAAAAGGATGAAATTTAAAAGCAGATTGATGGCATGTTGAAGTCTGAAGTTATAAGGAATAATAATAGCTCCTTTTCCTTTCCATTTGTCATGGCTAAGAAGAAGGATAGGGCTTGGAAGTTGTGTATAGACTATAAACAACTTAATCAACGTACCATGAAGGATAATTTCCCATTCTTGTAGTGGAGGAGTTGATTGACGAGCTACATAGAGCTGTTGTCTTTACCAAGCTTGACTTAAGGTCTGGCTATCATCAAATTAAGATGCATCCACAAGATATTCACAAAACTGCTTTTAGGTCACACAGTTGCCATTATGAGTTTTTTGTACATGCCATTGGATTACTAATGCCCTTTCAACTTTTCAAAGTTTAATGAATGAGGTCTTCGGAAAGTACTTGAGAAAATTTGTGCTTGTCTTCTTTGATGACATCTTGATATATAATCAGGATTGGGCTACAAATCTAAAGCATTTGATAACTACTTTCTTACTTTTGAGAAAACACCAGTTGTATGTTAAAAAGAGTAAATGCTCTTTTAGGATATAAAAGGTAATGTATCTTGGGCGCATCATTTCTTAAAATGGAGTGGCTATGGATGGGAAGAAAGTAGAAAGCATAATAACTTGGTATACTCTTCAAAATGTTAAGGAACTAAGGGGTTTTTTGGGCTTGACAGGCTATTACAAAAGGTTCATCTTGAACTATGGTAGAATAACTAAGCTTTTAACAAATCTGTTGGGCAAGGATAAGTTTGGATGGAATCCTCAAACGCAGGAAGCATTTGAGACCTTGAAAGCAACTATGTGTGCAACACCTGTTTTGGCTATGCTAGACTTTAATCAATCTTTTTGCATTGAGACTGATGCTTCAGGCTAGGGTATAGGGGCAGTATTGATTCAAAATGGGAGGGCTTTAGCTTATATTAGTAAGGTTTTGTCACCTAAACACCAGCAATTGCCAGTGTATGAAAAGGAAATGCTAGCTATAGTGTTTTCTGTCAAGAAATGGAATTCCTATCTATTTGGTAGGCATTTCATCATTAAGACAGACCACCATAGCCTAAAGTACCTATTATAACAAAAGATCACCACTCCAGCCCAACAAGAGTGGTTAGCCAAAATGATGGGCTATGATTATAAGGTGAAGTACAAAAAGAGAAACATAAATAAAGTTGCAGATGCCTTGTCTAAAAGACTTGGAGGTAAAATAACAGAAGAAGCAATAGTCATGGCAGTCAGTGGTACTATTACTGAGCTACTGTAACTGGTATAGTAGACTTGGAAGCAAAATCTCCAACTACAGAAAGTTATTGAAGATAAGGAACAATGAGGGTCTAAATATCCAAAGTTTTCTTGGGAAAGCAATAGCTTAGATGGAGGGGGAAACTAGTAGTGGGATCTGATCTGAACCTCAAGAAAGACTTGTTAAGATATTTTCATGATAGTGCCTTACCTAGTCACTCAGGGTATTAAACGACTTTGAGTAGGCTGTAGGTTGTGTTTTGGTGAAAAGGTATGAGAAAAGACATCAAGGAGCACTTGAGGAAATGTGTGATATGCTAGAAATCAAAATATGCACTTGCTGCCACTCCTAGACTGCTGCAACCATTGCCTCTCCCAAAGATTATATGGAATAGTATTGCCATGGACTTTATTGAAGGACTTCCAAAGTTCCAAGATAAGGAGGTTATCTAGGTGGTCATTGATAGGCTTAGTAAATATGCACACGTTGTCCCCATTTCTCACCTTTACACTACCATTATTGTGGCTCAGCTTTTCCTTAATAACATTTTTTAACTCTATGGTCTGTTGGAGTCTATTGTGTCTGATAGGGATAAGGTATTTGTGAGTAAATTTTGGAGAGAACTGATGTCCAAGATAGGTGTGAAGCTCAAGATGTCTACAGTCCATCATCTTCAAACTGATGGTCAATCAGAGGTTCTTAATAGGTGCTTGGAGATATACTTAAGGTGCATGACTGCTGATAAACCCAATGATTAAGTCAACTGGTTACCATTGGCAGAATACTAGTACAATAGAAACTATCATTCTGCCATACATACCACCCCTTATGAAGTGGTTTATGGACAACCTCCACCTTTGCATTTGCCTTATATTCCAGGGGTTGCAGTGAATGAAGCAGTGGACAGGTCTCTTATTACTTGAGAGTCCACTTTAAGGCTTTTGAAATATCACTTAGTGAGATCTCAGAGTAGAATGAAAGCTCAGGTTGACAAGCACAGGGAAAGAGAGGAACATGCTTGGGTGTACTTGAAATTGCAACCTTATAGGCAACTGTCAGTAGCTAGGAAGTCATTCTACAAGTTGGCTTACAGATATTTTGGGCCTTATCAAATGATAAAGTGGGTTGGCAAAGCGGCATCAAGTGATAAAGTGGGTTGGCAAAGTGGCTTACCAGTTAGCACTACTAAGCTCTACCAAGATTCACTCTACCTTCCACATCTCTCAACTAAAACAGTATGTGAGGAATTTGCCAGTACAAACAGAGTTACCTGAATTTAATGAGGAAGACATTATGATTCTTCAACCCCAAGCCATCATAGACAGAAGGTTTATAAAGAGGCATAACAGAGCTGTATCACAGGTTTTAGTCTAGTGGACTCACTCATTCCCAAAAGATACAACTTGGGAGGATTATGTTAGCTTCTCTCACAGATTTCTAGAGTTTGTCCAAACACTTGAGGACAAGTGTTATTTGTCTAAGGGGTACTTATTAGGGTCTTAACTGATTAGAAGGGGTGATTATGTCTTAAGGGTATTTTCTTATTCCATTCTAGCTTAACAATTTGGGACACCTGGCAAGGTTGTTACAGCCAGCAGCTCCATCGAATATATAGGAGCTGTTGCTTGTATTTCATTTCTTATGCGGATTGATATTAGAATATTTTCCCAATCTTTTCTTTTTCTTTTCTTATCTTTGAATTCTCTGATAACCAGCAAAATTGTTAAGCTCTAATAGCTTTTGGTTCCTAAAATTAAAATTGGCAAGCGATGGAGATAAGTTAAATATGAGGATTTCAATATGATTTGTTTTCGTTGTGGTGTTTTTGGCCATAATAAGGAACATGTCCAGCTAATGTTGAGGTGAATAATATGGGCAATGGGGGTTCTGATGATTCGGGTTGTCCTCATGATATGAATGGTGATAATACTTCTGAACCTAGAGGTATGAGTATGGTTAAGACTGATTATGGGCCCTACATGCTAGTTTTTCAAAGAGGAAGGAGACCAAAAATTATCAAACAAAATATGGAACAGAAGTCTAGGGTTTTTGAAGGGATGAGTTTTAACCCTCAGCTTTACAGGGTGTTCAAGAGACTGGAATTCTTGGCTCCAGATTTGGAGTTTGGAAACTGAGGTTATTAATACCATTCTTGTTGAACAGCAGGAGGCAAGAGAGCCTGTTGTACAATCTGATTTAGTAAGGCAGAAATTGCTTTCTAAACAAGTCAGATCTCTTAAGGCCAAAGTCAAGGTTTTGTCTGTAGAAAGGGGCTTGTAGTGGTGCAAGCAATTAGAGAAAGGTTGTCCTTGCCAAAGGAAGTATTACTGGAGTTCATAAAGGCAAATCTCGAATTACTGGAAAGGTTTATTCTCTAGTTACGAAGCCTTTGAAAGTTTTTGACAATAAGCAAGAGGTTGCTAAAGCTGGTCAGAGTTTCATTTTTGGTAATTCAACTGAGTCTATCCATAAGAATATTCTTTTGACTAATGAAAAGTTATAAGGCTCTGGTAAACTAGTCTTAATGGATATTTTAAATACTTCAAGTAGTAGAAGAGCTGGGAGTTTAGTGCTTGATTAACCTAAGCCTCCTGATCCTGGTTTACACTCTGCTGATACCTCATATATGGTAGAAATGGTTCCTAAATCTGCTGTGACTTATTTGGATCATAATTTTGTTGGTAAATACAATATGATGGGTGTTGGCACTCAGGGTCTCAATCTTGATGTGGTTATTAGCCCAGTTTGATTTCGTTCCCAATCAATTAGTATATTTATTGTTTAAGATACTTATTTAGAATGTTAGAGAAGCTGAGAGTTAGTCATTCATGAATTTTGTCTTTGACTTTTTTAGAAACCATAAAACTACTATTGTTATTCTAGTTGAAACTAGAATTAATACTAGAAAGGCTAAATGTCTTATTGAGAAGTTGGCTCTCCCAGCATTATAGAATTGATGCACAGGGTTTTAGTGGAGGTATTTGGCTTTTGTGGCAGGATAATTATGTTCAAGTGAAATTTGTTACTTCTTATACTCACAATATTAAAGTTGTTGTTGGTAATCATAAGGGTTCGAATTGGATGTTGGCTACAGTGTATGCTAGTCCTACTTATTCTAAAAGGACTGAGTCTGGAGTTTCAAGAATTCTTAATTTGATGTCTGGGATTTACCTTGGCTGTTAGTTGGAGATTTTAATGATATTCTTTCTTTTCCAAAGACTTCTAATCTAAATACTTAGCATATTGGCAGTGCTAGATTCTGCAATTTGTTTAACGAAAATAAGCTTATTGATTTGGGATTGTTTGGACTCAAATTCACTTGCAGTAATATGAGACATGGTGATGGCTTAATTTTATAAAAGGTTGGATAGAGGTCTTTGCAACATTGATTGGCGGCACATTTTTCCTAAATTTATGGTTTAGCATCTTCCTAGAACAAGGTCTGACCATTGTCCAATTCTAGTTAATTTGGAAGGTATGCCTCTTCCTGCTCATAATTTAAGGCCTTTTAGATTTTAGGCTGCATGGTCTATCATGATAAGTTTTCTTTTTTGGCTAAACACTTTCGAGTTTGTAATATAGATAGTATGCCTACTTTGCTCGCTGATTTTTCTACTACTTTGATGCATTGGAATAAATAAGTCTGTGACAATATTCATAAGATAAAGAGGAACTTGCTAGAATTAAAGGCACCCAAATTTCGTTGTGTCAAAGCTATAATCCTCTCCTAATTAATCTTGAGTGCAAGTTACTGTAGCAATTTAATGAAGTTCTTGCTCAAGAGAAAATGTTATGGATTCAGAAATTTAGAGAAAAGTGGGTTACGCTTGGTGATAGAAACACTAGCTATTTTCATACTAGTATTCTGGTTAGAAGATATAGAAATAAAATTAAGACTCTTGAAGATGCTGAGGATATTTGGGTGGAGAATCCTAACTTTTCAAAAACTCTTCTTGTGAATTTTTTCAAATATCTTTATGAAGTCTCTGATAATAACTATTCCTTTACGGACTACCCTTTTATGTGCTCCTTTCCTTGCTTCTCTACTGTAGAGTTAAGAAGGTTTAGACAGTATATTTCTCAAGGTGAAATTAGAGGAGTTATATTTTCAAGTGGGGCTTTTAAAGTTCTTGGCAGTGATGGGTTTTAAGCTATTTTTTATCATCAATGTTGGGATATTATTTAGTCTCATGTTGCTAGTATGATTCAGAATTTCTTTCAGTCAGGTATTCTCCCTGATGAGATAAACACAACTCTAATCACACTCATCCCTAAAGTTGATATTCCAGAATATATGTAGCACTTTAAACCTATTGATTTATGTAATATAAATTATAAGATTAAAAAGGGCTCACCTGGTGCACAAAGTGCTCCTGGCTATTGTGGGTAGGGGCAGGGTGGGCACACATAAAAGAAGGAGATTCTGCATGCTTTTTCTGGTGGGCAAACTAGTGATAATATCATTATATTGTAGGAGATTCTGCATGCTTTTAAGCAAATAAAAGAAGGAGTTGGGGTACTATTTGGAAGATTGATATTGGGAAGGCTTATGATAGAATTAAATGGGGTTCCATTCAGGACATTCTAACTGAAACAGGTCTGCCCCAGGACTGGATTGAGCTTATTATGAAGTGTGTCTGTACTGTTTACAAATCAATTCTCTGGACTGGGGAGAGAACTGAGATGTTTCACGCTCATAAAGGTCTCAGGCATTGTTTGTGCTTTGTATGGAAAATCTAGGACATCTAATTAGTGATGCTATGTTGATGGTATTTGGAAGACTGTCCAGATATCAAGAGGTGGCCTTCTTTCCCATATTTTCTTTGTTGATGATTTGATGCTTTTTTTCCAAGGCTTCTGTGGACCAGATTTTTGCTGTTTAGGACTGTCTTCAGCACTTTTAAAAGCTTTCTGGTTTGAATATTAGTTCTACCAAGTCTAGAATTATAATTTCTTCTAATACTCAGTCTTCATTTAAGGATGCTATTATTCAAATGGCTAAGATTGCAAGAGTTAGACAACTACCTTGGGGTGCCTTTGCTTCACTTTAAAGTTACAAAAAGTAGTTATAAGGAGGTTTATAATAAAGTTTAAAGGAAGATGGCTAGTTGGAAAATGAAACAACTTTCTTTGGGAGGAAGAACTATTCTTACCAAGCTTCCTCTTCTGCCATTCCTAACTATACTATGTAGACCACCATTCTTCTTGTTGTTGTTTGTGATCAAATTGATAGAATGCGGAGAAATTTTCTATGGGGGGACTCTGCTAAGCATCATAAGATGCATTTGGTAAATTAGGACCAAGTCTGTATTCCTAAGGAGCTTGAGGGTTTAGGCTTAAAAAAGATGAAACTAATCTGGTTCTTCTTGCTAAGCTTGGTTGGAGGCTTTATATTGAGGAAAAAGCTTTATAGGCTCAAGTTCTTAAAAGTAAATATTTCAAGAATGAGAGTTTGTAGGATGTCACTACTAAACCTTATCGCTTTTATACGTGGAAGAATTTGGTAAAAAGGGTATATTTCCTTAAAGAATAAACCAGATGGAGATTAGGGAAGGGGGAACAGATCAAGTTTTGGACTGATTGTTAGTGTAAGAATTATGCTCTGTACAAGAAGGCTATAACTGATATTCCTGTAGAGTTCTTTAATCTTTCTGTTGCTGACTATCTATTTGATAGAAAGATTAATATTGATATTGTAGATTGTTTCCCTTCCTAATGATACCTTGTGTAGGATCTCCTCTTTTCCTATTAATACCTATCAAAATTATGGAGATAGGAGGATTTGGAGTCTCACTTCAAATGGGGAGTTTTCTACTTCTTTAGGGAGGGACTTAATCATTTCAAGGAGGGTTAGCTCTGTTAATCTTAAACTTTGGAAATGCTATTGGAGTATTGCCACCTTACCTAGAGTTGAATATGTTATGTGGTTGTTGTGCCATTAGAATCTTTTAACTAATCATATGCTATATATTAGGCATATAACTGCTTCTTTGAACTTTGAGATTTGTTATTTTCCTTTGGAGAGATGCTGTCATGTCATGAGTGACTGTGAGACTTTGGGATTTAATTCCTGCTGATTTGAAAGCAATTTTTTCTGGCTTGGATTTCAACGATTGTTTGCTTCTTAATATCTCTACTTGTAGGGTCTGGGGAACACTTGCTATCCTTTAGCCTTTTGTGTTTGCTCTAATCTGTTGGAAGTTATGGGGTTGGAGGAATAAATTCCTCCTTAAGGAAGGTTCTATTCTTCCTTTTCTCGCTGTTACTGTCATCATCAAGAAATGTGAGGCAATATGGGTTTCTCTGCATCATGATGTTTTTAAGCCTATCAAACATGAGATTTTGATTTTCTTACAATTCCCAGCTAAGGGTTGATTAAGCTGAATACTGACCGAGAACAATAGTTTATCTACTAGCTGTGTTGGTCTCTTCAGAAATAATATGGGTGAGTGACTTGCTGACTTTGTAGCTAATCTAGGGCAGGGGTCTAATATTAAAGCTAAGCTCTTTAGTATTTTGTATAGCCTTAATTTGGCTTGGCAGATGAACATCAAGAAGTTGCACGTTGAAGGCTGACTCTACTGTTGCTATTAAGTTAATTGCTTGTGCTAAGGACTTATGTCACCCTATATTCTCTGTTTTACAAGGGTGTAAGGATCTGCTTCAAAGGGACAGGGAAGTTAGAATTGCCCATGTCTATAGGGTGGGGAACTTTGTTTCTGATAAGTTAGCTAAGTTTGGGGCTCCTTAGGCTTTGGAGTACATTCCTTTGTCAGGCCTCCTAAAGGGTTTGGTGCTATTCTTGACCAAGATATTATTGGAGTTCTAGACCTCGTAGTGTTCCTTTGTAATTTCCTACTGTTTTTGGGCTTTGCCCCTTTTCCTTACAACAATAAGAAAAGAAAAAAAAAAAAAAAAAAAAAAAAAAGAGAATATATTGAAAAGAAGAGACAAGGTTGAGAGTAGGAAGAAAAATAAAACTTATCATTTGTCTTATTGGGGAGTTCAAAAAGATGAAGAGAGAATAGAGAAGAGAGTAAAGGATAAGTTATGTTTTTTGTGTTGGAGTTGAGGAAAAATAAAAAGAGGTCAAATAATATTATATAATTTTATGATTATTCTCTTAAAATATTTATTTGAGCATTGTAATAATTAATAAAAAGAATATGGGTATATTATTTACTAACATACAAAAATTATAATGTATATTTCATTCTCTAAATCCTCACAAATTATAAAAATTTAAAAAGTTGACTTTTGAAGAGAAAAAAAAAAATAAAAAATAAAAAAACTGCAAAACCAAGAATTTGGTACTATACCCTATCCTCTCTTCTTTTTTTTTTTTTTTTTTTGCTTCTCTCTATCAATTCTCCTCCATCCAAATGAGACATTAGAGTAAATTATTCTAGCCCTTTTCGGATTATGCTGAAATTACAAATACCTCCCTTCTATTTAAAAAGTTACACATACATTTTCTGAAGTTTGAAAACAAGTTACAATTTAACACAAACTCTAAAATATTAATTTAAATACTTAAATTATGCTTTTTGTGTATTATATGAAGACATGTCTAATCTTAACTTCTTTATTAATTTAGTGATGGCATAGTCTTATTCAACTTAAAAATAAGATAAACATAAAAATCAAATGAATAATCATTCATGTAATAGTAATTTAACTAAAATATGAACATAAAAATACTTTCTAGATTTGACCAAAAGCTAGTTAGAACTTTAAAAAAATTACTTAATTTCTAGTTTTATTTTTACCATCATTATAGATGTAATTATTATTTTAAATTTTATTTATCCTTATTGTTAGTTCAATAATATCATGACATCATTAAATTAGTTTATAAGGTTAAAATTAAATATATTTCTTATCTTTATAAGGGTAGTTCTGATATTTTTTTTTTATTTTTTTTTTCAGAGTTTGAGCTTAAATTTTATTAATATTTTCCCAAATTTTTTGAAAAGTTTGTGTAAATTTTAAAAATATAGGAAAATTAAGTTCTATAAAATCATAATACATTGAATTTTGAGGCATTACAAATGGCAATCCTCTTTCAAAAATCTCTATAAAACAGACTTGCGATTTCATATCCATATTCATCAATGATTGTCTAAATGAGATTATCATGATTAAAATAAAATTAAATTAAAAATTAAAAAAAAAAAAAAAAAAGTTGATGCAAGAGGCAAAATGGGGCATGGTGCTAATCAATACTATTCCATTTATTTTTTTCTTATTTCCATATGGTTGAGTAACTGATCTATACTTAGTGATCAGTATTACAAGATAGGTCTAACAATCGCAATGACAATAATGTTTCCGACTTCGGACTTTGCATTCTCCTCCTCCACAGCTTCCTCGGCACTTGAGGTTGCACTCAGCATCATTTTTTCCAGGAATACAGCCTGGATCATGATAATCCCAACAACAATTCATTCATCAACTTCCTTCAGCCCTGCAATTTTTATTTTTATTGTAACAATTAATTATAACAACTTTGAAAAAGAAAAAGAAAAAATACTAAGCTATCTTCTTTGTTATTCAATATATATATATGTCAATAAAATATTTGATGGTGAGCTATTCGTTTAATGACATCCAAAGAGTTATAGATTTGATCATGTTCAAATCATTTTCTTCGAATTCATTTAATATCATATAATATGATAAAATTAATATAAAAAAATAATTGTAAGCGTTAAAGAACTAATTATGCTTCATAGGTTTAAGTCCACTATTTTTTCCACATGGAATCGAATTAAGAAAAAAAAAACTATTAACTCAAAAGATATATAGAAAGGGAAAAAAAATAACATACCAGATGATAGGATGAATTTGCAATTGAATTCAAAATTAATTCAGAAAGGGAAAAACTAATACAAGAAGATGATGAAGAAAACAGTTGTATATATAATTGTTTTAATGTAGCAATGTTTTGTCCCTTTTATTAAACTTTATTTTATGCTTCTATGTGTTGCATTAAATTAGCACTTATAAATTTTTAAAAGTCTGGATCACTTTGTACATGTAAAACGTATTATTCAAAAATCATATAATGTTAAACTTAACTTTAAAATTTTAAATAAATCTGATGAGATCTTCTTACAAACCAATAAAAGACAAATTTTAGCAAAGCTCCAAACTAAGACAATGTAATTTGTTCTCGAATATGACATAGATTTCACTCCAAAAAAAAGAAAAAAAAAAGAGGACAATTCTATTATATAGACTATATTGTATCAAACCAGATCAGAACATAACAAATATACAGAATCTCATACATGAATTTAGAACACATTAACAATAAGATTTGCGTACTTTATTGAACCATAGCAATGGATATATAGAATCTCAGCCAAGCACGCCTCAGTAAATACTTCACACAACGAAGTCTTCCTCTTCGTACTCTCTGTAGTTTGTGACAGCTCTTAATAGGGCAAGATGCTTTAAGAGAGGAGAGGAGACCTAGCTGTTTAATGTCAGATAAAACTCTAAGAGTCCTCCCATTAAAGACTCCTAAAGTCACTCAACCTACACTTACTGTCAATCCACATCTAAACAGATAAGAAGTGTGCTTAAGTCCTATCTCAATTGATCACATAAACTATATAAGCTTTTACCAGCATGTCTTAAATAGACCAAACCTTAAACTTGTTTTATATTAAAACAAAACCATACAATTAATGACAGCCCATATATGAAATTTCTAACATTCTCCCACCTGGGCAACATTAATTGTAACTTTAAAAATGTTGAAAAAAATAATTTTGGAAAACGAATCTCAGGTAAGGTATAACTTTTATGTAGCCACAATTTTAAAAAGAAAAACTTTGGTCCTGACACGTATATCAAACAATCCAGCCCAATTAGGTTATTAACATCAAATCATGGTAATCATTGTGCCATTTAAGTGACACAAGACCAATCCATGGTTACAAATATCAACAACATAATTTGCAATGGATCTAGATATGGTAGTGTAGCAAGAAAATAGCATCTAAATGTGATCAACATATACTATTTTTATTGTTGGTGCTCAAAGTGATTTCAATAAAACTAGATGCTTTCCAAAACACTAGAAATCACTTAAGCTTAATTTTAAGCTTGTATGTCTTAACAACTATCTCAAGATATCCAATTCATGTCATTTGAGACATACCTCTGAATTAACAAAACCATCACACTTAAGACAAACACAAAGTCTTAAGATTCTAATGCAATGATATGTCATAAATAACCATATGTGCATATACAATATCAATAATATCATAATAAAAATAACTATTATTTTCATTAATAAAATGTACCAACCAACAAGGATGTAAACAAACATAAAATAGTATATATAACATGCTAGCTAGTTTGAATAAAACAACACAAACTCTCACTAACCAAAAACATCAAAGGACTCCACAATACTCATATTATCAACATGACTTTTGAAAACTCTAGTTCTAAGTCCTTTAGTTAAAGGATCTACTAACATTTTTTTTGTTTCAATATATTCAAACACAATGTCTCCCTTTTTCACTAAATCCATGGTAGCTAGATACTTAATATTAATAGCTTTCGATGTACTAGAGTTATTGTTATTCTTTGAAAAGAACACATTAGAACTGTTGTCACAGTAAATTTTAAGAGGTCTAAATATCGAATCAACCACACCAAGATCGGTTATCATGTTCTTCAACCATATACCTTGTGTCGATGCTCTATAACAAGCAATAAACACGGCTTGCATAGTGGAAGAAGCAGTAATTGTCGGTTTAGAACTTTTCCAAGATACGGCTCTCCTAGCTAGCATGAAAATGTATCCTGATGTAGATTTTAGATTATTCTTACAACCAGCAAAGTCAAAATCAAAATAATCAATTAACTCAAGGTGATCAACCTTTTTATACACCAGTATAAAGCCTTTGGTCCTCTGCAAATACCTCATAACTTTCTTCATAGCAGCCTAATATTCTGGTCCTAGGTTTGACTAATATCTACCAAGAACTCCCACTGTAAAAGCAATGTCAAGTCTAGTGTAAACCTGAGCATACAACAAGCTTCCAATTGTGCTAGTATAAGGCACATTCTTCATGAACTCCCTCTGAAAATCATTAACGAAACACTGATCCAAGCTGAATCTATCACCTTTGACAACTGGTACATCCTTAGGTTTATATTTCTGCATATTAAACCTATCGAGCACACGATCAATGTATGCTTGCTGAGAAAGACCCAACAAATGATGAGATCTATCCCAAAGAATTTCAATGCCAAGAACAAATTATGCCTCCCTAAGATCTTTCATGTAAAAGGTCTTAGATAACATCAATTTTGACTTATGTAATAGATTAACGTCACTACTGGCAAATAAAATACTATCAACGTACAAAACTAGTATGATAAATTTACTCCCTCTGACTTTGAGATATATGCACTGATTAATCTAGTTTTCAACAAAACCAAGAGAGGTGATTACCTCATCAAACTTCAAAAATCACTGTCGAGATACTTGTTTTAGACCATAGATAGACTTCGTGAGTCTACAAACAAGTTCACTCTCTCCATTTTCTTTGAAACCTTCAGGTTGAATCATATAAATTTCTTCAGCAAAATCTCTATTTAAGAAAGTTGTCTTGACATCCATCTTATGTAATTCAAGATTAAAATGAGCCACCAATGTCATGATGACCCTAAAAGAGTCTTTAGTTTAGACAGGAGAGAAAGTCTCACTAAAATTCATACATTCTCTTTGAGAGAAACCTTTAGCTACAAGTCTTGCTTTGAAACGCTCAATTTTTTTCCTTTGAATCTTTCTTGGTCTTGTAAACCCACTTGCACCCAATGGGTCTGCAACTCTCTGGAAGTACAACTAACTCCCATACACCATTGTGTACCATAGATTGTATCTCTTCTCTCATGGCTTCAATCCACTTGTTTGATTGTGGACTGGAGACAGCTTCTCCATATGTAGTGGGATCAACAATATGACCAACAACATGATCAATTTCACCCAAATACATAATGAAGCCATCAGAAATAGCATGCCTTTTCTTCCATTCAGACCTTCTAATTGGTATATATGCAACTGGATTCTGTTGCTGAGAAGCTTCATTAGGAATAGTAGCATAGATGGGAATAGGTGGTACTACTTCAGCTTGTTCATTTACTTCCCCCCATCACTTGTTCTCACAATAGGCATGGAAATAATTGCTTCTGAAAAATCATATAGCTCATTTCGCTCTCCCTGATCTAAAGGTGAAGACTTTTCCAACTCAGTAATATCAAATTCCAAGAACTTGACAGTTTGTGATTCCATTATTTTAGTTTTTTATGCGGGGCAATAGAACCTATATCCTTTAGAGTGACTTGGATAACCAATAAAGTAACAACATGTAGATCTAGGGTTATAGATTCCCACTTTAGCTGGACACCCCCAAATATGAAAAATAGTTCAAGCTAGGCTTCCTCTTAGTTCACAACTTAAAAGGTGTTTTAGGCACCACTTTATTGGGAACCCTATTAAGGATGTACAAGGCAGTTTAAATTGCTTCCCCCCCAAAGATATTCAGGTAGTTTGACCTACTCATCATACTCCTCATCATGTCCTTAAGGGTGCCATTACACTTTTCGGCCACACCATTTTGTTTAGGGCTACCAAGCATGGTATATTGGGCAACAATCTCATACTCTTGTAACAAATGGTCCTATATGTTGTCCATCAACTCCATGTTTTCCATAATACTCACCTCCACTGGTCAGATCTCACAATCTTCATAACTTTCCCTAATTGTTTTTCAAATTCAATTTTTCAAATTATAAATTTTTCAAGAGAATTAGATTTTTCTTTAATCAAGTATAGAAAACCAAAATGGGTAAAGTCATAAATGAAGGTAATGAAATAATAGTTTTTACATAAAGTGTTGGAATAGGGTTCACTAATATCTGTGTGAATGATCTCTAAAAGTTCTGAACTACAGGCTGACCCTTTTTTCTTTGTCTTAGTTAGTTTACCTCTAATACAATTAACACAAGTTTCTAAGTCATCAAAATCAAGTGATAGTAGGATACCATCCTTAATGAGTCTTTCAACTCTTTTCCTTGATATGTGACCTAGATGCTTATGCCAAATCATTGAGGATTTCTCTTTAATTAAAGATCTTTTCGAAACAACTTTTCATTATTTAAGGAGGAATTGACAGTTTAAAGGTACTAAACTCATTCTGTATAAACCATTGGACAAAACACACCCTCTAAGAATTTTAGAATTTATAAACAACTGAACTTTTGAATTACCAAAATTAAAGGAATAACCAATTTGTCCAACAAAGAAACTGAAATCAAATTCTGCCTAAAAGAAAGTACATAAAAAGTGTGCTTGATGAGACATTAACTAAATTAGATTCAAAACAAACGAAAGCTAGTAAGTTACCTTCTTGTTTATTTTTCTTTTTTAACCGGGATTTTAATTTGAAGCAATCAGCTTTCACATGACCTCTCTTTTTGCAAAAGAAATATGTAATGTCCTTTTTAATGGTAGCATTAGGACCACCTACAACAAGTTTCTA
Source organism: Quillaja saponaria (assembly GCA_029379385.1). Classification (NCBI taxonomy): domain Eukaryota; kingdom Viridiplantae; phylum Streptophyta; class Magnoliopsida; order Fabales; family Quillajaceae; genus Quillaja; species Quillaja saponaria. The sequence continues at coordinate 8,772,685 of CM055618.1, forward strand.
ACCAGTACCATGTCTTTTCAAATCCTGAGTTTCCTTATGATGAGTAGATTCAGACTTAGCCTGACCATTCTTGGTAGAACTAGGTTTGGAGTAGGAAACAAAAAGTACTATTTCACTCTTTTCTTTCTTAAGCTTATCCTCCTCAGCCACATACTTAGAGATAAAGTCATTGATGGTCCAAGATTCATTTTGGGTGTTATAGGCAATTTTCATTTAGGAGAAATCAGGTGGTAAGGAATTGAGAGAATGGTGAACCACAAAACTATTAGGGATTGGAATTTCTTTGTTTTTTGGCTTGCCTTGCACGCAAACCATTTTGAGAATAAATTCCTGAACCCCAGTTCCATTTTTATATCGCATACCCACTATATTATTTATTAGCTTTCCAGTTTCAGCATTATCAAATACCTTGTACCTATCCCCTATAGCTTTCATGAAATCTTTGACACTTTGAGTTTCAGGCAACCCACTCAAAAGGTGTTAAAAGATTGATCTCTTCATGTAGATCAAACTCAACTTATTTGATCTCTCCTATTTGTCAAAAACCTATTTCTGAGTTATGAAGCTAGCATCAGAAAGATCAGGAAGTTACTCACTACGCAGAGCTAAATTGATATCCATAATTCCCATGGCAAATTCAATATCTTGCTTCCATTTCTTAAAGTTGGAACCGTTCAACAATTCAATATTAGCACTATTGTTAATAGCTAGGGAGATTGATTCAATAACAAATAATGCAATATGTCAACAAATTGAGTAATAAAAAAAATCAAGAATAAAAATTTATTCTCCATGAATGTAAAGTGCATTATTACAAACTCCCATTTGGGCAGAGAATGTAACATGCTATTAGGATCTCATGATCAACACATAAAACTTTAATTAAAGTATCCTAACTTTCAAAATGTCTATCCCATTTGGGCAGATAAACCTTTTAGGCCAATATACTCAAACTATATATTTCATGTATTTTTCAAAATTAAAGCAGACAATAACCTCCTTTGGGTAGGAAACTATATACAATTATTTAATAAACATCTCATAATATAGTTTCAAAAATCCCACAAATTTATATAAATAGACCACTTTGGTGGGAACTATCTACACAAACCTATAAGATTTTCTCAAGCCAAGAAAATATAATTACTCATTATTTATCCTTTCAAACCAAAATACATTTTAAAAGTATCTCATAGGATAATTAAACACATGTTGCAACTTTGAAAATTGAATCTAAATAGAAGCATTTTAACTAATACATATTATGAAAACATGAGAGTATTAAATTATTTAGCTCTAACTAGGGAGGGTACCTACTGTTAATAGTTCCAGAACATATAAAATATGAATATTAAATAGTTTTCAACAATTATTTATGTGCAACTATATTAGTTTGAAACATAACAAAATATCATTAACTAAAATAATAAATCATGCACATAATATCCCAAATTTAACAATACAATAAAATTCTAAAATTTGAAAAATTAATTTGGCAAAATTTTTGGGAGAATCGGGATTGCAAAAGGCGGCACTTGTACCACACATGCCACCTCCACTTGTGGGCTTCCCTTGCCGCAGTTGGACATCATCCTCTTCCTCGTTTGACCCGGCTGGGGGGAAATGGGTCTATTATGACCCGTTTCTGAAGAACATCAATTTTTTTCTATATTTTCCCTAAAAAACAGTGGGTTTTCAATAGGATTTGAGTATTCTCACAAAATCCCTAAGATAATTTTAATTTTAATCAACTTAGCAAGGTTTAAATAACTTGAATTAAGGAACTACCATGGACACAAAAACGATTCTTCTTTGAATTCGTTGTAACTGTGTTATTTAATTCAATTAAATGGTTCATAATTCATTAATAAGACATTAGAAACAAAACCCATTGATCTAATTAGATCAAAACAATATGAAATATTAGTTTTCAAATCAAAAACTTAATTTCGATTTTAAAACAACCTGAATTTGAAAATTTAGATTTCTCAACCTATAGTTAATGAAATCCTACAAATGATATATCAAATTAATGATATAAACGAGAACTTTAAAAGCCCTAACAAATTTGGCTCAATTTCATTCATATATGAGTTCAATTTTGAGTTTAAAGAAACTAACTTATATGAACCTTATTATTTTTATGTCAATTAAATAAACTTTAGGGTTCTAAATTCATGTAGATTAAGCTCTAATACCATATGTAACAAATATACATGATCTTATACATGAATTTAGAACACATTAACAATAAGGTTTGCGTACCTGATTGAGCCATAGCAACGGATATATGGAATCTCAGCTAAGCACGCCTCAGTAAATGCTTTACACAGCCAAGACTTCCTCTCCATACTCTATGTATTTTGTGGGAGCTCTCAATGGGGCAAGATGCATATATTAAGAGCTATTTAATGTCAAATAAAACTTTTACAGTCCTCCCATTAAAGACTCTAGTCACTCAACCTACACTTATTGCCAATCTACATCTAATCAGATAAGAAGTGTGCGTAAACTCTATCTCAATTGAGCACATAAATTATATAGGTTTTTACCAGCATGTCTTAAATTGACTAAACCTTAAGCCCATTTTATTATTAAAATAAAACCATACAATTAATGGCAGGCCACATATGAAATTTCTAACCTAAAAAACATGAATATTTTCTTCTAATTAAGTGAAGCAATAAGACTTGATAAACCAATTTTAAGAACTATCATATTGTAATTAGGCATGCAGCAATGCAAATATAGAACTTAAACAATACATACATATCAAAATGATTAAAGACTTGAAGAAGATCTTGAAGAAAGCAGCAGTACTCCAAAGTTGAAGCCAACACGTAAGACAAGATTACAATGTTGCAAGAATATGAGGAGGTTTGCCATCTTATATAGGGTTTTAACGTGGAATTGTAAACCCTAAATTGATCAGAAACACTGTTGTTCGGCTAGCCCATACGTAATATTTAATTATTCTATTGAAATGATTGTGGCCCTATTGCTTAATTAAGTTAACGGGCACGTGTCCGATAAATAAAACAAAATTTAAAAGGCCACGTGAATTGTATAAGGTTGTTGAGTTTGGTAAATTATATCCATTACTATGTATTGATTTTGGACTAAAGGTTTAGAGAGAATGAGTTCTCTTTTAAACTAGTATGAATTCAGAAGAGCTCCCTAGACATTAGCAAGGCTTAAAACTTTTTCTGAAAAAGTCCTGATAATCCAACCTCGAAGAAGTCTATCAGTTCGCTTTTAAGCTATGTATTCTAGATTTATCTCCATTCAATTCTCATTTGCAACTTTGGAGTTTGATATAGTGGTAAACTTTTTTGGAATTGGGTATTCTCCAGTAAGAATGTCATTCATGTCTTGACTTTCCACAAGACTCATTTGTTGACTTTTCCATAACAGAAAATTTGATTGAGTCAATTTGATTGAAACAAAATTCCCTACATTCAATGTGGAGGGATAAGGATATTTTTGCGAAAGTGTGATGGCCATTGGTAGGATGGGGTAAGAAGACAAGGTAGGTCTTTTTTTTTTTTTTTTTTTAATGAATCACCTAGGTAAGAAGACAAGAATATGTTTTTTTTTTTTTTTTTTTTTTGGTTGGTGTTTCTCACCTTTATTGATGATCTTATGAGTTTCTCTATTTATAGATATTTACAAGTCAATGATTTAAATACAAATTCTAACTGTCAAGTCCTAATGGTCATATTCTCACGATCATATGATTGCTAATATCAAGCCAAGAGTCTTGACCAAAGACTTAGGTCTTTAAACAGCTACAATACCTTACAATAGTTAGGTTATTTTTTAATATTTTTTTTTTTAAGGGATGCTTATTTTACTACTATTATTAAGTAAGAAGTACTTTTAAAAGCACCCCAAGTGATGCTTTTAAAAGTTAGTTGTGATTTTTCAAAATTAAAAGTACAAAAATCACCATATAATTTTAGAAAATTATCAAATATATATTTAATTAATTTATAAACCATTTAATTTCTCTTCCTAAATATATTATTAATTAATGATGGTTATTTATGTCATTTTACACATTCACATGTAGCAACTTATAACTTGTTTTACCAAACGCATTGTTTTTTTTTTTTTGTCTACCCACATCAACTTTTATAAAAGATTTACCAAACATTGTTAATGTGATTTTTTTATAAGCTGTTATTTCACAGCATTAAACCCACAACAGTTTTTTAAAAGTCACATATTACAAAACTCAGTCTTAGCCTACTAATCATTAATTTGACATTTGAATTTTCACTAACTAGTAGAATTTCTCATAGCATGTTTTCCTCCTTCATTTTCCCTTCTTATAATGAGAGTTTTACCTATTCTAATTTCTTCCATGTAGAGAATCAATATTATCTTTCTAATTCTTTTCTTATGAGAAATCAGTATCTTCAATAATTAAAAGAAATTCTCATGATGTGCAAGTAGAAATTATTCTAAGATATTTGCAATGTTTATCATCCTATTAGTGAAAATGACTATGCCTTACTAGAATTTCAAGAATGTCTCGGAGATGAAGTTCAAAAGAACTTTGGTGATACTAATAGTCTTATAGAGAAAGAAAAGCTATTTTGAAAATTTTCAGGTTGAGCCGATGAATCAAGAATTCTAAGATCTACAATCTATAATAATTGAAGATATTATTTTCATTAGAATTGAAGAATTTATTTTGAGTGAAAATTCAGGTAGAGTGAACTCAATTAAATCATTGAAGATATTTGCAGCCAATGTTGGAACGATAATATTTTTGAAGATTGTACATGTAACATTTAAAAAAGATCACAAGATCTACTCCAAATATTTATTCTCGTAGAATGAGAAATTTCAAGCTATCCAGTTAAACTCGAGGCCATATTTCTTTCATGTGTAGGGGTTTGATGTATGACAAGAAATGGTGAGTAAATTATGTCCCCTAAGGGAGAGGATTTACTATATTTTTCCTATGATCATTACTGATAAGACACAAACATAAACAATACATTGATAAGATGATGATCAGGAACCAACAAAAACTCGATGTATTATTAATATTTCATCACACATGATTAATACTCTCATATTATTGAATTATTAAAAGGCATACATGCATTATTATTGATATGGAGCATTACCTATACATGAACCTTATGGGGTCCAATTATTCAAGTTATATATTAATTGCATATGAATACTCCATAACGAGACCTCCATATATATATATATATATATATATATCAAGCTTTGATTAGGTGTGCATCAATATCTTGGACAACATGAATGGCAAACTGGAGGTATTTGTTTGGATCTGGGATAGAATCATTTTTCTTCTCATATTCAACTGTTATTTTCACCAATCCGCCCTCACCGCTTGTCTTTGGTGTAACTTTGAAATTAACTTTATACTTCTTATACAAGTCCAGAACATGGCCTTCCACTGCAGTGAAACTTACTGTCTTATTTTCTTTATCCGCCTCGACTCTCTCCTTGAATACCTCAAGGTTCCCTTCTGCAATTTACAGGAAATGAATATTGTTATATTCAAACATTATATGTACTGTTTCAACCAAAGACAACTGATGATGCTTAATCAAAATTAACGATTCACTTTTTTGGAATTTATTAAAAGTTCATATAAATTTATGAATGTGTTAGAAAAGTGTGTATATATAGCCTTATTGTCTCTCTAATTATATGTATACAAAAAGTTTCACATTAGGTTGACTACATAAATTTTTTTCTTCTATTCTCATCAATCAAATACATCATTTTTAGTGTTATCAAAACAATAATATCATTTTTGATTTCTTATTCTCATGTAATTCTCAGCCACTCTCTAGTTGTTTCACTTCCTCTACTTGCACCAATCTACTCTTAATTAAAACATTCACTGTACTACGTACGTTAAAGGTACAGTATATACTTACTAACACTGATAAAAACACATATATTGAAAATTAAAAGCTTGTTAGGAATGGTATCTCCATATATCTATATGTATATGTATTCATACCTGCAGTATATTTCCAGAGCTTGACAGAGCCGGAAGTCTCCCAATCACCTTCATGCACCTCGATTGAGTGTACTTTGTCTGAAGAAGCATTGGGAATGTGGTGGTTTTGGCTCTTGAGAAGGTTGTAGAACTTTTCAGCAGGAGTTTTGATTTCTACATCAGCCTCAAGCTTACCAACTAAAGACATGTTTTTTGGTGGTATAGGATCGCTCAAGTTAACTAAGAATGTGGTGGCTACGCTTCTATTTAGCTCCTTAAAGCAATATTGCGAACGAAGTGCAACCCCACTTCTCCAAATCTGTCAACTACCACCACATGAATGTTTTCACCTCGGTAGTCCTAACATTTATGTGTGGATCTCGCCTTGGTGGTAGTTGGCAAATTTGGTAAAGTGAATTGCTGTGAGAAGGTTTTGTGGTGTAGTTGTTATAATATTGTTTGGTATAGGAAAAAGAAAAATTGTAAACAATACATTTGTGTTCTTACAATTATTGGGATTCTCATGACTCGTAATAGTGTATCTGATAGAAAATGTGGTGAGCACAACACATAAAATTGAAGATGATGAACAAATTGAAATACTCAAAAGACAACTTCTACTTTTCTCTTGATATCAAATTGAAAACATACAATAGGTATTTATAAGACTCATAATAGCAACTCTAAAGTCACACAACTAAATGTGCACTAATATGACTTTAACACCCATTATCCTAGACATTAAGGACTCCAACCCATTACTACAATTTTATTACACATTAACCAAAAAAAACTTCCATTAGCACACAATAATTTATAGCCACCCATTATAAGAAATTAACTACCTCTTAAAACTCATTACATCAAAATAACTCACACCTTTTTAACTTCCACTAACAATTTATCATAGGAAAATAAAGTTTATTATTTTCAACACTTCCCCTTAAACTTAATTTTCCTTTCTAACTCCAAGCAATTCTCTCAATCCTTGAAAGACTTCAAATTTAAGTGGTTTTGTGAAAATATCTGCAACTTGATCAAGAGACTTCACAAATTTGACTTCCACTTCTTTTTTGGCAATACACTCACGGATGAAATGATATCTTGTGTTTATATGCTTGCTTCTATCATGGAAGACGGGGTTCTTTGCCAAAGCTAGTGCAGACTTGTTGTCAACAAAAATTTGGGTTGCTTCTTTTTGTGGCTCTTGTAGTTCCTTCAACAATCTTCTTAACCAAATGGCATGACAAGTACAAGAGGTAGCAGCAACATATTCAGCCTCACAAGTTGAAAGAGTAACAATTGGCTGCTTCTTTGAAACCCAAGAAATTGCATTATTTCCCATGAAAAATACAAAACCCGTGGTGCTTTTTCTATCATCCAAATCTCCGGCAAAATCACTATCACAGTATCCCACAAGATCAATAATATGTGAAGAAGAATAAAATAGGCCATAGTCAAGTGTACCTCTTAGGTAGCGAAGAATTCTTTTAGCCGTTTTCATGTGAGTAGAAGTAGGAGATTCCATGTAACGACTCACTACTCCAACAGCATAAAGAATGTCTGGCCTTGTGCAAGTCAAGTATCTTAAACTTCCAACAAGACTTCTAAATAATGTGGGATCTACCTTCTCTCCAACATCATGCTTCGACAACTTCATTCCGCATTCCATGGGTGTATTAACAGAGTTACTATCAAGCATTTGGAATTTCTTAAGAACATCTTTTGCATAGCTTTCTTGTGAAATAAAAATTCCACCATCATTTTGCTTCACTTCAAAGCCCAAGTAGTAAGACATTAGCCCCATGTCAGTCATCTCAAATTCACAAGTCATTGCCTTCTTGAAATCTTCAAACATGATTGGATTATTTCCTGTAAAAATTAGATCATCCACATAAAGGCAAACAAATAAAACATCACCATTTTCATGTGCCTTCACGTAAAGTGCATATTCATGTGGACATCTAACAAACACATTTTCTTGAAAATACTTGTCAATTCGATTATTCCACGCCCTTGGTGCTTGTTTTAGGCCATACAAAGCCTTTTTTAACTTCAGAATTTTGCCTTCTTGCCCTTCAATTACATAACCCTCAGGTTGATCAACATAAACCTCTTCTTCAAGAAAACCATGGAGGAAAGCAGATTTTACATCCAATTGATAAATCTTCCAATGCTTATGGGCTGCAAAGGAGATCAACAATCGGATTGTTTCTAAGCGAGCAACAAGAGCAAATACCTCTTCATAATCGATCCCCTGCTTTTGTGCATAGCCTTTCGCAACTAGCCTCGCTTTGTACTTCTCAACTTCTCCTTTTGCATTTTTCTTTACCTTGTACACCCATTTCACACCAATAGCTTTATGATCTTTTGGAAGATTTGCCAACTCCCAAGTATCATTTTTTTCAATAGCTATTATCTCCTCATCCATTGCTTGTCTCCACTTCTTGTCATTTTCAGCTTCTTCAAAAAATAATGGTTCACTATCTGTAACAAGACAAAATAAATTAACATCTTCTATCACTTCTGTATTTTCATAAAGATCAATAAGACTTCTTGTTTTTGGTGACCCTTCACTTGAACTTTTTTCTGATGAAGGAGTTGGTGATGGAGGTAGAGTAATGGCTTCCAATGGTGCTTCTATATCTTGTTCTTCTTCAAAGTAAGGAAAAAAATTGTAATTTTCTTCTTCTTGAACATCCCAATCCCATGTTTCATCTTCATTGAACTCAACATCTCTACTAACTATGATTTTTCCATTCCTTGGGTTATAAAGCTTGTACCATTTGGAATTTGAATCATAGCCAATAAATACATACTTCACACTTCGATCATCAAGTTTAGATCTCTCTTGATTCGGTACATGGGCATAGGCAATGCTTCCAAAAATTCGCAAGTGAGAGACATTTGGCTTCTTTCCACTCCAAGCTTCTTGAGGTGTTTGATTCTCCACACCTTTGGTTGGACATCTGTTGGACAAATAAACTGCACAAGAAATAGCTTCTGCCCAAAATTCTTTAGGCATATTCTTAGATTTCAACAAACATCGGGCCATATTAAGAATTGTTCTATTCTTCCTTTCTGCTACACCATTTTGTTGGGGTGTCCTAGGAATCGTTAAAGGACGACGAATTCCTTGTGTTTCACAAAAGATATTGAATTCATTTGAAGTGAATTCGCCTCCTCTATCGGACCTTAAAGATTTGATTACATGACCACTCTCTTTTTCAACAAGAGCTTTAAACTTTTTGAACACCTCAAAAGCCTCTGATTTTTTCTTCAAAAAATAAACCCATGTTTTGCGAGTATAATCATCAATGAAAAGCAAAAAATAATGATTTTTACCAAATGAGCATGGCTTGATTGGTCCACACACATCGGTATGAATAAGCTGAAGTGGCTCGGTTGCTCTTGTGGCTTCTTTAGGAAAACTCTTCCTTGCATGTTTTCCAAGGAGGCATGCTTCACACAATTGATTTGGGTGGTCAATGAATGGCAACCCAAACACCATCTTCTTTTCTCCCAAATTCTTGAGTCCTCCAAAATTCAAATGACCCAACCGCATATGCCAACGCCATGTTGAATCTTTTGCACACATCTTCAAACATTTGGCACCATCGTTTTGGAGATTCAAAATGAACATCCTGTTTCTTGTCATGGACACCTTAGCAATAAGATTAGCATCTTGGTCTCTAAGCCAAAGGTTTTTATCTTTCATATGGATTTCATAACTCTTCTCCAAAAGTTGTCCCAAACTTAAAATGTTACTTTTTAATTTTGGAACATAATAAACATCATAAATGAGCTTATGACCACCATCTTTCAAAGAAATTAAAATGGTACCTTTTCCTTTGATTGGAATTTTGGAAGAGTCTCCAAAGGTCACAAATCCACTCACTTTTTCATCAATCTCTAAAAATTTGCTTTTGTCCCCACACATATGATTGCTTGCACCATTGTCAAGGTACCATGAACTCTTGATCACCTCCTTTTCATCTCCTTTGAATGCTAGTAACAAAGTTGGCTCTTCCACTTCTTCTTTGTATTCAAGTAGATTAGCATTCTCTTCAATAACATTAGTATTGCGACATTCCGAAGCAAAATGACCAAATTTATGACAATTATAGCATTCAACATTACTCTTGTCATACCTCTTCTCATTTGGTCTTGCATAATTTCCTCTTCCTCTTCCACGGCCTTTTGATGATTGTTGGCCTCTTCCTTCGTTATTATTCTCAAAATGATATCCTCCTCTTCCTCTTCCTCCTCTTCCTCGTCCACGACCATGACCACGACCACGACCTTTTTGGTTTCTTTCTTGTACATTATTTTTTTCTTTGAAAGAAACCTTAGCTTGGAGAGCTTGTTCAAGCGGCTTCTCTTCCTTCTTCTTAAATCTTTCTTCATGGGCTTGTAATGATCCCATGAGTTGCTCAATAGACATGGTCTCCAAGTCTTTAGATTCTTCAATTGCAACAACAATGTAATCAAATTTTGGTTGCAAAGAGCGAAGGATTTTCTCCACCACACGAACATCTTCTACTTTTTCTCCATATCTTTTCAATTGGTTGACAGTGGCTAGCATTCTTGAAAAATAATCCGAAATTAACTCGGATTCCTTCATGTGCAAGGCTTCAAAATCTCCTCTCAATGTTTAGAGTCGAATCTTCTTCACTTTTTCAACTCATTGGAGAGAGCTTTGCAAAATCTCCCAAGCTTCCTTGGCAGTAGTTGCTAGTGCCACCTTCTCAAACATGGACTCATCTAACCCTTGATAGATGAGGGTGAGAGCTTGTTGATCCTTCTTCCTAGCCTTTTGTAAGGCATCTTTTTGAGCTGCAGACAAAACAACTTCATCTTGTGGTTGGTCATATCCTTTCTCTACGATCTCCCATGCATCTTGTCCACCAAGCAAAGCTTTCATACGAAGACACCAATTGTCATAGTTGTCTTTAGTAAGACGAGGATATTGAAATGAGAACATTCCTGATCCAGTAGACATCTCTCAAACTCACCAAATTAGAGAACTAGGCTCTGATAACACTTTGATAGAAAATGTGGTAAGCACAACACATAAAATTGAAGATGATGAACAAATTGGAATACTCAAAAGACAACTTCTACTTTTCTCTTGATATCAAATTGAAAACATACAATAGGTATTTATAAGACTCATAATAGCAACTCTAAAGTCACACAACTAAATGTGCACTAATATGACTTTAACACCCATTATCCATTACTACAATTTTATTACACATTAACCAAAAAAAACTTCCACTAGCACACAATAATTTATAGCCACCCATTATAAGAAATTAACTACCTCTTAAAACTCATTACATCAAAATAACTCACACCTTTTTAACTTCCACTAACAATTTATCATAGGAAAATAAAGTTTATTATTTTCAACAGTATCATCTTCTTTTAATTTTAAGCTTTATCCCTGTTTCATTGCGGTGTTAAAAATGTGTGCTATTTATATTGTCTATTTAGTATTAGTAGTTTGAAAGGGAGAGCAAGTATGTGAAAAAAGAAGAGACGAGAGGGATTGTAAGCAAAAAATAAAACTTATCATTTGTTTTATAGGAGTCTAAAAAGATGAAGTTAGCATAGAGTAAAAAATAAGTTATATTTTCTGTTTTGGAGTTGAGGAAAAATAAAAAGAAATGATATATTATTATATAGTTTTACAGTTACGTCTTTATAATAGGCATTTATAATACTTGACAAAAAGAATATGTGCACATTAGCTACTAACATACAAAATTATAATGTATATTTCATTCTCTAATACTGTGTTTGAAACAAAATTAAAAACAAAATTTATTTTATTTTAAATGAATTTTATAATTCAATTCATTTTAAATGAATTCTTTTAATTGAAAGAAATGAAGAATTGATTTGAACTTAACTGTTTTTTCAATACTACCCTCAATTTTTTTTAATTAAGACTATGTTTAATTAAAAATATAAAGACGGAAAGACAAATTGTTGTTCAATAAATAAAAGACAAGTCATAAAAAGAAGAAACTTGTAATTGGTTAGATGAACATTTGAGATGAAGTGTTGGTGGCTATTCATAGAATTATTTAAATGAAAAGTATGTGTAATATTGAGGATAAAAATGTTATTTGACGAGGATAGAATTATAATTTATCTCAAATAAATTTTCAAAAAGAAATTCAACTTATTTGGTGTGAAATTCATAATTGAATAAAATATGGATTTCAAATGAACTTCATTTAAAATTATACTATTTCATTATTTCAAAACATATAAAAAAAAAAAAAAAAACATAAAATGAACTGAATTATATATATATATTGGTGTTCCAAACACACCCTAAATCCTCACAAATTATAAAAAAGATAAAAGTGGGCTTGGAAGAGAAAAAAATAAAATAAAATAAATCACGGACCAATAACTTATTCTAACACTTTTTGAATTATGCTCAAACCTCATGTCTATTTAAAAAGTTAAACATACATTCTCTCAAGTTTGAAAACACGTTACAATTTAACACAAACTCTAAAACATTAACATAAATACTTAAATTACTCTTATTGTATTATTTTAAGAAGACATGTATAATCTTGACTTGTTAGATTAGTTTTGTGATGGAATGGTCTTATTCAACTTAAAAAATAAGATAAACATAAAAATTAAATGAATAATAAAATATTAATTTAACTAAAAAATGAACATAAAAATACTTTCTATATTTGACCAAAAGCGAATTAGTAAGTTAAAAAATATTACTTCATTTATTAATTGTTTTTTTTAATCATCATTATAGAATTAGTTGTTATTTTAAATTTTATTTATCCTTATTTTTAGTTCAATAATATCATGACATCATTAAATTAGTTTATAAGGTTAAAATCAAATATATTTATTATCTTAATAAGGGTATTTTAGATATTTTAAATTATTTTTTAGAGTTTGACTTAAATTATATTAATCTTTTCTCAAATTTTATGAAAAATCTGTGTAAATTTTAAAAATATAGGGAAAGTTCTGTAATATCAGAATATTTCCAATTTTGGGGCATTACAGATGGCAATCCTCTTTTTATGGGCCCTTAAAAGCTAACAGATATGTATGGTAGCTGGATAAGGGATGCAATTATAAATACCAATCGGAGTTGTCGACCATTTAATTAATTTAAATGAATAATTGATGATGGTGTGTTATTTTATTTCATTCAAATTAGACTTTTTGGTAAGTTATAATATAATAGCTTGCAATTACTATTGAACATGATTGATTGGACTTTATCCATGCTTTTCGTGCCGAGTTTTTTTTTTTTTTTTTTCAAAATTGGACTAGTTCCCTAAGCTATAATGTTGGTGCCTTTTTACAATGAGTGGTTGATAATTGTTTATAAGTGGTAGCTGATTCTCGAAATTAAAAAAAATTAGTGGCATTCAAACACTCAAGTTAACTTGAGGAGTGGGCTAACTAGAGAATTCTGGTGAACAATTCTAAAAAATCTGGTATCTTTGTTTTTCTTTGTTTCCTAATTTTTGCTTACTACTTTTTGCTTCTAGCAGCATTCAATTTTAACTAATATCTCTGAAGACAAAAAACTTTTAATTAAAACATTTTGAAAGATCAAACTATTTATCTAATTTGCTTAATTGGACTAATAGATCAGACTAGACTGGATTGTGTTAGTTCATTGATCTTATAAATTATGAACCAGTCTAATCCACACAAAAATAAATTTGAACTAAATGTATCAGATTAGATTGGGCAGTGAATACCCTTAATAATCCATTATAAACCCAACCAGTACTTCATCACTAATATCCTCTCCCTGCAGTAAGAGTTTGCTATTTTTAGCATTTAAACTATTTGCAAATATAACGCTAATTGTTTTTTTTTTTTTTTTTTTAAAATCCCATCTAGGCCTTTAATTTTTATTCAAACCCCACCAACTTCTTTTTGGAATAACAAAATTCTTTATTGAAGAAGTTGCATCCCTTAACCAAAGTTAAATGGCTAAAAACAAAAGAGGCCACCAGTTTTGCTTCGTTAACATTGATCATGTCCACTACACATCCCATTCACACATTACCAAGCATAGCACCCCTATAATGATTAGGGAAATACAAAACAAATGGCCCTTGAGTATCTTCAAATAGCACCCCACCCCCATTAACTCCCTATACTTAATTAGTACCCTTAAACGAAATATGGAGTAAGGGTATTGATGTAGGACAAGTAGGGAAAAATGAGTAACTAGGGAGAAATTGAGGGATATGGGAGGAGAAATAGGTAGGGAAGCAAGAAATTCAAAGTGAATAAGGTGAAACTAGGGTTTCGGAACCACCGAGAGCTTAGCTCAAGTGGTTGGTACCTGTTTTCCCATTCTCTAGTGCCGAGTTTGAGCACTCCTAATGTACCAAAAAAAAAAAAAAAAAAAACTAGGCTACTCATGGGTAGGGTTGTAAGAGTGATTAGTAGAGACATGTCATGAGAGAATAGTGAGAACACTATGTGTAAAATGTTATGTGTAATTTTTTTTAGAGATATTAGTGAATTCTTTTCTCATCACAAATATAAGATATTTATGTCTACCAATCGAGTTTCTGCGACTGCAAAAGTGCACACACTATTTTAAAAAATAAAATTAAAATGCAAACTAAAAACACATATACATTTTGGTGCCATATTTCTTGAACCCATCTGTGTCTGTTGTTTACTATCTACGTCTGCTAGATAGAAGCTACACCATTTTTAGCACAAGTTATCTGTGAAAATTTGTTATGTCTGCAAAGTGGCATACATAAATAATTTGAATTGGCACCATTTTATACCAAATTTATCTGTGTTTGAATTAACCTTAGTTGCTTTTGGCATTCTACAAACGTAACTAATATAATATTATTATTTTAAACAATATTTATTTTCTGCATCTGTCACTTAATGTACCATGTCTACAGTGGCAAACGCAGAAAGTCTTCCTATTTTAAATCTCAAATTGAGCTTTCTTTCTCCTCATTCTTCTTCTTTCCTCCATTGTTGCTCTGCTACTGTCCTGCATCACCTCTACCCAAGCTGCCATTGTCCCACTGTTGCTCGCCATTGTTCAGCTAGTTTTTGTTAGCTTCAGATTTAGGAGAGCCGCCTCGCACTTGTAGGTATGTTCTATATATATATATTATACATTGCTTTGTATTGTTAGCTAGCTACATAGACCTATATAGATCTAAAACTTTATTGCTTGAATATAACACATTACTTACTTAGACAATAATAAATTCATGTGTAGTTATGTATAGATTAGTATATATGAGGGATTGAGTGTTGGTATTGTATTGTTATATATGATTTAGGTAGGAGATAAATTGAAGTCATGGTGTAGAAGGGGAGCTTAGTACTAATGGTTGAAAAATTAAGCAAAAACATAATTAGTTAGTGCCTAGTTTGTCCAAACTCTTATATGTTAATTAGATGTGTAATTTGTAAAGTGTAAAACTTTTTCTTAAATAAATTCTAATGAGTTTAAGTCTAATTAAAGATCCAAATGCTTTAAAACCTTCAAAATATTTTTATTCATGCCTTAAAATCTTGAAAATATTAATTTAATTAAGTCCAATAAGAGTGCAAATACTTAGATAGGTAAAGTACATATCATAACAACTTAATTCAAGCGAATAATAAATTCTAGTAAGCAACAGAATCTAATCCATATTCCTTAAAACCTTAAAATATTTTTATCCAAATGCCTTATGTAATAAAACATTGAATATATATATTCTAATTAACTAATCTAACAAAATTTGAACATTTAAAAAATAAATAAATAAATAAAAAGAAGCTGCAATAAACTTCTAAACTTTAAAACAATAATACCTTCTAAACTATAGCCACACACAATCTTAGTAACAAAACTATGAATAAATTATTTTAGCAATTTATATATGTAATTAATTATTTTTTTCCCTTATAAATAAAGTCTTACCTTCAATTATTACCATGATCCAATTGTGCATTGACAGGAAGGCTTATTACATATGTATGTAAAGGTTTATTTTATATTTCAATTATATTGTATAATCTTCTTGTTCCTAGATTTGTGTACTCAGTAATTTGAATTGAATTTGTTTTATTAGGAGACCTGGAAGGGCAATCATGAATCCAGTGACCTATGCAAATTTTTAGCATTTACTTATTATCTGCAATTACAAATACCAATCAGTGCACAAGTCCGTTTTGGATTTCGAGAGTAAGGGCACAACCGTGAGACGAATAGGATATGTAGGAAGAAACAAAAAACCATTTAGATCAAAAGTTAGGATATTCAACCAAACTTTGAGTTTCAAGGTAAAAGCTTTATAACTCTAGGTTCAGGGGGTGAAAATAGTAAAATATAATTCTATTTCCAATTTCAAGAGTACGGGCACAATTGTAGGGATGAATAAGACCTGTAAGAAAAAACAGAATGCCATTTGGGTCAATGGTTAGGATATTAGGTCAATATTACAATTTCAAGGCAAAAGTTTTATAACTTTGGGTTCGTAGGGCAAAATGGTCAAATACAAGTCCATTTTGAATTCTAGGAGGCCTGTCACGATCGTGGCGATGAAAAAGACCTGTAGAAAAAAATGAAATGTCATTTAGATCAACGGTTAAGATTATTATGCCAATGTTATAGTTTTAAGGCAAAAGCTTTGTAAATCTAGGTTCGAGTAAGTAAAACGGTCAAATGAAAATCTGGGTTCTAGGAGTATCAGAACAATCGTGAGGATGAATAAGACGTATAGAAAGAAATGAAATAAGATTTGAATCAACAGTTAAGATATTATGACATTGTCATAGTTTAAAGGCAAAACCTTTGAAAAAATTTCTTAATTTTTCTAAGTAACAGTTTACACTCATATGCATATTAAGTTAAGTATAATTATTTATAACTTATTTATTTTGATTATTTTATGTTGCACTTCCTACATCCATGCCTTCGTATCTTAGTCAGGATAATGAACAAACTCGGGACAACGAAAACTGAAGATTATGAGATGATTTTTTCAACAATATTTGTAAAAAAAATTTAATGTTAGGATGAGTTTTGATAAATATTTTTTATTTATATTAAATTTGAAATTTAAATATAAATATACTTTTATATATGTATTTACAGGTACAAAATTACAAACTAAATAAAAATAAACTAATAAAAGAAAATTATTTATTCTATATGCATTCGTGCTTAAGCAGAAAAAATTAAAAAAATATAAAAAAAAGAAGTGCTTATATACTGGAGACACAGTTATATTGGCATATACGTTTTAGTGTCTGTTACCCAGACGCTGATAAGTGGCAAGCAATTATAGGCTTCCAAATATTACATCTGCATTCCAGACACAATTAATTATCTACTTTTGCGTAGACACAAAAAATAGTACCTAATTCTAGGGTTACCGTGCCTGTATTTTTCCATTTGGAAGTGGATGCAGATTATTTACTGTGTCTGCATTTTTACAATATGATGATGTCAAGTTGATTACAGAAAATTCTTAGGATGTGCAAATAGAAAATATTCTAGGAGACTTGCAATGTTTATCATCTGATTAGTGAAATGACAATGCCTTACAAGAAGTTCAAGAATGTCTTGGAGCTGAAGATGAAAAGAAAATTGTTGATACTAATAGTCTTATAAAGAAAGAGAAGCTATTTTGAAAATTTTCAAGCCGAGCTGACGAATCAAGAATCCTAAGATCTACAATTTATAATAATTGAAGATATTAATTTTCATTAGAATTGAAGAATTTATTTTGAGTGAAAATTCAGGTATATTGAACTCAATTAAATCATTGATGATATTTTAAGCCAATGTTGGAACGATAATATTTTTGAAGATTGTACATGAAACCTTTGTAAAAGATCACAAGATCTACTTCAAATATTTATTCTCAAAGAATGAGAATTTTAAAGCTATCCTCTTAAACTCGACGTAAATTTCTTTCATGTGTAGGGGTTTGATGTATGACAAAAAATGGTGAGTAAATTGAGTCCCCTGACGGAGAGGATTCACTATATTTTTCCAATGATCTCACTGAAAATCAGACACACACATAAGCAATACATTGATAAGATGATGATTAGGAACCAACAAAAACTGGATGTCTAATTAATATTTCATCACACATGATTAATACTCTTATATTATCGAATTATTAAAAGGCATATATGCATTATTATTGATATGGAGCATTATCTATACATGAACCTTATGGGGTCCAATTATTCAACTTATATATTAATTGTTTATGAATACTCCATAACGAGACCTCCATATATTTATATATATATATATATATATATATATATATCAAGCTTTGATTAGGTGTGCATCAATATCTTGAACAACATGAATGGAAAACTGGAGGTACTTATTTGGATTTGGTATGAACTATTCTAAAAAATCTTGTATCACAGTTTTACTTTGCTCCCTGCTTGTTGCTTACTACTTTTTGCTTCCAGCAGCATTCGATTTTAACTAATATCTCTTAAAATGAAAGCCTTTTAATCAGAACATTTTGAAAGATCAAACTATCCATCTAATTTGCTTAATTGGACCAATAGATCAGACTAGACTGGATTATGTTAGTTCATTGATCTTATAAATTATGAACCAATCTAATCCATACAAAAATAAATTTGAACTAAATGTATCAGATTGGTTCCATTTTGGTCAGATTAGATTGGTCAGTGAATACCCTTAATAGTCCATTATAAACCCAACTAGTACTTCATCACTAATATCCTCTCCCTGCAGTATGAATTTGCTATTTTTAGCATTTAAACTATTTACAAATATAACGCTAATTGTTTTTTTTTTTTTAAATCCCATCTAGGCCTTTAATTTTTATTCAAACCCCACCAACTTTTCTTTGGAACAACAAAATTCTTTATTGAAGAAATTGCATCCCTTAACCAAAGTTAAATGGCTAAAAACAAAAGAAGCCACCAGTTTTGCTTCATTAACATTGATCATGTCCACTACACATCCCATTCACACCACATATCAAGCATAGCACCCCTACAATGATTAGGGAAATACAAAATATGGAGTAAAGGTATTGATGTAGGACAAGTAGGGGAAAATGATGAATTAGGGAGAAATTGAGGGAGATGGGAGGAGAAATAGGTAGGGAAGCAAGAAATTCAAAGAGAATAAGGTGAAACTAGGGTTTTAGGAACCACAGCTAAGCAGTTGGTACCAGTTCCCCTATTTCCTAGTGCCGAGTTTGAGCACTCCTAATGTACAAAAAAAAAAAAAAAAATGCTATGGTTTTGAAAAAAAAACACTATGGTTTTGGGAAAGCTTCCAATCAACAATTTTCAAAGATCCCTAAAAAATTGCATACTAAGCCTCTATATAGGCATTACATAAACCCTAAGATAAAAATATAAATAAATAAAAACTAACAACATAGTAGTAAATTCTAATAAACTAAACCCTAAATTCTAATTTTACATAGTAATACTTATAATTAAATAGAATAATAAATTCTCTTCAAATTATTAACTCATTCCTCATAATTCTCCCCTTGTTAAAAAAACTCGACCTCAAGTTATGTCATGAAAGGAGCTGAGGACCTCAGGAATAAAATCCTACAAAAGGTTAGGGGCAGCAACAAGAACTCTAAAATAAGAGCTTTGTTAAGGACCACAAATGCGTAAAATTGCATTGGGATGGCAAAATCAATATGCTCGACCTCCTAAAGATAGGCAAGCTCAACAATCTGGTTGGAACGTCATCTACGTGATCTGAAACTCTATCAACAAGCTCAAAAATATTGGATAGCTCAATAATGTCTGACACTATAATCTGATCATCTTACTCTGAAATGTCAACGTGCTCAATTATATATGCAATTGCAAGCACATTATCCATCACAAGTGAATCAAGAACATCATCAGCTTCTTGTATTTGATTGTCTGTCTTAACCATAACTGACTTAAGTTCATCAAGGTTGGGACCTAACATTAAAAACACCGTACCTAGTGTAGCACTAAGCCCATCAAGTTTTTTGTTAGTGTTGTTCATATAAGTTTCTATTGAATAAGGTGTAGAACATTAGGATAACACTAAGGTTTGACGAGACTAGGTGTATCGAGGTGTATAGTTTGGCTGGTCATAACTAAGATAATGAATCAATGTAGATACAAGTTCGACCAAACAATAACCATGTCCCCAATTTTGTAAGTAAGAAATAGATACAAAACCTGAAGGTGACAAGTAAGGGTCTCAACAAGAAAAATACCTAGGATCCAGAAAGACAGAAGGTCAACACTTAGGGATAAGACTCAAGTAACTCAATGAAAATCGAAATCCTAGAGGTGTATTCAGGAAATGTAAAAAGGATTTCTCAATAAATCTCAATTTGTCTAATCACAGTCCATCCCTATTTTTTAGGACTCTAGGAACTCAAGTCTCAATGTTGGGAATCTAGACAAAATATGAACAATAAGCTCTCTAATGGCATATGTAAAAATGATGAATAAAAACATGAATTTAACATATGATGCCAACACATTATGCATTTAGAAACTAAATTTTTTTTTTTTTTGGTCCTTTTTTTAAAACGGAAATAGAAATATAACAACCTAAGAAGCTAATAGAATAACTGTAACAAAATAAATAGATACAAACTAATTAAATAAAGACCACACTTAGCTGTACAAAACAATTGGTGTTTGGTGAAGCTTGGACATGGGCTTAGAAATAGCAATGCCATAGATGTAGTTGGGCGCTACTTTGGTAAGCTGGGGTCGGTGACGAAGCAAGGTAAAAGAAAGATCTGGGCCCATATTCTGATGTAGCTTAGTGGCTTGGAGGAATTTAGGCATAATGGGCTAAGATGTCAGATTTGATGGGAAACACATGCGTGGCAGCAGGAGAGAGAGTTATCCGATTGCCTTCCTCAAGCACCACATTTGTTGGTGCATTCAATTGTTTCTGGCGGTGATTTTCTGGTGAAAAAAAGTGTTGGACTTCAGCGGAAGGTGGCAGTATACGCAGGGGCGGCGGGTTCTAACTTTTGGGGTTGATTTATGATATTTTTCTGGAGTTGATAGCTAGTTAAAAGGTTTTTTAGAATTGGGCTCCGTTGGGCAGTGAGGATTTTTGCTCGGATCCCAAGAATTGATGTAGGACGGACAAAATGAGAATTTCGAAAGAAATTAAGAGAGATGAGATGAGAAATAAGTAAGAAAGTACGAAATTGAGATAAAATAAGATGAAACTAGGGTTTTGAGAAAGCTTGCAATCAAAACTCAATATTATAATTGTCAAAGATTACTAAAACATTGACATGCTAAAACTTTATATAAATATTAGATAAACTATAACATAGAAATATAAATAATATAAAAACTAATAACATAATAGTAAATGCTAATACACTAAATCCTAAATTCTAATTTTAAATAGAATATTAAATCCCCATGAAATTATAAATTCATTCCCCATCGGGTATACATTCCCAAGTCAGCGAGAAACACAACTGCCCATGAAACCTTGAATATTCTACCACTTTCAATTCAACCCTTTTAAGTAATGTCATTGCACCTTTATCCACCTCCTCTAAAAATTGGTCATACCTCCGGGGACTGTTGGCTCTCTTATTAACACAATGTACTACATTGCAATACTGAGTGAGAACATAACTTTAACCATCCCTTCATGGTCCCTTAGCACAGAACCTCTGATACCAGTTGGTCTTGGTTTTCCTAAAGTGGATCTTTCGACATTAAACTCCAGTCTTTCTTCTTCCTTTCCTTGGGGTTCACTTCTATTTGGCTTCCAGCCTTCTTTTCTAGCAACCATCCTCAATTAAGCTAATATTTCAAGCCAAATCACAAATGGAGTCTGCTGGCCCAAGTAGGCAAATTAGAGGGGATAGGCTGGAAAGTTTCTTCTCTAAAAATGCACTGCAAAAAATATTTTAGCTTTGGATAGAATTAGTTAAAATAGAGTACGACAGGAAGCAGAAAACAATAAGCAATATAAAATAGAGACGCAAGGTTTTGTAGTGGTTGACCATAAACCCCTAACTAGTCCACTTATCAAGGTGATACTTAGAATTTCATTTATGACTAATCTTTCTACCCTCCAACTTTTTCTAGTGAAGTTAATACTCCCTTAACATTTACAGGGAGATTAGTGCTCTTTGATTACTTACGGGGAGACCAAAGGCCTTATACACAACTTATCATTTCCTTGCAATGAAGAAATTACAATGGAATTTACTCAATCACAAAGTCACATGGCTTTTGGATGAGTTTTATAATAGAAAAAAAGATATGAAATTTGGACTTTTTGGGAATGATGAAGACATGAAAGTTTGGATCAAACAAGATCTTGATTGTACATTTATGTTTATGTATCTTCTTCTTTTTATCCTTTTTGGCTCATCGGCATGGAAGCCTTTGGCATTAGGTCTTTTTCTATTTCTTTGCCACTCCTCTCAACATTTTTCTTCTTAGAGCTCTGTAATATATACTCTAATCAAAAGTGTCTTTACTATCTAAATTTTTCTATTATAGAGATGAAGTATCATTACAGAGATGAAACATTACTTATTTATTTTATTTTTTTATATTTATGTAAATCCTTAATTTATGGTGACTAGTTTTTTCCATAATATACAGAAGACTACATAAGATGACTTTTGAGGAGCTTCAGATGATTTTTCATATTAGCATGAACATTGGTTGTTGTGCATGTTAGGTCTGCTTGCTTTTGAACATAACTTTTGTGATGTAAACTCTTGTCATATGAATGTTGTTCAAATAGTAGAGTGGACACAGAGATGATGTGTAGCTACAAACGTTAAGTTTTGGACTCTAATTATATGTTTGTATTATTCTCGAAATTGACACTGAGTAACAATATTGCACCGTGTGAAGAAGATGATCAACTAGCTACTTCGCTTAAGAGATACAGAGAGCTTAGATTTGTGAACCTTTAGCTACTGTTTTTGTGTCTTCAGTAGCTGTCTGTAGTAATAAAACAATACATATACTTATGTAGTAAATTAGCAATAGATAATCTAGTAGTTAAGGCATCTGACTTTATTTTAGCAATTAGACCGTGTTTCAGTTCTTGCAGCCATAAGTTATTCTTTAGTATTTGAGCATCAATTGATTTTGTTTTCAATGCAAAGACAACCATCATTTGTAGATTTACGAATATTGATTTAGTTTATCATCTATTTTCAGCATATAGATGAAATCTACTAAGTTCGTTGAACGTCTGCTGAATTAGATTTCTCCCTTTCGTTAAGTTTAATTTAACAAATGTAAAATAGAAAAGTTGATGAAATTGAAATTGAATAGTTATTTTCCTAGTTCTGGAATTCAACAATTATTTTGTAATTATCGAAATTTATATTTAGGGTAAAATTAGATTAATAATTGACTCAACAAAGATGACTATCATTGCCCATCTAACCTTACACCACCAAGCCACCTGCAATCTTATTTTTTCTAACAGTAAGTCTGCTGAAAATGTTTGATCTCTGCGAAACTTCTCCGATTACTAACTTATTTCAACCGATCCAAATATACCATAACCCAGCAAATAATACTTTGTACCACACCATTGAATATTCTACCACTTTAATATCTCATACCACCCCTTCCAAGTTTTTTCACAATGTAAAAATATTTGATTAATGGATTTGACTGAAATACCACACATTGTGCACTCAATCCCTTGATCAAACTTTATCTCAAAAGCCGAAAAGAACTTTTCGCAGACTGAAATCCTCCTTTTAGACAGTAGCCAAACAAAAGTTTCGATCTTTTTTAGACCCAGCCCCTTCCACACCTGCTTCTCCACCTCTCAATCAAACAATCTTATCCTCATTTCAATTTTCCAATTCCATTTATTTTCTTCCCAAGAGCAGAATTCTTGTATCACCCCCTCTTTATTGCATGCAAGAGCATGAATTTCCTAAAACTTTATCTTCAACGCCTGAATTCCCACCAAGAAATTAGACCAGAATTTAAAAGCTTTCTCATTCCCAATAAAACAAACACGGCCTGCTCTTCAGCATTAGTGATCACAGCCCAAGTCTGGCTGTTATCTTGCTTTGTTCTTCATCAGATTAGATGTTTCCACAATTCCTTCTTGTGTTGGTAACGTGTAATCCACGTATCCTTCAAGTCATAAATGTATTTTGTGAGCAGAGTTTTTTTTTTTTTTTTTTAAATAAATCCTTATTAGCGAACCTCCACACCCAATTTTGAAAGACATGCTTTGCTCTTCAGCATTAGTGATTACAGCCCAAGTCTGGCTGTTATCTTGCTTTGTTCTTCTTTGAATTCTTTCCAATTCACTACAAACCTTGGTTGGCATCTTGAAGATCAATAGGTAATTTACTGGAAAGTTTCTCAAAACTGCTTTGATAAGCACAACTCTGCCACCTAACAACAAGAATTGCTTCTTCCAAATTGCAAATTTATCGATCACAGGCTGCCAAATAGTGAGAGCTTTTGGGTTGTCTGCAATTGGAACAGCAGGCAAGGTTTCTATTCCGCTTTGATAAACATATTGGGTTTATTTCTAATGTTTACTCTATCAATATGCCATCTCTTATCTTTTACCAGTTACCAGTTCGATTTTCTTTTTAATACCTTTTTTGTTAGGTGTATTTCTAGGCTTTTATAATTTGGAATAATAATAAATACGTACATTTTGTCAATTTAAACAGTTGTACTTATTTATTAGTATTCTAAAATGGCGTTTTCATATCCATATTCATCAATGATTGTCTAAAATGAGATTATCCTAATAAAAAAAGATTTGATGCACGAAGCAAAAGGGCACGTGGTGCTAATTAATAATATTCAAGGTACTACTTTCTTCTTTCCATATGGTTGAGTTACTGATCGGTACTCAGTGATCAGTACTACATGATGGATCTAACAATAGCAATGACAATAATGTTTTCCACTTCGGATTTTGCATTCTCCTCCTCTGCAGCTTTCTTGGCATTTTCGGTTGCACTGAGCATCATTTTTTCCAGGAGTACAGCCTGGATCATGGTAATCCCAACAACACTTTATTCCATCAACTTCCTTCAGCCCTGCAATATTTATTTTTTATTGTAACAATTAGTAACAAATTGAAAAAAAAATAATCTAAGCTATCTTAGTTATTCAAAGTATATATTAATTATAATATATTTGATGGTGAACTACTGGTTTAATGGCATCGAATGAGCTACATATCTCATATCTCTATCATTTGCTTCAAATCCATTTAATATCATATAATATCAAAAAATAATTGTAAGATTTAAATAGCTAATTATGCTTCATAGATTTAAGTCCACCAATTTTTCATACCAAATTGAAGTTAAAAAATATAAAAAAAATCAGTAAATAACTCCATAAAAAAAAAAAGAAATTTCAAAAGATATATAGAAAGGGAA
Organism: Quillaja saponaria; assembly: GCA_029379385.1. Taxonomy (NCBI): domain Eukaryota; kingdom Viridiplantae; phylum Streptophyta; class Magnoliopsida; order Fabales; family Quillajaceae; genus Quillaja; species Quillaja saponaria. The sequence goes on from CM055618.1 coordinate 8,798,143, forward strand.
AAATAACATACCTACAGATAAGACGATGATCACGATGAGCATCAGAGGTAGAACCTTCACTCCAGCCATCTACTGTCGCAAAAAATAAATGAATTTGAAATTGAATTGAAAATCAATTCAGGAAAGGAAAAAACTAATACAAGAAGATGATGAAGAAAACTGTTGTATATATAATTTTTTTAATAAAGCAAAGCTTTATCCTTTTTATTAAACTTAATTTTATGCTTCTATGTTTGAATGAAATTAGCACTTAATAATTTTAACAAATCAATAGATCACTCTGTACACGTAAACCTTATTATATTCACAAAGATAATTTTAAACTTAACCTTAAAATTTTAAATAAGTCCGATGAAATCTTCTTAAAAGCTAATAAAAGGCATAAAATTTGGTAAAGCTCTGAAATAAGGCAATGTAATTTGTTCTCGATTATGAAATTAGTTTCACAAAAAAAAAAAAAAAAATGAAAAAAGAAAAAGACAATTCTATTGTATAGACTATATTTGGATCAAACCAGATCTGAAAACACAAACATTTTCCCTCTAATTAAGTGAAATAACAGCACAAGAAAAACCAATTTTTAGAATTATCATATTGCAAGGCATGCAGCAAGGCAAATATAGAACTTAAACAATACGTACATGTCAAAATGATTGAAGCCTTGAAGAAGATCTTGAAGAAAGCAGCAGTACTACAAAGCCGGAGCCGACGCCTAAGACAAGATTACAATGTTGTAAGAATATGAGGAGGTTTGCCATCTTATATAGGGTTTTAACGTTCAATTGTAAACCCTAAACTGATCGGAAACACTGTTGTTTGGCCGGCCTGTAATATTTAATTCTTCTATTGAACTAATTGTGGCCCTATTGCTTAATTATCTTAGCGGGCCATATAATTTATTTTTGGTTAAAACAATACTAGTTAATTACCTAATCAAGATGTCCAAACATCACAAGTCCGATAGGTAAAAATAAAATTTAATGGGCCACGTGTATTATATAAGCTTGTTGAGTTTGGTAATTATCTCCATTACTATGTATTGATTTTAGACTAAAAGGTTTTGAGAGAATGAGTTCTCTTTTAAACTAGTATGAACTCGGTATATGCGATGCAAATATTAATTTATTTTTATTTTATTTTAAATTAATTTATATCTTAAAAAATTTATAATTTTGTTTTTGAGAGTATAATATATGAATTCAACGTATATTCTATTTTTACTAGATTATTGTCAACAATGATACTTCAAATTATAATTTTTATTGAGTTTCAGTAAAACTAAAAGATAAAATTATAAAATAAAATTTTATGAGTTATTTTATTTTATTTTTCTTTTTTCTTTTTTCTTTTTTTGTTAGTAAAATTTTATTTTAACTTAAGACATTTCAGCATCTAAGTAAGTTATAATTTCTATTTAAACTTAATACACCATGTCTTTACTTAGTCTCTCTTTATGTCTCATTATCTTCGTGTTTTAAATAAAACAATTGTTTTATTTTTTTATTTTTAAATAAGTTTTTTGTTTTTTTACTTACTGCTTGTGAGTCTTCCACCCATTTGAGTTTTTCTTTTTTCTTAATCTAATTTTATCCATTAAAACTTACTATTTGTTAGGAGTTTAATATGTTTTAAAGAAAATCATTCTACATACAACAATATTATTTAATATTTTTTATTATGTTATATAATATTTTGAATTGAAAGTTTTTTATTTTTTCATCAATTAAACATTCAAAATTACTTTTCTTCACATAAACTCAATCTTACATTTTGATTTTTGACATGTTATGAACTTCAAAAATCCCAATTCAATCTAGTAGATTATGAAATGTAAAATTAGAAAATTTATTTAAACATTTTTAGGCAATGTTCAATTATTTAAAAATTAATTAGCTTATCAAAATTTTATTAATATCTTAGTTTTATTTTAAATGGGTAATTCATTTTTTTTTCCCTTTATAGTGCATTTGATATTTTAAATAAAAATATATTTGTCACAAGTTTTACATAAAAAAGAAGAAGAAGAATACCTAAGCATCAAGTAACATCAAAATGATATTCATATCACATGCTATTTAAAAACTCCACAAAAAAAGAAAAGAAAAATGTAAGCATACTTCAAACGGAATCTTTTCTTTAAAATCGTATGCACTTGCCTTTGAATAAAAATTGGGAATCATTTCGGGTTTGGTTGAAAGTAATATTTAGAAAGGACTTGTGCCCCTCAAGGTGGAAGCATTTTTGTGGTTGATTATTAAAGGTAGAATAGTTGTCAAGGAGGGTCTATTGCATGTGGAATTGATCACGAGCAGGAAGTAAATTGTCATATTTGTGGAAAGGAGGTTGAATCCATTGATCATCTTTTCCTTCCATTTGAAAAGCTGTGGCTGATTTGAATAGGTGTATGCAATGGTGGAATGTGCAGTGTTAAGAGATATGGATAAAGATAAATATTTGAATTTAAAATATATATTATCATAATCCTATTCAATAATAACTACTAGATTATCATGATTATTTAATATTGTATTTATCTATAATTTATGATTATCTAGTAATCCTTATACATAGGAAGCACCAGTATTGTACTGATTGAGTGAGTTGAGTGTGTGAGTTGAGTGATTGTAATCCATGGAATAATATTATATCTCCTCCCGTGGACTAGGCCTAGGCCTTATGGCTGAACTACAGTACATCTATGTTTTTCTCTAATTCTGTTTTATATTTAAAAATCTAATATGGTATTAGAGCATTCAAACTCTAATGAGCAATGATCCGGGTAGAGCTCCAATTTCTTTTGTCACATCTCATCCAAAAGAATTATGTCGCATCTCATCCAAAAGAATTATGTCACATCTCATCCCAAAGAAAAATAATGTTCTTATTTGCCTTTAGGCACTTACCACAAAGGGCTCTCTCATGGCACTTTGTTGTGCAACAAGAACCACATGTGACTACCTTATGAAGTTTTTACTATTATCTAGACATTCTCATGGTGCCTTGATGTACTGCAAGAACTGCGTGAAGAATAATTTAAGTATTTCAAGTCTTATCGCATCATAGCCAATAGTTGCGCAAATTTATGATGACGACACATTGTAGGTTTCGATTTCATTTCAAGAGAAGACACAAGAATCATAAACAGGAGCACTCATAATCTTGTAGTTTAAGATGAATGTTCTTCACAGAACTTTCATCTTGGGGGGATGTGTTAAGGGATATGGATAAAGATAAAGATTTGAATTTAAAATATATACTATCATAATCCTATCCTATAATAACTACTAAATTATCATGATTATTTAATATTGTATTTATCTATAATTTATGATTATCTAGTGATCCTTATAAATAGGAACCACAAGTATTATATTGATTGAGTGAGTTGAGTGTGTGAGATGAGTGATTATAATCCATGGAATAATATTATAGTCTCTTTCCATGGACTAGGCCTTATAGCTAAACCACGTACATCTTCTGTTTTATATTTTAAAATATAATACAGTGGGGGTCTATAAAAAGTCAATGATTTAATTGAAACTTGGCAATCTTTATGCCCATCACTTAGAGCTAAACGTCCATGGGGTATGCTTTTGTATGAAGTTATATGGTCTATCTGGCTGGGAAGGAATAGTGTAGTATTCAAGAGGGAAGCGTTTCAAGCAGAAGCAATCTTTCGAACTAATCAAATGTAGGGTGGCATGGTGGATCAAAGTTAAATGGCCTCAGGTAAATGGTTAATAAATGAAATGATAATGAATTTTAACTTGGTGGAAGGGGAGGTAAGAAGAAAAAGGAGGAAACAAAACATTGAATGGGAACTTCCTGATGAGGGCTTCCTTAAATTTAATGCGGATGGCGGTAGTCGTGGTAAGCCTGGCTCATCAGGTATTGGTGGGGTCCTTAGAAATAGAAGAGGTAAAATCATGGCTATATTTTCAATAAATATTGGTGTTGCAGACACAAATTTGGCAAGACTTCAAGCAATTTCTTTCGCAATACCAATAAAGGCAGAGTAGGGAGAGAGTCAGAATATATGTGTGATTATTGAAAGTGGTTTTGAAATTACTTTGAGTTGTGTTAACGAGACAAGCAAGGGCCCTTGGAGGTATGATCAAATTCTTAAAACAATTGAAAGTAAAAGTACTAAGTTAAAAAGGGTGGTGTTTAAGCATGGTGGCCAACTATTTGGTGGATGGTTTGGCAAAGAAGGGGTTGACAGAAGAGAATATCTAGTTACATTGATTTAAGGTTGTCTCAAAGCAAGAACGAAAGAAGTCTTGCTAATGAATATAAGTTCCATTTTGAATATTTGCTTTTGAAAGGGAAAGTATGTTGCAATGGGTGTTCGATTATCCTTCTATAATTAATAAATCTTTCTTGATCAAAAAAAAAAAAAAAAAAAAAAAAATCTGCTAAGGAGTATTTCTTAATTGAAAGAAATTGCCTTGTCAGAAAGTAGTTTTATTTTGATATATATTATGTAATAGTAAATCATAAAAAATATGTCCTTTTTATAATAATTAGTAAGTGTGTGAGAGAAAATATAAATGAGTGGAAGATAATATAAGTGGGTTGGAGAAAATAAAGGTATGTGGGTACTTATCAGGACCTAAATAATTTTTCAACTTTTCAAAACACAAAATATTGTTGAAGAGTGTTAATTAATTCTATTAACTAACAAATTTTTAATTAATTTTAAAATTTAAAGCGTTGCTAGTAAAGTTTTAAAAATTGGACCCGTTATTAACTCAAAAAATTTGCAAGCCATTAGTCTGATTGGGATTAGATTGGATGATGTCATAAATTTATAAATACTAAATACATAAGAAAACAAAAGATAATAATTTAATACAATTCTTAGTAGTTAATACTAAAAATGATAAATTTATTATGTATCATAATGTTCCAGTTTCAACATATATCTCAAAATAATAAAGACAACATCAATAATAAAACAAATGTTTTACTAATTCTTAATATAAAATACAAATATTTCATAAATTCTTAATACAACTAATATTTTTTTTCATTTTTTTACAAATCAGTTCGATTTAATCAACTAGCCACTAGTTTTATCGGTTTTTTTTGGTTTTTACATATTCAATCACAAAAAAATAGTCTTTTAAGTTCAATTCGATCTAATTTATACCCTAGGACAATGGTCCAACCAGTTCGAACAGCCTATCCAATCCAATTTTTATAACATTGGTTGGTAGTGTGTAGTTCTTTTTTATTTTTTATTTTTAATTATTTTATGAAAAGAAATTAAAGGACTTTAAACTAAATATGGTAAAAAGGGGACTTAATAACGCAAATTTCTCTCTTTTATAATAGTATACAAGTATATATATAATAATATAAAGATATAGATATAGATATAGAAGATAATTTTATTTTTTTTTTCCTTCAGTTTGATAAAATAAAGACTTGCTAGCTAGCAATAGTTTGCATCTAGGATAACAAATGATCCGAACTGATTATGAACAAGCTCACGAACAAGCTTGATAAGAGTTCACTCGAACTTAGTTCAATTTCTAAACTAGTTGAGCTCGAGCTTTATTTTAGAGCTCGTTTAATAAATGAGTCAAGCTTAAATATTTCAAATATAGGCTCGAAAAGCTCGCGAGCCCAATTTGTTTAATAAAATTGCCTTTTTCAATCAAAAAATAAAACAATAAATGACAATAATAGGTCAAACTTAGTGGGAATCATATCTTGCATTAACAATCATTGTTGAAACCTATCATAAATAATGACAAACACTATTACAATAAAAAATAATATCTACTTATCGAAACTAGACAGAGACTACGACCTAATGTTTGGAGCACATACTATAATGTATAAAATATTTTGATAGAATGGGAATGGAAACAGATTGGGTAAAAAAAGTCTTACGTTTTTCCACATGGAAACCTTCTGCTTCTTCTATACTATATTCTCTTTCCTATCTTAATACAATTTCTTCATTAGCTTATTATATTATTATTTTTTTCATAAATATAATATTCATTAATTACATTTATACACGGCGAGAATATTTCAATTCAGGTGAAAAAAAAAAAAACTCATAATTTTACCTATCCACCATAAGTTGATAGACATAACTCACAATTTTTTTACTTTTTTAAAACATGAGCAATGTGCATTCATAATCCAGCAAAACGGGTACATAATCACAACATGAAACTAAATTCCACCCACATGCATCATAATTTCAGTGTTTATTGAATCTTAATTGCACCTAACTCCTATTAATTTAGGAGAAAACACATATATCTATTTCAGCCAATAAACAATAAATTTTTATTGTACCTAACTCTCATTAATATATATTAAAAAATATATATTTACACATCTATGAGATTCAAATATGAGACTATATGATTATAACACTTTCAGTTTTAACCATTAAGCTAAAATGATCTCATTGAATCATTGATTTATTTATAAGAAAAATAAGAATGCTAGAGTTATAAAAGCTAAGCCTCTAAAGTATCCTAAATAATACTGCAAAACTATTCTACTAATATATATATACAAACAGGGACCTCGGATCTAAAACCATAGCCTTTTCTTCTCAAAAAAAAAAAAAAAAAAATCGTCTTGGACTGGTCAAAATAATTAATTTTATTTATTTGAGTCAGGATGCAAATTAAATTTTGTAAACTGGTGTGATTATACTTAAAAACATTATCATCCTTATCCAACATTTTTGTTTATTATTACATATTAGATATTAGATTAGAAGATGCAATGCAGATGTTCTTGACTTCTTTCTGCATGGCTAGGTTTGTCTAAAATCACCTTCAGACAATGAGACATTGGCTCAATTGGCACCCAAGTAAAAACTGTACAGCAGTTTTCTCCCAGTTCTCTCAAGTCCCATGGTCGAGCATGGCCTTTTAGAGATGTTGGTACTTCAATCCTTTTCCCTCTTCAGCTCTTTCAAATCGAAAATCGACACGAAATTCATATATCATAACCAAATAGTTGTGAAGAAATCAGTGGAAACGAGATTATTGTTTTGAAAGAACTTCGTTTATGATTGTCAAAAAGAAATTTATTCAAATAAAAGGTTCATGCATGCATGAAACAAAATGGCACATTGTGCTAATGAATTTGTTACTTTCTTGTTACCATGGCTGAGTGACTGAACTATACTCTTCCATCAGTAAGTACTACAAGAAAGTTCTAACAATAACCGTGACAATAATGCTTTCCACTGCGAATTTTGCATTCTCCTCCTCTACAACTTTGTTTGCATTTGAGGTTGCACTGAGCATCCTTTTGGCCTGGAATGCAGCCTGGACTGTGATAATCCCAACAGCAGTTTATTCCATCAACTTCCTTCAGCCCTGAAATTTTTTAATAACAATCTGAAAAAAATAAAATAAAATCTAAGCTATCTTGTTTGTTATTCAATAAATTAATTATAATAAATTTGACTGGGAGCTATAATTGGTTTAACAACATTAGCTTGCATTAATGATAAAAATTATTAGGGAATGTCTATGTAGATATTTTTTTTTTAAAATGCTAGGTAGACGATCACACACCAATAAGTGGGTGGGTCCCATTTCTCTAGTTTATTCTCTCTTTTGTGTGTGAGCTTAATTTCGTTAAAGTCTGAGGAGGGATACGGTTATTGACCCTCCCAGGGCTACTCTAAGATTGAAACCTTTGGCCTTGGAGTTCATATGTTACCTGAGATTATTTTATTCAGATTGTAATATTTTCTGACATTAAAGATATGTTATCCTTGTTGTTTCAGATAAAAAAAAAAAATCAATTAATAATATATATAGAAAGGAAAAAAAAAAATACCTGTAGATAAGATGAATATCATGATGAGCATCACAGGAAAAACCTTAAAATCCAGCCATTTACTCTTACTGACAAAAAATACATTCAAAATTGAATTGAAAATTTATTTAGGAAGTAAATAATGTCGCATGAAGATGATGAAAAATACTACTAATTAATTTAATTACCAATGATTTTTCGTTTTTATTAAATTTAATTTTATAAATGTGTGTGTAAATAACACATAAAAACTATATGTTGGTAGTATTAGTCCATTATCGACATCAAACAAAGATTTTGAGTATTAATTAAATATGGTAGGATGTTATTTCACAATAACTATTCGGAATAATATTATTTTATTTATCTTCAAATTCTTTTTTTTTTCTTTTCTTTTGGTTGGTTCTTTTATTTTACTTATTACAATTATGTTTAATATATGTAATATTTATAAATGTAAAGGCAGGATTTGATCACACATCCTTTAAACATAACAATAAATTATACCGGTTGAACTAACATTTTTCTGAACATAAGGTTTTAAATAAGACTTATGAGAACTTTTTATCGACTGACTGTTCATGCAACCACACATTTCTTTGGACTTTAGACATGTATCCTTATAGAAATGATGACTTAAGACGTATTTTGAACTGCAAAATTTAACAAGAAAATATATATACTGGTTCAAACCAGATACACAAACACACACATTTTCCCTCTAAAAGTGAAACAAAAGCACAAATAAACCAATTTTTAACACAATCATATTGCAAGCCAACAATATATACCGAACTTAGAGAGTACAATGGATACTATCTTTACCTAACGACTGAACCCTTGAAGCCGATCTTGTTCGGGAGAGCAGCACACTATAAGGCTGGAGCCGATATATGTCTTAAGTCAAAATTACAATACTATGAGAATGTGTTTGTAATTGATCATAATCTAATTAAATATGATTATAATAAAGAGTTTTTTTAACGAGTACTCTTATAATACTTGCTTAGGTGTACTAAATATAGTTTTTAGAAATTTAAACTTTCTAAAAGTAGCAACTTATGAATTAAACAGCATTGAAATCTTAGCCAATTATTATAATAAATATTACAAATTACACTTTTTATTTATAATATCTTAACAAGTATCCTCAAGGATCATGTTAGACAAATCTTATATTAAAATAATGAATTTCTTTAATGGTAGTTGATTATGATTTTAGTGTTATTTAATACATAAATTGCTCCTTTAAAAAGTTTTAATTTCCAATGAGCATATTTATTACATTTTAACAAGTGCTCTTATGATACCCGTTATAAAAATCCTAAAATATTTTAGATATTCAGTGTTTGGTTAGACAAATCCTATATTAAACTAGCAACTTGTGAATTAAATAATAATGAAATCATAACCAAGTACCATACTTAATGCTACAAATTAAACTTTCTATTTATAGTACCTTAACAAGTATACTAAGAGTAGGGTTGGCAATAATTCGAGTTAGCTCGTGAACAGCTTGTGAGCTACTCATTAAGGGTTCGGATCAATCTCGGCTCATTTTATGAACGAGTCCAATCTTGAGATTTATTTTCAACTGGTTTAGTAAAACGAACTGAACTCAATCTTTTTTCAAAGCTTGGCTCATAAATTTGTGAGCTGGCTCCTTTAATATCATTTGATAATTGTTTTTTCATTATTTACATATAAATTTGTAATAAATATATTTATATGTAAAAATTAATAAAAGTTGTAATATTGTTTAGTGGTATTTTACTTAAATGGTTATCAAATAGGTCTTGAGTTCAACTCTTAACTGTAAAACATTTTTGTCAAAGCTCAGCTCAATACCACCCCTAACGAAGGGCACTTCTTAGACAAACCTTATTTTAAAATAATTTAGATGTTTAGTATTTGGTTAGAGATATTTTCTGATTATAATTTGATTTTTTTTTCTAAAAATTTTAGATTATAATCTGGAAAAGAAAAAAAGTTAGAATTTTATGCTTAGTTGTTTCTACTTATAATAAGGTTTTATAATAATCAGGTTTGACCAAGTAAAAGCAATGTTATCCCTAGATATAGCACATCATTCAGTACTCTTTTTGGTAATTCTTAAAGAATATGAATTAAGCAATTATTTATCAATCACTAAAATAATTTTTAATCAATTATATCACATAATATAAGTAATTCTTAGTAAACATTATTTACAACTTATAATATAATTGAAACACAATTATAATTAAAGAAGTGATAATCTAACAATCAGTCATAATCATATTAATTTTTCAAGAAAAAAAAACAAACAGAAAATGTAGAAGTATTGTGCCTTGCACTCTTTTTTTAGTACGTAGAGACGTAAATCCTAGGGTTTAAACCCTGATGTACGCAAGCCCGTAATATTTTTTTTATTCTATTGGAGTGAGCCTATGGCCCTATAACCATTTAATTAATTATATGGTATGTTTTTAATCGGATTAGAAAAATAAATTAGTCGATAAAAACTTAATGGGCTTCATGGTTAGTATAAGCTTGTTGGTTTGGTAAATTATCTCTATTACTGGCGACAGATCTATGACTAAAGGTTAGAAAGGTTGAGTTTTCTTTGTACACTGTAAGACTTGCATTACCAATATTATTACTTTGGGTACAAGGACGGACCTCAGCCCAAAACAAAACAAGCCTAAACTGTATCTAAATTAACGAGGATGGGAAAACTCACCTCATCCTGAATAAAAAAGAAACCAATCTCAGCAAGAACACTAACAACGCCATGAAAGCCAGAGGACCAGGAAAGACTGCTATTGGTCAAACAACCCGCAACAAAATTGGCTTGCCTACAAAAATGCTTCAGTGAAATCTGTTAGTTTTTCCACAAAAGATATCTATATCTCATGATCAGATTAAACTGCAGATGGAAATCAATATCTGTATCTGTCTTAAGTGTGATAGTTTTGTCAATTTGGAGGTATGTCTCAAATGACACTAATTGGATATCTCGAGATGGTTATTGAGACATATAAGCTTAAAATTAAGCTTAAGTGATTTCTAGTGCTTTGAAGAGCATCCAGTTTTAATGAAATCACCTGGAGGACCGACAATGAAAATAGCATATGTTGATCACATTTAGATGCTATTTTCTTGCTCCATTACCATATCTAGATCCATTGCATATCAGGTTGTTGGCATTTGTAACCATGGATTGGTCTTGTGTTGTTTAAGTGGCATAATGATTTCCATGATTCGATGTTAATAACTTAATTGGGCTAGGATTGTTTGAAGTGCATCTCAGGACCAAAGTTTTTCTTTTAAAATTGTGGCCATATAAAATTTATACCTTGCCCGAGAGTCGTTTTCTAAAAATATATTTTCAAAAATTTTAAACTACAATTAATGTAGCCCAAGTGGGAGAATGTTAGAATTTCCTAATATGTGGGCTGCCATTAACTGTATGGTTTTGTTTTTATAATGAAATTGGCTTAAGATTTGGTCTATTTGAGACATGCTAGTAAAAGCTCATATAGTTTATGTGATCATTTGGGATAGGACTTAAGCATACTTCTTATCTTAGTAGATATCTTATCTGATTAGATGTAGATTGGCAGTAAGTGTAGGCTGAGTGACTTTATGAGTCTTTAATGGGAGGACTCTTAGAGTTTTATCTGAGATTAAATAGTTAGGTCCCCTATCCTCTCTCAATATGCGTATCTTGCCCCATTGAAAGTTGCCAGTAAATACAAAGAGTATGGAGAGGAAGTCCTGGTTATATATGTATTCTAGTGAGGTGTGTTTGTTTGCGGTTCTACATATCAGTTGTTATGGTTCAATTAGGTACACAGACTTTATTATTAATATGATCTAAATTTATGTATGAGATCCTGTATAATTATTACATGTAGAACCTACAAACACACCAGGACCATAATCTGTATATGACAAATAATTTTATGATAATTGAGATTTGAGATGTGTACTTTGGAAAGTGTAATGGAAAACTCCTCTAAATTTCAATAATTCTAAATTGAGTAACATTATTAATCCTAAAACTGGCATGTTTGAGGAGCTGGGCATATTGGTTGGGCTGAATCTAGTCGTGGGTGTAGTTTCTGGGCTGCAGCTTTGAGTTCAGGTTGATCTCATATGCTAATCAAGTTAGTGGCTTGGTGGCCTCCATGGATCACCGTAGTTTGTTTTCCTTTTGATGGTAGATCGGATTGTGGTGGTGCTCTATGGCTATGATTTTCGGTGGGTAAAGGCGGCTGGTTGTGGTCAATTCTTTTTTTTATTTTATGAATTTGATATTTTGCGGCATTCAGTAGCTGGTTTAAGATGTTTTTAGAATTGGTAAGATAAAATTTTAGCTCTGATGCCACTTGATGTTGGATAGTTTAAGCATATTGAAGGATGAATTGGAGATTCAAGAGAAAAGATGGAGAATTAGAGGCAAAGGAGTTTGGAAACCTAAATTAATCTAAGAATTTTTTTTAACTAGTGTCCTAATTTGGTAATATTCTATTAATGAAAAGTTTTTAGAGAACAGGTCTCATGGAGAGTATTTTGCTGGAGAGGTCAGTGAAGAGTAATAAAATGGCACCGTTTACATACATAAAATAGTAAAAAAAAATAAAAAATCCATCCTTTCTTGGATAGGAACTGCTTCTGCTCCTCCAACTCTCAAGTCCCAACCTTGTGCTCTCATTTCTCAGCAATCTCCCACATGTGTCTCTTTCTTCCCGATTTGAACACAGCAATGACACGACATGATAGAGGTAGTGGTGTAGTACCAGAATCAGTGATGGATTCAATAAACCAAACCTTAGTTAACATGCAAAAAGTACAAACTCATTTGCTCGAGGCTTTATCTCTCTTTGACCTAGAAGTACTTGCTCAATTGTCACCTCTTCAACGCACTCAGTCATTGCTCTTGTTCACCAAAACCATTTTGACTTCAATGGCAGGCTGACTAAAATTTTACGTAAACATATTCAATTACAGTAATTGCAAAAAAAGAAATTTTTTTTTTAATAAACTCAATAACTCATAAGACATAATAAAAGTTTATAAGCTACAAAAGTTAAAAGACAAAAATAAATATCCTCTAAATACATCTTGAGTTGCTTAAATAAAATCTAAAATTGATAGCTACGCTCTTTCAAGTTAATAAATTAATATTGATATTTTTTTTTTCATAGTTATTTATTTTAAAAGAATAAAAAATAAATAGAATATATTTAAAAATTAAAATATATGATATACTTATTTGTTACTGGTTCAATACTCAAATTTATTGATCAAGCAAAAATATAAATTTTTTCTATATCAATGTTGAACAGACTTAATAATTTTTCTGAAAGCAAATTTTGAAATTTAAAAAAAAAAATCAAATTATATGAAATTTTTATATACTTTGGGTTTAATAATATAATATTTAAAATAAAGTTTTATCTATTTTTTTGGGCAGAAATCTCTTCTCTCCTTTAAACTTGGACAATGACCCTCTCTAATGTTGAGAGAGTTTCACTCATAATTCTTTTTGGTGGCTGATGGTTGGCAATACAAATTACAAGGTGGAAACAAAAGAAACCCTAATTTAATGTTTTATAAGAATCCTATTACCTATTGCCCTTTAGTCTTTTAGTTTTATAGTCTTATAGTATAAAAAGTGAAAATGTTATTTGGTTTTTATTTTTAGAGGGGCCTTAGTATTAAATAAGAGAAAAAAAAAAAAGCTAAAAACTAATTTTATATTATAATACTAATATTTTTGAAAATTTTTTAAGGGGCCATGGCCCCTTTGATCCCTTAAAAGATCCTCTCTTGTGAGTTTTCTTAGCCTTCAAACCCTCTGAAGAAGAAGAAGGTGCCTAGAATGAAAGGAATAAATCAATTTATTTTATTTTTTTTGTATAGAAACGATGACGTTTTATTGCTCTCTAGGGACCTCTCCTCCAAAATACTCTCCATGGGATCCACTTTTTTAGTATTTATTGCAGTAATCGACCATTATTTCAATGTTATTTAATAGACAAATTGCTAGTTTTGAAAATTTCAATTTCCAATGATCCTATTTATTACATCTTAACAAATTCCTGTAGAACAACCGTTAGAAAAAAACTGATATAAGAAAACTAATAATTCTCAATATTCAATTCATCTAAGATAAATAAATAAATAAAAGTACAAAGTAAGGCTATATATGGACTAAGAGCCCATTTGGAATACAAATTGCAAAGTCTAATTTTGATTGAGTCTACAGAAGTAGCTATAGAGTTGTTTTTTGCCTTTCAGATTACATATGACACTAAAACTATCCAATTTACTCTTTTTTCTTTTATATATTAACAATTCTCTCTAATGTAATTCTCTCTCATTTATCTAACTATATTTATTTTATCTACTTAATTATATAATGTAATATTGTATGTATTATGATATTCATATAATTATTATTGCAATGTATTATTTAATAATGTAACATGCATAAACATATTTTATTAATAATTAAATAGTATTGAAATAACTTATGCAATATGTAAATTAAATATCATTGTTATGCATGCCCTTAATGGTACATAATTACATATTTAAACTGACTTTTGTAATATGCATACCAAATACACATAATTTATTTGCAATATGCATCCCAAACACATATTTGGCTTATGACTATTCTAACTTTTGCAATCTATATACCAAATGAACCCTGATTCTAATTTAACATAATTATAACCAAACCCTGATAAAAATATTAATTTTTCAATAAATCCTAAAATACCTATTATCTTATTACCCATCAGTTTGCCTTCTCCAGCTAGCACTGTTTGTTGCATTATTGGAATGCTTGTCAAAACAGAGTTTAGCTGAATTAATAGGGGCCATTGCATTTGTGTCTCCTTAGTGACAACTTCTTTAGATGGTGATAAGGTTAATTTTTTTAGAGAGGTGAATTACAAAAGTAATTTTTGTAATCTATATTGAACTAATATTAAATATATAAGTGAAAAGTCTTGTGCAAGTTTACCTAACATAATGAACTTACACTTAATAACAAGCTAAATACTATACATAAATACAAAGACAAATTAGGGCATAAATTAGATCTAAAGTTAAGGGTCTTGATTTATGCTATCATGGAGAAAGTATTTCTGAAAATCCAATCAGGTTGGACAAGGATTCTAAGAGATTGAAGAGGATTGTTTTTCAGCATGTCCTCATAGATGCAAACAGTTTGGTGGATGTATAATTTGTTCGGTGGTCTTTTCTTTTTTTTCCTTTTTTTTTTTTTTTTGGTACAATGGGGCAGAAGCCCAAACAAAGAAAAAGCTACACGGGGGTTGGTGGTCTTACTACACACAACATTATTGATCACATCAATGCTACTCTTTGCTCTGACAATCCTAGTCTTAAAGATTCCCTCTATTGGAAGTTCCCTAGTAATGGCACATGCCTATGACCTTGCTCAAGGGTCTAACCCTTTTGATGGCATCCAATGCTAACACCAACTGGTTATGGAAGAGTCTTTGTCACACCAGAGTCAAGCGTTTCCTTTGTTTATGTAGTCTTGATTCTATTCCTACTAAGAAATTTCAGCTTGATAGGAAAATTATTAGGAACTCTTTGTGCCCCTTGTGTCTTAAGAGTCCATAATGCATATTTTGAGAGACCGTCCTGTAACTACAATTGTTTGATCTAATGTATTAAGTTATTTCAACAATAGCTTATGGAATTTAACTTCTGTTAAGGAGTGGATCAAATGGAACCTTAGCTCTGATTCTTCCCACCCCTCTCCCATAGGAATTCCTTGGCATTCATTATTCCCCTACATTTGTCGTGAAAACTTTCAATCTGGGTCAAATGGAACCTTAGCTCTGATTCTTACCACCCCTGTCCCAAAGGAATTCCTTGGCATTCATTATTCCCCTACATTTGTCTTGAAAACTTTCAATCTTTGAATCTAAGTTGTTCAATCCCTCAAGAACCTTTTTCTCTACTATCAGTAGAGCATCTGAATTTCACTTTATTTCTTCAAAACAACACCCTAAGCTTCCACAAACAACCATCAATTGTTGTTGGTCTCCACCTAAACAGGGTTGGCACATGTTGAACACAGATGGATTTGTTTTAGGTAATCCTAGTATTGGGGCTAATGGAGTTATCAGAGATGATCTTGGTAACTGGGTTATTGGATTTTCTAAGATGATTGGGTTTGGGACAATTATGCTTGCTGGATTATGGGACTTATATTACACTTCTCATGGAGACATGACTGGCCAAAAGAATAAATAACCAAACTTCTATAACCCTAAAATTCAAACAAAGAAACAAATAGGAATCTTGACTAAACCAAAGATTAAAAGTAAAATTTGATAAAACAAAAGTTAATTATAAAAGTTTACTTACTAAAACAGATGACAATTTATTAAAATTTCGGCAGAGGTTCACTACAATATGGAATATGCCTCAAAATGCAAACACATATATTCCAGTTTTTTCACAACAACAACACGAAGACAACAAAGAGCTCCGCTCTGCCCACATCATAAATAAGACAAATAACTAGACTTTTACATTATACAAAATCAAACACCCCATAGTTCCAAACTTTTATCATTGACTTTAAGTTTGAGATTTTGAAAAAAACCATGTCATACTCTGTCAGCAGGTCACGAGCTCGGTGACAGCAAATACTGAACTCTTGTTACTAAAATCAAATCCACAAAAAATAGGTAAGTCTTACGGACTCCGTTAATGGAAAACATACCCAAAAGTACTAACATCACTCAACACAAGTATATAAACATATGTAGCCAATTATATCATGTAATCATGTTCATGTCTTAATTCAAAACATATGTATGCATTTGTAATTGTCATACTTTCACAACTCACGTGATTCATAGGATAACAAATCAATCAAAATAATCACAACATACAAAGCAAGCAAAGACCAACAAGTAACTCAACCTCGAACAATATCTCCCCGGCCGAACATTTACGTGGTCGCACAATAGGTTAATTCTTCGTACACAAGTCATCCCACCAGACTGAGCACTCAATTCTTTTAAAACAATTGTCAGGATCATAATATCTCATATCAAAACATCAAATCAACAAATCCTAGGAGCACTTGGATTTTAATTTCAAAAATAAAAATCATTTCGGAGAAAAATGTACTTTGTTGGCTCTTATTTCAATCATCAAACATAATTCAAATAACTTACTAAAACATTGCACATGCTTATTTTTTTTTTTTTCTATATTACATATTTATTTAGATACACATACAAACACACATAATAATCTAGCTTCCAAAGGGTAATAGTTAACCACTCACAGTAATACGGATCCTGCCGGTCATTCCTTGAATTCATGTGTATCGTTGGTTATACAACATGCTCTAGAACTGTAATTAAAATTTTCAAGTATTACTTAGTTTATAAATTTTGAAATTAGAATCCTAACATGTTTTAAAAATTTATAATTTTATATGATTTTTCTGTCTAAAATTAATAGTTATAGAATGATCTAATTAAATCAAAACCAAATCCTACACCCAGTGTAATTTAACATATATTTTATTTGCTGTTAGTGAAAGAGAAAGGCATTAGTAATATCATGGAAATCTTTTCCTTCAACTATTCTAAATTCTCTTTTCTTTAATATTAATTAATTACTAATTTAAAAACTATTGTGTAATATCATTGAAATTGAAACTTGTTTCCTAACCAAAAAAATGACAATTAAAAAAAAAAATGAAGATCCCTAACAGCTTTTTATCAATGGATTTGGGCCCTTCAAATCTAATAATAAACTTGTAATATACATGGTAGATGGATAAAGTCATAAAGGGCACAAGGGGTGCATGTCTGTTAGAGACAATTTCACCTAACCAATTTAATTATTTTGTACTCAATCAATTTATTTGATCAATATAAGCTGGCATCACGACCATTAATTTGCATGTCACTACTGCAACATAGAGAAAACAATTTCAGCAATAGATATCATTAAAAAAATTGTAATGGAAGATCAACTTGGAATGATTGTTAGGTAATTTATTTTAAAAAATAATGTATTTAGTAGGAATTTATATTTATTCTAATTAATTTAGTCAGAAAATGATAATGTAACTAAAATAAATTTATATGCTTTTCGTGCAATGTACGAATTATTTTATTATTTTATATTTTTATTTTTATTTTTTGAGATTCATTGTTAACAACAATTAAAAAACAAGAAAGAAAATGGTATAAACATGGTTGCATAACGAAATTTAACTCAACAAAATTTCAAGCTGTGCAATTCGTGGACCTAGCTTCGACTTGTTTTGATGCATCGATTTTGAAATTTCTGGCCGAGAGAAGACCTTTGAGGACTTGATTGATCTAGCTGATGCTGTGGATTTGAACCAAATTGAAGTGGAGGAATTGAAGCCGATGCAATTTTGAAAATTTGAGGAATCAGAATCTAAAGGGAGCTTCAATTTTGTGAAATAAATATTGGGATTTTGACCCAAATCATGTGTTGGAAGTTTTCTAATAATTTGTTCTTACTAGACAAAAAAAGACTAATTAGATGATTAATGGACTCTATATGTGTCCTCAAGTTGATTATCTACGATAGCGATAAAACTGTCATTGATATAAAATTCATCTCCAAAATTATTTGATGTTGCTGATACTATATTGCAGAAGCAAATAATGACTAAATTTTGGTGTCACTTTCAATATTTGTGTTAACCTCTTCACTATCTCCGAAATCATTTGTGGGTGCTGATAGTGTTTAACATTTTATTTGAGTAAACTACACTCTCATCCCTTGAGTTTTACTGAAACGACACTAAAATTCAAAATTTGAAAAATCGACATTCCTCTCTTTAAAATTGATAAAAAGTTAACAGCGTTGCAACAGAATTTTAGAAAAATACTAAAATGTCCTCTCATCCCAAATCCTCCCAATTTAGGGTCTATTTGGATTGAGGGAAGTAGAGGGAGAAGAAAGAAGAAGCGATGATAAATATCATTTTCCTTTGTTTGGGAGTTTTTATTAATGGAGGCACAAATATATCCCTCAAAAGCCAATTTTTTATTTCTTCCAAATTGAGAGGATTTGGAGGGAAATAATAAGTTTACATTATAATTTTTTTCTATTGTGACTAATATTCCTTTTTTTATTTATTAAGTATCTACTAATGCTTAAAAAAAAAATGTCAAGAGCGTAATAGTAAAATTATGTAATAATATAACCTCTCATCTTCCTTAAATTTCAAACAAGAAATGTATCTTATCTTTTCCTCTCACATCTCTTCATTTTGTTAACTCCTAAATGAGATAAAGAATAAATAACTGTCATCTTTCCTCTCCATTCCTCTCCTCTCCTCTCCATTTACTCTCCTCTACTATCCCTTTAAACTCCCAAATAGACCCTTAAAGGAGTTTAAAAAATAGATTTTAGATGGATTTGAAGGGATACCATTTCCTCTCCCCCTTAAAAAAATAAAAGAAAATGACACTTACCCTCTCCTCTCCTTTCTTCATCCTCCATTCCCCTACCCCCTCCATCCGAATGACCTTAAAGTTCTTTGTTCTCTCTAGTAGTGGCCAGTGGAAATTGGAGAGCAAAATCTCTATTCTTTTGTCCATTCCTCCATTCCTTGCTCCCCCACATCCAAACTAGCAACCTCCTTCATACCACATATATCTTGTTTATTTACCCAAAGGAAACAAAAAGTTATCTTCAAATTTCAGCGATGAAATTAGTTATGACAATCTTTTAAATTTGGTGATTTTGGATCTTTTTCTACTCTAAAGCTAACTTAGGTAAGCGGGCATCTTACTAATTTGTGTATATTCCTTTATCATACCTTCTAGTGATTATATTCATATTCTTAAAAGTTTTCATGTTAGTATTTGAAATTTATCTTGAAAATTAATTTAGGTTTTTAGCTATCTGACACATGAAAAGTTTATTTGAATCTAATTTTGACTCTAAGACTATTTAATTAAGGTTACTAGATCTTATGATTTCTAAATATTGTGAATAGTAGTTTTGTCAGTTTAGATTTAAGGATTATATTGACAAATTAAATTGTAATGTAAGAACAAGATGCCCTCTTATTTTGATAATTTTTGAAACCTTGAAGCGTCTTTATATTTTGGTTCTAACTTAGATAAATTAGTATTTTTTATTTGGGCTCACTAGAAAAGTAGTATAAATTTTTGAGTCTCTTGGAATGTTTGGATTTAATATAGATATAGATCATTGAGATTTTTGGAAAATGATGTGAATGTGGAAACTTTTTATTGGATATGTTATATATACATATAGAGAGATATATATATATATATATATATTTCTTTTTGAAGGAAATCTAGTTAGAATAATATAACTAACAGCGGTGATATAGTCTTAGTTAGACCTCAGCTAGCATGGATGTTGTTAGCCTTGTGTTAGATTAAACAATTGGATTGAATGTTTGGGCCTGTAGAATGGCTTGGATCTGGAAGTCTATTCAGTAGGGCTTATGCTGGCCTTTGGAATTTAGACCTATTAGTTAGTTATAACATTATATCTTCGAATCTACCATCTTTCTCTATGCTAAATTTTTTTTCTCTAAATTACTGGATGATTATTCTTTTTGAATCATGCCTTATTTATATACTCTTATGGCTAGATTTTTGATTAAACAAAACTAATTTTTTTTACCTTAAAACATTTTATGAGTACTTTCTTTAAAATTTTATTAGTATCGTGTTAGTATTTTATATTCATTTCTTTAAAATATTCTTATCCTTCATAAAGACTCGTACCTTATGCTTGTCCACTTCCATTAGCGGAGTGCGTTTTATGGTCACTAGGTCTATGACTCATTATCCTAGTTAATTATTTCTTTCAGATTGTTGATTAGATCAAGTCCAATTCCTAAGTTTGGAGAAAACTACTCTCTTTTGGATTTGGAAGGCACGTCTTGTTCTAAATTGTGTCCTCTCGCATTCTCAAATCTTCATGATTTGTATAAATTACTAATTAGTTCTGTAATGCATCTGAATTTGTTGTAATCTATATCAACTTGAGAGTTGTAGCTCGTTTTCCTTTGACTATATTGAGATGTTTTGTTTAGAGGTTAGTTGAGATTCAAATAGGTTTTAGTACTTATTAAGCTTCCCTCCATTGGTCATGGCCTTGTTTGGGTAAGGGACAATGGTGGATGATGGAAGTCGTCAATGGTGATGGCTGATGTTATAATATGATGCACTGTCATAACTTATATATTAAAGGTGTTGACAAGAACTAAGAAATTACCACTTATTAATTTAAAAAAAATCAATAGACCACATTGTACATGTAAACTTTCGTAAATCATCTAATTTTAAACTTAACCTTAAAAATTTAAGTAAGTGCGGTGACAAATTTTAACAAGCTAATAAAAAGCATAAAATATAAAAAAATATAAAAGATGAAAATGACAATACTATTGAATAGCTATTAGATAAACCAATTTTTAACACTATCATATTGGCAATAATGAATTTTCAGTCTCTCATCTACGGTTCGCATATGACACCTTGATCTTTATTCAGATTGACTTGGATCATTTGAAACAAGTGAAAAGAGTTCTACGATGTTTCCATTTGGTGACTGGTTTAAAAGTAAATTTCAATAAAAGTTGTATTGTAGGTGTTGGATTGGAGGAGGAGATTTTGGATTCTTGGGCATCAGTAATAAAATGTAAAAGGGGTGATTTGCCTCTAAGGTATTTAGGATTACCTTTGGGAGCGAATTCTAGGGCTCTATCTACATGGCAACCAGTTATTGATAAAGTTAATATAAGATTAGCAACATGGAATAAACAATTTCTTTCCCTAGTAGGAAGGATAACCCATATCAAGGCAGCCTTACACAATCTTCTAGTGTACTATCTTTCAATCTTCAAGTTGCCTGAAGGAGTGGTTAAAGAGTGGGAAAGAATACAGAGAAGATTCTTATGGGATTGATGCAACGACAAGAGGAAAATTAATCTAATTAGATGGGATATAATATGCCAAAGTAAGGTGAAAGGTGGACAGGGTATTGGTTCTTTGAAGACTAAAAATAGAGCATTTTTGTCCAAGTGGGCATGGAGATTTGCAAATGAAAATAATTCTCTTTGAAGAACTGTCATATGGGAAAAATATAGATATGAGGCAGCAAACCTATGGTTGATAGAGAAAAGTAACAATGGGGCATCTCTAGTTTAGAAGGCAATAATTAACTCAGTTGGCGCTAATGATGTATATGCTGAAATTACAAGGGAAGGATTTGGTTGCGTGGTGGGGAATGGGAAGAGATTAAAATTTTGGATTCATATTTGGATTGGCAAGATGGCACTAAAACATCAGTTCCCTAGAATTCATTCTTTAGCAGTAGATAAAGATGGGAGGAATTCAGATTTTGGTGAATGGGAAGGTGAGGTATGGAAATGGAATATAAATCTGAGGGGAAGTCTATTTGATTGGGAAATTCATCAATGGAAAGAGTTTATGGAGTTGTTAAATCCAGTGGTGATTCACAAGGTCAAAGAAGATAGAGTGGTTTGGAAACATACTTCAAACAAAAAATTCTCTTTATAATCGTTTGCACTTGCCTTTGAAGAAAAAGTGGGGCTTGTCTTGGGTCAGGTTGAAAGTAATATTTGGAAAGGACTATTGCTCCCCAAGGTGGAAGCATTTTTGTGACTGATTGTTAAAGGTAGAATAGCTGCTAAAGAGGTTCTATGGCGATGTGGAATTGGTAATGAGCAGGAAGTAAATTATCTTATTTGTGGAAAGGAGATTGAATCCATTGAACATCTTTTCCTTCTATGTGAAAAGACGTGGCTGATTTGGAATATTTGTATGCAATGGTGGAATGTGCAGTGAGTGTCTCCAAAGAAAGTCAATGATTTAATTGAAACTTGGAAATTTTTATGGCCATCAATTAGAGCTAAAGGTCCTTGTGGTATGCTGTTATATGGTCCATCTGGCTGGGAAGGAGTAGTGTTGTATTCAAGAGGGAAGCGTTTCAAGTAGAAGCAATCTTGGAACTAATTAAATGTAGGGTGGCATGGTGGATCAAAGCTAAATGGCCTCAGGTAAAGGGTTCTATAAATGAAATGATAATGAATATTAACTTGGTGGAAGGGGAGGTAAGAAGAAAAAAGAGGAAACATAATATTGAATAGGAACTTCCTGATGAGGGCTTCCTTCAATTTAATGTGGATGGTGCTGCACGTGGTAAACCTAGTCCAGCGGGTATTGGTGGTGTCCTTCGAAATATATATTTTTAGTAAATATTAGTGTTGAAGACTCAAATTTGGCGGAACTTCAAGCAATTTCTTTTGCAATAGCAATGATGGCAGAACATGCGGAGAGTCAAAATATATGTGTGATTATTGAAAGTGATTCTAAAATTGCTTTGAGTTGGGTTAATGACAAGCAAGGGTCCTTGGAGGTATGATCAAATTCTTAAAGCAATTGAAAGTAAAAGTACAAGTTAAAAAGGGTGGTGTTTAAGCATACCTTGAGGCCAACCACTTGGTGGATGGTTTGGCCAAATATGGAATAGGAAATAAGAACTAGTTGCATGGATTTACGGTCATCTCAAAGCAAGGAGGGGAGAAATCTTGCTCATGAATATAAGTTCCATATAGGGTATTTGCTTTTTGAAAGGGAAAGTATGTTGGAATGGGGGTTTCGATTTTGTATTCTCTACAGTCTTTGTTGCTGCATTGTATTTTATCCTTCTATAATTAAATAATCTTTCTTACTGTTAAAAAAAACCACTATCATATTGCAAGGCAGCAATGCATAGAACTTAAACATTACGTACATACCAATACGATTGAAGCATTGAAGATGATCTTGAAGAAAGCAGGAGTACTACAGAGCGAGAGCCGATGCTAAGACAAGATTAGAATGTTGTAAGAATATAGAAAGAGAGGAGGCTTGCAATCTTATATAGGGTTTGAAGTAGAATTGTAAACCCTAAACTGATTGTAAACACTGTTATTCGGCTGGCCCATAATATTTATTTATTTTATTGAAATTGTGGCCCTAGCTATCACTTAGTTAACTTAATAAGCAATTTAATTTGTCTCTGGTTAAACAATACGTACAATTAATTAATTTGCTAATCATGATGTAAGAACATAACATGCCCACTAAGACTGAGTTTGGTAATATTATGACTTTTAAAATGTTATTATAACTTTTATGTTGTGAAAAAATAGCTGCAAAAAAGTTACATTAAACTTGTTTGGTAAATCTTTTATAAACGTTGATGTGGGTAGTAAAAATAATGAACAAGAAGTTTGGTAAAACAAATTATTAATTGTTGTGAATGTATAAAATGACAAAAATAATTATTAGGAAATATTTAGGGAGGAAAATTAAATGACTTATACATTAATGAAAGATATATTTGGTAATCTTCTAAAATTAATAAGATGATTTTTGTACTTTTAATTTTGGAAAACCATAACCAGCTTTTAAAAACACCACTTGAGGTGCTTATAAATGCAACCAACATTTTAAAAGAAGTAGAAGAAGCACCCTTTAAAAAAAAAATTACTATATAGTTTTTAGGTGTTGAAGCTTTTTAAAAACCAAACCACTCTCTTAAAAATCATCACCAAACTCAGAGTAAATAAAAACAAAATTCAAAGGGACATGTGTATTAGTATAAGCTTGTTAAGTTTGATAAATTATTTCCATTTTTATGTATTGATTTAGGATTAAAGGTTTAGAGAGAATGTGTTTTCTTTTAAACTAGTATGAACTCAATATCTGTATGAATCATATATTATTTTATTTAAAATTAATTTATACCTTAAAATATGTATTTTTTTTTTTTTTGACAATATAATATATGAAGTCAACATATATTCTATTTTTATTAGATTATTGTAAACAATGTCACTTCAAACTATTTTCTTTTATTGAGTTTCATTAGCGAACTAAAAGATGAAATTATAAAATAAAAGTTTATGAGAATTATTGTACCTTTTTTTCTTAATATACCACATTTCAGCATCTAATTTAATTAGAAACTCAATTTAAACTTACTCTTACACTCTGTCTTTATCTCATTATCTTTGTGTTTTAAAGAAAACAATTGTTTCACTTTTTCTATAATAAGTTTTTGTTTTATTCTTTACTGCCACGGGTAAATCTTCCACCCATTACATTTTTTTCTTTTTTTTTCCTTTTTTCTTAAACTAATGTTATCTATTAAAACTTACTATTTGTCAAGAGTTTAATAGATTAAAGAAAATCATTCTACATACAATAAAATTATTATTATTTTTTATTATGTTATATAAGATTTTGAAATTGAAAAAAGTTTTTATTTTTCATCAATGTTGACTGAAAATTTAACTTTTTTTTTTCTCCACACAAATTCAATCATACATTTTGAATTTCTAAATGTTATGAACTTCAAAAACACTAATTTAATTTAGTAGATTATGAAATATAAAATTAAGACATGTATTTCAACATTTTTAGGCAATGGTTGGTTATTTAAAAACTAAGTAGCTTGTCAAAATTTTATTAAACTCTTTTTTTAATTTTAAATGGGTTGTTAGTTTTTTTTTTTTTTTTTCAGTATTGCAAACATGGATTTCGAGCATATAAAATAAATAACATGAATCATGTACAAAATAATATTTGTATCAATTTATATTAGTGTAAGATACAGCCTCTATATGGATATTTTTTTAAGTAAAGAATAAATATTCACTGATTCGATCTTCACATTTGTTAGCGATCCAAGAGCTTCAAAATCTAAATCTTAGAACATAGATTATTTGGTTGGTGTGAATTTGTGGATTCTCTATGAGAGTTTAGCTTGATCATGAAAGTTGAATTTTTGGACAGGAGACCAATTAGAAAAAAAATAAATCAATAAATGTTTGAAGAAAATTGCTTGGTTTGTTCATTTGTTGCCTTGCGTAATTTATGTTTCATTAAAATACTAATGGTTGAGTTAATTTTAAGAAAAAATAAATTAAATTGAGAGAAGTATGTAATAAGATAATTGTTGCAATCACATATAAGTTAAGTGATACAAAAAAAATCACAAGTGGGCAATATGATTTTAGCTTATGCCCCTAGTGCACATATTTACTTTAATAAGCTGATACCACAGGTGGACGAAACCTCTTTTGCTCCCTTTTGATTTATAACGGAGATCCATCGACAAGTCAAGCTTAATACCCAGTCTATCTTTTACAGGGACACTGGAAGCACCATGGCAGCATGTCTTGTGCCTTAACAGCATCATGGCAGCATGCTGGCTACATGTTAGGGGCATGGGCAACATGTCTTGAGCACTGACAATACCATGACGGCATGTGAGGGGCACTGACAGCATACTTATTACCCCAACATCAGATGGGCCCTCCTTATTAGAATCTCCCCTATACACACTTTCGGCCATTGTTGACTGGTCTGGGTCATATTGGGTATCCAACCCTCGTGCCCCTTAATCAACGAAAATAAAGGTTCCCTACAAATTTTCGACTAGGTTGAAGAATCTTGAACACCAAGCTTGAAGAGGGATCCCCGTGCGTGCAAGCCAACCAGACTAGTTTTTTCATTACAAACATCACTTGGATCCCAATCTCTGATCCATTCAAACCAAGTGCCTAATTACCCGTCTCTACCACCCTGTAATAGACCCTTCTTCCATGCAATCAAACGTTAATAACATTTGCTGACCACATCCATATAAGTTTGTCCAATGGCGCCTTTTGTATTCTAATATATATTGTATCTACGCAATCCCTGAACTTTCGGCAACATATTGGTTTTTTTTTTTCCGATGTTCACTCTATCTATATGCCATCTCTTATCTTTTACCAGTTACTACTTCCATTCTCCTCCTCTACAGCTTTCTTGGCATTTGATGTTTCAATCAGCATCATTTTTTCCAGGAATACAGCCTGGATCATGGAAATCCCAACAACACTTTATTATCAACTTCCTTCAGCCCTGCAGTTTTTATTTTTTATTGTAACAATTAATAACAACTTGAAAAAAAAAATAATCCAAGGTATTTTTGTTATTCAAAGTATATATCAATTATAATATATTTGATAGTGAACTATTTGTTTAATGACGTCGAATGAGTTACATATCTCATTTCCAAATCATTTGCTTACAATCCATTGAATATCATATAATATCAAAAAATTATTGTAAGATTTAAACAACTAATTATGCTTCATAGGTTTTTAAGTCCACCAATTTTTCATACCAAATCGAAGTTTAAAAAAAAATAAAAAACAGTAAATAACTACATAACTGAGGAAAAAAATAATTCAAAAGATATATAGAAAGGGAAAAAAATAACATATCTACAGATAAGACGATGATCATGATGAACATCAGAGGTAGAACCATAAAATTTAGTCAGGCTCTGAAATAAGGCAATGTAATTTGTTCTCAAAAATGACATAAAATTCACAAAAAAAAACAAAAAAAAAAAAAAAAAAAAGACAATTTTTATTGTTATAGGCTATTGCTACTATTGTGGATCAAACTAGATCTGAAAACACAAACATTTTCCCTCTAATTAAGTGGAACAACAGTACATGATAAACCAATTTTTAGAACTATCATATTGCAAGGCATGCAGCAATGCAAGTATAAAACTTAAACAATACGTACATATCGAAAAGATTGAAGCCTTGAAGAAGATATTGAAGAAAGCAGCAGTACTACAAAGCTGGAGCCGATGCCTAAGACAAGATTACAATGTTGTAAGAATATGAGGAGGTTTGCAATCTTATATAAGGTTTTAATGTTGAATTGTAAACCCTAGACTGATCGGGAACACTGTTGTTTGGATAGCCTATAATGTTAATTATTCTATTGAAATGATTGTGGCCTTATTGCTTAATTAACTTAATGGGCCATATTATTTATTTCTGGTTAAACAATACAGGTTAATTACCTAATGAAGATGTCCGAACATCACATGTCCAATAAATAAAAATAAAATTTAAAGGGCCACATGTATTTTATGAGTTATTTTACTTCTTTTTTTTTTATTAGTGAAATTTTATTTTAACTTAGCACATTACAACATCTAACTAAATTAGAAATTCAATTTAAACTTACTCTTACACAATGTCTTCACTCACTTTCTCTTTGTCTCATTATCTTTGTGATTTAAAGAAAATAAATTGCTTTATTTTTTTTTAGATAAGTTCTTGTTCTTGTTCTTTTGGCCGTGAATCTTCCACCCATTTTTTTTTTCTTTTTTCTTAATCTATTTTTTATCCAATAAAGCTTATTATTTGTTATGATTTTAATATATTTTAAAGAAAATCATTCTGCAAACAATAAAATTGTTTCTTTTTTTTTTTTCTTTTTTTTTTTTTTTATGTTATATAAGATTTTGAATTGAAAGGCTTTTATTTTTCATCAATTCAAGGTTCAAAATTTCTTATTTCAATTAACATTTCGTTTATGGCTATGTTTTGTTTGAATTAATGTAATAAATATTTAAGTTGTTTAAATTGTATTTGAGTTATTATTTTATTTTCTTTTTAATGTTTTTCACTTTCTATCTTTTATTTTTTATGAACTCTCCATATTTATCCAAAATTTAACATATTTTATAATAATTGTGATAATAAGAAGAAGAAAAATTTGATGAAAATATTATCATTAAAACACGAATTGAAATAATAATTTATATGATTTCTATAAATTTAGAGAATAATGTTAGCAAATATATTAATAGTTTTAATATTATGATGAGAAAACAAAGATTTATTGTGTGTTAAAATTTAATCAATATAAAAAGTTTAATTTACAAGAAAAAAAAATGTAGAAATGAGAAGACATATAATATATATATTTATATATATAAACTAAGCGTAATTTAGTATTTTTGAGTTAATTTGTAAGACTAATTTAGATGATTGAGTATTATTTTCTAATTATGACTAAATAAGGAGATTATATGTCTAATT
This sequence comes from Quillaja saponaria, assembly GCA_029379385.1. Classification (NCBI taxonomy): domain Eukaryota; kingdom Viridiplantae; phylum Streptophyta; class Magnoliopsida; order Fabales; family Quillajaceae; genus Quillaja; species Quillaja saponaria. Next base: position 8,826,953 of record CM055618.1, read on the forward strand.
TGATAGTTTATGAGAGTAATTATAAAATGAGTGATAGTTCATGCAAGTGAAGTGCGATTGATCAAAACAAAAACACCACAGACTAAAGCTAATTACTTGCCCTTTCAATATGAGATCCTTTGAGTAGGACATAATCAAATCCTCAAGGCCAAACAAGATACTTTACAAGGATACCAACCCATTAAAGTGTTTACATACTTGCATAAAGTAGAATACTTCACACATGTATTGCTTGAAAGATTAAAAGCACCTTGAGAATAGACTACAGAACTTGAAAATGGCACTAAATAATCTGTTTAATCCATCTTCTTGAGAGCTTCAACATAAAACACCCCACATCATCAATTCATACATAGCAAACCAGATATGACAATATGCCCCTAAAACAATCATCCGTTTAGCTCCTAAATTCGACAATTTTCATTTACAGAATTGTCGAGTATTGATTCATTAGAGCGTCTGCTTTCAATATTTAATATTCAGATGAAATCCATCAAATTCTGTTGTGATTCTGATGAGAGAGAATATTTGTTCTCATTTAGTTTAGTATAGCACATGTAAAATATAAAAATAAATGAAATTAAAATTCAACATTTATTTCCTTATTACTAAATTTCAACAATTATTTCATAATAATCAAAATCTATATTTGGAATAAAGTCATATTAGCAATTGACCTAACATAGCAGATCCTCCTCCTCGGGGACCATCACGCTTACAAAATATTTGAAAGATGACAAATATTTCAGGATATCTATAAATAAAAAAGAAAATTATTAGTTTGGGATGGTAGGGGCAACTGCACATAGCATTACTAATAAAATGTGTATTCATGTTTTAATATTTACAATTAAACTATTTATGTACCCAAATAATAAAATATATAATAGGTGTCTCCCAATTTAACAATCAACAGTATTACAACACATATACGGTGGGACAAATAGCTCAAATTGAAAAAATTAAACGCACATATATCGACATAAAACTTGAATTTGAGATGATTCTTGTACTTCTATTTTAACCAGTTGAAGAAGTCATGTTCCACCATAAACATACAACGGAAAACCCTTCTAAAATTGTGTAATTGTTTTTATGCAAACCTAACATAACTAGTGTTGGTGTAAGTTATTAATGTCTACTCTTTCAAAGGAATAAAATATCGCTTGACATATCTCGAGCCTGTTTGACTAACTTGATTTGAGCTCTTTTCTATCTTACAATTTTTCATTACTTCATTAGCTTATTTTATATATATATATATATATATATATTTTGTCATAAATATAATATTTATAGCAATCACATATATACACTACGAGAATCTCCCTGCACCTTTCAGTTCATCAAGGAAAGGATGGAGCGGTTCGGTTGGAGAGGAAAAGCTGCTGTCAGAGAAAGAAATGAAGGACTTAGACGGCTATTGGCAACTAACGAAGATAAAAAACGTGAGTGGAGGGGTAACACAGTAACTTTATTCATTGACAACATTCATCCACAAGCAGATCAGGGATACTTGAAGAGCATTTGAGGGATTTTGGTGATGTTATGGAGTTGTTCATTCCGTGGTGGAAGAAAAACAAAAATGGTGATTGCTTTGGATTCGCAAGATACAGGACCTGGAAGGAAGCTGAAAAATCCAGAGTTGGTTTGAATGGCATGCGTTTTTCAAATAGAATTCTGAAGGTGACTTTGGCAAAATTTGGATGGAATCAGAGAAGAGCAATGCAAGAACATTCGTGGAAAGCGGCAAAGGTGGATGGGAGATATTTCAAGGATGTTGTGTCGGGAATCGGTATTCCCACACAACGCATGAAGAAGGGAGCTTTCTTGGCATTGGATGTTGCAATCAGCCTCATTTTTTCAAGGAATACAGCCTGGATTATGGTAATCCCAACAACACTTTATTCCATCAACTTCCTTCAGCCCTGCAGTTTTTATTTTTATTTTTTATTGTAACAATTAACAACAACTTGAAAAAAAAAAAAAAAAAATCTAAGCTATCTTTGTTATTCAAAGTATGTATCAATTATAATATATTTGATGGTGAACTATTTGGTTTAATGACGTTGAATGAGTTACATATCTCATGCCCAAATCATTTGCTTCGAATCCATTTAATCTCATATAATATCAAAAAAATAATTGTAAGATTTAAACAACTGATTATGCTTCATAGGTTTAAGTACACCAATTTTTCATACCAAATCGAAGTTAAAAATAAAAAATAAAAAAATCAGTAAATAACTCCATAAATGAAAAAAAAAATTCAAAAGATATATAGAAAAGGAAAAATAACATTCCTACAAATAAGAAGATGATCATGATGAACATTAGAGGTAGAACCTTACACAATATAAGACCAAACACTACACAGTTCTAGTGTGACTACAACTTTCATCATTGACTTCAAGTATTAGATTCCAAAGAATTACTTTACCATCCATTTTTGGCAAGTCACAAACTCATCGATGATGTAAATCGAAATCCTAATACTAAAGAAAATTATCATAGAAGAGGGGTGAGTCCTATGGACTCAATAAGTAGAAAATAGTACCCAAAAGATACTAGCATCACTCAAAACACATATATCATCATTTAATTTCAAATAACAGCATACATGTTTTAATTCAATAGTATAAGCACGTATTTATAATTCTTATAAAGCCATGATTCACATGTTTTACAACATATATAACTTAATTCAAATGTCTAAAGTTCATAATCTCAAACAAAGAAAATCTAGAGTTATACATTTTACAAATATTACTTAGTTTGACAATTCCTAAGTTATAACCTTTTAGTTATGAAAATCTAGAGTTACTAAGTTTTAAGTATTTATTTAAAGTTAACTATTCTTTAGTTATTTTTATAACGATCTTGGAGATTATTTGATTTCCAATTATATACTTAACCAAATTTAAGAAAACCTAGTTTAAAAATTATCTTTCAAAAGTTAAAATCTTTCCTATTTAGGAACTTTTCCTAAAATCAACCTTTAACTCACTTAATTCCTCACATGAACAAAACTGGGCACTGTACAAATTCTTGGTTTTAACCTTTGATTCTAATGCTTATAGAATTTTTATAATTGGGAATTAAATTACCAAAATTTTCATTCTAGGTTTTCAAGATGTTAGGAACATTTTCCATTCGGAACTCTACTCCTAATTCATCCTTTAAGACTCCCTAATCTCAATTACTTCAAAACAGGTACAGTCAGGACTTGAAAATTAGAGTCATGACTTCCAATGCCTCCAAAATACACACAACATGGAATTAAGACCTACACCACTCTAGATTTATCCCTTAATATGTTAGGAAAAACTTTTATTCAGAGGTTATAAGCTAATTTCAACCATTGCCCTTGGCGAAGTCTCTCGGACTGACTGAAGCTCAGTAAAAATCCTGCATTAAACTAGTCTTACTCCAACAAGCTAACAATAAATATACTTGGAACCAGATTATGAAACTTTTCAAAAATTATCTCAAGACCTTAAGAAACATTTTCTCTTTATAACTCTTAATTTAATTCAGCTCCGAAAGCACCCGAAACTCAAGATTTCTTTAACTCACGAAATCTGGCTCTGCATCCTTTCAAAAACCTCTTAACTTCTATTTTCCAACAATTTACCCACAACTAACCCTCCTTTGTTTATGCTCACTACTCACTTTTCATCAAATCCTCAATTCACTACATTAATTAGCCATTCTTTACTTTTGCTTAGAAACTTTCTATTCAAATTCCAACAACAACTAACCATTAAGAATTATGTGAGCCAAGTTTTACTCACTAAGTTATAACCTAGTTTCTTGTAGGCATTATATCAAACAACTTAAGGATATGACTTGCTTTCATTCATGTGTATGTATACACACATATACGTACCCCACAAGAATCTATACAATTCATGTAAATTCTCATTCTTTTTTTTCACCTTCCAAACATTGAAATTAAGTTACAATCACTACCTAAAGTTAATCAAGAACTTGAGTTACACACTTTCATCACTAATGTAAAACTCCAAGCTTTCCTTTCCAATAATCAATTAACCATTATTTCCATTATCCTTAGCTCATAACCTTTTCTTTAAATTCACCTAATCCTTCATCAATTAACAAGAATTCTTACACTTAAGGAAAATAAGTTAAAGAACTCTTAAGAGCAAGAATAAATTACGCTACCCAAACCTTCACCTAAGCTACCTTCTTCTTAGGTTATTACCAACCATAGCAACATAAACTACCCCCCCCCCCCCCCCCTAAACAGCCACTAAAAGCAAGAAAAACCTTACCCACACCTCTATAAGAAGGCTGGCACAACTCAGATTTGTTGCAAGGCTGTAGCAGGGCATGGCCACAAGTGTGTTGCTTCGACTGTCAAGAGGTTCTTGGCTGCTATCATGGCCAGTCTTGGCCTTCACAACCCACGGCAAGCACCCTACTAGAAAGTGAGAAATCAAGAAGGCCACAAACCAAGATCCTTGGCTGCTTTTGTAAACATACAATAAAGCAAGAGAATGAAGGGAAATTTTGATTGCAAGGAAGAGGGCTTCACTCGGCTACAAGGTGAGCTATGCAAGGCCAAAAAAATGAGAGCAAAATAGAGGAAGGAAAAATGGAACCAAACAGGGTTAAAGAGAAACAGGAAAAAGAGTAAGTCAATTTGGGACAAGAGAGGGGTGAGAAAATAAAGCAAATAAATTATTAAAATATTAATGAAAAGCCAAGTTCAATGATGTAAATTTTGTGGAGGATATTAATTATATTATTGAATATATATACATATAATCATACCTTCCTAGCTTACAAATAACTTTCATGTTCTATGTCAACTAACAAAGTGGTGGACTTTAATTTACCTTATATATATATATATATATATTCAAATACTCTCTTATTTTAATTTGTTTCATGAAAATTTATTGTTTACGTAATCACGATAATTTACAAAGTCAAAAACTTTTCTTTACATAAGGTAGCCTCTCAATTCACTATGTTGATATCAACAAATAAATCATGAGGTATTTTAAAATTTGAATTTTTTTTTTCTTGCCCTACATAATTTGAGGTTTTACAATTTAGATATAGTATATAGTATAAAATTTAAAAGTAAGAAGCTAAATGGTTCTAGAGTGAGATTTAACTAAGTTTATATATTTTTATCAATAAAATGGAAAAATAATTAGGACATCCTACACTCTCCGATAGAGAATATTGCACTCACATTATCACTTTTCTTTATTTGAAATAATTCTCACTGCAATTATGTTGAAGTTGGAACTTAAAATTTCTCCTAAGGTGAATAAAAATCATTTGTCAGAATATAAATTTATCACCAAATATTAAATTATGATCATAACATATGGTGGTTGAATAAATTTCAATAAAACCGAACTAAAATAACAACAAAGTAACTCATATTCTCGTCGCCTCAACATTATATTTAATTTAATTGTCATATTCGAAATATGATTGCCTACCTATATTTAAATTAAGGAAGTTTCCACTAAATTATATTCTAAAATCTAATTAATCAATCAAATAACACAAATTTCTTGAAAGTTGTATTAACTCAATTAACAAATCTTAATTTTATGCTTGTTAGGAATTGATTATATAAATCTTTTTTCTCTACTTGCAACTATTTAAGATATTATTTTTAAACTTTAGTGATACCTAGATCAATTGTATATTCATGAATTAATTTTTAGTGACTATATATCTCGTCTACTTATACCAAGTCACTTATCTTAAATACGACATTCATTAAGGAAAGTTATGTTGGTTCTAACTAAATTTATGTTTGCAATCACATGTGATTTAGACGATTTAATTGAAAAGCTGTGTTGCTTGAGACTTCATTTGATTGGGAAAGATCTTCAGCTAACTATTTTAATTGAAATGTTGCGTTGGCATTTTCAGCTAATTGAAAGATCCATTGCGTGACATCTTTGCGGAGAGATTTCATTGCTTCAACTAAGTGTTTTCAGATAATTCATCTGCGTTTTTACAGCTAATTCAACTGAGTTTTTTCTGCTTACTGAGGGATTACATCATATTTTCAGCTGATTAGACTACAACTAATATTAGTAGGTCTTGCCATTAATGCCATGTGCAAAGAATTCTTATATAACAATTTGTGTGTGCCTGCTGACAGAAAAATTAGAGAAAAGTACATATAACCCCACCTGTGGTATTGCTTATTTACAAAATTAGTCATGTGTATCATTTTGTCAAAAATCACCCCCTTATGCTTTGGATAAAACTATCTTTTGATCGAATTTGTTACATTTAACCTTTAAAATACCCACATGTCGTATACGTGAGTAGGTTGTTGCCTCCAACCCGCGTGTTCTCTCTCCAAATTTTAAAATCCCCAATTTTGTCTCCCAATACCTTAACTCCCTAACTTCCCAAATCCCTACTTCCTCAAATCTGAAATTTGTAAAAGGGCTCACCCGGTGCACAAAGTGCTCCCCGGCTATTGCGGGGGTAGGGGGAGGGTGGGCGCACATGTACGCAGCCTTTCCCTCACATTTCTGCAAAAAGGTTGTTTTCACGCCTCGAACCCGTGACCTACAGGTCACCAAATGAACAACTTTGCCGTTGCGCCAAGGCTCGCCCTCAAATCTGAAATTGTTGATCTTATTTTTTCATTCTCAAACAAAGAATTTCTTAGTCTTGGGTTAGATTCGTCTAGGTTGAATAGAAGAAATTGTTGCTTTGAAATATATGTTTGTGCTTTCTTTATTTCTGATTTTGGTTTTGCATGTGGTACTTGAGATTAATTCATTAGTGGTTGAAAATAGTGGGTAACAAGTGCTTCTATGTTATTCTAAATTAGTGTTAAAAATTATAGTGTTTGGTGTTCTTATGTTAACTGTGATTGTTGTTTGATGCCATATGTATATTTGTTTATTAAATAGGTTATGGCTGACATTACCTTTAAGATTCACCATGGAGGAACTTTCTCCAATTTACTTAGGTTTAGATACTTAGGTGGTAGTGTAAAGATAATGAACTAGGATCTTAACTTTCTTAGTTATTAGGAGCTACTAGAGATAGCCACTAACTTAGGATATTCCATAACTTCAGTCATTTATTACTTAAAGCCTGGAAAGACTACTTCTAATAGGCTGGTATATATTAAGTCAATAAAGAAATGGAAATGCTAAAAAATCATAAGCTAGATAAGTCTTTTGTTCTATATGTACAATCAAGGTATTAATTTTGTAATTTAAGAAAGGATGATGATGATAATCAGTATGCTAGTAATATTGATGGTGATGAAGGTGGTAATGATGAAGGGGTTGGTAATGTTGACATTGATGAACTAGAAATGGAAAAACAGTGAGAACGTAGATGTTAATGTTGAAATAGTAGATAGGGTCAACATCCTAGACAATGATGGAATCACTGACATGTCAGTTAAACTTAGGAAATGGTTGCATAAAGAGGCTACTAACATATTTGAAATCAGTGAAGCAACAATGCAAAGTAATGAAGGTGAACTAATGTAGGGTTGTGAAGAAGAAACAATGCAGAGTTGTGAAGGTGAAGTAATGCAGGACTGTACAACTGATGATAGTGCAGAAAAGTGAAACAATAAAAAAGAAACAAACTGTGAATGGGAAGGGAAATAAACAAGCTTTGAAAGGGAAAGGTAAGGTTCCTACTACAAGGAAGAATAACAGTACCATTAAAAAGAAGAGTAACAGTAAGAACAACGGAGAATGTCATAATGAGTCTAGTTATGAGACTGAATCTGATACAATGAGGACTAAAAAAGTTTGTGAGAGTTCTTGTAATGTCAAAAGAAGAAAATATGATTTCTTGTCAAATGTTAAAGATGAAAATGGTTGCCTCAGTGATCCTCCCACCGATGATGAGACTACTAAGAGTCTACCAAAGTTTAATAAAGTCACTAACTTGGATAATCCTAATTTGAAAGTTGGAATCAAATTCAAAAATGCTCAAGTGTTCAAGAAAGTTGTAATTGAAAGGAATATAAAGGATGGTTATGACATTGTGTGTGTTAGGAATGAAAATAAAAAAATGACAGCTGTGTGTAGTAAGCGGTGTGCTTGGAGGATTCATGCTTCACCTATGCAAGGGAAATGCACAATTCAAATTAAGACCTTCAATCCACATCATCAATGCCAAAGAACTTTTGATAATAAACTTGTGACCAGCACATATATTAATAAGTATGAAAATATGCTTATGGACACTCCAACCTGAAAGCTGAAAGACATGCAGAAGAATGTTAAAAGACAATTGAAGTATGATGTACATTTAAAAACATTGTGCAGAGCAAAGAGAAAGGTTATATCAATGCAAGAAAGGGATTACAAGGAGCAGTGTGGAAGAATGTGAGATTATACAGCTACAATTATGAAATATAATTTTGGTAGTTCAATGAGAATATTGACTTGTGTGCCATAACCTGGTGATCAACCACATTTTCAAAGAATATATGTTTATTTTAAGGCTTGGAAGGATGGTTTTAAAGCAGGTTGTAGGAAGTTGATTAGTTTGGATGATTGTTTTTTGAAGGGTATATTTGGTGGCCAACTGTTAAGTGCTATTGCTAGAGATGGGAATGATAATATATTTCCCATTATAATAGTAGTCGTTAAGATTAAAAACAAAGATTCTTGGAGTTGGTGTATGTATGAACTGCTGATAGACATTGGTTCTATTGAAGAGCATGGATAGACTTTCATCTCTGATAGACAAAAGGATGGACTTTAAAATGCATGATTGTCACATCCTATTTTGTTTATGCTTAATAGGGTTTAGTTGAAACCTTTGAGCAAGACTACCCTAAAGCTGAACACAGATATTGCTTGAAGCATCTTTACTAAAATTTTACAACCAAGTATAATGGGAAATAATTGAATGATGCAATGTGGGGAGCAACATATGCAAGAACTATGAGGCAATTTGAGTACTAGATAAAGCAGATAGAGAAAATAAATGTCAAAACATATGATTACTTAAGGAGTATCAAGTCTAGTCAGTGGTCTAGGTCTCATTTCAACTTAGATGTGAAATGTGATTGCTTGGTGAATCAAATTTGTGAATCTTGGAATAAACTAATTGTAGAAGCAAGGGAGCTGTCCCCATTTAAATTTGTTTGAATGGATAAGAAAGAGGAATGATGACCAAGATTTCAAGTGAAAATGATGGGAATTGAGAAGTACAACCACTACTTTATGCTTGAAGCTCAATCTGATTTGGCAGAATTTCAAAAATGACTTAAGGAATTGCTTTGCCACATATGCTGAAAACAACAAGTTTGAAGTTGAATGCTAGAATACATCATATGTTGTTGATTTAGATAGTCAAAGTTATGGATGCAGAGGATGGTAGTTAAGTGGAATACCATGCAAACATAGTTGTTGCAACAATTCAGATGAAGGGTGACCAACCTAGAGTCAATATGTTCATCAATATTTCAGCAAAGATACATACTTGGCAGCATACTCATATGACATGGTTCCCATTCATAGGCCAACATGATTGGGAAGAGACTAGTTTTCAAACTATGATGCTTCCTCAACACAAGAAACCAACTAATAGACCTAAAAAGGACTAGGAGGAAGGGACAAGATGAGAATAATCAATCTAAAGAGGCTAATGTTGATGTTGGTACATAGAAAGTGACAAGAAAAGGAGGTCAAGTCACATGTGTAAGATGTAAGAAAACTAGACATAATCAAAGGTCTTGCAAAGGGCCAATGCACAAGATTCCAGTCTCTTAAATAGTGAAACCATCATAATAGTAAGTACAAGCTAACATAATGAAGATCCTGGAGTGATTAATGAATCATCATTTTTTTACATGTATTAATGTACTGATTTTTAATCATAGAGGAGCAGAAAAGCAAGTGGTGAAAGATGTAGTAGCCAAGGACAAAATATAGAGACCTAGCATAGTCAAACAAAATCAACATAAGCAAGACAAAGAAGAAAACCAAAAAGAACACTGAAGAATTTTCCAATTGTTAAGGAAAAGCTACAAACTAGAGGAGGATTAGTTAGCAAGAAAAAATGAAGATGATGAAGTTGGAAATATATTTTATTTTTGTGTGTTTGTGTTCTGAATGTTAGCTCAGTTATATATTAAGATGATGTTTATGTTTTGAAGTTAATTTATTAGTTTGGATGTTTATGTTAGCTTAGTTATGTATTTAGATGATAATGATGATGTTTCAAGTTTGGATATATTTTAATGGATAATTCTTCAGTTCTCATTCTATTTTCATTATGTGTTAATGGTCATTATGTTAAGAAAATTTTAAGTGTTAATGATTAATATGTAGTTTGGATATGTTTTTATGGGTAATTCTTCAATGCTAATTCTATTTTTATTATAAAAGAAATGACAAACAAAGAAAATGACAAGAAAGAGAGCTATGTTGCTCTATATTCATTACAAAAGAAATAAAATCATTACACTAAGTTGATTCTACCCAGCCATTCTATTTCAATTATAACCTAACCTAGACAGGGGAGACACACTCAATAACTTAGGTTGCAATACAAAACTATTAACAATTCTAATAATCTTAATTTTTGAATTCACATCCAATTTAGCATTTGTAACAAAATATAACTTGTAATTAACAACCATGTCAAACATAGCAACTTATATAAGCTTTCTCCCTTAAGTTCGGCCTTTTGGAGTGTCTTCAAGACTTTTGCAGTCTCTTCATTCTTAACCTTAGCTTTAATCTCATAAGCTGCTATAATTCCTTCCATGTCTTCCTCCTTTTTCTCACAGTTTTCACGAATGTCATCAAACTCTATTTGTAATGTAGCATTTTTTTGAAGTAGCTCCTTTATAACTTCAGTCTCACAAGCACAAATTTCAACATCAAACCAAACAAAAAAGTTTCAGGTGTTTGATTTTTGATATAGAATAAATATCATCAATAAAAAAATTTATAAATATCATAAATTAATAAATTGAATCAGTACTTCATTCACCTTAAAATACAACCAAAATTTAAAAATTTAGGAAAGCATTACCCCAAACCTCCCACATCCATAAAACCTTCTTTCTATATTATTTTTTGTCCAACCAGTCTTCCATAGAGATATTTCACCACTATAACAAAATTTCAAAGTATTCTCTGAACTTACATTTCTTGAATTCCTAGAACTACTTGAAGCACACAATGCACTAGGAGATCCTGAAAACCCAAACTTAGATGGCTTATTAGCCATGGAGGAGACGAAATATTTCGAAATAAAATGAGGTGATGAAGAATTGATGAAAGAAGTAAGGGATTGAGAATGATTTGAGGAAATAAGAATTTAGGGATTTGGGGTTTAGGGAACAAATTGGGGATTTCAGAGTTCGAGTTCAAACAAAACACGTTGAAGTAACGGTCTACTTATATGCATGGCACACGTGAGTGTTTTAAAAGTTAAATGTAACAAGTTTTGTCAAGAAACAATTTTATCCAAAGCACAAGGGGGTTATTTAGACAAAATGAAACACATGACTAATTTTAGAAATAAACTATACCATAGGGGGGTTATGTGTACTTTACTTAAAAAAAATTAAATTTTATTATTATTAAAACATTATAGTTTTACAATTTTCAACATAAAAATATTTTTTAAATTAATTTCATCTCAAATGTTGTAAATTATTTGCAATGTCTTCTTTCGATATAATATTTTCTATAGAAAAAGAATAATATACAATAAAATATATTTATTTAGGTGTTTTGATTTGACAAAAATAATTGATAAATTTAAATATATTATTCTTAAAGTATTTTAATTTTCAATTCAAATAAACTTAAATATCACTTCTTAAAGTATTTCTATTTTTATTCTACAAGGTTGGTCTAGTGATCAATAAAATATACTAAATTCATTGACTTTATACGTTTGAATCCATTTTGGGAGGCTATGAGAATATTAGTCAGAACGCAAGTAAGCTGGCACAGACAGCACCTGACAACTAATTAAATTATTTAATTTATTAAAATTGATCAAAAAACAAAACAGTTATTAAGCTAGGTTTATGAAATGGCATCCTTTCGTTACCCACTTCCCTTTTCTTTCCTTGATATGTTTAGTGACATGAATTCTTAGTAGTAATTAATTACTCCTAGTTTCTCTTATAAAATTAAAAGATTTTTCATCATATCTTTCCATGTTTTTTTATAAAAATTAAATAATAAATATTATCTTAACGCGTACTTAATTTTATCTTTTTCGAATTTATATCATGTAGAAATTAAAAAAAAAAAAAAAAACCAAACTCATTTGATTTACAATTTGAAGGTCGACTATGTTGAATATTAACCAGATTATATATCTAGAATAATCTGTTAGGATTTATCTTTGTTATCATTAGGATTTTCTCTAAGCTAATCATTAAGGTTATCTCTTAAGAGTTTTTTTTTTTTCAATTGATGTTGCATTATTTTAGGTTTAATCTTTTAGGGAGTTTAACTTTATTTCTAATTATAGTTTCATCCCTATAAATAGGGGTTCTCATTCCGTTATAAAGTGTGTCATTTTATGAAGAATAAATTTATTTTCTTTCTCAATTCTCTCTTCTGGAGTACACAAATAAAAGTACTCCTTGGCTATCAAGAAATTCTGTAAATGGTAGAGAATGGAATTTCAGATCTGTCAGAGAATTCAAGTGAAGCTCAGAGACAAACGGCCCACTGTGACAACAACAAGAAAAACCGAAAAGACGTTATTTTTTATCCAACAAAGTATGGGCACTATGATTTTTGAGAAAATTGTTGGAGGGACCACTTTAAAAGAAGCATGAGTCATCTTAAATCAGTTTTACAAAGGAGTTGAGAAGATGAAAAAAGGTAAGACTTCAAACTTTAAGGCATCAATTTGAACTCTTACAAATGTAAAATAATGAAGCTATTTTTGTTTATATTTTACGAGTTCTTGTTTTGGTAAATAAATTGAAAACAAATGGAGATTAAATTGAAGGCCTGGCCATTATTGAGAAGATTATACGAGCATTAACAATGAAATTTGAACACATTGATGTGGCTATTGAAGAGTCCCAAATTTTAGAAGAGATGATTGTTTATGAGTTGCAGGGTTCCTTAGAAGCCTACGAGTAGTGGCTGAATGAAAAGTTCTCAGAAAAATCAATTGAGTAAGCTTTTCAGAGCTAAGTTTTCATCAAAAGTGATAAAAGTGCTAAAGGTGCAGGCACCAAAAAAGGAAGCAAAGGCTGATACAGAGGTCGACAAGGTCACCATGGTGGACAAGGAGTAAGCAATATTACTATGCTTATGACAGTGAGAAAGAAAAAAATGATTCATATCACTTTGATATGAAGAATTCGCAGAGAGGTCGAGGTCAAAGTCAAGGAAAAGGCAAAGGGAGATATGATAAATCAAATATTTAGGGCTATGCATGTTAAAAGTATGGCCATTACTCATATGATTGATGGTCAAAGAAATATGATCAGAACATAGAAGAAATTTGCCTTGTTCAAAAAGATGAAAGTCAAGTTCTCTTGATGGTAACTTTAAATACAGAAGTTACTGAGTGAGTAGAATATGATGTCTCGATATTGATTGCACTAACAGCATGACTAAAAGTAGAGATTTATTTGCCAATATTTTATGACCCCGTAAGATCTAGTGTCAAGTTTGCATAACTGAGAAATGGAGATTATGTATACATCTCAGCTATGTTCTATGTTCTTAACATGAAAAGCAATCTTCTCAGCTTGGGACAACTTCTTGAAAAAGGAAATGAAATGCAGATACTTAACAAGTAAATTGCATTATTTGATGACAAATGTACATTTGTTCTAAAAGATCCCTTATTTAAGAATCGCATGTTTAAAGTAAAAATTTCAAGTGATGTGTATCAATGCTTTAGTGTGATTGTAAACGATGAAAACCAGTTATGGCATCTTAGATTTGGGCATTTAAATTTTAAAAATCTGAATTTTCTTGCAAGATGTGAAGTGGTGAAGGGTTTGCCTAGGATATAACATCCTGAAAAATTCTGTGAGGATTGTATCTTAGGCAAACAACACAAGAGACCATTTGTGGAAAGTAATACATGGCGTGCTACAAAATCATTAGAGTTGGTGCATTATATTGTATGTGGTTTTATGAAGATTTCATCAATTGGAAAAAGTAGATATTTTGTCACTTTTATTGATGATTTCAACAGAAAAAATGTAGGTTTGTTTTTTAAATAGAAAATGTGAAATTTTTGAGACTTTCAGAAAATACAAAGCACTTACGAAAAGTAAAGTGGCTAGCCCCTAAAAATGTTGAGAACTAATGGTGGAGGTGAATACAACTCTAAAGAATTTAGAGAATATTGTGCAGAAAATGAAATTGAGTATGATGTGACAATTACACACACACCATAATAAAATGGAATGGCAGAAAGGAAAAATCAAACTATTATGGACATGACCAAGAGTTTGCTAAAAACCAAAGGAATGCTAAATTATTTTTGGCTGAATCTGTCTCATGTTTTGTTTACTTGTTGAATAGATCTCCTACAATAAGTGTGAAATATATCACACCTGAAGAAGCTTGGAGTGAATTCAAGCCCAGTGTAAGGCATCTGAAGGTGTTTGGCTCTATTGGATATGCTCATATTCTAGGGAAAGGAAGGAATAAGCTAGATGACATAAGGAAGAAGACAGTCTTTATAGGCGATCACTTCAAACAAGTATATAATATTCAACTCCATTACAAAAAAAGTGATCATAAGCAGAGATGCAACCTTTGAAGAAGAAAGTGTATAGGATTGGAAGATGAAAGTAGAACAAGATTCACGACAAGCTTCTCTTCATATCGAGGTTGAAGAAGCAATACAACTCCTACTGTTGAAACACAAACAAACCCTGTTGTGACACCTGTAGCTAAAGAGCCACCATTTGTAACTCTAATCACTACAGTGAGACCAAGTCAAACCTAACAACCTTCCACAAGGTTAAGGGATTTTAAGGTAACTAATGATGATGTTGTTAATAATGATGGAGAATTAGTTCACTTTGCCATGTTTGCAAATTGTGATCCAACTACATATGAAGAAGCAACAAATGGGTGGAAGCTATGAAAGAAGAGATGAATGAAATTCATAAGAACGACACATTATATTCCCCAAGAACATAAAGCTATCGATGTGAAGTGGATTTTCAAACAAAAATAAGCCAAATTGAGAGATTGAAAGGTACAAAGCACGATTAGTGGCAAGTCATTATTGATAATGCCTTGATGTTAAATATGAAGAAGTTTTTTCTCCAGTTGTGAGAATTGAAACTGTTAGATTGGATTAAAGCAGGCACTTAGAGCACGAAATAAGAGCATTGATGCTTTTTTTTAGAAGAATGGCTTTAAGAAGTGTTCATGTGAACATGCCTTATATGCAAAATTTAATAAGTTTAATGATAAACTTATTGTTTCTCTGTATAGTTAATGATTTGATCTTTACAAGAAACAATTTAAGTATAGTTGATGATTTTAAAAATGCAATGATGCAGGACATTTAATGAATACAAAATTCATGAAGAGAAAGATAGAAGGAAACTCTCTGATAAATTGCATAAGGAATGAAATTACACAGATGAGCCCACATATATCAGTTGGAGCAGTAACCAACTTGAGCTGGCTAACAGCTTCTGCTAGGTGGCCTAACAACTTAACTAAATACAAAATTCAAATAACAAACACTGGTAAAAGACTCTTTACTCCTTAACACTAATGATAATCCAAAACTACCCTTCTAGTGAATTGTATTGCTAACAGAAAACAATGGCTCGACTGCTCAAGGACGATGGCTAAAGAAATAAGACAGACGAGAGATGTATAAGACTGAACGAGTTTAGGGCTTTTGATTTGGTATTAATCATCTAAGACCACACACGCGGTCGCCAATAACATTAAAAACGGTCTTAGATAAAAATATTTAAGAAAAATAAATAAAAATTATTGTCTGAAACTCTTGTCTTTGATAATAAATTATGGTCTCTGATAATTTTGTGTTATTTGGAGCCAAAAAAATCAACTATTAGCGACCGTGAATATAACATCAACTACGAGAGGAATGATTAACTTGTGGGGTATCTAGGACCGTAAATGATGGTCTCTGATAAATGATTTGCAGTCTCTAATAATGGTTATTAGATACCATTTTCTACTATCTCCAATAAGCAGTCTCTGATACCAGATTTTCTTGTAGTGTATATAAATAAGATGATTTTAATAAATCCTTTTAGAATGTAATGCTAGAATTACAAACATAATCTTTCATATCTTAGTGTTGGTAAGCAAACAAAAAATGAAAGATGAATATGTGTAATTACTCGAGATAATATGTCTAACCAGATAATTGTAGGTTAGTCTAATAAAAAAGCAAGCAAAGTATTTACTCAGTTCAGGCAGGGGCATTTTCTACATGACAATTGCTTACCATTTAACGAGTGGTTTGACTTATTTTGCTAAGAGACACATACAAGGATACATGTGAGAAATTAACCATGAATTTTCATATTGCATAGCAATCCCTAAGCTTGTGCTAACAACCTGATGAAAATTTTAACTATTTTATATTGCATAGCAAACCCTAAGCTTGTGCAATAACTGAGGATAATTGCAACTATTTCAAGATAAAAACATTACCTGGCATAACTAGGAAAGTAACCACACAAGTGCTGGCTGCCAACGAGAATAAAACATGAAAAATTTAATTCTCATGGTGCCAGCTAATGTTTACATGGATATACAATTAGCATATGTACCTATAATAAGAAATATACAACCAAGAGTCCAAGACAAAATTTCTTATATCTTTTGTACTTCATTGTCAATTAGCATCTGTACCTATAATAAGAAATATACAATTTTTTTGCTTTGTTATTCTAACAGGTTAAAGAAATTCAAACTGCACATAACCTTAATAACGGGACCCATGCCTGCCCTCTACATAGGTTTGAACTGCAAACAAGTCATTGGCATTGCCTCATATTCTGTTCTTACAGAAAGCATAAATTATAAGTGTCATTTTTTTGTCACAAAAGAATTGCAATAGTTAAATTCTTTAAGATCACTTAGTCTTGTACTGCTCCCATGTACACAAAGTGGTGAAATTAAGTAATATGAATTATGAAACCTGTATAGGTTTGAAAAGGAAAGACAAAATCATAAATGTGGAACCTGCATAAATAAGAAACTTTCTATAAATTTTCTTTTCATTATGGTAATGCAATGCAAGAGGTCTCAGAAATCAGGTTCTTTATGATGATGAACAGCGCGTTTTTTATGTTATATGAAATTGATGAAAACCTGATATTTAAAGGTAGTGTAATATCAGATTCCAAAGATAGCAAGTCTTTTCTTTCTTGTGACGAATCGGTACTTCATCTACCAGTTCCCTTTTCCTCTCAATTTTCACAGATATTCATCTGATCCATTATAGAAAAAGAAGGCTTTGATTAAAGGATCCAAAAGTCTATCCTTCCATTTCATTTAAAGATTTCACCTTCAACTGAAAATTTTCATTTTCTATTTCACAACGTAATAAGAGTATCAAGAAAATCCAGATTAGGTAAATATCAAATTACTTGATCTGTTTGGTGGATTTAAAGGAGAGAGGAACGACTGCTCAGTAGTTTAAAAATACAAGTTTAGAGAATGATGTAGAAGCCTCTGCCATTGAAGAGAAAGAGCGTAAGAGCAGTACAAAGTCAAGCAATATTTTTTTAAATAAAATTAAAAGAATAAAAATAGAATAAGCAAATCTAAGCCGTTTGGGAATTTTGTCACAAAACGGTGCGGTTTGTCCCGCTCCAAGGATTTCCCTATGGGTTTACTCTCTATGGGATCGGTTGACATATATATAGCCCCCAATTTTATTTAAGCTGAAAAATACGCATGCACCATATATTGAGTATTGACAACAAATTCTATTTTCTTTTGACGGGCCAATCTCTACCCAAACATTCTCTCATACATTTTACCAAACGACTTGGATGGACAGATCCATACTTTCTATTAAGCAATCACCAGCACCATTCCTTGCATCCATCCTCTGTCTTTTCCATTAGCTTGCACTGAAACTAATACAAGTGCAGTGATCACCATTTTCATCCACTGAATTTTTCTATACATAGCTAATTTACTTCAATTTGGATAGAAATAATAATATCCTGAATATATATATAGAATAAACTGAAGAGCTATTAATTAAGACATTTTGTATGTTATAATATAATTTAATTGGTTAAAGTCAAAGTCATGTCCCTTTGCCAATGTAAGGAGACGTGATGGCTTTTTAGTTTTAGAAGAAGTCATTCTTGATTTTTGAGGTTTAGAATAACTTTGAAGATTTGGGCCCAATTTGTGCAGAATATCATTCCTCCTAAGTAAATAATTGATTAGAAGTAGACTTTTATATTATTAATTTTTTTTAAAGATTTAATTAGCTTAATTTTAGGTTAGCTAAATGATTTTGAGGAGAATTATAATTTAGTTCTAGAATGATTTTACTTGTTGAGCAAGTCCTTCATACTAAATTTTAATGTTATGTGTACTGTAAAATCATCCAATGAATTAACAAGAAATAGTTACTTTTATTTTTATCTTTGGTCTATTAGTATTGCCCTAATCTTTGTGTGCAGGGATGTTTCAAGGGTTCAACATGATCAACCCTTAATTATTCGCTTTTATCCAACGTTACTGGGATCAAAGCATGAAATTGCTCCTACTATGGCACCTGGCAAAGGTTGATGCAATCATAGCATTGATGCTAATAGTGGGGTATAAAGTCTCTGTGGCAAGGTTGCAGACACAAGATAAGAGGATAACTCGTGAACACTGTGCGTGAGATTTGTGACTTTGTCATTGTACAGATTTTGACCCAAATTCTTATTTGGTATAATTAGTTTATTCTTGGGGAGTAAAAAATAACTAATTACATATTGATGAGGATTTCTTAATTAGGTTTATCTTAATGGGTAAGTAAATCTAATTAGATAATTGTAAGGTTTCTATAAAGTGGAGAAAAAAGTTTACTTGTTGAGCAAGTTCTATGTAGTAAAAATATATAGGCATGTGAGAGTTATATGTATGAGAAAGAGATATATATAATATTTGTGGGATCTCTCAAGAGTAGAGGTGCAAGAGAAATTAATCGAGACATGGCCTGAGAGAATGGTGAGAACATTACATGTAGAGTGTTACTTTTTCTATGTAATCTTGAAATATTTGTAAATTTTTTTTCTCTTCCACAAATGTAGGTAAGGGGCCGAACCACATTATATTTTGTGTTGATATTTATTTCTCTTCTCTTCTACTTATATTTATATGGATATTCTTTGTTATTTTAAATATCACTCATTGAAGATTAAATGGAAATTTTGTATAATTCTTAACAAGTGGTATTAGAACCAAATTTAATTAGGATGTGGATGGCCCAAGATAATTTTGGTGAGGTTGTGTAGATGGAAGAGAAAAAAAAAAACGGAAGGAAATAAAGGTTAGGAAAAAAAAAAAAAAAAAAGCTAGGTTTTGCTAGATGCATAAGATTGAAATTTGTAGTTGAAGTTTTTTGTGGAAGAATGAATTTTGAAATTTTGTAGAAATTGAAGTTTTGCAAATTTGTAGAAGGTGGAGTTTATAGCCTTGTAGAAGATGGAGTTTTGGTAGATGCAATTTTGTAATTTTCAGAGTTGTCATCACACAAGAGATTGGAGTGGGAGATACACCAAATTGAAGTTTTGTAGGTAGAGTTTCATCATACCCTTCGATGTGTAGAATTTTGTGAGATAGCCACAAGTTTAGAAAGTGAGTCTCCTTATGTGCTAGTAAGATTTGTTCTTGGGAGGATAGTAGTGAAGATGTAACAAACTAAGTGATGAAAGATGTTTTTCTGTTAAGGTAGAGTTGTAGATTTTTGCAAAAACCTAATCTAGTAATATGACGACAAGGAAAGGGCTCATCAATAATGATATGTAAGATGAAGTTTGTTTTGTTTTTTGTTTTTTGTTTTTTTTTTTTGTAAAAACCTAATCCAATGATGAGATGATGTGGAAAAGACTCATCAATGGTGACATGTGAGGTAGAGTTTAGAAGGTGAATACATACATATGCATTGTTATTGTTGCGGAATATCATGGTTCGTTCATAATGAGCAGGTAGATACTTTCGATGAGTGAGACTCATGTGAAGTTTTGATAGTTTTCATTTTTAATGGTAATGATGCATTGTATGGGTCTTAAAGAATACTGAAAATTGAAGATTAGAGATTGAAGAATGAAGATTGTGTAAAAGAATTGAGTCAATTGGGAGATTATAGAAATTTTGACCCAAATCTTTTTTTGGAAGTTTCCTAATTAATTTATTCTTTGTGGGCAAGAAATAACTAATTAGATGTTGATAGAGATTTCCTAATTAGCTTTACCTTAGTGGATAAGTAAATCTAATTATATAATTGTAGGGTTTCCTATAAATGGAGAAAAAGTTTTCTTGTTGGGCAAGTCTTATATAGTACAAATATGAATGCTTTTGAGAGTTGTAGGTATAAGAAAGAGAGATATCTAATATTTGTTAGGCCCCTTATAAGTAGGGTTACAAGAAAGATCAGTAGAGACATGGCATGAAAGAGTAGTTAGAACAATATGTATAAAGTATTACTCTTTCTGTGTAATTTTTCTGGAGATATTAGTAAAGTCTTTTCTCATCACAGAGATAAGATATCTATGTTTGCCTAATAGAGTTTATACGACCTGCCAAAAGAACAGACACTATTGAAAAAAAAATTAAAAATACAAATCTTAAAAACAGATATATTTTGAGTGCCATATTCCATGAACCATTTGTTTTTGCTATTTACCATCTTTGTCTGCTAGACAGATGCTGCAGCCATTTTCAGTATAAGTTATCGGTGAAATTTGTTACGTGTGCAAAGTGGCATACACAAATAATTTGAATTAGCGTCATTTTCTACCAAATTTATCTACGTTTAAATTAACCTTAGTTGCTTTTGCCATTCTGCAAATGCAACTAATATAGTATTATTTTGAAAAATAATATTTATTTTTTGTATCTATCACTTAACGTACCTATGTCTGTAGTAGTTGACATAGAAAGTCTTCCCATTTTAAATCTCAGATCGAGCTCTCTTTCTCCATCGTTCCTCTTCTTTCCTCCATTATTGCTCTATTGCCGTCCTGCATCACCATTGCCCGAGCTGCCACTGTCCCACTGTTGTTTGCCACCATTTAGCTAGTTTTTATAGGTTTCAAATCTAAGGAAGCTGCCTCGCACTTGTAGGTATGTTCTATATATAATTTTTTTGTACATTGTTTTGTATTGTTAGCTAGCTACATAGACCTATATAGATCTAAAACTTTATTGCTTGAATATAACACATTACTTACTCACACAATAATAAATTCATGTGTAGTTATGTATAGGTTAGTATATACGAGGGATGGAGTGTTAGTACTATATTGTTATATATGATTTAGGTAGGGGATGAATTGAAGTCATGGTGTAGAAGGGGAGCTTAGTACTAATGGTTGAAAAATTAAGCAAAAACATAATTAGTTAGTGCCTAGTTTGTCCAAACTCTTATATATTAATTAGATTTGTCATTGCAAAGTGTAAAACTTTTCCTTAAATAAATTCTAATGAGTTTAAGTCCAATTAAAGATCCAAATGCCTTAAAACCTTGAAAATATTAATTTAATTAAACCAATAAGAGATCCAATTACCTGGATAGGTAAAGTACAAATCATAACAACTTAATTATAGCCAATAATAAATCCTACTGAGTTTAAGTCCAACAAAAACTAGTCCATATTCCTTAAAACCTTAAAAATATTGTTATCCAAATGCAATTGTGTAATAAAACATTGAATATATATATATATATATATATATTCTAATTAACTAATCTAACAAAATTTGAACATAAAAAAAAAAAAGAAAAAAAAAAAAGAAAGCTCCAATAAAATAATAAACTCCTAAACTTTAAAACAATACCTTCTAAACCATAGCAACACACAATCCAAGCCAACAAAACTTTGAATAAATTATTTTAGCAATTTATATATGTAATTAATTATTTTTTCCCTTATAAATAAATTCTTACCTTCAATTATTACCATGATTCAATTGTGCATCGATAGGAAGGCTTATTTCATATATATATATATATATAAAGGTTTATTTTGTATTTCAATTATATTGTATAATCTTGTTGTTTCCAGCTTTGTGTACTCAGTAACTTGAATTTTTTTTTACTAGGAGACCAGGAGGGGCAATCATAAATCTAGTGACCTATGTAAATTTTTAGCATTTACTCAATTACATTATCTACAATAGCCTTGGAGATAATGCAAGTGAGAAAATGCTACAAATGTGGTTGTAGGTCACAAGATTCATGATTGCCCCTCCAAGTCTCCTAAAAAAAGCTATTGTAGTTTTGTTATCTGCATTAGCCTTAGAGATAATCATAGTTGTCATTCATCTTATAAATAATTAATATAATCATATAACTTGTTATTTTAGGTACATATATTACACGGTCATTCCTATAGATATGGTTTCTTTTAATTTCATTTTCATTGTGGGATTCTTAAATAATATTTTTATTTAAATTTATAGTTTAAATGCAAAACCTTTGGGTTAGGGGAACAAAATAGTCAATTACAAGTCTGTTTTGGATTTCAGGAGTCCAGACATTGCCGTGGAATGAATAGAATATGTAGAAAGAAACATAAAACCATTTAGATCAACAGTTAGGATATTTAGCCAAACTTTAAGTTTCAAGACAAAAACTTCATAACTCTAGGTTTGGGGGATAAAATAGTAAAATATAATTTTATTTCTAATTTTGAGAGTATGGGCACGATCGTGAGGACGAATAAGACCTGTAGAAAGAAACAGAATGTCATTTGGATCAATGGTTAGGATATTAGGTCAATGTCATAGTTTCAAGGCAAAAGCTTTGTAACTCTAGGTTCGTAAGGAAAAATGGTCAAATACAAATCCTTTTTAAATTTTAGGAGTACTGTCACGACCATGGGGATGAATAAGACCTATAGGAAGAAATGAAATGCTATTTGGATCAACGATTAAGATATTAGGCCAATATTACAGTTTTAAGGCAAAAGCTTTGTGAATATATTAATGTTAGGATGAATTTTGAATAATATTTTTTACTTAAATTAAATTTGAAATTTAAATATAAATATACTTTTATATATGTATTTGTAGAATAAAATTACAAACGAAATAAAAATAAATAATAAAAGAAAATTATTTATTATTTATTCTTTATGTGTTTTCGTTTTGGATTATCTATGTCTATCTTATGTAGACTTAGAAAAAATAAAAAAAAAGGAAGTGCTTCTACGTTGGAGAAGTAGTTATATTGGCATATATGTTTCAGCGTCTGTTACCCAGATGCTATGCTGATACATGGCAAACAATTATAGGCTTCCAAATATTGCATCTGCATTCTAGACGCAATTAATTATTTGCGTTTGCGTAGACATAAAAAATAATATCTACATCTAGGATTACCGTGTCTGTATTTTTGCATTTGGAAGCAGATGCAGATTTTTACTGTGTCTGCATTTGTACAATATGATGATGTCAAGCTGATTATAGAAAATTCTCAGGATGTGCAAATAGAAAATATTCTAGGATACTTGCAATTTTTATCATCCGATTAGTGAAATGACTATGCCTTACAAGAAGTTCAAGAATGTTTCGGAGCTGAAGATGAAAAGAAAATTGTTGATACTAGTAGCCTTATAGAGAAAGAAAAGCTATTTTGAAAATTTTCAAGCCAAGCCGATGAATCGAGAATCATAAGATCTACAATTTATAATAATTGAAGATATTGATTTTCATTAGAATTGAAGAATTTATTTTGAGTGAAAATTCAGGTATATTGAACTCAATTAAATCATTGATGATATTTGAAGCCAATGTTCGAACCTAAATTTTTTGAAGATTGTACATGTAACCTTTGTAAAAGATCACAAGATCTACTCCAAATATTTATTTTCAAAGAATGAGAATTTTAAAGCTATCCTGTTAAACTCGAGGCAAATTTCTTTCCTGTGTGGCGGTGAGATGTATGACAAAAAATGGTGAGTAAATTGTGTCCCCTAAGGGAGAGGATTCACTATATTTTTCCAATGATCTTACTGAAAATCAGGCACACACATAAACAATACATTGATAAGATGATGATCAGGAACCAACAAAAACTGGATGTATTATTAATATTTCATTACACATGATTAATACTCTTATATTATTGAATTATTAAAAGGCATACATGCATTATTATTGATATGGAGCATTACCTATACATGAACCTTATGGGATCCAATTATTCGTTATATATTAATTGCATATAAATACTCCATAACGAGACCTCCATATATATATATATGTATATATCAATATATCAAGCTTTGATTAGGTGTGCATCAATATCTTGAATAACATGAATGGCAAACTGGAGGTACTTGCTTGGATCTGGTATAGAATCATTTTTCTTCTCATATTCCACTGTTATTTTCACCAATCCACCCTCACTGCTTGTCTTCGGTGTAACTTTGAAATTAACTTTATACTTCTCATACAAGTCCAGAACATGGCCTTCCACTGCAGTTAAACTTACTGTCTTGTTTTCTTCATCCACCTCGACTCTCTCCTTGAATACCTCAAGGTTCCCTTCTGCAATTCACAAGAAATGATTATTGTTATATTCAAACATTATATGTACTGTTTCAACCAAAGACAAATGATGATGCATAATCAAAATTAACAATTCACCTTTTTAGAATTTATCAAAAGTTCTTACAAATTTATGAATGTGTTAGAGAAGTGTGTACACATAGCATTATTGTCTCTCTAATTGTATGCACACAAAAAGTTTCCCATTAGGTTGGGTCGGCTACATAAATTTTTTTTCTTCTATTCTCATCAATCAAATACATCATTTTTAGTGTCACCCAAAACAATAATATGGTTATTGATTTCTTATTCTCATGTAATTCTCAGTCACTCTCTAGCTCTTTCACCTCCTCTAATTACACCAATTTACATCTCTTCATTAAAAAATTCACCATACTATGTTAAAGGTACAGCATATACTTACTAACACTGATAAAACACATATATTGAAAAATTAAAAGTTTGTTAGGAATGGTATTTTTGTTAGGAATGGTTTCTCCATATGTCTATATATATATATTCATACCTACGGTATATTTCCAGAGCTTGACAGAGCCGGAAGTCTCCCAATCACCTTCATGCACCTCAATGGAGTGTACTTTGTCTGAAGAAGCATTGGGAATGTGGTGGTTTTGGCTCTTGAGAAGGTTATAGAACTTTTCAGCAGGTGTTTTGATTTCTACATCAGCCTCAAGCTTACCAACTAAAGACATGTTTTCAGGTGGTATAGGATCGCTCAAGTTAACTAAGAATGTGATGGCTACGCTTCTATTTAGCTTCTTATAGCAATATTGCGAGTGAAGTGCAACCCCACTTCACCAAATCTGTCAACTACCACCACATAATGTTTTCACCTCGATAGTCCTAACATTTATGTGTGGATCCTACCTTGGTGGTAGTTGGTAGATTTGGTAAAGTGAATTCCTATGAGAAGGTTTCGTGGTGTAGTTGTTATAATATTGTTTTGTATAGGAAAAAGAAAAATTGTACATAATACAATTGTCTTCTAACAATTATTGGGATTCTCATGAATCGTAATAGTCTATTAACTTCTTTTAATTTTAAGCTGTATCCCTCTTTCATGCAGGTGTTAAAAACGTGTGCTATTTTTATCGTCTATTTAGTATTAGTAGTTTGAAAGGGAGAGCTAAGTATGTGAAAAGAGAAGAGACGAGAGGGATAGTAAGGAAAAAATAAAACTTATCATTTGTTTTTTAGGAGAGTTTAAAAAGATGAAGATAGCAGAGAGTAAAAAATAAGTTATATTTTTTGTTTTGGAGTTGAGAAAAAATAAGAAGAAATGGTATATTATTATATAGTTTTATGTCTTTATAATAGGCATTTATAATACTTAATAAAAAGAATATATGCATATTAGTTACTAACATACAAAAATTATAATGTATATTTCATTCTCTAATAATGTGTTTGTAATTGATTAGATGATTATTTAAGATGAAGTGTTGGTGGCTCTTCATAGAATTATCTAAATGAAAAGCATGTGTAATATTAAGGATAAAAATGTCATTTGAGGTGGACAGAATAATAATTTATCTAAAATGAATTCTCAAAAAAAAAAAATCTAATTTATTTTGTGTGAAATTCATAATTGAATAAAATATGGATTTCAAATAAACTTCATTCAAAAATTATATTATTTCATTTGTTTAAAATGTAAAAAAAAAATGTAAATTCATTTAAAATAAACTAAATTCTATATTATTTTTTTAAGGTATTCCAACACATTCTAAATACTCACAAATTATTAAAGAGAAAAAAGTGGGCTTTGAAGAGAAAAAAAACTCACAAACCAAGGATTTGGTACTACACTAGGACTTCTTCTTTTCTTTTTTTTCTTTTTTTTTCTATACATTCTTTTCCATCCAAATGAGCCATTAGAGTAAATTATTCTAACACTTTTTGAATTATGCTGAAATACACATACCTCATCTCTATTTAAAAAGTTACAAATACATTCTCTCAAGTTAGAAAACACGTTACAATTTAACAGAAACTCTAAAACATTAACATAAATACTTAAATTACTCTTATTGTATTATTTTAAGAAGACATGTATAATCTTAACTTGTTAGATTAGTTTTGTGATGGAATGGTCTTATTCAACTTAAAAATTAAGATAAACATAAAAATTAAATGAATAATAAAATAGTAATTTAACTAAAAAATGAACATAAAAATACTTTCTATATTTGACCAAAAGCGAATTAGTAAGTTAAAAAATATTACTTAATTTCTTAATTGTTTTATTTTAATAATCATTATAGAATTAGTTGTTATTTTAAATTTTATTTATCCTTATTTTTACTTCGATAATATCATGACATCATTAAATTAATTTATAAGGTTAAAATCAAATATATTTCTTATCTTAATAAGGGTAGTTTAGACATTTTAAATTATCTTTTAGAATTTAACTTAAATTATATTAATCTTTTCTCAAATTTTATGAAAAATCTTTGTAAAATTTAAAAATATAGGGAAAGTTCTATAATAGCAGAATACTTCCAATTTTGAGGCGTTGCAGATGGCAATCCTCTTTTCATGAGCCCCTCAAAGCTAACAGACATATTGGTAGACGGATAAGGGACGCAATCACAAATACCAATCAGTGTTGTGGGCCATTTAATTAATTTGAATGAATAATTGATGATGGCGTGTTATTTTTTTATTTCAAATTAGATTTTTTGCTAAGTTATAATATAATATAGGATTTCGCTTATCCGCGATCTTGTGAATAGTCAAAGCTTACAAATACTGTTGAACATGATTAATTGGACTTTATCCATGCTTTTCATGCTGAGTTTTTTTCTGTAAATTAAAAAGATTAGTAGCAGTCAAACACTGAAGTTGTCTTGAGTGGTGGGTTAACCAGAGTTTTCTGATGAACTATTCTAAAAAATCTTGTATCATTGTTTTACTTTATTTCCTTCTTCGTTGCTTACTACTTTTTGCTTCCAGCAGCATTCAATTTTAACTAATATCTCTTAAAACAAAAAATCTTTTGATCAGAACATTTTGAAATGTCAAACTATCCGTCTATTTTGCTTAATTAGACTAATAAATCGTACTGGACTGCATTATGTCAGTTCATTAATTAAATTACAAATTGACTAAGTAGAGGTTAATTGATCGATTAGACCAAATAGACACAAATTGGTCATCAACACAAATCACAACCAAATCAACCTCAAATCACCAAATCAATACCAATTAGCATTTCAATCAACACCATTCAAATGCTAATTGTTCATGGTCAAATCTCATCTTACTCAAATCACTTTTAATAACATTGAATTACCCCAAATCAAGTTAAAACAATCAAGCCCGCTGCTAGCAGAGTTCATCCAAAATCCTTCTAAAATGACCATCCACAACGTCGTCTTGAAGAGGCAAATCATTCCATCTGATATGAACCTTCACAGCCTTCGATTGAATCAAATTCTCAGGAGATTGAATTAGAGGAATCCTTATTCTTTTCTTTTAAAGAATATAATATAGAGTTGTAACCATTTATTTACAAATATATAAGTTTTTATTTGTACACGACTTTTATCTGTTTACTTTTCATATCCAAAATTTGAGTTCACATTACCCATAAACCCCTAACTAGTCCACTTATCAAGAAAATACATAGAATTTCATTAACAACTAATCTTTCTAATTTAGGGAATCAACTACCCTCCGACTTTTTCTAGTGAAGTCAATACTCTCTCAACACTTAAAGGAGATCAGTGCTCTCTAAACACCTACGAGGAGACCAGAGGCCCTTTACAACTGATTAAACTTACAATTTTCAATCAATCATCTTTGTTTCACAGAACACACAAGTTACACAACTTGTCATTTCCTTGCAATGAAGAAATTACAATGGAATTTACTCACAATCACAAAGTGACATGGTGTTTGGGTGAGTTTTACAATAGACAAAAAGAATATAAAATTTGGACTTTTTGGGACTGATGAAGACATGAAAGTTTGGATCAAACAAGATCTTGATTGTACATGAAAGAAGAATATGTTTATGTGTCTTCTTTTTATCCTTTTTGGCTCATCGGCATGGAAGCCTTTGGCATTAAGTCTTTTTCTATTTCTTTGCCACTTCTCAACATTTTTCTTCTTAGAGCTATGTAATATATACTCTAATCAAAAGTGTCTTTACTATTTAAATTTTTTTGTTATAGAGATGAATTATCATTACAGAGATAAAACACTACTTTTTTATTTTATTCTATATATTTAGTAAATCTTTAATTTATGATGAGTAGTGCTTTTCATAGTAAACAGAGGACTACTTAAGATGACTTTTGAGGAGCTTCAGATGAATTTCCATATTAGCATGAACATTGGTTGTTGTGCGTGCATGTTCGGTCTACTTGCTTTTGAACATAACTTTTGTGATGTAAACTCTTGTGTCATATGATTGTTGTTCAAACAGTAGAGTAGACACAGAGATGATGTGCAGGTACTAACGTTAAGTTTTGATGAACTCTAATTATATGTTTGTACTATTCTAGAATTTGATAGTGAGTTACAATATTGCACCAGTGAAGAAGATGGCCAACTAGCTACTTCGCTTAAGAGATACAGAGAGCTTAAAAGCTTAGATGTGTGAACCTTTAGCTGCTATTTTTGTGTCTTCAGCAGCTGTCTGTCTCAATAAAACGGTACATATCACTTATAATCCAATAGTTCATGCATCTGACTTTATTTCCGCAGTTAGACCATGTTTCAGTTCTTGCAGCCATAAGTTGTTCTTTAGTAGTTGAGGATGCAAAGACAACCATCATTTGTAGATTTAGGAATATTAGTTTATCAACTATTTTCAGCATTTAGATGAAATCTATTAAGTTCATTGAGATTCTGCTGATTAGATTTCTCACTTTCGTTAAGTTTAATTTAACACATGTAAAATAGAAAAGTTGATGAAATTAAGATTGAATAGTTATTTTCTTAGTTCTGGAATTCAACAATTATTTCGTAATTATTGAAATCTATATTTGGGGTAAAATTAGATTAATAATTGACTCAACAAAGTCAACTATCGTTGCCCATCTAACTTACAGCACCAAGCCACCTGCAATCTTACTTTTTCTAACAATAAGTCTGCTGAAAATGTTTGGTCTCTGCAAAACTTCTTCGATTACTAACTTATTTCAACCGATCCAAATATACCATAACCCAGCAAATAATACTGTACCCCATACCCCCTTTCAGCTCTTCTTGGGACATAGATGATTCCAAGATAGGATTTAGTCTGTGACATTATTTTTACCCGAATATTCTACCACTTTAATATCTCATACCACCCCTTCCAAGTTTGTTCACAATGTAAAAGCATATGATTAATGGATTTGACTGAAATACCACATATTGTGCACTCAATCCCTTGATCAAACTTTATCTCAAAAGCCGAAAAGAATTTTCCGCAGACTGAAATCCGCCTTTTAGACAGTAGCCAAACAAAAGTTTCGATCTTTTTTGGAACTAGCCCCTTCCACACCTGCTTCTCCACCTCTCAATCAAACAATCTTCTCCTCAGTTCAATTTTCCAATTCCATTTATTTTCTTCCAAAGAGCAGAATTCTTGTATCACCCCCTCTTTATTTCATGCAAGAGCATGAATTTTAGGAAACTTTATCTTCAACGCCTGACTTCCCACCAAGAAATTAGACCAGAATTTAAAAGTTTTCTCACTCCCAATAAAACAAATAAGACTAGTCCGAGTAATTTTTGCAAAGTCATCATCAGATTAGATGTTTCCACAATTCCTTCTTGTGTTGGTAACGTGTAATCCACGTATCCTTCAGGTCATAAATGTATTTTGCGAGCAGAGTTTTTTTTTTAATTTTATTTTTATTTTTATAAATCCTCATTAGCGAACCTCCACACCCAATTTTGAAAGACATGCTTTGCTCTTCAGCTTTAGTGATCACAGCCCTACTCTGGCTGTTATCTTGCTTTGTTCTCCTTTGAATTCTTTCCAATTCACCACAAGCCTTGGTTGGCATCTTGAAGATCAATGGGTAAGATACTGGAAAGTTTCTCAAAACTGCTTTGATAAGCACAACTCTGCCACCTAACAACAAGAATTGCTTCTTCCAAATTGCAAATTTATCGATCACAGGCTGCCAAATAGCGAGAGCTTTTGGGTTGTCTGCAAGTGGAATCCTTAAATACTTCACCGCAGGCAAGGTTTCTATTCCGCTTTGATAAGCATATTGGGTTAGTTTCTAATGTTCACTCTATCAATATGCCATCTCTTATCTTTTACCAGTTACTAGTTCTATTTTCTTTTTAATTCTTTTTTTGTTAGGGGTATTTCTAGGCTTTTATAATTTGAAATACTAACAAATACGTACATTTTGTCAATTTAAACAGTTGTACTTATTTATTAGTATTCCAAAATGGCGTTTTCATGTCCATATTCATCAATGATTGTCTAAAATGAGATTATCCTGATAAAAATAAAAATAAAAGTTGATGCACGTAGCAAAATGGCACATGGTGCTAATTAATATTATTCAAGGTACTACTTTCTTATTTCCATATAGTTGAGTAACTGATCCATACTCAGTGATCAGCACTACATGATGGATCTAACAATAGCAATGACAATAATGTTTTCCACTTCGGATTTTGCATTCTCCTCCTCTGCAGCTTTCCTGGCATTTGCGGTTGCACTAAGCATCATTTTTTCCAGGAATACAGCCTGGATCATGGTAATCCCATCAACACTTTATTCCATCAACCTCCTTCAGCCCTGCAATATTTATTTTTTTATTGTAACAATTAGTAACAACTTGAAGAAAAATAATCTAAGCTATCTTTGTTATTCAAAATATATATCAATTATAATATATTTGATGGTGAACTATTGGTTTAATGACATCGAATGAGTTACATATCTCATGTCTATATCATTTGCGTCAAATCCATTTAATATCATATAATATCAAAAACTAATTGTAAGATTTAAACAACTGCTATGCTTCATAGGTTTAAGTCCACCAATTTTTCATACCAAATCGAAATTTAAAAAATTAAAATAAATTCAATAAATAACTCCATAAATGAAAAAAAGAAAATCAAAAGACATATAGAAAAGGAAAAAATAACATCCTTACAGATAAGATGATGATCATGATGAACATCAGAGGTAGAACCTTAACTCCAGCCATCTGTTGTCACATAAAATAAATGAATTTGAAATTGAATTGACAATTAATTCAGGAAAGGAAAAACTAAAATAGGAAGATGATGAAGAAAACTGTTGTATATATAATTGTTCTAATATAGCAAAGCTTTGTCCTTTTTATTAAACTTAATTTTATGCTTCTATGCTTGAATGAAATTAGCACTTATTAATTTTAAAAAATCAATAGATCACTTTGTACAAGTAAACCTTATTATATTCACAAATCATATAATTTTCAACTTAACCTTAAAATTTAAATAAGTCCAATGAGATCTTCTGACAAACTAATGAAAGGCATAAAATTTAGTAAAGCTCTGAAATAAGGCAATGTTATTTGTTCTTGAATATGACATAAATTTCACAAAAAGGAATAAAAAAAGAAAAAAAAAAAAAAAGAAAAAGAAAAAAGAAGAAGACAATTCTATTGTATAGACTATACTGGATCAAACCAGATCTGAAGACACAAATATTTTCCCTCTAATTAAGTGAAACAATAGCACATGATAAACCAATTTTTAGAACTAGCATTGCAAGGCATCCAGCAATGGGAATATAGAACTTAAACAATACGTACGTATCAAAACTATTGAAGCCTTGAAGAAGATCTTGAAGAAAGCTGCAGTACTGCAAAGCTGGAGCCGACGCCTAAGACAAGATTGCAATGTTGTAAGGATATGAGGAGGTTTTCAATCTTATATAAGGTTTTAACATTGAATTGTAAATCCTAGATTGATCGGAAACACTGTTGTTCAGATAGCTCGTAATATTTAATTATTATATTGAAATGATTGTGGCCCTATTGCTTAATTAACTTAATGGGCCATATAATATATTTCTGGTTGAACAATACAGGTTAATTATCTAATCAAGATGTTCGAACATCACATGTCTGATAAATAAAACTAACATTTAATGGGCCACATGTATTTTATGAGAGTTATTCATTTTTTTATTAGTGAAATTTTAGTTTAACTTACCACATTGCAACATCTAACTAAACTAGAAACTCAATTTAAACTTACTCTTACACAATGTCTTCGTTGACTCAATCATTATCTCATTATCTTAGTGTTTTAAAGAACACAATTTGTTTTATTTTTCCTTTAAATAAATTTTTGTTTTTTCCTTGGTGCCAGCCGTGAATCTTCCACCCATTTTGTTTTTTGTTTTATTTTATTTTTTTCTTAATCTAATTTTTTTCCATTAAAACTTATTATTTGTTAGGAGTTTAATATATTTTAAAGAAAATCATTCTACACAGTAAAACTATTTAGTTATTATTTTTTTTTTTTTATGTTGTATAAGATTTTTAATTGTAAGGCTTTTATTTTTTCATCAATTCAAACTTAAACATTCAAATTTTCTTTTTTGCACATAAATTCAATCTTACATTTTGATTTTCTACACGTTATGAACTTCAAAAATCCTAGTTCAATTTAGTAGATTATGAAATAAAAAATTAATAAATTTATTTAAACATTTTTAGGTATTGTTAAATTATTTAAAAATTAATTAGCAATATATTATTTTTATTTTAAATGGGCAGTTAGTTTTTTTTTTCCCTTTATGGTGCATTTGAAATTTGAAATAAAAAAAATATATTTATGTGTAAAAATATAAATGGTTAGTTAATTGAATAACTAAACCTAGTAAGTTTTTTCCCTCTTATTTCAATTAACATTTCGTTTATGCCTTTGAATTAATGTAATAAATATTTAAATTGTTTTAATGGTATTTGAGTTATTGTTTTATTTTCTTATTAATGTTTTTCACTTTCTATCTGTTATTTTATATAAACTCTCCATATATATATTATCATTAAAACACAAATTGAAATAATAATTATATGATTCTATAAATTTAGAGAATAATATTAGCAAAAATATTGATAGTTTTAATATTATGGTAAGAAAACAAAGATTTATTGTCTATGTATGCTAAAATTGAATCAATATAAAAAGTTTAATTTAAAAGAAAAAAATATTTAGAATACTTTACAAGTATTCTAATTACCTCCCCTTTCAATATGAGATCGTTTGAGTAGGACATAATCAGGTCCTCAAGGCCATACAAGATACTTTATAAGTATACCAACCCATCAAACTATTCGCCTACTTGCATAAAGTAGAATATTTCACACATGTATTGCTTGAAAGATTAAAAGCACCTTGAGAGTATACTACAGAACTTGAAAATGGCACTAAGGAATCTTTTTAATCCATCCTCTAATTTAAAAAAAAATCAATAGACCACTTTGTACATGTGAACCTTATTATTCATAAATCATCTAATTTTAAACGTAAGCTTAAAAATTTAAATAAGTCCGATGAGATATTCTTACAAGCTAATAAAAAGCATAAAATTTAGTAAAACTCTGAACTAAGGCTATGTTATTTGGTCTTGAAGATGACATAACCCTAACCCTAATGTAATCCTAACCCTGACCTTAATCTTAATCGTAATTCTAATCTTAATTTTAATGATAACTTATTTGGATGGTTGAGTTTTAAAAAAATATGTGGAATGTCTAAAATTAAAAGAATTCTACAAATATAGAATTCTAGAGGATCCAAATCCCCTTATAATAATATTCTCTATCTTTTAGTAATCTTTATAATATTAAATTTTATAAAATAAAAAAGAGACAAAACAGCATAATTTAAGGAAAATTAAAAATATAAATAAATTTAAAAATTATCCACTCTTCCACCATTTAATACCAATTCTTCATTTATCTCTATGCAATTATAAAAAATATTACTTTAAAAATATATATCATAATAACTACCCCACATCCTCATCCTATAAATATCTTGTTGATTCATTTATATTAAAACCAAATAAATTAAAATACCTAATATTTTTTTCTAGAAGTTAATTATTAAAAATATATATATTCTATTTAAAATAAAAAGAGTCCCTCAACACACAAGTAAGCCTTGCAATGAGACTGGTTTAGTATATGGTTATATTTTGTTTGAGTTAATGTAATAAATATTTAAATTGTTTAAGTGGTTGTTGACTTATTATTTTATTTAAGAGCTCCAAAGTTGAAATCTCTTTATCCTAAAAGCACCTTCACAATACACTACAGAACTTAGGAAGGGCACTAAAGAATCTGTTTAATCCATCCTCTTGAGAGCTTCAACATAAAACATTATAGCACATCAATTCATACATAGCAAACCAGATCCATAGACAATATGTAACTAAACACTCACCCTTTTTGCTCCCAAATTATAAAACCAAGTTCCCTTGATTGTTTGAACTTCAAAATCATGAACATAATTCTTTGCTTCACATGCACTCTTCTACATTCTTTCGTCATGTTAATGTGAACAACAAATTCGTGCATGAAAGTAATAGACAAGAAAGCTTGTACAAAAATAAAAATTGTATTATATTTGTAAAATAGATGGATATAACCTCTGACTTAATATTCTTTAAAGAAAGAATGCATTCCTCTGATTTGATCTCATTGGAAACTTTGCTTGATCCGAAGGCTATGTAGCTTGATTCTGGATGGATTGATGAACCCTTTTAAAAACGATGTTGTGCATGACCATGGAAAAACGTCTTGTGATCTCTGCAGGCATTAAGCTTGATCGCAGGGGTTTGTGGCTTGCTTGAATCTCTGTTGTTTGAGAGAGAAAAGCAAAGGAGTTTCAAGAGCTTTTGTGTCTTGAGTTTTTTGCCTCCTTTCCATTGCCTATGTGAACCTATTTATAGGAGAAGGCTAGGGTGGAAAAGTTGTAGAATTTGAGGTCATTGGAGGTGATTGAATATAATGTTGGGTAATTAAAAATGATTTGATTGTGATTAAGATGATTTGGTTGTGATAGGTGTTGATTGTCAATTTGTGTCAATTGACCAGTCTAATTTGTTAATTTATATTTTGACTAATTAGTGTCTAATTTGACAATTTATAATTTAACTGATTGACTCTTAAATTGCCCAATTATTTTAAAAGACAAAATATCAAAATTATGGTGTCTATAAATGCCCCCACTTCAAGACTAAATTGTGTATGCATGCTTATTACGCAATAACTATTGAGGCTTGAAGTATTTTGTACTTTGACTTGAAATCTTCTTGCTTTTTGTTGCTTGACTTTTTATTTCAACAAAGTTTTTTTTTTGAAGCAGTTTTAGTTCATGTCAAGGAAACATTTGAAAATTTAAAGGCTGTTTGATGTCATGACAACAAACCTTGAAACTTTGATGCAGTTTCACTACATACTGAGGAACCTTAAAGATTTGGAACAGTTTTTGTTTGTGTTAAGGAATCTTAAAATTTTGGAGTAGTTTCAATTCGTGTTGAGAAAATTTGAAGATTTGGACCAGTTTTTGTTTATGTTGAGGAATCTTGAAATTTTGGAGCGGTTGCACTTAGTGCTGAGGAAATTTGAAGTTTTAGAGCAGTTTCATTTTGAGCTAAAGAAGCTTGAAGATTTGGAACAATTTCTATTCTTGCTGAGGTATCTTGAAATTTTGGAACAGTTTCAATTCGTGCTGAGGAAATTTGAAAATTTAGAGCAGTTTTTGTTCGTACTGAGGAATCTTGAAATTTTGGAGCAGTTTCACTTCATGCTAAGGAAATTTGAAGCTTTGGAGCAGTTTCATTTCGTGCTGAGGAAGCTTGAAGATTTGGTGTAGTTTCTGTTCGTGCCGAGAAATGTTGAATTTTTGGAGTAGTTTCACTTCGTACTGAGAAAATTTAAAGCTTTTGAGCAGTTTCTAATCGTGTTAAGGATTCTTGAAATTTTGGAGCAATTTCACTTCGTGCTGAAGAAATTTGAATCTTTGGAGATTGCTTGCAGTTTGGAACTATTGATAGTTTAAACTTGTATTAAGGAGTATGAGTGTTCATTTTATCTTTTTTTGGAACCATTGATAGCTTAAACTCATATAAAGGAGAACGAGTGTTTTTTTTTTTTGGAACCATTGATTGTTTAAACTCGTATTAAAGAGTATTCGTCTTCCTTTTATTTTGGAATCATTGATAGTTTAAACTCGTATCAAGGAGTATAGGCTTTTTTTTTTTTTTTTTTTTAACCATTGATAGTTTAAACTCGTATCAAGGAGTTTTGGATACCATTAACAGTTTAAACTCGTATCAAGGCGTTTCTTTTTTTTGGAACCATTGATTGTTTAAACTTGTATCAAGACTATTAGTGTTCTTTTTTTTTTTTTTTTTTTTTTTTTTTTTTTTTGAACCATTGATAGTTTAAACTCATATTAAGGAGTTTTGGATACCATTAACAGTTTAAACTTTTATCAAGGAGTATTCGTTTTTTTTTTTGGGAACCATTGACAGTTCAGACTTGTATAAATAAGGATTTTTTCTTTTTTTTAAAACCATTGACAATTTAAACTTGTATTAAAGAGTATCCGTGTTTTTTTTTTTTTTTTAGGAACCATTGACAGTTTAAACTAGTATTAAAGTGTATTCATGTTCCTTTTTTTTTTTTGTTGAAACTATTGGCAATTTAAGCTTGTATAAAGGAGTATTGGTCATCTTTGAGTCAATAATTTTTCAAGTTATGGAATACAACAAATTTGTTTCATTGCCCCCTTCATTTACTTCCATTTTCTTTACAACCTTCCACTTGTTTTGTAGATCGAGCACGAGAGGTTTGTAACTTCCATGGCTCATTATGCTTAGCTCCATGTTATGTGCTAGGGTTGTAAGCTATTCAAGTGTTCGGGGCTTGATTCCCTTAAGAATATATAGAAGTTCCCAATACATGCCTTTAGTGCAAATTTCAACTGCAGAGATTTTTGATACTCATTCTTTGCAATCTAAGCTTACTGCTATCCACCGACTGATGTAGTAAATGATAGGCTCATCTTTTCATTGTATGGTATTGGTAAGCTCCATCAAGGTGATTGTATGTCGAATACTGTAAAATCAGATGAGAAAATCTATTTCGAGTTGCCCTCAATTATCGATTGACTCATTCCAACTCAGTGTACCAATGGAAAGTGGTTCCTGCTATAAGGGATTGAACAAATTCTTGACAAGAAGATCTTTCCAAGTCCCAAAATTTTCACAAGTCTCAAAAAAATGAGCAACGTGTAGTTTTGGGCTCCCATTTCCATCAAAATAGTTGAATTTTGGAGATTGAAATTTGAGAAGCATTTCATGTTGTCAATCCTCTTCGTGTATGGCTTTGAGTATAGAAGTGAATTTTACAAAAATCCTTCATATTGTGCTCGGATGATGTTGGTGATCATGTTCTGCAACTGTTGTATTGAGAATGTTGCAATAGAGGTGGAAAGTTGTTGAGAAGCTTTATGTTCTTCCTCATTTTTCCTTTTGTCCGACAAAGCAATTTTATTTTGAAGTCGAACCCATAAGGTAAGTTGGTTGTTAACTTGACTCGACACTATTTTGCATTATCAACTGGTTTATGAGTTTAGCAATTTCAAAATTTTTGTCTTCAATGGTTTTTGTGAGAAATGAGATTTTCTTCTCTAATTCTAGCACCTTGTCTTCTACGGTTGAAGCTTTAATCACCATGATAGGCATTACATCAACGTGGGAGAATGAATCCGTTGTAGAAGACATCAACTCTTCATTCAAAATTGAATGCAATGATTCAGAGATGGTAGAAACATGAAACTACATCTTATAGCATGGAATGTAGCCTTCTAATAATTTGAAATTAATTATCCAAAAAGATGAATCTTTATCATAGACGGTGTAGTTTCCTTTTCTCATGGTAATGAGATCCTGAATGATAAAAGATTGGACCTTGGCTTGATTCACCACTCGAAGAAGTTGTTTGATTGATGGATTTTGATCTCTTTTTTGTGATTCGTCTATCATATGTGATCTTGTAGATGGAAGCATCATCAATGGAAAATGAGGTGACAACTTTAGCTGAGACACCAATATCCTTTTGGCTTGGTTTTTCATGGCAAACATGAGATCCAATAGTGTTGATGTAGAGCTTTTTGAATGAGAAAGAGATGAGAGGCAAAGTGGTGCTATCGGGCGTGGCAGAAATTTATGAACAACAAATTCGTGCCCAAAACTAATGGACAAGAAAGTATGTACAAAAATAACAATTGTATTATATTTATAAAATAGATGGATACCAACTCTGAATTAATATTCTTTAAAGAAAAAAATGAATTCCTTTGATTCGATCTCATTGAAACTTTGCTTGATTCGAGGGCTATTTAGCTTGATTCCGGATAGATTGATGAACCTCTTTAAAAATAATGTTGTGGATGATTGTTAAAAAAGGTCTTGTGATCTCTGCGGACTTTGGGCTTGATCACAGGTATTTGTGGCTTTCTTAAATCTCTGTTGTTTGAGAGAGATAAGCAAGAGAGTTTCAAGAGATTTCGTGTCTTTAAGTTTGCTGTCTTCTTTCCAATGCCTATGTGAACTTATTTATAGGAGAAGGCTAATGTGAAAAAGTTGTAAAATTTGAGGTAATTTTAATGATTGAAGAATTTATTCAATTTAAATTTAAATGTAATTGTAGATGATTAAATAGAATGTTGGGTAATTGAAATGATTTGATTGTGATTGAGGTTGATTTGAGGTGATTTGGTTGTGATAGGTATTGATTGTTAACTTATGTCTTTATTGTCAATTGACCAATTAGTGTCTAATTTGTTAATTTATATTTTGACTAATTAGTATCTAATTTGTTAATTTATAATTTTACTTATTGACCTATAAATTGACTAATTATTTTAATAGATAAAAATACTAAAATTTTGGTGTCTACAATTGAATTTGTTATCAACACTTTCAATAAATCTACAACCAAGCCACCTATTTTATTTCTCTTTCAACCCCTTGCTTTCCCAACACATTTTCAACGTGGCTTCCTTCCCTTAAAGTATGTTTAAAGATCACACATTTCAATTTTCTGTTTGCCATATCTATTCTCTTAAACGTCTGATCATATCTCCATGGACAGCTACATGTGTCCTCTACCTATCTTATAGCTGGGGTACCACGTGTGATAGATGGAATTCGGGAAAGAAGACAAAACTGGAGGAAGGATAGAAGAAAATAACGATGAAGGATTTAAACATAGAAAGTTATCTGCGTCTACTACTTACAAAAGCATGTAAATTAAACGACAGACGTGGATACACTTTTTATTTTTTATTTTTAAATTAATATTATCAAATCTACGTCTGCATTGTAGATTAAAAAAACTTTTGACTCAGGAAAAATTGCATAACTCTGTTTGCTAATATAAATGCTGAAATTAAAAATACAGATGCATAAAAATTCATAGAATATGACGTCAAAATTAATTAGTTTAGCCATTTGCATTAAAATGATCAGCGTCTGCATATTCTAAGTCTGTCATACGACAGACGCAGATATGGTTCTAGTAGTGGCTGTCGACTTGGGTGGCATGCAATTTAATAGGGTTCGTAAAAACGGTTGAAACAACCGAGCAAGAGATGATGTTTAAGGCCAACTAATCAACTGATGCAGTCTTGCAAATGATCATCATAGGCAACAAACCTATGATGAGATTTTGATTCTTGATGGTGACTTGTTCGAAAAATAATTTATTGAATTTTGAATATTTTTTGAGTGCACGGAGATTCTTGAAAGTCATGAAGTCAAACTTGTGTACTATAAACTAGAAGATGAGTTGGCAACTACAGAGCTAGAAATGTTCCCTTGTTCATATGATGGTATACTATATCGACTAGAGAGAAGGATTAACTTTAGATTTGATAAGCTAGAAAAATAATATTGTGTTGGGAATTATATGAAATACTGTTTTAATCTTCAATGAGTTATAGTAAAAATAATAAAGGATAATAACCACAAATATAAGTAAAAGAGAAAAGAAATAAAGATCAACCCAAAATATAACGTGATTTGTTCCTTGCCTACATCCATGGATGAGAAAAGAATTCACTAATATTCTAAGAAAGATTACATAAAAAGAGTACACTCTACACATACTGTTCTCACTTACTCATGCCACACTCTTGCACCCCTACCCTTGAGGGCGGTTTCCACAAATATTAGATATTTCTCTTTCTCATACCTACAATTCTTATAAGCCTACATATTTATATTGTATAGAACTTGGCAAATTTTTTATTTTTTTTAACTTTATAGAAACCCTATAATCATCTAATTAGATTTACTTACCCACCAAGATAAATCTAATTAAGAAATCCTACCAACTTTTAATTAGTTAGTTATTTCTTGCCCACCAAGAATAAGCTAATTAAGAAATTTTCATCAACATTTAATTAGTTATTTCTTGATCATTAAAAATAAACTAATTAAAAAACTACCATATATTGTTACACCCATTTCACAAATTTTTATCTCATATTAATAATGTCAAGCTGATTACAAGAAATTTGCATGATGTAAAAACAGAAAATATTCTAATTAGAGACTTGAAATTTTTATCATCCGATTAGTGAAGATGACTATGCCTGACAAGAAAATCAAGAATGTCTCGGAGATGAAGATCAAAGAAAATTGTTGATACTAATAGTCTTATAGAGAAAGAAAAGCTATTTTGTAAATTTTCAAGTTGAGCCGATGAATCAAGAATCTTAAGATCTACAATCTATAATAATTGAAGATATTGATTTCATTAGAATTGAAGAATTTATTGAGTTAAAATTCAGGTATAGTGAAGTGAATTAAATCATTGAAGATATTTGCAGCCAATACTGGATGTCCAATAAATATTTCATCACACATGCATTATAATTGATATGGAGC
Organism: Quillaja saponaria; assembly: GCA_029379385.1. NCBI lineage: Eukaryota > Viridiplantae > Streptophyta > Magnoliopsida > Fabales > Quillajaceae > Quillaja > Quillaja saponaria. Next base: position 8,868,653 of record CM055618.1, read on the forward strand.
ATTACCTATAAATGAACCTTATGGGGTCCAATTATTCAAGTTATATATGTTATAATTACATATGAATACTCCATAAAGTGACCTCCAGATATATCTCAAGCTTTGATTAGCTGTGAATCAATATCTTGAACAACATGAATGACAAACTGGAGGTACTTGTTTGGATCTGGGATAGAATAATTTTTCTTCTCATATTCCACTGTTATTTTCATCAATCCACCCTCACTTGTCTTTGGTGTAACTTTGAAATTAACTTTGTACTTCTTATACAAGTCCAGAACATGGCCTTCGACTGCAGTTAAACTCACTGTCTTGTTTTCTTCATCCACCTCGACTCTCTCCTTGAATACCTCAAGGTTCCCTTCTGCAATTCACAAGAAATGAATTGGTTATATTCAAAACATTAATATGTACAAATTCAACCAAATACAAAATATGATGATTAATCAAAATTAATGATTCACTTTAATTTATCAAAGGTTCTTATAATTTATTGATGTGTTAGAAAAGTGTGTACATATAGCATTATTGTTTCACTAATTATATACACAAAAAGTCTCAAATTAGTTGAGTCGGCTTTGTAAATTCCTTTCTTCTATTCTCATTAATCAAATGCATCATTTTTAGTGTTATTTATTGATGTGTTAGAAAAGTGTGTACATATAGCATTATTGTTTCACTAATTATATACACAAAAAGTCTCAAATTAGTTGAGTCGTTTTGTAAATTCCTTTTCTTCTATTCTCATTAATCAAATGCGTCATTTTTAGTGTCATCCGCTCTTTCACCCCCTCTACCTACACCAATTTACATCTCCTAACTAAAATATTAACCGTCCTATGTTATATGTATAGTATATTCTTACTAATACTGATAAAGCACATATATTGAAAATTAAAAGTTTGTTAGGAATGGTATCTCCATATAATCATACCTACAGTATATTTCTAGAGCCTGACAGAGCCGGAAGTCTCCCAATTACCTTCATGCACCTCAACTGAGTGTACTTTGTCTGAAGAAGCATTCGGAACTTGGTGGTTTTGGCTCTTGAGAAGGTTGTAGAACTTTTCAGCTGGTGTTTTGATTTCTATATCAGCCTCAAGCTTACCAACTAAAGACATTTTTTAAAGTGGTATAGGATAGCTCAAGTTAGCTAACAATGTGATGTCTACGCTTTTATTTAGCTTCTTATAGCAATATTGCGAGTGAAGTGCAACCCCACTTTTCCACATCTGTCAACTACCACCACGGACATAAATATTAGGCTTATCACCTCGATAGGCGTAACATTTATGTGTGGATTCACCTTGGTGGCACTTGGCAGATTTGGTGCAGTGGATTGCTACAAGAAGGTTTTGTGACCACGGACATAAATATTAGGCTTATCACCTCGATAGGCGTAACATTTATGTGTGGCTTCACCTTGGTGGCACTTGGCAGATTTGGTGCAGTGGATTGCTATAAGAAGGTTTTGTGGCGTAGTTGTTATAATAGTGTTTGGCATAGGAAAAGAAAAATTGTACACGATACATTTCTCTTCTAACAATTACGGATTCTCATGACTCGTAATAGTCTATCATCTTCTTTTAATTTGAAGTTTTATCCCTCTTTCATTGCAGGTGCTGAAAATGTGTATTGCATGCATGAGTTAAAATTTTGTGCTATTTTTATTGTCTATTTAGTAGTTTGAAGGTAGAGCAAAAGAGAGTATATGAAAAGACGAGGGGAGAGTGAGAAAAAAATAAAAGTTATCTTTTGCCTTAATGAGGATTTTAAAAAAATGGAGAGAGAAAAGAGTAAAGATAAGTAATATTTTTGGTTTTGCAGTTGAAGAAAAATGAAAAATATGATATACTATTACGTAATTTTACAATTATGTCTTTAAAATATTTTAATATTTTTAGAGTTTGTGTTAAACTGTAACTTCTTTTCAAATTTCAGAAAATATATGTGTAACTTTTTAAATAAAGGAAGGTATGTGTAATTTCAGCATAATCCAAAAAGGGTTAGAATAATTTACTCTAACGGTTCATTTGGATGGAGGAAAATTGATAGGGAAAAGAAAAACAAAAAGAAGAAGAAGAGGATGGGATACGGTACCAAATCCTTGGTTTGGGATTTTTTTTCTCTCTTCAAAGCCTACTTTTTTTTACATGTATAATGTAGGAGAATTTAGAGAACAAAAAATATATTATAATTTTTGTATGTTAATGCGTAATATATTCATATTTTTTTTATTAACTATTATAATCCCTCAATAAATACTTAAATTACTCAGTGTATTATTATATGAAGAAATGTATAATCATAACTTTTTTGATTGATTTGGTGATGACATAGTCATATTCAACTTAAAAATAAGATAAACATAAAAATCAAATGAATAATCATTCATAAAATAGTAATTAACTAAAAAATGAACATAAAAATATTTTCTAGATTTGACCAAAAGCCAATAAGTACATTAAAAAATATTACTTAATTTCTTAATTGTTTTATTTTTATCATCATTATAGTATTAGTATTATTTTAAATTTTGTTTATCCTTATTTTTAGTTCAATAATATTATGACATCATTAAATCAGTTTATAAGGTTAAAATCAAATATATTTCTTATCTTAATAAGGGTAGTTTAGATATTTTAATTTATTTTTTAGAGTTTGACATAAATTATAATCTTTTCTCAAATTATATGAAAAGTCTGTAAATTTTAAAAATATAGGAAAAGTTCTATAATATCAGAATACTTCGAATTTTGAGGCATTGCAGATGGCAATCCTTTTTCCATGAGCCCTTCAAAGCTAACGGATATGTATTGGTAGACGGATAAGGGAGGCAATTACAAATACCAATCAGTGTTGTGGGCCATTTATTTAGTTTAAATGAATAATTGATGATGGTATGTTTATGTTTTGTTTTGGTTTTTTTTGTTTTTCTTTTGTTTTTTTCATTCAAATTATACTTTTTGCTTGAGTCAATGACAATGTTCCAAGTCATCAAATTTTTTGGCAAGATTTTTTTTTTCTTTCTTACTGTGAGTGAGATGCCATTATTTGATATACACATATTTAAATATTTAAATTATTTAGTTCAATTAATAAAACTAATCCAATTCCTTAATAACTACTAAACAATAACATTCCAAATTTCTTACTCTCCTACTCTCTTCCACCTTTTTAATATAAAAATATTATTTTTATCAATACAGAATGTCTACGTATGTACGTGTAGGCCATAGTAATATAGTATATGATTTTGTTTATGTACGATCTTATGAATAGTAAAAACTTACAATATTGTTGAATCTGATTAATTGGACTTTATCAATACATTTCTTGTTGAGTATTTTTTTGGTAAAATTGAGCTGGTTCCCTAAGTTATAATATCAGTGCCTTTCTACTGTGAGTGACTACCAGTGGAAGTTTAATCATTTGTAAAGGGTGGCAGATTAAGGGTGGTTGATTATCTAAATTAGAAAGATTAGTGGTAATGAAACACTTAAGTGTCGTCTTGAGGAGTGGACTAACTAGAGATATCCAGTGAACCAGTCTAAAAAATCTTGTACCATTGTTTTAATTTGCTTACTACTTTTTGCTTTCTGCTGCACTCAATTTAAACTAATATCACTCAAAACAATGCCATATTAAACAGAGCATTTTTTAAAATCAAAATATTCACTCTGTCTAATTTGCCTAATTGGACCAACTGATCGGGATCGGATTGAATTAGGTCAGTTCATTGACCTTACGAATTCTAGCTCAATATAATCCAATAAAATTGACATAAAACTAAACCAATCTAATCTTTACAAAAGTGAATTTGAACCAAACATATTGGATTGTTTTGATTTGATTTAATCAAATTGGATGGGCAATGCACATCCCTAATAGTCCATTATAAACGCAACCAGTATTTCAACACTAATTTCGTCCCCGCTGTATGAGTTTGCTATTTTTTGCTTTTTTAAACTATTTACAAATATAACACTAATTGTTTTAGAAAATTTTTCCATCTAGGCCTTTAATTTTTATCCAAACATATGAGCAACAAATTTATGCCTAAGAGTAATGGACAAGAAAGTGCATACAAAAATAACAATTGTATTATATTTTGTAAAAAGATGTTACAACATCTGAATTGATATTCTTTACAAGAAAAGAATGCAGTTCTCTGATTCAATCTCATTGGAAACGTTGCTAGATTCCAGACGAATTGATGAACCTCTTTCAAAACAACGTTATGGATGATCATTGGAAAATGCCTTATGATTTTTGCGGGCACTAGGCTTGACCGCAGGAATTTGTGGCTTGCTTGAATCTTTTCAAGAGCTTTTTTGCCTTGAGTTTTCTACCTCTCTTCCATTGCCTATGTGAACCTATTTATAGGAGAACACTATGGTGGAAAAGTTTGAAAATTTAAAGTAATAGTGGTGATTGAAGAATTTGTTCAATTTAAATGTAATTGGAGGTGATGGAATGAAACGTTAGATAATTGAAAGTGATTTGATTGTGATAGATGTCGGTTATTAATTTGTGTCTATTTTGTCAATTGACCAATTAGTGTCTAATTTTTCAATTTGTATTTTGACTAATTAGCATCTAATTTTCTAATTTAACTAATTGACACTTACATTGGCAAATTATTTTAATAGACAAAAATGCCAAAATTTTGATGTCTACAAAACCCCCCACCAACTTTTCTTTGAATAACAAAATTTTTTATTGGAGAAGAAGTTGTTTGGAACAACAAAATTCTTTATTAAAGAAGAAGTTGCATCCCTTAACCAAAGTTAAATGGCTAAAAACAAAAGACACCACCAGCTTTGCTTCATTAACAATGATCATGTTCACCATCCATCCTATTCTCACAACATACCAAGAATAGCAACCCTACAATGATTAAAGGAAAAAAAGAATTGGCCCCTGAGTATCTTCGCATAAGCACCCTACCCCAATTAACTCCCTATACTTAATTAATATCTTTATACAAAATATGAAGTAAAGATATACTACCAAGTCAAAAAGAAATATAACTGCCTATCAAAACATTTAAAGTGTTGCATATAAAAGCCTCATGCCTCCCATTGCTAAGTCGTCAGCCATGTTGTTGGTGCTTCTCAATTTATGTTTTAATTCAACTCTTTTAAGTAAGTTCATTTAACCTGTTGATGTGGACATTGTCAATCTTGGCTAGCACCCGAGCTCATCTGGCGATCTCCTTGCTAAGTGACCTATACAGGTGGGCAGAGGGGACCTTGGGGATGACCTCTTAAATCCCTTCGACGAGCTAGTCAGTATATGCTGATGAGTAAATCTATTTGAGAGCTGCTTAACTAAGACCTTGTTTCCCCTAGTCGGTTAATTGGTTGCAACATGTCCTTTTTGTATTAGTCTGCCATAAATAGTATTAACATTTGCCCCCAAAACAAGGGCATTGAGGTCACCTATATGGAATGCATGGGAAGCCTGACAGGTTGTCGAAAACTAGTATAGATGAATTCATTAAAGTGATTTGGGGCCGACCTAATTGTGTTATGGAGTTCGCCTTAAAAAGTTGCCAGATTGGAAAAGCATGGCAGTTTTAGGTTTTGTTATTCTTAGTTTTTTCTTTTTAAGCTCATAATAGTTGAGCTTGGTCTCCTACTTATGAACAAGGCTCATCATTCACCTAATCAGCATTTATAGGCCAGTTAAGACCTTTCATCTTCCTAGTCAAGTTCTCTACTACTATTGGCATTTGGGAAGGTACCTATGGAAGCTTTAACGGGTGGCTAATTTTGATGGGGCTCGCAACGCAATGAGGGCTTTCTCCTTCTATATATAGGTGGAAGCCATTCATTTTTCCTTCACTTGTTGAAAACTTTAGCGAAGCTCTGCCAAATTGTTAGACGTCTGTTCGGTACTTGGGAGCTCCTTTTCGTAACCTCACATTCTTAGGTATCAGCTACTTCTCATAGGCTTTTTTTTTCCTTTTCATGATGTCGAGAAGAAATGAGACCTCCTCCTCTCAGCCTTCCCCTAGTGTAGACGACCTACCCTGCTTAGAGAGTGGGTCCATAGTTGAGAACGGCGAAGAGCCCGTTCATAGACCTAGGAAAGGAAATAACGTGGGTATATTAATGATACAATCTGGTGAGGTGACCTAATGACACTTCAAGTCCAAGCTCCAATTCTGAAACACACATAGATGTTTTTTTAGATGAGGAGACCGCCCTGGCCTAGTTCTCTCTAGAATGGGGAGATGAGTCCAAAGAGGACATCGTCCTCTTCTGGCCCTAGACTAACACTAGAGCAGTTTGTGATGTTGAGAACTAGATCTCGGATGCTCGAATAATTACTATCTCCAAGCAATAGTTTAAGCCAGTAGGAGCTCGGGCAATAAGGAGCATAGCCACATGATCGCTTCCTATCAATTCTATTCTGAATTTTATATATTTTTATGAGGAATACCTTTGAGCTAGCATATGGTAACCTCTTCACTTTTTTGCTGTGAAGCTTTTAAATGCCTGGGCATATGTCCCTCCTAAGTAGTACCTAATAAATGGTGCTTCCTAATTACTTTCTTAGTAGTATACAGTAAGCTACACATCCAGCCATCCTTATTTGTGTTTAGACATCTACTCGACGTAAAGAATAGTCACAGGAGGCTGGGTGTACTTTTCAAGCAAAATTGGACCTTTTTTGTTAGGCAGCCAGTCAATAGCAAAGAGTGGAAACCTAAGTATTTTTTTGTCATGATGCCACATCCAACCAATCTCCTGCACAGGTGGGGCGTTTTTCATAAATAAAGGAAGTTTCCCAAACTGACCAGGGAGCAACATAAGCATTTAGACAAAATTTTGGCATATAAGAAGTATAAACCTGGTGGTCTATTTAACATTATCTCTTACAATACTACGTCCACTTTGATCGGTCATAGGCTGTCAAAAATACCGCGGGGTCCATTCCATTATTCTAAGCTCGGTTACAGATTTAACAATTTTGTATTTAGTTCTGATTTCCTTCCTTTCTGATATTTTTACTTTGTGTCTTTTTGTATAGATGTGGGACTTACACCTGAGCAGGAAGCCGCTGTGGTACAAGCTGCTAATAAGAGGCACCTTAAGGAGATGAGGGCTAAGGCGGTAACCTTGAAAGTGAGCAAGGACAAGTCTGTTAACAGGGATAGCCGCCCTATAAGAAGACTTCTAAGTCTGGAACTGTAACAACCTCCTAGGCCAAATCTCCTAAAATATTTGATGTTTCCCTATCCTTTCCTGGGTGCATTACTGTCAAGCAAGTTTTTCCATTCTAAATTATGGCAGATGTAGAAGAGGGAGCACCTTCTACTCAGAAGGCAGGCCGAGCTAGGAAGAGACCAAGGCTGAGCAAGACCTCTGACCACCTAGTAAGAGCAGATGGATTGCCCATGACCCATATACCTACTCATAAGTTACTAGGAGCCAAAGTAAACACTTGCATGCATGACCTCATTGGTATGGCATACACCATAGCTCGAGGTAAGATGTTGCCTGCAGACACTATATATACAGTTGAGCTCCTAGTAGAGAATGCCCTGCTCACCTGCCTTACTGCCAATATCAATATGAGTTTTTGAAATTAAGCTTTGTATGTTTGAAAATTTATCTTTAAATATTAACAAGCCCTATATTTGGTTGCAAGCAATTCAGCTACAAGCTTCTCTATATGCTCGCTATAAGAAAGCTCTGGAGGATGCCGAATATTCATCCAACAAACTTGTAAGGACCTTTCAAGAGCCAGAGAACGTAAAAATTGCTTTAATTTTGGCAGAAAAGAAAGTTGAGGACAATCAGCCAGCCTTAAATTGATTTAGTGAGCTAGAAAAAGAAGTCGTATTTTGGAAGGACACTCCATGGCAGCAGTAGAGGAAGTACTCAGGTGAAGACCTCTCTGACTGGGCAAGATTATCAGATCATTGCCTTAAAACGTAGGCTGGAAGATACAGTGATCATTCTGCTGGATGCTCGAGAGGACGCTAAAATTGCTATGGCAGTCTTCAAGAAGTTCGAGGAATGCCGCAAGATGATATACGATGAAGGAGTTAAATGTTATAGGCAAGGGTGGATGCACTATCGTGAATTTTTGAAAAAACAAAACCTCGATCTTGACATTTAAAAGGTCCAATATCCTAGCGAGGATGAATCTGGGGAGATCATTGAATTAGAATGCCAAATGGCTCTGGCTCACTAGGCTGAAGTTGAAGCTGAGAAAGAAAGGGCTGAATCCCAAGAGAGGGTTGTGGAGCAGCAAGATGGGGAGCAGGATAGGGCTGCTAAAGGAGGAGGAGTTGGCAAAGAGAATGGAACAGAGGAGGAAAGTCGACCTTGATTCTATTTTTGTATTGAGTTTATTTGGTATTTTACATTACCAGTTACAGTCTGAACAATTTGTACTTTAGATATTTGATGTATGACAATATGTTTTTGATGATTTCAGAAATCCTACTATTATTCATTATCCTTTTTGCTAATCCTATAATTTTGGACAAGTTGATAATCGATTTAATTAACACGTTGAAAATGATATTTTAGATTTATTTTGGGCAATTCGATTATCAGCTCGAGGGTGACTTGGGTAGCAGGACTATGCCTGATGACCTGAATTGCCTTCCTCCCAAGGACTGTATGGTCATCTAGATGCTAGCCAAGCTATAAGATCTTCAAGGGTCCAGAAAATTGTATCCCACAATAGGTTTTAAGAGATCTTCAAGCGTTTTCGAGCAGTTGTTTAAATGGATAACCTGCAAAAACATGCATTTGAATCATTACTATTTACATAGCGTTTCAAACTAGAATAAAGAAACTAACAGATTAATGAAAATATTGTTTCAAGTGCTGGGAGTTGAAAGTGTTGGCGAGCTCATGCCCCTTTTCTATTCATATTTTGAAAGAACTTGGTCTGACTTCCTTGGCGATCTAGTATGGTCCTTCCTACTACTCTTTCAGTTTTCCATATGTTCTTCCCACTTTAAATTGATTTAACCTGAGCATTAGGCTCCCTCCTTAAGAGGTCTAACCTTCACCTTTCTGTTACAGAAGTGAGCTGTGCTTTATTGATACACTGTTTACTTCAGGTGTGCCTAATCTCTTGATTTTTCAAGAAAATCTAGATTAGCTCGGAGCTTAGCTTCATTGTCTTGTTTTAAGAAAAAGTCTTTCAGCGGCGACAGACACTTTATTTCTACCGAGATAATGGCTTCTGTCTCGTATGTCAGCTTGAAAGGGGTTTCACCTTCATGGTTGTTTGATAGGACCAAAGTCCTTGTTGGAGCTACTCTTCCTAGTTTAGCAGATATTGGTTGACCTTTTTTTTTATCACATCTAGTAACACCTTACTGCTTTTGCCTGGCCGTGGCCTGCAAGTATGCTACTGTAGAAAACCGAAGGTCAATACTGAGTTCAGCACAACAATCTTTGGTAGGAAGACAATCAAACTGCTTTTTGTAATCAGTCACAATGGCATGTGGGATTCCGAGCCTGCACACTATGTTCTTCCATAAATTTCTTGACTACCTTGGCCTTAATAAAGGTCGTCACCTTGGCCTTCGCCTACTTGGTCAAATAATCGTAAGCTACAAAGATAAATTTTTTCTTTTTCCCTTTGCTTCTTAAAGGGAATGGTCCCAGTATGTTTAGTCCCCAAACAGAAAACAGCCAGGCTCTCTTAATTAGGGTGAGAAAGTTAGGTGAAGCTTTGGGGATCTTAGTTGATTTTTGGTGGCTATGGTAACATTAGACTAAAGATTAGGTAACCTGAAGAATAGTCAGCCAATAATAACCCCTGCATAATACCTTTTGTGCCGAAGCGCAGGAGCCAATATAAGCTTCACAAACTCCCAAACAAATCTCTTTTAGAATATAGCTAGCCTCTTCTAAGGCTACTCACTTCATATATAGTCTGCTAAAGGATCATCTGTACAACTTGTCCTCAATCATATAATATTTGAAAGCACGCCTCTTTATAACTCGGGCTTCAACCTTATCCGTCGGGAGTCCATTAGTACTTAGGTACTCGACCATAAATATCATCCAAGATGGGCCAGGAATGCCCAAACTCATAATCTCTGATTCTTTCTAACTCAATCTTAGTAAAATATGAGTCCTAACATTCTGTTTTCTGTCTTGTTTATGATTTTTGAATAATTTGTCTACACTCCTATTCAATGTGCAAGGTATATGGAGTATAGAGGTTTTTTGAATAGAACTCTAGAGTTGCCTGACTTTTTCTAGATATTGGATCATGACAACCTTTTAATTGCATAGCATCCCGTCACCTGACCGACCATTAATTGGGAATCACAATAGACTTTCGTCCACCCCAGAAGCTCAAGCCAATTTTATACCCAAAATAAGAGCTTCATACTCGGCCGCATTGTTAGAAGTGGCGAAGTTAAACTTGATAGCATACTCAATACAGGCCTTTTCTGGTCTCTTCAGTGTTACTTAAGTCCCATTGTCATGCTTACCAGAAGAGCCATCAACAAAAAGTGTGTAACCCTATATTTCCATAGCAGGACCTGTTACTTCCACCTCAGAAGCCTCGGGCCAAGCAACATATTCAACTATGAAATCTACCAATGCTTGTGCTTTTATCACTGTTCGAGGTTTATACTGAATGTTAAACTCTCCCAATTCAACCGACCACTACACCATTTGTCCTGAAGTATTCAGTTTATGCAATGTTTACCTCAGTGGTTGATCGATTCATACTTCTATTGAATGGGTTTAGAAATATGACCTAAGCTTCTTGGGAGGTTATGAGGGCAAGTGCTACATTCTTAATATGGGGGTATCTGCTATCAACTTCTTAGAGTATTTTGCTAACATAGTAGACCGGCTTCTACAATCCCTTTTCTTTTGACCAGAACCGAACTCACGACCACTGGAGATGTGGCGAGATACAACACTAACACTTTACCATCCTCGGGTTTTCCTAAAACTGGGACGGATACTAAGTACTCCTTTAGTTGTTGGAATGACCTCTCTCACTCATCTGTCCATGAGAATGCTCTTTTAAAAGTCTGAAAGAAAGAAAAAAACCTGTTTGCAGACTTAGACATGAACCTTGCTAAGGCAGTTACCCGACCTGTCAACCTTTGCACTTCCTTGACTGTTCTCGGACTTTTCATGTCTAAGACTATCTGTATCTTAGTTGGATTGGCCTCGATAATGAAACCTAGGAATTTTCCAACTAAAACACCAAAGGTATACTTGGTTGGGTTGAGCTTTAGGCAATGCTAATCAATTGTATGAAAAATTTCTTGTAGATCTTGTATTGGGTCCTGAGCTATGACACTCTTAACCAACATGTTGTTAACATAGACCTCTACATTTTTACTTATTTGATCCTTGAAAATATGATTCACTAGACTTTGGTAGGTCGCCCTTGCATTCTTTAAACCAAATGGCATGACCCTAAATCAATAAGTGCTTGCCACCGTAATTAAAGATATTTTCTCTTGATCTTTTTTAGCCATCTTGATTTGGTTATAACCTGCATAGGCATCCATGAAACTTAATAGCTCATTTCCTGATGAACTATCCACTAGGCGGTCTATGCGAGGTAGAAGAAAACTATCCTTTAGGCAAGCACTGTTTAGGTTCATGAAATCTACACACATCCTCCATTTCCCATTAGGCTTCCACATCATGACCACATTTGCTAACCACTTTGGACACTATACTTCTCTAGTGAGCCTTGCCCCCAAGAGTTTCGCTACTTCTTCCTGCAAGGTGATTTGTCGATCAGAGGTGAATTTCATTTTTTCTGTCTTATTAGTTTAATATTTTGGTCTACCTGCAGTCGTGTGGTTGAATCCTAGCTTTTTTCTCACCGACTGGGCAAACAAAAATATGTTATCTTTTAAGATCTTTATTAGTTCGGCCCTGAATTCTGGCTTGACCTCCGTCCGGACCAAAATTGTTTTTCTCGGATCCTCCTCAAATAATTGTACTTGCTCAAACTCTCTTGTGGACTTAGTCTTCCTTTGTAATCGATCCCAGGATATTGCCAATTAAAACACTTTAAGTACATAATGTCCGCCGAGCTTCTGTTGTCAATCAATATTCTTTGTACTTGGAAGTTGGCCACCAGGATGCATATAATCAGTGCATCATCATGAGGGCTTTCTACCCTGGCCAGATCGTTATTTAAAAAGGTTATTACACCTTGAGGCACTTCTCCTCGAGGTTGCCTAACTTCTTCTACATCCCTTAATAGTCTTCGGGTATACATTTTTCATTATGATGTAGACTAGCCTGCTGGGGAAAAACCTTCTGAAATGGTGTGTATAGTACCAATCACCTTTCTTATTTTAAGGGAGCCCTTATTGGGTTCCGATCTTCCACTTCGAGAAAGGCGACCCTTGTTTTGATCTCGACCTACAACGCCTTCTTCCCTATTAGAGTCCCTGGGTATCCCTTCCTTGATGAACTCCATCAAACTTCCCCTTCTAACTAATTTCTTTATTTCATCCCTCAGAGATCAACAACCCTTCCTATCGTGACCTAGGCTTCTGTGAAACATGCAATATTTAGATTGGTCTACTCCTCAGGTAAATTCCTTAATGAGTTGGGCCATTTCATAATGCCCCTTGACTGTATAGCCAACAATACGCCCTCCCTGGATTTGTTCAAGGGTTTGTAACTCTCGAATTTGGGGCAGGGCAGTGTTCTGTCTCGCTGGTCTATGCTTTTCTGCTTTTTAGACTTTCCCTCCTTCTATTGGTCTAGAGAATAACCTCGCTTGTAGCTCACAAGTGGCGGGAGTAGAGCTTTCTCGACCTCTTCAGCATTCATGTACTCGAAAGCTCGTTTCATGAGTTCGACCAAGGTTGTTTCATTATTAGGAGGTGACTGGTGTTCTTCTTAGGTCACCTGTTGGTTATGAAATGCTACTTGAATAAGACGACCAGCTGCCTGAAAATTCATATGGATCTTGGTTTGAGTTGTGCAAACCAACATCGGTCGTTTCCCCCGACTGTGGACCTAAAAGACCGGCATATGACTTAATCTAGAATACCATGTCACAACATCAGCAACTCGAAACCTATCACAAAATCATCGAAGTCGGCAATGCCATTGTACTGTTCCAGGGTAGGGATCTTTTTCTTAGATGATATAGGACAATCTACCATATATTGTATAAAAGGGTGATTGGGAACAAAATGGTCAGGTTAATCATGAGGTTCTGGACTTAAGGGAAGGCTAGGCGTCGGCCTATACTCAAAGCTATCTTCTAGGTGTTGTACTTAAAAAGGAATGTTACGTTGCACAGAGGGCTCTACCCCAACTGTTCGATTAGCAAAGAAGTCTTTCATAGCAGTAAATTATGCCTAGGTTATGGCATCTCGAGGAGAGTTGGCTCTTGATCCAAAGGGCCTTATGCTCTTTTACCCATTCTTTCTCGTTGTTGCTTGAGGGTTTCTTCATTGTAGCTTCTCATGGTGAAATGGTGGGCTAGCCAAATCAAATGGATTTTTCACAGACGACACCAATGTTAATGTGCACTTTGTCAATCTTGGTGAGCAGCTGAGCTCATTTGGTAATGTCCTTACTAAGTGACTAAGTGACTTGCACAGGTGGGCACAGGGGACCCTGGGGGTAACCTCCTAAATCCCTTAAATGAGCTAGTCAGTATATGTTGGTGAGTAAATCTATTTGAGAGCTACTTAACTAAGACAATAGTGACATTACCTCCTTTCGGGATTGGGGGTTCTATTTATAGACATATATTTGATGGGTTACTTGAACTGTTTCCCCTAGCCAGTTAGTTGGTTGCCACATGTCCCCCTTGCATTGGTTGGCCACACACAATATTAACAGAGCCTTTATCAACCTTTTTTAAAAAAATTGCTTATACCTCCATGGACTGTTAGCTCTCTTATTAACATAATGTGCTGCATTCCATTACTTAGTGAGAACATAGCTTTAACCATCCTTTCATGGTCCCTTAGCACAGTACCTCTAATACTAGTTAGGCTTGGTTTTCCTATAATGAATCTATCGACATTGAACTCCAGTCTTCCTTTTATTAGGCTTTTCGCCTTTCTTTTCTAACAACCATATTTAATTAAGCTAATATTTCTAGCTAAATCACAAATGGAGTTGGTTAGCCTAAGTAGGCAAATTAGAGGGGATAGGCTGAATAGTTTATTATTTTAAAATGCACAGCTAAAAAATATTTTTACTTTGGAAAGAATTAGTTAAAATAAAGTACAACAAAAAGCAAAAAATAGTAAGCAATATAAAATAAAGACACAAGGTTTTATAGTGGTTCACTAGAAACCCTTAACTAGTCTACTTCTCAAGGCGACACTTAGTGTTTCATTAACAACTAATTTTTCTAATTTAAGGAATTGGATACCTTTAAACTCTTTTTAGAAGTCAATACCCTTTAATCACTTCCAATGAGATTAGTGTCTTCTGATCACTTACAGGGAGACCAAAGGCCCTTGGTTGGGGCCTTTTACAACCAATTGAACTTACAGGTATCAATAAACCATATTTGTTCTACAAAACACGTAAGTTACATAACTTGTCCTTTCCTTGCAATGAAGAATTACAATGGAATTTACTTAATCACAAAGTCACATGGCTTTTGGATGAGTTTTACAACAGAGCAAAGTATATGAAATTTGGACTTTTTGGGAATGATGAAGACATGAAAGTTTGGATCAAACAAGATCTTGATCGTACACTTATGATTATGTGTCTTCTTCTTTTTATCCTATTTGGTTCATTGGCTGGGAAGCCTTTGGCATTTAGTCTTTTTCTATTTCTTTGCCATTCCTCTCAACTTTTTGTTCTTTAAAGCTTTGTAATATATACTCTAATCAAAAGAGTTTTACTATTTAAATTTTTCCGCTAATTGTAAAGATGAAACACTATTTTTGTTTTTTATGTAAATCCTTAATTTATGGTCATCCATGCTTTACATAGTATATATACGGAGGACTACATAAGATGACTTTTCATAGTATAGGAATTTCCATATTAGCATGAACAGTTGTTGTTGTGCGCATTAGGTCTGCTTACTTTTGACATAACTTTTGTGATGTAAACTTTTATGTCATAGAATTTTGTTCAAACAGTACACATGGATGATGTCTAGGTACAAACATTAAGTTCTGATGAACTCTACTTATATGTTTGTACTATTCCCGAAATTGACACTGAGTAACAACATGGCATCAGTGTGAAAAAGATGATCAACTAATTTGCTTAAGAGATACGGAGACCTTAGATGTGCAAACCTTCAACTGTTGTTCTTTTGTCTTCAACAACTAACTATTTTTATAAAATTGTACATATTACTTATGTCGTAAGTTAGCATTAGATAATCTAGTAGTTAATGCATCATACTTTATTTTAGCAGTCAGATCGTGTTTCAACTCCTGTAGCCATCAGTATTTGAGGATAAGTTGATTTTCTTTTCAATGCTAAGATTACCATCATTTGTAGATTTTTGAATACTAATTTAGTTTATTATCTATTTTCAACATCTAGATGAAATCTATTAAGTTTGTTGAGATTCTACTGAATTAGATTTCTCGCTCTCGTTAAGTTTAATTTAACACATGCAAATTAGAGAAGTTGATGAAATTAGGATTTAATAGTTATTTTCCTATTTCTGAAATTCAACAATTATTTTGTAATTATCGAAATCTATATTTGGGGGAAAATTAGATTAATAATTGACTCAACAAATCATCTATCATTGACCATCTAACCTTACACCACCAAGCCACCTGCAATCTTATTTTTTCTAACAATAAGTCTACTGAAAATGTTTAGTCTCTTACAAAACTTCTCTGAAAACTAACTTATTTTCACTAATCCAAATATACCATAACCCAACAAATAATAACATGTCCTAGACTCCCTTTCAGCTCTTCTTGGGACATATATGATTCCAAGATAGGATTAAGTCTGTGACATTATTTATAGGCTTAATTACATTCATAATCCTTATAATTCCTTCAAAATTCATTTTAGTCCTCCTAGGTTAAAAAGTTAAAATATCATCCTTATACTTTTAAAAATTACACAATGTGATCCCTGCCTCCATGCACAGTCTATTTTAATTGGACAAAAACTAACCTAGGCTAACAGGCTCCTATTTGTCATCCAGTGTGACATAACGTACCACCACATTCTCCTTTAACATGGCAGCCATCAATATCTATTATAGGTATGCATGCTGCTAAGAACCATAAATTATTGCCTCAAAAAGGACCATTATGTGATGTTAGATGACACATAAGAGCCTTTTAGTTCATATCAACTTTTTTCAATTAAAATTGACGATATGTGACGATAAGGACCACATTGTGTCATTTTCATAAGTATAAGAATAACAGTTGAACTTTTTAACTGAGTGGACTAAAGTGAATTCGGAAAAAAAAAATATATAAAAACTATAAATGTAATTGAGCCTTATTTGTACCATACCATTGAATATTCCACCACTTTATATCTCATACGACACCTTCCAAGTTTGTACACAATGTAAAAACATATGATTAATGGATTTGACGGAAATACCACACATTGTGCACTCAATTCCTTAATCAAACTTTATCTCAAAAGGTGAAAAGAACTTCTGAGACTACAATCCTCCTTTTAGACAGTAGCCAAACAAAAGTTTAAATCTTTTTCGGAACTTGTCCCTTTCACATCTGCTTCTGATCCACCTCTCAATCAAACAAGCTTCTCCTTAGTTCAATTTTCCATTTCCATTCATTTTCTTCCCAAGAGCAGAATTTTTGTATCGCCCCCTCTTTATTGCATGCAAGAGCTTGAATTTTAGGAAACTTTATCTTCAACGCCTGAATTCCCACCCAATAAAACAAACAAGACCAGTCCGAGTACTTTTTGCAAAGTCGTCATAAAATTAGATTGTTTCCACAATTCCTTTCTATAATGGAGACAACCTCTTGTGTTGGTAACGTGTAATCCACGTATCCTTCTAGTCATACATGTATTTTGCGTGCAGAGTTTTTTATTTTTTATTTTTTTTTATTTTTTTATTTTTAATATCATAAATCCTCATATTAAAATGCACCTTAAATGAGGTGTTTCTAATTATGCCTAGTGTGGGGCATATGCAGAGGTGCATTGTTTGTAAAACTAACCCTTTGAATTTATTTTCTAATTATGCCACTGTTTTGGTACTTGTTTTAGGCCATAAAGAGATTTAACTAACATGCACTCCTTAGCTTGATTTCCTTGAGCAACAAACCCTTTGGGTTATTCCATATATACTTCCTCATTTAAATTGCCATTCAAAAAGGCTGCCTTAACATCCATTTGATGAACAAAATGATTGTAAAGAAAAGCCAAGGCAAAAAGAATTCCGATGGAAGTAACTCGTGCAATTGGTGCATCAGTGTCAAAATAGTCAAGACCTTTAGCTACTAATCTTGCTTTAAAAAAAGATATAGTACCATTAGTATTATATTTTCTTCTAAATACCCATTTGCACCCTATAGGTTTAGAACTACTATGTAAATCTGTCAAGACCTAAGTATTATTTCCTAAAATTGAATCAATTTCATTATTTACAACTTCTTTCCAAAAAGTTGTGTCTCTAAAAGCCATAGCTTCTTTGAATGATATACGATCAGTCTCAAGACTATAAATATAGGGTATTTCATTAACCACCTCATTATTTTGGTCCCCTCCAACAAAAATAATAAGGACTCAAAAGAAACAAAGCCATTATCTCAATTTTTCTCTTTTCTAGCTCTAGGACTCCTCCTAGGTCTGTTTGGTTGTTCTAGAACACTAGGTTCCCTAGCCTCAACAATGGACCTTATAGGACCTCTAGGGTCATCAAGTGTAGGTGTAGCAATATTTTCAACATCTTTCGAAAATTTGGTTTCAAAAAATTCCACATCTCTTGACTCAGTTATTATATTAGATTCCAAATCAAGAAGCCTATATATAGGCTTTCCTATTAGTAGCATATCCAACAAATACACTTCTAATAGCTCTAACCTTAACTTGTTCTTCTTAGGATCAGAAACTAGAAAGTAAGCAACAAACCCTCATACTTCAAAATAATTTATGTTAGGCTTTCTACCTTTTTATATTTCATAAGGACTAGTTTTCACAACTGTACTAGGAATTCTATTTAAAATATGACAAGCAGTTAAAAGTGCCTCACCTAACAAATTGTTTGGCAAATTGGCATGGTTTAACATACAATTAATCATATCATGAAATGTACAATTTTTTCTTTCAGCAACACCATTTTGTTGTGTTGTATATGCAGCACTTGTTTGATGTATGATGCCATTTTCTTCACAAAATACATCAAAATCATTTAAACAATATTCCATGCCTATATCAGAACGTAGAATTTTAATATTTTTCTCAAGCTGATTTTCTACTTTTGTTTTATATTTTTTAAATAAGCCAAGTGCTTCATCTTTTGTTATTGTTAAAATGCACCTTAAATAGGGTGTTTCTAATTATGCCTAATGTGGGGTATACGGGGAGGTGTATAGTTGTTTGTAAAACTAACTCTTTTAGAAACATTAAGATTGTTATGTTGATAGCTACAAAATATGATGAACTCATAAAATTAGACAAGGAATGACACGGGTTGTCTCTGACCTTAAGGTTTCTATTGCCCCTACTGTAAAGGTTTTGCTAAAAGTTATAGATTTAATTTTGTAAACATTTTAAGAATAATAACGGTCTCAAAACATTATTCTCTATTTAAGTGCATAAATTTATAACTCCTGAAATGAATTCATAACTGCTAAAATGAATTAATAATCGCATAAATGAATTCATAACCCTTAAATTAAATTATAATTGTTGAAATAAATTTTATTTCACTAAGTCCACCTTTCTCCTATTACTATTTTCATCCCAGAATAATCTCCTTTGAATTTTTCCAATTCACTACAAACCTTGGCCGGCATCTTGATGATCAATAGGTAATATACTAGAAAGTTACTCAAAACTGCTTTGATAAGCACAACTCTGCCACCTAACAAGAAGAATTACTTCTTCCAAATTGCCAATTCGATCACAGGCCTCAAATAGTGACAGCTTTTGAGTTGGCTGCAAGCGGAATCCTTGAATACTTTACCGCGGGCAAGGTTTCTATTCTGCTTTGATAAACATATTGGGTTTGTTTATGTTCACTCTATCATTATGTCATCTCTTATCTTTTACCAGTTATTACTTCGATTTTCTTTTTAATTATTTTTTTGTTAGGTGCATTTCTAGGCTTTGATAATTTGGAATACTAATAAATACGTACATTTTGTCAATTTAAACAGTTGTACTTATTTATTATTATTCCAAAATGGCGTTTTCATATCCATATTCATCAATGATTGTCTAAAATGAAATTATCCTGATAAAAAAAAAAAAAAGGGTTGATGCACGAAGCAAAATGGCATATGGTGCTAATTAGTATTATTCAAGTTATTACTTTCTTCTTTCCATATGGTTGAGTTACTGATCGATACCCAGTGATCAGTACTACATGATAGATCTAACAATAGCAATGACAATAATGTTTTCCACTTCGGATTTTGCATTCTCCTCCTCTGCAGCTTTCTTGGCATTTGCGGTTGCACTGAGCATCATTTTTTCCAGGAATACAGCCTGGATCATGGTAATCCCAACAACACTTTATTCCATCAACTTCCTTTAGCCCTGCAATATTTATTTTCTTATTGTAACAATTAGTAAGAACTTGAAAAAAAAAAATCTAAGCTATCTTTGTTATTCAAAGTATATATCAATTATAATATATTTGATGGCGAACTATTGGTTTAATGACACCGAATGAGTTACATATCTCATGTCTATATCATTTGCTTCGAATCCATTTAATATCATATAATATCAAAAACTAATTGTAAGATTTAAACAACTACTATGCTTTATAGGTTTAAGTCCACCAATTTTTCATACCAAATCGAAATTAAAAAAAAAAAATCAGTAAATAACTACATAAATGAAAAAAAGAAAATCAAAAGATATATAGAAAAGGCAAAATAACATACCTATAGATAAGACGATGATCATGATGAACATCATAGGTAGAACCTTAACTCCAGCCATCTACTGTCACATAAAATAAATGATTTTGAAATTGAATTGAAAATTAATTCAGGAAACGAAAAACTAATATAAGAAGATGTTGAAGAAAACTGTTGTATATATAATTGTTCTAATATAGCAAAGCTTTGTCCTTTTTATTAAACTTAATTTTATGCTTCTATGCTTGAATGAAATCAGCACTTATTAATTTTAACAAATCAATAGATCACTTTGTACAAGTAAACCTTATTATATTCACAAATCATATAATTTTAAACTTAAATTTTAAATAAGTCCGACGAGATCTTCTTACAAGCTAATGAAAGGCATAAAATTTAGTAAAGCTCTGAAATAAGGCAATGTAATTTGTTCTCGAATATGACATAAATTTCACAAAAAGAAAAAAAAAATGAAAAGAAGAAGACAATTCTATTGTATAGACTATATTGGGTTAAACCAGATCTGAAGACACAAATATTTTCCCTCTAATTAAGTGAAACAATAGCACATGATAAACCAATTTTTAGAACTAGCATTGCAAGGCATCCAGCAATGCAAATATAGAACTTAAACAATACGTACATATCAAAACGATTGAAGCCTTGAAGAAGATCTTGAAGAAAACTGGAGCCGACCCCTAAGACAAGATTGCAATGTTGTAAGAATATGAGGAGGTTTGCAATCTTTTATAAGGTTTTAACGTTGAATTGTAAACCCTAGATTGACCGGAAACACTGTTGTTCGGATAGCCCGTAATATATAATTATTCTATTGAAATGATTGTAGCCCTATTGCTTAATTAACTTAATGGGCCATATAGTTTAATTCTGGTTAAACAATACAGGTTAATTACCTAATCAAGATGTCCGAATATCACATGTCCGATAAATGAAACTAAAATTTAACGGGCCACATGTATTTTATGAGAGTTATTCATTTTTTTTATTAGTGAAATTTTATTTTAACTTGCCAAATTGCAACATGTAACTAAATTAGAAACTAGATATAAACTTACTCTTACACAATGTCGACTCTATCATTATTTCATTATCTCATTATTTTTGTGTTTTAAAGAACACAATTTGTTTTATATTTTTAAAAATAAGTTTTGTTTTTTTCCTTATTGCCGCCATGAATCTGCCACCCATTTTGTTTTGTTTTATTTTTATTTTTTCTTAATCTAATTTTTTCCATTAAATTTATTATTCGTTAGGAGTTTAATATATTTTAAAGAAAATCATTCTACATACAATAATTTTTTTTTTTTTATTATGTTGTATAAGATTTTTAATTGAAAGGCTTTTATTTTTTTCATCAATTCAACTTTAAACATTCAAATTTTATTTTTCCCACATAAATTCAATCTTACATTTTGATTTTCTACACATTATGATCTTCAAAAATCTAATTCAATTCAGTAGATTATGAAATAAAAAATTAATAAATTTATTTAAATATTTTTAGGTAATGTTGAATTGTTTAAAAATTAATTAGCTAGTCAAAATTTTATTTATATATTATTTTTATTTTAAATGGGCAGTTAGTTTTTTTTTTTTTTTCCCTTTATAGTGCATTTGAAATTTTAAATAAAAAAATATTTATTTGTAAAAATATTAATGGTTAGTTAATTAAATAACTAAACCTAGTAAGTTTTTTTTTTCCCTCTTATTTCAATTAACATTTCGTTTATGCCTTTGAATTAATGTAACAAATATTTAAGATATTTAAATGGTATTTGAGTTATTATTATATTTTCTTATTGATGTTTTTTCATTTTCTATCTCTTATTTCATATGATCTCTCACTCTCCTATATATATATATATCCAAATTTAACATATTTTATAATAATTACAATACAATAATAAGAAGAAGAAAAATTTGATGAAAATATTATCATTAAAACACAAATTGAAATAATAATTATATGATTTCTATTAATTTAGAGAATAATATTAGCAAATATATTGATAGTTTTAATATTATGATAAGAAAATAGAGATTTATTATGTATGTATGCTAAAATTGAATCAATATAAAAAGTTTAATTTAAAAGAAAAAGAAGGAAAAAAGGTTCAAAAATGAGAAGATATATATAATAAAAGGGTAATTTAGTGTTTTTGAGTTAATTTGTAAGAAATGACTAATTTGGATGATTGAGCGTTATTTGCTAATTATGACTCAATTATGCCTAATTCGATAATTTATGAGGACAATTGTAAAATGAATAATAATTCATAAGGATGAAGTGCGAATGATTAAAACAAAAGCCCCACAGATAAAGTGCGAATGATTAAGACACCGCACATCATCAATTCATACATAGGAAACCAGATATGACAATATGCCCCTAAAACACTCGTCCGTTTAGCTCCTAAATTCTACAACTCTCTTTGTAGAATAGTCGAGTATTAATTCATTTGAGTGTCTGCAGTACTTAGACAAAATCCATTAAGTTCTGTCGAGATTTTGCTGAAAGAGATACTCGCTTTCATCTTGTGTAACACATGTAAAATAGAAAAATAGATGGAATTAATATTCGATGTTTATTTTCCTAGTACTGAATTTCAACAATTGTTTTATAATAATCGAAATTTATATTTGGAGTAAAGTCATATTAGCAATTGACTCGACATAGCAAATCCTCCTTCTTGGGACCATCTCGCTTACAAAATATTTGAAAGATGATAATTATTTTGGGAGATCTATAAATAAAAATGAAAATTATTATTTTTGGATGATAGGGGCAACTGCATATAGCATTACTAAAAAAATGAGTATTCATGTTCTAATATTTACAATTAAGCTATTTACGCAACACCCTGTAATGTAGTCATCAATTTTATATGTTATATGGGTGTATGATATAAATTATAGATTTATTGGTAAGTTTTAATTTTAATTTCATGAAAATATTCAATGCGTTGGGTCATAATTTTTTTATTTTATTTTATCTTTTGTAGACAACTTATAATTTAATTTTGAATACTTGACGTTAATATAATTATTTTAGTAAGAGTTATAATAAGTATATGTAAAATTAGTAGATTGAGTTGTTGGTATGTATATATCCTTTAAGACTCAAAAATAAATAAATAAATAATAATTTATATAAATGAAATCTAAATAGCTGTTTTTTCTTACTTGTAAACTTACATTACATTTTAAAGTTGAGGGTAACTTCATAATTTCAAAAGATCTAAACTTTTTTTATTTTTTTCCCTGTCTTTTTCCTTCCTTTTTCTTTTTTTTCTTTTTCTTTTCTCCTTCCACTCACGCAGGCGGTTTATCCCTCTCTCGCTCCTGGTCTGCTTAGAATTAATCACTTATTCTCTTCCTTCAACCCTCACTCTTGCTCTTCAAAACCAAAAACTCAAGCTCTTGATGAGCTTAAAGGGTGTTTGGATCTGGGATTTGGGTTCAGTTACGACGAGATTCCGAAGCATTTCAACACTTTGCTGGCGCTTGAGCTGTGTTGTTATTCCATGAGCCAAAAGTTCATGGACAAACAGCAGAAATCGCCTGAGAATTCTTTGGCGCTGGATTCAGCAGTGGAGTCGTTTTCTTCTTTGTCGAGTCCCACTGCCAATTGGAAGATCTCTAGTCACGTGAGTGGATTCATTTATGGAGTCAATTAGTTAACTCAATTTGAAGAATTCTTTTCTTACTGGAAAGTCGGGCTTAATTGATACAATCAATTATATATATACGGATTATAGTGGTGTCCATTGCATAAAATGATATGCTATAAAAAAAAAATTAATAATAAAAAAAAAATAAACTGATGCAGTTGCCAATAGTATTTAATTTCAAGGTAGATATGAGTGGTTCAGTTAAACTATAACAGAAACATGTAGGTTGGACTAATTCTATTTATTTTTGTTGTTGCCTTGTATCAGGAATAATGTAAAGGGAATTGGTATATAACTTTGTAAGCATGGATGCTTTGGAACAACTTTGAAGCTAGACTGTCAGAAGGCATAGGTGGATTCCAAGGTGTTCTATTTTTTTCTTCTTTTTATTTGTCTTTGTTTTTTAGTTTTTAGTTTTTCTATTTTCTGACCAAATCTACACTAAATTCAAGTTCCAGTTCATTACATTTCATGTTTAGAGAAGCTTGATAAACCAACCATTAGCTCATTATTTTCCCAAACAATGGTGACTTCTATTTTTCCCTGAGAAAAAAAAAAAATTTCCTATATTTATTTTTCCCAAACAATGCTTTTCAACTGGATAGCATTTTTTTATTTTTTTTTATGTTGATAAAAATGGTATCATTCCTTAATTTCATTATTTCTAAAGGTGTAAAATTTTGTTATCAAGTGATTTGTGATATAACTTTTGACTTGAGAAATTCATGTCAACACGATTTGTGAAATGAAGTTGTTTGTTTACGAAAAGTTGATACAAGGTAGCTTGTTTGTGAGAACTTTAGATGAGGTTATTTTGATAATATAATTGATTCCATTGAATTGTATTTTGAAAATATGTTTAAGATTGAAAATGTTGACTCTCTAGTTTTGGAAAGTTGTGATATTAAATAATGAAATTTGATTTTATGATTTTATTAAAAATTAATATTTTGTTTTATGAAAATTGGTTTTATGGAAGAAAACTTAAATTAATATATTGAATTGATTTTAGTCTCATTATATAGAATATGATAACCAATTATAATGTGACACTTGTCATAATAATGATAAAGCAATTATGTAATCTATTATGATAATTGTAACGTCCATTATAATAATAATGATATAATGATGAGTTAGTTATACTTTGAATTATACTGTTATGCTTTCAACAAGTGACGTGCTATCTCATGATTAGAAAATATTAGATTGGTTTTATGAAGACTAAAACTATAATTTTTTTCAAAAATCTACTAAGCAGCCTTTCCTAAAATGAAAGAAATTGCCCCTACAGAAAGTAGTTTTATTTTAATATATATTATAGAGTATATCCTTTTTATAACAACTAGCTCCTAAGTATGTCAGAAAATATAAATGAGTGGAAGATAATGCAAATGGCTACTAGAAAATAAAGGTATGTGGTACTTATCTGGAACTAAATAATTTTTAAATTTTTAAAAACACATATATTGTTGAAGAGTTTTAATTAATTCTAGTAACTAACACATTTTAATTAATTTAAAATTTTAAATGTTGCTAGCAATGTTTTAAAAATTGGATGGGTGATTGGCTCAAAAAATTTATCAGGTCATTGGTTCAAACAGGGTTAGACTGGATGATATCATAAATTTATAAATTTTAAATATATAAGAAAACAAAAAATAATAATTTAATGTTCATTAAATAATAAGAAAATCACTCAAAATAATAAAGATTACATCAATATAAAACTATTGTTTCACTAATTCTTAATACAAAATACAAATATTTAGATATTTCTTAGTACAACTAATATTTTTGTTATTTACTTACAAACGGTTCGATTTAATCAACCTGTACCGGTTTTATCTGTTCTTTCGATTTTTACATGTTCAATCACATAAATAGTCTTTTAGCTCAACTCGGTTCGATTTATAACCAGGACAACGATACAATTGGTTTGATCAACCTGTCCAGTCTATTTTTTAAAATATTGGTTTCTAGTTTGTAGTTTCTTTTTTTTAGCATGTAAAAAAAAAAAAAAATTACATTAAATGACTGTAAACTAAAAAGGTAAAAAGGGAAGGGAATAAAAAAGTTTTCTCTTATTTATAATAATAGTATAAGTATTATAAAATATAGAAGATAAAACTTCTTTTTTTTCCTTGAAAATTATAAAATAAAGACTTGCTAGCATTAGTTTGCATCTAAGGCCATTTACATGTCGCAAGCGCAAACACATTGTAGAAGTGGTTAACAATTTCAAATGTTGTGATTACCTCTCCCGTTGCGTAGTTAAAGAATTTTAAGGTCCGCGGGAATGTATAAATTGTAATTGGTTTTGTGAATTTAACTTTTCATTCTAACTTTTTATTTTTGCATTTATTTAATAATTAATATAAAAATCTCAACTCAATTTCAAATAAGAATAAAAAACAACTACCTATAAAACTACATCTTTACGCTTATTGGATTGCTTAAAACAATAACAACCATCATTGAGATCTGTCAAAAATAATGAAAAATTAACATCATTGCAAACCAATGAAAATAACAATCACTTTCATCGAAATTAGGAAGAGATTACGGTCAAGTGCTTGGAGCACATATTGTAATTTATTATTTATTTTAACTGCATCGCAACATGAAACTAAATTCCACCCACTTGCATCATTATTTCAGTGTTTAATTATAGAATCTTTATTGTACCTAACTCCTATTAATTTATAATTAAAAAAGATTCACACATATGAAATTCAAATATGAGACAATATGATTATAACATTGTAGTTTTAATCTATGAAGCATGGATACGTAATTCTTATGATTGTCAAAAAAAATTTATTCTAATAAAAGTTTCATGCATGCATATATCCATAACCAAATAGTTGTGAAGAAATCAGTGGAAACAAGATTATTGTTTCGAAAGATCTTTGTTTATAATTGTCAAAAAGAAATTTATTCAAATAAAAGGTTCATGCATGCATGTAACAAAATGGCACATTGTGCTAATGAATTTGTTACTTTCTTGTTACCATGGCTGAGTGACTGAACTATACTCTTCCATCAGTAAGTACTACAAGAAAGTTCTAACAATAACAGTGACAATAATGCTTTCCACTGCGAATTTTGCATTCTCCTCCTCTACAGCTTTCTTTGCATTTGAGGTTGCACTGAGCATCCTTTTGGCCAGGAATGCAGCCTGGACTGTGATAATCCCAACAGCAGTTTATTCCATCAACTTCCTTCAGCCCTGAATTTTTTTAATATGAAAAAAAAAAAATCTAAATTATCTTGTTTGTTATTCAAATATATTAATTATAATAAATATGACCAGGAGCTATAATCGGTTTAACAACATTAGCATTATAAAAATTATTATGGAATGTCTATTTAGAATTTTTTTTTTTTAAATGCTAGGTGGAAATCACTCAACAATAAGTGGGTGGGTCCCACTTACTCTATTATTTTTTATTTTTTATTTTTTTCAGTTTCTCATGAGAATTTCCACACATTTTGATTATGAACTAATCTCTCTACAATTATTGACTCTATCAAAGGGCGACTCTAGGATTCAAACCGTTAGCTTGGAGTTCATATGTTACCTGAGATTATTGTATTCAGATTGTAATATTTTCTGACATTAATGAAATATTATCCATGTTGTTTAAAAAATCAATTAATAATATTTATAGAAAGAATAATAAATAAATAACATACCTGTAGATAAGATGAAGATCATCATGAACATCAGAGGAAAAACCTTAAATCCAGCCATTTACTCTTACTGAAAAAAAAAACATTCAAGATTGAATTGGAAAGTTATTTAGGAAGGAAATAATGTCACATGAAAGACGATGAAAAAAACTACTAATTAACCAATGATTTTTCCTTTTTACTAAATTTATTTTATGTATGTGTGTGTAAATAACACAGAAAAACTACATGTTGGGAATTAGTCTATTATTGGCATCAAACAAAGATTTTGAATATTAATTAAATATGGCAGGATTTTATTTCAATAACAATTCGGAATAATGCTATTTTATCTTTACTTTTTTTTTTTTTATTTGTGCTGATTAAAGTTTATGTTTAATATATATATATGTAATATATAAAAATATAAAGAAAGGATTCAATCCCAAATCCTTAAAACAATAACAAAAAATTCTACCTGTTGAACTAATATTTTCTGAGTAAAAAGTTTTAAATAAGACTAATGAGAACTTTTTACCGACTGACTATTCAATCAACCACACTATTCTGTGGAATTTAGATATGTATCCATATATATGATAAATTGAGACGTATTTTGAACTGCAAAATTTAACAAGAAAATATAGATTGGTTCAAACCAGATCCACAAACACAAACATTTGCCTTCTAAAAGTGAAACAAAAGCATAAATAAAACAATTTTTAACACAATCATATTGCAAGTCAACAATATATACACAGAACTTAGAGAGTACAATGGATACTATCTTTACCTAACGACTGGTTACCTTGAAGCCGATCTTGATCATGAGAGCAGCACACTACGGGGCTGGAGCCGATATATGTATTAAGTCAAAATTACAATACTATGAGAATGTGTTTGTATTTGATCATAATCTGATTAAATATGTTTATAATAAAGAGTTTTTTTAACGATTACTCTTATGACACTTGTAAAGGTGCACTAAATATATTTTTTGAAAATTAAAATTTTCTAAAAGTAGCAACTTAAAAATTAAACAGCATTGAAATCAAAGCCAATTATAGTAATAAATGTTACAAATTAAACTTTCTATTTATAGTACATTAACAAGTATCCTAAAGGCACTCGTTAGACAAATCTTATATTAAAATAATAAATTTTTATAACGGGTGCGCTAAGGGCACTTGTTAAGATTTTATAAAT
The DNA here is from genome assembly GCA_029379385.1 of Quillaja saponaria. Lineage (NCBI taxonomy): Eukaryota > Viridiplantae > Streptophyta > Magnoliopsida > Fabales > Quillajaceae > Quillaja > Quillaja saponaria. The sequence goes on from CM055618.1 coordinate 8,897,255, forward strand.
AGAATGTAACATTAACTATAGTAGTTAATAGTGATTAATGTTATTTAATGCGTAAATTGCTACTTTGGAAAGTTTCAATTTTCAACAAGCATATTTATTGTAGTTTAACAAGTGCTCTAAGGGCACCCATTAGAAAAATCCTAAAATAATTTAGATATTCAGTATTTGGTTAGACAAATCTTATATTAAACTAGCAACTTGTGAATTAAATAACAATGAAATCATAACCAAGTACCGTAATAAATGCTATAAATTAAACTTTCTATTTATAGTACCTTAACAAGTGTGCTAAGAATAGGGTTGTCAATGAGTCAAGTTAGCCCATAAATAGCTTGTAAACTACTCGTTAAGGACTCGGATTGAGCTCGATCATCTTGTATTCTAAATGAGCCAATCTTGAGATTTATTTTGAGCTTGCTTAATAAAACGAGTCGATCTCAATCTTTCCAAATCTAGGCTAGTAAGATAGTGAGCCGGCTCGTTTAATATTATTTAATAATTTTCTTTATTATTTAAGTATAAATTTATAAGAAATATATTTATATGTAAAAACTAACATAAGTTGTAATATAGTTTGGTGCTATTTTACTCAAATAGATTTTGAATTCAACTCTTCTTAACTATGAACTTTTCTATATTTCAAAAAACCTTAAATAGCTCTTAACAAGTTGAGCTTGAGCTTAGGGTTAGGTTCATTAACTTTTAACAAGCTTAGGCCAGCGAGCTCTTAACGAACATGAGTCGAGTTTGAGCTAGTTAAAAACTTGACGAACCGAGCTGAGCCAAGCTTTGCAGGCTCAAGCTCAGCTCATTGCCACCCCTAACTAAGGGCACTAGTTAGACAAGCCTTATTTTAAAATAATTTAGATGTTCAGTATTTGGTTAGAGATTTTTTCAAACTATAATATTATTTTTCTAAAAAATTTAGTTTATAATATGGAGAAAAAAAAATTAAGAATTTTATGCATAGTTTTTTTCTACTTATAATCTGGTTTTCATAATAATCAAGATTAACCAAGTAAAAACTATGTTATCCCCAAATAGAGCACATCATTCAGTATTCATTTTGGTAATTTTAAAAAAATAATGAATTAAGCAATTATTTATCAAACACTAACATAACTTTTAATCAATTATTTCACATAATATAAGTAATTCTTACTAAACATTATATACAACTCATAGCATAGTTTGAAACACAATTATAATCAGTAAAGGAGTGAAAATCTAATTATCAATCATAATCATATAATTTTAAGAAAAAAAAAACCAAACCAAACAGAAAATATAGAAGTATTGAGGCTTGCACTCTTTTTTTTATTACGTAGAGATGTAAACCCTAGACGGATTTAAACCCTGATATCCGACCCATAATATTTCTTTATTCTATTGGAATGAGCCTACCCTATGACCATTTAATTAACTTCATTGATTATAAGGTATATTTCTTATTAGATTAGAGAAATGAATTAGTCGAGATGTCTAGTCAAGTCTGTTTTTTATCAAATTACAAAACTGAATTAGTCAAGATGTCTAGGCACTACTTGACATCAAATAAGAATGAAAAAATTAATGGGCTTCATATTTAGTATAAGCTTGTTGGTTTGGTAAATTATCTCTATTACTAGGTACGGATCTATGACTGAAAGGTTAGGAAGGTTGAGTTTTCTTTGTACCCCATAACACTTTGCATTACTAATATTATTACTTTGGGTACAAGGATGAACCTAAGCCCTAAACAAAACAAGCCTACACTGTAGCTAAACAGGGATGGGAAAACCCACCTCATCCTGAATCAAAAACAAACCAAGCTCAAGAAGAACACTATCAATGCCATGAAAGCCAGAGGACCAGGAAAGACTGATACTGATCAAACAATCCACAACAAAATTGGCTTGCCTACAAAAGTGCTTCCGAGAAACCTGTTAGTTTTTCTATAAAAGATCTCTACATCTCATGATCAGATTAAACTTCAGATGGAAATCAATATCATCATTCTCAACAAGCTTAATGGTAACCAAGGAATCCACTTGAGGCTCAACATTCTTGAAGCCTAAATCCAATTTGAGTTTAATACCATAGTAAAGACTGGATATTTCAGCAAAAGGAATAGTACCAGAGCCCAAATTGGAAACAAAGCCATCTAGCCACTCCCCAGCATTGCCTATGATACAAATCATTAAAGGAAGGTGACGAGGTTGGATAAATTATGGAGCACTTCATCGACAAAAAAGAAAGAGAGAATGATAGAAATCTTCGAAAATGCTACACAAATTTATATTAAAATGAAAATTTCAGAGTCTCAATATCATTTTTCTATAATAAAAAATAGTTTATATTAATTTTAAACTTTTCTTTTTGATTTGATATACTAAGACTTTATTCTAATACTAATTTCAAAAAATGTCTGGTTATAAAAGTAAACATGAGAATTGGATCTTTAATATGTAATATGAATTTTGAAAATCTTGGCAATATGGAAAAGTTATTTTGAAATATTGTTATAATTGTTTGCTAAATTTTAGATCCATTCAATAGATTTCATATATCTCAACTGTAATGAAAATTTTCTTTTTTGATCCTTCATAGCAATATTGTGTCTAATTATGCAGTTCCCTCTTCTAATATAACTAATAAAAAAATTAATTTATCACATTTAGATTTTCTTGATAAACACTACATGATTGTAGCTAGGTGAAAAGAAAATTTTAAACAACATTTAAATATAATCTTGATTTTCTATGATTTGTTTTTAAGAAAACTATTTATAATTTTCAGCATTTGTTATAATGTTATTTCAATATCATCCACATTTCATCCATTCTTAGGTTATTAGAAGTGCATATATATATATATATTAGCCATGTGCACGTGCTATGCACATCCTATGCACATACTGAATGACTTTTCTAAAAGTATAAAATGGAGACCATAAGGATTTTCTGGTTTTTAAAATTATATATATATATATATAAAGATTTAAAAAATTTACAAATTAAATAATAAATTAAAATATTTTATAAGAAGTAATTTAGTTGAGTGTTTGAAGAAATCAAATATATATTTCATTGTGTTAACAATCAGTTAAAATATAAAATAATAATAATAATAAAGATATATGATATAAAAGAGCTCTAAAGGGAGAATACTTACAGTAAGAATATGCAGGTGTAACAATTAAAGAATTTAAAGAGTGAAAATTTTAAATAATTTAAAAAAGTCTAATAAATATATGATGTAAGAATGAGAGACAATAGATAAGGATTCCAACATTAATAACAAAGTATAAGATAAGGATTCCAACATTAATAACAAAGTATAAGTAAAAAAGAATAAATAATAAGGGTGTTTAAGAAAAATAATTTTCATGTCAATTAATAAGTTGTGACCCTAAAAGAATTAGCTTTGACAATAATGCCACCCTTTAGCAAATGCCTAAAAGAATCAAAGCACTGTATTGTTCCAGCAGCTGGTAATAATAAGAAACCTATTTACAGCAACACTGACGTTGTTCGGAGTAGAAGCACAAGTTATATGTGGATTGGATAACAAAAAGATTCTACTGCTGGTTGAAATCAGACTCTGCCTTCAACGAGATGGAATAAGTTACATAAATTGTCCATTTCCTGCTAAATCATGCAATGTAAACGTTAAAGGCGCATTAACAAAATTCACAAAGGAAGGCAAGCTGTAGCAATCATCAGCTCACAAATGCCAAACAGGTAGGCAAAGAACACACTAATGGGCATAATTAAGTTATTTAACATTGACAATATCAGCCCAGTCAGCAGCATGCCACTAAAGGAAGCTAATAACTCAAGTCAAATGGCCAACGATGGTCATACATGGACTTGGCCACACAGGGGTTTGGGGTTTATTTCCCCTTTTTTTCCAAAAAATAAGTATCCAAAAAATACAACCCTCACCACAAGAGCTAAAATGCTAGCTTAAGAATACTTGATAGTTGGTACTTATGGGTTACAAACAATACAATTACATATCCCCCGATCAATGTGACACTATTTTTTTTTGCGTACTATTACAATCTCCCTCACTTAAATCCTTGACGTCCCAGTTAAGGCCCAATACCAAGATCATCTCCC